>CM066031.1:1737980171-1738728625 GCA_033557465.1 Ichthyophis bannanicus | reverse complement strand
GAACTGTGTGCCTGGATGGCACACCAGTTCAGCAAACAGGCTGAGCTGGCACAACAGAGCCAGGAGCAGGCGCTGAAGGCGGTGAAAGAGCAGCAAATGCCAGTCATAGAAACTATGAACGCATGGCTTGCGCAACAGCGGGAGGAACTGGCTCGGAGCAAAGAGGAAAAGACATCACTCGCCGGACGGGTAAACCTTGAACACGGACACTGATCTTGTTCAGACTTGATGATAGGGAAACTCAGTCCGAGCGATGACATTGATGACTTTTTAGACACTTTTGCTAGGATTGCGAATTCGGCTAAGTGGCCTGAGGAGCAGTGGGCAATACGCCTAGCGGCATCACTCACGGGTGAAGCGCTGGCGGCCTACAGGTCGATGCCCCCAGAACTAGCGAATTCATATCAGGATGTGGTAACAGCAATTAGAGATCGTGTTGGTCTTACGCCCGTAGCGTATAATAAAATGTTTAGAGCTACCATGCTTAAGGTAAATGAGACACCTAAGGCACTAGGCCACAGGTTACGTAGCCTTGCTTATAAGTGGTTACAACCCGAAAAGAGAAGCATAAGTACACTCATGGATGCTATAATTTTGGAGCAGTATATGAATGCACTACCTAATAGAGTGCAAAACTTTTTGATGCTCCAGAATTGTGGCAATACCACAGACGCCATAGTACTCACGGAGAGATACTTAGAAGCTGAGAAAGTGACACAGCCTAGTGCAAGCCCACGAATTGCCATGGGATTGGAGGCACAAGGAAGGGGAAGTCCCTCACGTCCTCCAGGTGGTAGGTGGCAGAGTAGTAAGCCCCTAGACAAAATGAATACGAAAAAATGTTTTGCTTGTGGTCAAAAGGGACATGTACAATACGAATGTCATGCACGAACTGCCTGGGTAGGAGAGTCACCAAGACTAATGCATGATGGATTTTTGATCAATGTAAAAATACATGGTATAAGTGTACAAGCATTGTTAGATTCTGGAGCCGACCAGACCATGCTTTCTAAGAAGTTATGGTCGACCATCCAGGATCATGGACTCTCGGTTCCAGAATCACCCGAAGGATATGTGAAAATTAAGTGCGTGCATGGAGCAGCCACACGCTACCCCATTTATAAGTTGTGGATAAAGGGGATGGGCATTGTGAAAGAAATGCCAATGGCAGTGGTGCCAAAGTTACCGCAGGACTTGGTCCTGGGCCGAGATTGGCCACAGTTTAGAAAAACGTTGAAGGAAGAGTTTTTGCCTCAAGTTAAACCAGATTCCACTGGCATGCAACCTAACCTTATTGAAAACTCTAGATGTACCTTTAACCCTGATCGGGCGGAAGCTCCCATACCTCAGTTGAATGGTATAAAGAGAGATACAAGGGAGACTAAGGCTTTAGTCTCCACAAGGGCCCATTCTCAAGATGGGGAGAAACCCTCTTGTTCAAAAGAGGCGGCCCTAGAAGATCTCCCTTCACATGACGAGCTAATAGGGGACCCAGCACAAAAGGGACGAAAACCTAAAGCCGATCGAAGGAGAGAGAGGAGAAGCCGATCCCGGGGGAGAGCGGAGTTGGAGGCAGGAAAAAGTATGCCTTGGATACCCGCAGATGTAGTAGAAAAATTTCCCTCCTTTAAAATGGAGCAGAGGGCGGACCCTGCCTTGGTCCGAGCGATCGAACAGGCCCAGGAAGACTGTGAGACGTACCCCAGATTTATAATGGATGAGGAAATTTTGTACAGAGAAAGCAGAGATCTGCGAACGGGACTGATCCGTAAGCAGTTGGTCGTACCAAGCAAGTTTAAGCTATCTGTCCTGCGACTAGCCCATGACCATCCCACAGGAGGCCATAAAGGCCCACAAGGCACCCTGGACCAAATTTTAGAAAGATTTTATTGGCCAGGCGTTTTCCGGGAGACCACCCGTTTTTGAGAGTCTTGGGCCTCCTGCCAGAGGGTTACAACGCACCGACCAGCGGGAGTACCGCTAGTCCCGATGCCTGTAATAGCGGAGCCCATCAGAAGACTGGCCATGGACATCGTCGGACCCCTTATCAAGACCCCGCGCGGTTTTCAATACATCCTGGTGATAATTGACCAGGCCACGCGATTCCCCTGGGCAGTGCCCCTAAGGAATATCTCCGCTAAGGCGATTGCAGCGGAGATTATCAAATTGTTCTGTGAGGTCGGATTCCCACAAGAAGTCTTGACAGACAGAAGAAGTAATTTTCTATCGAAATACCTCGCCCAAGTCTGGGAGGCATTCGGGATCCGACATGTAAAGACGGCAGCCTACCATCCCCAATGCAATGGATTGGTAGAACGTCTAAATCAAAGCCTAAAGCAGATGCTGAGACGAGCTTTGAACGGAGAAATGAAGGAGTGGGACACCATGCTGCCCTTCATACTGTATGCCTGCCGGGAAAGAAAGCAAAGTTCATTGGGTACATCACCATACGAGCTCATGTATGGACGCTCGCCTAGAGGTATACTGGACGTTTTGAAAGAGCAGTGGATTGAACCAGTGGAAGAAGAAATAGGTGTACCCCTATTCCTGCGAAACTTAAGGACACGCCTTGAACGAACTGCCCAGTTTGCTACGGAGAAGCTTAAAGAGAGTCAAAAGAAACAGAAGCTCTACTATGACAGACGGACGAAGCCAAGACACTTGAAGGTCGGGGAGAAGGTAGTGGTTCTGGTTCCTGGGGCCGCTCCCAAATTTGAGTACCAGTGGAAGGGTCCCCATACCGTAGTACACCCAGTGGGCACCACTTCCTATGTTGTGCGAAACTCAAAAGGACGAGAACAGGTCTACCATGCCAATCTCCTTCGCCCTTGGCAGGAACGGGACGTGCTTTGGACGCATACTGAGCATGGATATCACCTTAACAGGGTGCCGGTAAACGGCAAGCAAGTCACACATGGTCGCGAGCAGCAGAGAAAAGCTGACTTCAGGTCCTGTATTACGTGCTGCGGTGAAGAGTTTCCCCCAGCCCGTAATATTTTGAGAAGGGGGATATGTGATACTGCGGACCCTCTGACAGAAAGAAAAGAAGTTTTAAATCTTGAAAAAAACAAGATTTACATGCAATTTCCTGAAGGTCCACATAGAGGGAGCAGGAGAGCAAGCCTGGAAGCAGAGGAACCACGCCTCTATGGGCAGGACCTTGAATCAGTTAGTCCCGATTTAAGGAGGGACAGAGCTGAATCATGCAGAGCAGATCGGAGAGACAGAGACGGCGCCAGAGTGAGCGTCAAAGCCGGACTGGAAAGAGCAGCTCGGAGAGTTGGAGTCACTGTCAGACCCAGAACAGCTCAAGGAGTTGAAGAAGCTTGGAGAGCAGGCCAGAGAGTAGGCCGAGAAGCAGACCAAGGAATAACTCATAGAGCAGGCCGAGGTGAAGGCCCAAGAGCAGGCCTAGAGGAAGGCCAGCTACAACTGGAAGGAGCAGCATTGCAGAGAGCAGCCAAGGAAGGAGGTGCTCTCCCTTCCAGCCTGAAAGGAAGCCCTATCCAGGGAGAAGGACTGGGATACAAGCTGAGGAAGAGATATCCGGTTGCAAGGAATACACAAGGAGAAAAAGGTACTTTTAAAAGTATTTATAAAAGTAACCTGAATGAGGAATGGAAAACTCAGAGGCCTGGGGAACAGGGAAGTGCTGAGAGGGCACGGCCAGTAGCCAACTGCCACAGGGGTGGAAGTGGAGAACAAGCGTCTCAGCAGCAGCCATGCCTCAGAGGAGTTACTCCCCATTCTAAAGGAGGAAAGACACCCAGGGAACACTTGAGCCTGCAAGAAGTGGAGGACATTCAGGCTAGGCCTCAAGCCTTTCCCAAAAGAGACTGCAGGAAGTTAAAAGGTGAAACAGTGGTTGCCTGCAAGTGCTTACCTAAGCCTAGCACAAGAGAGAAACGAAGGAATAACTTTTATCTGTATGATAAGGACACTTTTAGGCCAAAAGTACCAGATAAGCTCTCTAGGAAAAAGGCTAGTAATATTAAAAGCTGGGATAAGCGAACTTTTAATCCTGTAGCAGAAGAAAACCCATGGTTCTACAATATAGCTAAAAGCCGACGCCCCAAACTGACAAGCCAACATTGGAACACAGTATGGCATGCTTTTAGAAAGCCTGAATCCAACCTTCCTGAGGTTTCAGATTCGGACCCCTCAGAGATGGAGTGGATGCCAGGGGAATCTGAGGTTAATGAGGCCGTGGAACCCATGGATTGTAATTATTGCACAATAGGAAAGTTTTAAGTTATTTGGAGCACCAAATGTATGAAGAGAATACAAGATGCCTTATGTTTTGAGTTTGTGAAGATTAACAATGTTACTTTGAATGTTTTTGTGAATTGCACTTGATACAAGAAAAGATACAGCCCTGTTATTTTTCTCAACCGCATATTTTGAACCATTTGCGTAAAGGTGAAATAAATGCCTTTTCTTTTTCCCTACACTTGGCTAAATGTTGCTTTATTGGGAAGTTGACCACGAGGCTGACACAGAGGGCCGCTACCTCATGACCCTCGGAACAGGTCAACCCTAATACCCCTATTCTTATGAGCTCACCAGCCCCGTGGAACCACTACGCCGCCACCAGAGGGGGCTGCGGGGGACAATGGGGACTATTCTCCATTGTCCATGTGTGCAACAACACCTGGGTGGAGCTGTGGTTGCACTTGACATCACACATGTATGCTGTATGTCTGTCCACGTTATCTTGTCTCTACTGCCATTCTGACCTGGCCCCTCAGGTATGTGTTACGGTGACATCTGCTGTGTGTGCACTGTATCATGGCCATCACATGGTTGCACACATGCGCATCTCTGCCCCTTCCAGTATGCTTTGCCACTGTCGGCCAGGTGCCTTCACACCTGCCACTGCTGCTGTTTGGGTACAGGTTTTTGGTCATGTGTTTGGCCTGGATACAGTTGATGTGCATTGCCCTCATTAGCCTTCCCCAGGGTTCTGGGTCTCCCAGCTCCAGACGCTGGTGCAGTGCCATCGTGTGCCATTCTATGACGTTGTATGTTTGTGTCCCTGTTTATCTGTTGTACAGTTAGACGTTGCTACTTCTGTACTTTTGTGTGTCCATCATCTCCCGCTTGACCGTACCACATTTCTTTCTACAGGTGATGCGGGATATGGCTGTCGTGCCTGGTTGCTGACCCCTGTGCGTCTCTCATGGCCAAGTGCAGAGATGAGGTACAATGAGGCCCATGCTTCCAGCCGCTCAGTCATTGAGCGCACCTTTGGCGTTCTGAAGAGTTGCTTCAGGGTCTGGATAGGACCAGCAGTGCCTTACAATATGGACCCATGACTGTGGCACATATCATTCTGGCCTGTTGCATCCTGCACAATATTGCTCTCAGGCACAATGTCCCAGTCGAAATTAATGAGGATCTGGAGGAGGATCCTTTGTGCCCTCCTGTACATGGCCGTGGTGACACACATGAGGGGATGGCAGTCAGGCAACATCTGATCGAGGAGCTGTTTTCCTGTAAGTTCTGCATATGTGGGGATGTGCATATGTGTCTCCATGTATGTGCTGCCTATGTATTTCACGGCACTATCATGACATATATATATATGTCACTTGTGTTTTTGACCCCCCAGGATAGGCTGCAGACCCTGCCCGGTGCTGTGGTGCATGTGGGAACTGTGTGTACATCATTCAGACCTGCAGGTGACTGGGGTGGGTGGACATAAAGGTAAATGTACTGTGGGGGCAGTGCAGCATTATACATGTCTGTGTTTCCCTCTCCACTTCACCTATGTTGTTGTACACGTGTTTGGCCTGCAGTTCCATCCCCCATATGTTCCGGTTGACATGCATATGGCCATTGGCCTGTGCACATTTCAGGTGTTTACACACTGTATTTAGGGCACATATTACCGGGCTGTGTGTGTCTCCAGGCACAGAGTGTGGGGTTGGTGGATAGCACATACAGCCTTCCCTGGCATTGTGGCATTACACAACATCAGTGTATCATTGCATGGACTGTAATGATTGTTTCCACTGGTCACTCATTGTGCACAGACATGCCGTATGTCTCTGTGTCTTTGGGGCGTGTCTAGGTGATGGTACCTTCTGATGCCCTCTGGCATTGTCTGGTGCAGGGATGTGTCTGGGCACCTTGCAGTGGTGATCACCTGTCTCTCTGTGACCTTCTGTTGTTGCCCTTGTATACATTGTGCGCATGTGTCTACACGTGTCATATATTGTTGCCTGACATGTCTCATGTTTGCTGACAGGACACTATGCATCAACGTTTCGGTTACACGCAACTCACCATACCTTGGACATGTGCCACTAACGGCTGATCATGATGACGTGGTGATGGACACATTTCATTGACATCCGCTGCCTCCACTGTGGCCCCTTGTGCCCTTTGCCTGGCTCAGACAGTCCCCATCAGACACCTGCTGTACAATGAAGGTAGGTTGCACCTTAGATCTTCTGTGACTGACATCCACGTGTAGATGTTTCTTTTGGCCTGTTTGTATCATCATGCCTTTCTTTGGGATCTCTGTGCACCACCACTACTGGACATGCTGTGGACCTCTAGGATACCTGTGTGACATGGGCATTGACATGACCATGTCGAGATGGTAACCTGGTCTGCAGTGCCATCTCCTGCTGTGGTCAACATGCACTGTGCTGTGTGTTGTGGCCGTGTCATGTTTTAATATCTGGGGATTCATTATGCACATATTGTGCTGTCACTGTCTGCTTTGTGACCTGATGGTGTATGTAGCATACCTTTACCTTTTCTCTACTCCTTTTAACACAGGGCACAGCCAACACACAAGGCACATCTACTACGCTGCATCTGGAGTCCCCATTGCCCAACTGTGGTTGGACAGGACACCTCCATGCAGCGGTCCCTGGGTGATGGTGCCAGTGGGAGATGGACCTATGTGAGTCGGACACATGCCTATGTTGGACATCATTGTTGGCCTGCTACTTTGGGCATCACTGGGGGGACCGACACACCATTGCTGCCGTGCTCTGTCTGGGTGTTGCATTGCATTGCTGTGGAACTTTGAGACGTCACTCGTGACTTTGCATGGCCATGTAATCTGGGATGGTCATAGCCAGACTTGTAGGGTCACAGGTGACATTTGCACTGTGGACACTTGTCCGTACATCTACAGCAGGAACTCACATGTGTGCTGTATGTTGTACATCCATCTGACATTGTGTAGCTGTGTGTGGCCAATGTGTGGGGCTCGCATCGCAGGCATTGCACCAATATTTGGCTACACAGGTACATGCAGCCACGTATGTGGTACAGGAGATACATTCTGTAGGTCCTGCTTATTTGTGTGGCTAACTTCCACTTGTATATGGCACACTATTTGCCTCCAGAACACTGTGATGCATACCACCATCTCTGATTGCTGTTTGACCATCGCAGGGGGTGTTACAGTGGATATGGGGCAGCACTCTGTCGTGTTTCAATGTACACAGTGCATGCGCATGTGCCTGACTTGTCTCTTACACTGGTGCATGTGCCGGGGTGGGATTTGTGTGGGTACGTGCACCGTTGTGGACATCTGCTTGTACCTCTATGTACATGTTATTGTGTGTGTTTACTGGACAGATGTGGCAATGTACATTGATTTGCAGGCTTATCTTTGCATGTGTGCACAGTCCTCTTTCTGACATGACATTGCGCCACTCACATTGAGCCAGTACCTTTGCACTGTGGTGGCGGGTGTGTCCATTTCCAGGCTTCATTTCTGCAGTCCCTGTACATTGCCATATTATGACTGCTCCTGTTTCCACGGCACCCATTGCAGTGGGCCTTCCACATAGTGCTACCTCTGTATGTCAGTGGGATCCCGTCTTCTTTGCTTTTTGCCCACATGTGACTCTCGTCCTGATACCGTGTCCTCATGTTGCATTGTGTCACTGTTTTTGATGCCATGTGTGCATTAAAGGAGTTTATTTACATTACTACCTGACGTCTGGTCTTTCTCAGCACATCACATGATGTTCTAGGGGCATCTACACTGCTGTATGACCCACTGATACCCACACATTAGGTTTACACATCTGAGGGGTGGTGCTGGGCCATTGGGACATGACATCATTGGCATGTTTGTGCATTTGCCTGTGCACTGCGTATGCACGTTCCTGTGTGGCAGCCTGACATTATATCTCTGTATCTTCCCTTCAGACCTTATTGCCTTGTGTGTGTGTGTGTGTTATCAGCCTGATGTTTCGGGACCACAGCCCTGTTTCAAGTGTTGACATCCTTCAGCTAACAAAAACCATTCCATATGACCGGTTAAACATCTCCACCGGTTTAAAAAGGGCCGAAAAAACAGCGATTGGCCAATACAATTTGTCAATCAATGGGGGCTGTGGTCCCGAAACGTGCGCGTTGTGTATATGCTTGAAGACAACACTGTGCAGCTTTGGAGGCTACGCTTCAACAGGATAAAGCCATTACAGATAAGATTTTGATTAAAAATAGTATAAAAATAATTAAAAGGGAACAGGCCGTCTGGTGTGGGTGGATATCCATTCCTCCCTCCTCCAGCAGGTTCTGACAATGATGATAGTAAATAGGGTTCATGTTGTTTGGTGATTTTTTGGATTGGTGTAAAACTTTAACATTTGCAGCTGTTCCTTTTAGTTTTTTCTTAACTATTTTCCTCATTTTATCATAGACTCCCTTTTGAAAGTTAAAAGGTAGTACTGTGGATTTCCTTGCTATCTTTTTCCATTTATTAAATCAAATGTGATCATGCTATGATAACTATTGTCAAGTGGCCCCAAAACCCTTATCTCTTGCACCAGATCGTGTGTTCCACTAAAGACTAGGTCCAAAATAACTTTTCCTCTTGTGGGTTCATGAACCAGCTGTTCCAAGAGGCAGTAATTTATTTCATCTAGAAACTTTGTCTCTCTAACATGTACTGCAGTGACATTGACATTGACCCAGTTGATACTGAAATCAGCCATTATCATTACTGTGTTGTAACTTTTGTTAGCTTCCCTGATTTCTTTTAGCATTTCATCATCCATCTGTTCATTCTGGTCAGGCAGTTGGTAGTACACCCCACTTCCATGGCCTTCCTCATTTTACATGGAACTTCCATCCATAGAGATTCTACAGTGTATTTTGTTTTCTGTAAAACTTTAATCCTATG
Source organism: Ichthyophis bannanicus (assembly GCA_033557465.1). Lineage (NCBI taxonomy): Eukaryota > Metazoa > Chordata > Amphibia > Gymnophiona > Ichthyophiidae > Ichthyophis > Ichthyophis bannanicus. Next base: position 1,738,719,465 of record CM066031.1, on the reverse strand, counting down.
TGACTCAATGCTCTCTCTAACATAGAGAACAACCCCTCCACCAATTTGATCTACTCTATCATTGTGATATAGTTTGTACCTAGGTATCACAGTGTCCCAATGTTTGTCCTCCTTCCACCAGATCTCTGAGATGCCAATCATATCTAACCTTTCTAGCTCTCCCATCTTATTTTTTAGACTTCTTGCATTTGTATACAGACATTTTAGAGGTTGTATTTTATTCATATTAATCTGGTTATCAACTGATAGGTGTAATTTGGAATCTTTGGCTCCATACCAAAGGACATCTGGGTTAATTTTATCTTTGTTGGAACCTCTCTGCAGGGATGACCTAACTTCCCTGTTTTGCTAGCATCCTTCAAGGATACATCATTCCAAACCATGCGCTCTTGGGTGACTGTCGGCTTTCCCCTATTATCTAGTTTAACAATTGCTCTATCTCCTTTTTAAAGGTAAATGCCAGTGGCCTGGTTCCATCTTGGTTAAGTGGAGCCCATCTCTTTGGAAGAGCCCCTTCCTTCCCTAGAATGTTGCCCAGTCTATAACAAATCCAAAACCCTCTTCTTTGTACCATCGTCTCACCCACACATTGAGACTCTGGAGCTCTGCCTGCCTTTTGGGTCCTGCGTGTGGAAGGGGAAGCATTTCTGAGAATGCTACCCTGGATGTTCTGGACTTCAACTTCCTACCTAAAAGCCTAAATTTGGCCTCCAATACCTCCCTCCCACATTTCCTATATCACTGGTGCCAACATGTACCAAGACAGCAGACTCCTCCCCAGCACTATCTAAAACTTTGTCTAGGTGCTGCTTGAGGTCCACTACCTTTGTACCAGGCAGGCATGTTACCAGGTGATCTTCACATCCACCAGCCACCCAGTTATTTACATGCCTAATGGTAAAATCTCCAACCATAACAGCTGCCCTAACCCTTCCCTCATGGACACATGGCCCTGGAGAAACCTCCTCGGTGCAAGAAGGTTTTACATCTCCTGGTGGATAGGTCCTAGTTATAGGATCACTTCCTGCCACAAGGTGATGCTTTCCTTTCACGTGACCTCTCTCCTCCATGGCATTGAGAGGTTGCCAGATTGGAGGTGGGACTCATTACTACATCCCTGTAGGTCTCATCTATGTACCTATCTGCCTTTCTTATGTCCTCCAAGTCTGCCTCTCTAGCCTCCAGAGATCGGACTCTTCCCTGATGTTAAAGAGTTCCTTGCATCTAGTGCACATATAAGACACCTCACCAATTGGGAGAAAATCATACATGTGACACTCAATGCGAAAGACCGGATACCATCTATCTCGTTGCTGGTCTGCTGTCTGCATCTTAGTTTTAGGGTTTTGTTTAGCTATTTCAGTTATTTACTTAAAGTTGCTAGGGATACCTGTACTGATACAACTATACCAATTACCTTTAAGGGACTTTGTTCACCTCCAGATTAATTAACTTCAGGGTCTTAATCTATTCTTGATGATGATAACCAACTGAATCTGAAAGTGACTTTGGCCACCCTTCCTTCTGTAATAGGTTTAAGAGCCTTTAATGCTAAGATTACGCCTGGGCTGGGTGGAAGTTGGGGTGGGTGGGAATCAGGTTGGTTGAGAGGGAACTAACATTTAATAAAGGCTGGCTTGCTACACAGATCGCAGACCTGTTCTCCGAAGGAATTTTTAAAACCTCTATCAGGTATCTGTGTAGCATATCAACAGGCACCAAAACTGGAGACATTGGATAATTCAGAAAGAGCAAATTATTACACCAATTCTGATTCTCCAGCCTCACCAGCTTCCAGGCAACCAACATTTTTTCTTTAACAACAGCACCATTAAAGTCCATCTGGTCAGCACACCAGAACTCAAGAAGAAGACTCAGCTGTTCCCCTTGCTGGTACTGCTCCTGAGCAAGATATTCCACAGTCTGGACCCCAAATGTTACAGGAACTAATGGTGATCTGGTACCCCTGCCCCCACAGCTAGTATGACTTCCTTAGCCTTTGCACCCCCAAAATAAGAAAACAAACTAAACCAATACTTCCCAGATTTGTTGTGTGTCCATTCCTTATACAGCACTGCAACATGAGGTTGAGGTGAAGTGTCTTACTTGACCATGAGACAAATGTAGTGCAGTCGCATCTTGTGACTGTGTGGATCACTGTAGTGGAGATTAATGTCCATGTCATAGTGCACATTAGGCTGACTTCTCTAAGGCCTAGTCTATTGGAGATACTGACTGTATTTCCTTTACATCTGTGTCCTCTTCTGGGTCAGAATGCATGTATGCACTGGCATGCCCTGAGATATGGACTAGAACATAGGGGCATGTTTACTAAACATTCCTAACGTGCGGGGCCGCGCTAGTGTGCCTGTGCCATATAAGGAGTGGGCGGTTCAGGCAGAAAATAGAAAAAAAACGGTAGTAAGCAACCGGACGTGTGTGCGTCGCGCTAATGTGCTGGGGTCGACATTAGCGCGTGGAAAGGCAAAGTGGCGCGCTGCTGAGTATACAAAACAACAGAGCCGTGGTACAACGGTGAAGACACTGACCAATGGTGCAGGGGCCATGGGTTCAATCCCCCAGTGTGCGCAACGACAAAGGTCAGCTGAGGCAGTAACTGTAATGATGAACATTGTTTTAGGAGGCAAATTAATTTGGAACGGCATAAGGCGGCGCACAGTTATTTTTGGGCGGCAGAAGGCGGCGCACAGTGCTTTTTGGGCGGCATAAGGCGGCGCACAGTTATGTTTGGGCAGCAGAAGGCGGCGCACTGGTCCCCTTGGGCGGCAGAAGGCGGCGCGCTGATAGGCACAAGGCGGCGCGCTGATGCACAAGCACAGGAACAGGGCCACAGCACAATGGTTAAAACACTGACCAATGGTGCAGGGATCAGGGGTTCAACTCCTCACAATGCCCAGTGAAAAATGCCTGCTGAGGCAGTATGTATTATGCTGTAGGAGGCTGTATAATTGTATTTTGTTATCACTACTAGCAAACGCACTCTCCCAGCATGTTAACATACGGCGGCCCATAAGGCACATGTTACAGTGCACTGTTCGCCAAGGCACCCTTGAATGACCCCTATAGGGCAGCATGTATGTTGCGACACAGGATAATGTATAGTGCACCCTATAGGGATGGCAACCATAAGGTGGCCTACAGGGCGCCCTATGAAGCACCCTCAGAGGCACCTAATGGGTATAGTAAGCTGAGGGTGGTCTTGCCGGCATAGACATATGTACAGTAAATAAAAATAAAGCTGTGGACAGCCCTACCAAAGGGCCCCACTGTGGGTTTGAACCCATGACCTCTGGCTGCACAGGCAGTGATGTAACCATTGCGCTACAGCTCCATAGCTGTAAGCAGGCCCCTGGCTGGCTGCAGATAGCCTACACGTCACCTCACAGACAGTCTGCTGGTGTCAACAGGATAGGGTTAGGCCACCCGTACCCATGATGCACTGCACATGCAAATTAGCTGTCCGCAGATGGACACAAGATGGGGAATGCACCCCCACAGCACCTCGGCCCTGTTGGGGGAAGTGACCGGGTGCACCCACACAGCACCTTGGCCTAGTAGGGGGCACTGACCGGGTGTTTTACTGGCACAGAGTAGCCACACACCGTTACATCGTGCGGGTACTGTGCTCATCCTGAGTGTGCAATGAGGTGGCCAGGACCAGGTCAACAACACCTGCCATGGCTGATGGAGGCCAAGCGGGCGTTCCAAAGCAGTGTTAATGTGTAAGATAGCTAGTTTCTGCACAAACACCATGGATATCCCTGTCTGCCACCATCAGGCGCACCCCCCCCCCCCCCCCGTGGCAAACATGGTCCCCATCAAGGGATCCACACTCTACCTCCCTGGCAGTAGAGGGCAACATCAACCCCAGTCCTGCTGAGGAACACCACCACCACCACCCCCCCCCCAGGCAGGCAGCTCCATACACAGCCATAACACAACAGCAGACAGACATAAGCCCAGGGTATGGTAAGCTGCACTCCACCACCAGATATTCCCCTGCAGCAAGCCAACAGCCACTGCACCCTGCAAGCCATTATAGCAAGACATTTACCAGCTACAAACAGTCTGCTGGTTAGTCCATAGTGCATGTTCCCAATGGAGATGCATGCACCCAGAACTGGGCTGTCTGCATACACAGCAAGCAGATAGATCAGTGACTGGGCCCCAAAGAGAAACCCATATCTATCACATGAGAGAACTACTATACAGCACTATGGGGGGGCCTAGCCATGCTGTGGTCACTGCACAGTCAGGGTGAGCGTGATCCCCCAGAAGGACATGCTTTGGCCACCCTGTCTGTGTAGGTGGTGGCCGGACACTACAATATCCCAGCCAATGTCCCTGCCAGGGCCCTATGCCCAGTGCAGATGCATCCTGGCCACGCCACCCTGCCCTGGCTATACCCATGGTACCTTGCACCTCATTATGCACATTGACTGGCCAATACTGGCAACAGTGCTGGCAGTGCGGGCTGTTGAAGGGGCTTGCAGCCAACACCCACTGTATAGACAGACACACACTTCCACACCTCTGCCATCATGGTGCTACGATTGAGGGGGTACGTAGCCTTGCCCACCAAACCGGTCCTGAGCACGGCAAGGCATGGATATGGTACGCATTACAGCTGGTGGTCACTCCCCAGGGTGGTAAGCACCGTCAGAGGCCAGGCCTGGAGCATGCCCCGCAAACACCTAACAGATTGTTTGGATGGGGTCAACTAGCAGTATGTACGTAACGTATGGATAACTGCCTGCCTGTGCTCCTAGCAAACGTCTCCGAGCTGTGTACCGTATACCTCAGGTGTAGGGTGACATTGGTAAGTTATGCAAGTGCTCGTTTTGGGTGCTGCATGCACGGTCCAATGTTCTGCCTTTCCAGGAGACATTGGCCAATGGGGCCTGTGGGTGTGGGTGTGTCTGCCCTTGATGGCTGCTGCTTTACGGCACAGATTCCCAACTCCAGTCCAGGTTTGCATCACACTGTTCGGGTTTTCCTGCTATCCCTCATGAATATGCATGGGCTACATCTACATGCCATGGGGGTGGTGCATAGATATACAGCACAGGCATTTGTATGAGTGTCAGCATGGAACCTGACTGGTGTGTGGCCCACCAGGACTGCATTTGGGTGATTCTGCTCTAGGTACTGCCCCTGTTCATGGTGTCTGTGCTCAGTGGGGTAAAAGATAGATGTCTTACCATTGCATATGTCCCCGCCATGAAAGGTGTGTCCTTACTATCACTGTTTAGTTGTGGGAAAAATATGTGGGCAGGATTGGCAGTAGCCCCAGCTGGGCTTTGAACCTGTGACTTTCTGTTCTTGTATGCACTGTCTGTGTGCACTGCACCACTGTGTAGCCACAGATTGGTTGGATTCCCTGGACTGTCCATGACTGTGGATCCGGCAGGACCTGTCTGTTGCAGTGGACTGTGCCAGCCTGCACATGGCTAGGCCTCTGTCTTCTGTGGTTAGCAGCCACTGCCCCCTGCACCACATGTACTTGTCCGCCAACATGCTGGCATGAACTTCTCTCAGAAAAAGCAGTTGACCTGATTGCAATGTGGCAGTATGGGAGTGCATTTGGGGGACTTGGCTGTAGGCAATGTTCCCTCTAATTTTCTGTAGGCTGTGTGCGCATAAAATATCAGCTGTGTGCAGCTTTTTAAGGAAGGTTAAATTTTTGTGCGCCACATAACGATACTCGGAGTTATATACTTTAAAATTTGACTACATGTCAGAATACAGTATGTACACCACATTGATTTTAATTAAATTAAATGAAAATAGAAGATTACTAAATGAAGTGGGAAATTTCTAGCAATTACAATCATAACTTTTAAATTTTAAGACATCTGTGTTGTTTTCTATCAGAATCAGAGCCGTAATTTTTGTGCGCTCTGTTGTAAAGTATGTGTGCTCGCTCGGCGAGGTGTGTGCGCGCGCACACGCGCACAGCTTAGAGGGAACAGTGGCTGTAGGTAATGCCCATTGTTGTGGTGTGTGTGCGGTGTTGGGTAAAATATGGGTGTTTTCCCCATGCATACAGGGGTGTCTGCGCTATCTTTATTTAGTGGTGGGTAAAATATAGGGACTGGGCTGGCAGGTGCCCCAGCTGGATTTTGAACCTCTGCTCTCTGGTCCTAGAGGTAATGACTCTGTCCGCTGTACCACACTTTGGCCACAGAGACAGTGCAGCCCCTGGAGGCAGTAAGCCTGGCAGGATGGAGTCACAAACCCTGCTCTACGCAATTCTACTGTGGGCATATGCACCCTGTCTGGTGACAAACGTGCACATAAACCCCGGAAATGACCACGGGAAATGTGGGACAAAATATCACCACGCTGGGCAACAGTGATATTAATGGGCAACCATAGCAAACACTCCCAGGAAAGCTCCAAAACGTGGAAATGTTTTTGGAAGAGTCTCCTCTCAGTAGACCCTTCCAAAATTCATTTCTTTTTTCTGGAGCTTTGCTGGGTGTGATTTCTGTATTTGCCCATCACTATAACTGTTCCCCAGCTGAATTACTATTTTTAATAGTTCTGTTGTGGTCATTTTCTATTTTTATTTTCACTTTTGTGCTGTGCACATGTATCACACTGCTCACGTTTTGCTGGTTTCCCCGGTTTTCCTGTACATTGCTGACGGAAATGGTTTCTCTTCCCTTTAAATGCTTTCTACCGCGAGTGTTTCACTCGCGGTAGTTTTTACATGCAAATTCGGGCCCGATACTGTGCGGGGAGCCTCTCCCCTCCCACTCTCCACCCATTGACCCCGTCCCTCCGCCCCTCCGGAGCCTTCCTCCGCCCTCCTTTCGCCGTTCCACGCCTCTATCGGACATTTGCGGGCCCGCACTTGTACGGGGCCCGTTAGTGAGCCGCGTACCTGTGCGGGGGTGACACGCACGTGTGCGGGGTGTTTAAACGCGTTTCTGCACGTTTCAGTGCCGCGTTGCCGTGCGCTATTTTGCGGCGCGCTATTTTGCGGATTTTAGTAAACATGCCCCATAGTCTTTAATGTGTTGAATAGGATCTTCTGTGGCAATGTGACTGATCTGGCTCCCCCCATCTTCCTGCTCTGTAACTGCTTCAAGGGTCTTGGCTTGAGCTTCAGCAGTGACTGCCTCCCTTTCTTGTTGCAGCATCTACATAGCAACATCCAGTCCGGTCTTGTTGCATATAGTGGCAGCAGGTTTAACAGTGGCTTCTGCAGCTGCCCTCTGTTCCTCTTTTTCTATTCCAATTCTCTCAAACTTCAGGGCGGTCTCTTGTTGACTAAAGCGGGCACATGATTTAGCAGTTTTTACTTTGGCATTGACCCTTGTAGTGGATGAACTTGCTGTGGAGCAATTCAAGTTCACTCATCTTCAAGGTCATTAAGATCTAGACATGTACTTGGAAGAGTTAGAATGTTGCGATACAATTTCCTTCAGGAGGTTTTTTTTCTGCTCTCTGCCTCTTTTATAGTACTTACCACTAAATTCTTGTGTTTCTATCTATGTTCTCTTGAAGATCTTTCTGCTTTAAGCCGTCCTCTGTATTATATTTTGTCAGCACTTATAGATAGTGTTTGCCTCTAGTATACGATGGCTAATGTTTGTAGAATTTCTGAGATCTTAGACATGCCCCCTCTACCTTATACCACAATTTGTCCAGACAAGAGAGATGTCTCTTCCTCTCTGTCTCATATGAATTCTTTTGGATTCAGTGTAATCCTCCCTTTCTAGAATGGGCACTGGGTTCTCCTGCACTGGGCCAATGGCATATCTTGAATGAGAGAACATGTTTATTGCAGCATTTATATCTGCAGCAGACAGATTATTTATACTAGAGTCTTCCATAGATTGCAGTGCCTGTATACTGAAGCAAATTTCTCTAGCACACCAGGGTTGGTGCAAGGAAATGACGCACCCTAGGTGAACCTCATCCCTTGTACCCCCTTCTCTCTCCGTCGCCCATTGCTGCCACTGTTGCCCCTCTCTGGAACATGCAGCAGCGGTGTAGCAGCAGAGCGCAGACAAACCAATGATACCAGGAGTCTGTTCAGAAGGTCCAAATCATTTATTTGTGCACAAGTCTCAAGCAGAATCAAATTCAAAATGGCTGAGCAATGGTTTCTAGCAAAACAACAACTTTTATAGACTTCTTCTCCATTCTAGACATAGGCAAACTTTTCATTGGTCCCAGTAACCCCTCTCACCCATCTATTGGTCCCGGTAACATTACGTAGTTGTCCAATTAGGACTCTGGTCTGGGCTCAGCACCTGCTTACCCCCCTTCTAGTCCCAATTACAATGGTCAGTTCACCAACTTAGATACTTTCCTCCTCCAAGGTCATTTAGCTAGTTAGAACATGTGGGAAAGCAGGGCACTGTAACTTTTCTTACAGCAGGTTAATTAATTCCATAGAAGCTGTGCTCTCTTATCAGTACCAATGAGACTTGTTTTTCTATATTTTCTAAGTTTCGATTCTGCTTAGCTATACTAAATTGTGTTCAGTTAAGTTTCAATTCTACGGTGTCATCATTCAGGGGGGTTTTCATTCCTCTGGGCCTAACTACAGGCTTCATTTACAGGTCAAGCTGCTTAGGCCTGTTTGTTTAGTTCAATTAGCATGCATCATAGGCCTTCGCCTACCACAGCGGCAATGGCCGCAAACAGCCCCATGGTGTTGACCTTGAAACGTAGGTGCTGCGGGGTTGTTTACTTCTGCCCCTCTTTGATGCCTGATGCTGACTTCCTGTTTGAAGTAGGAAGTTGGCATTGGGGGCGGAAGCAAACAGCCCCGCGGTGCTGTAGCAGCAAAGCGCAGACAAACCAATGATACCAGGAGTCTGTTCAGAAGGTCCAAATCATTTATTTGTGCACAAGTCTCGAACCAGTCAATTTCAAAATGGCTGAGCAAAGTTTTCTAGCATTACAACAACTTTTATAGACTTCTGTTCCATTCTAGGTATAGAAAAACATTTCATTGGTCCCGGTAACCTCCCGTACCTCCCGTACCCCTTCCATTGGTCCCGGTACTGATAAGTTTATCCAATTATGTCCCTTCTGTGGGCATGACACCTGCATGCCCCCCTTCTAGTCCCAATTACAATGGTCAGTTCATCAACTTGTTACTTTCACACTCTCAAGGCCATATAGCCAATTTGTACATGCAGAGGAGCAGGGCTCTGCAACTCATCTGTCAGCACTCCCAATTATTTCTTTGCAGATGTACTTTTTCTTATCAGTAACTTTTAAACATGTCTTTCTGTATTTTTCCATCTTTCAGCTCTGCAGTTCTGCCTACCTAAGCTAATTCAATACTTCTACTGAGTTCTATCTTACAATAGCAGCATATTGGGGGATGTGCAATCCTATATGCCTCTCCACAGGCCTCATTTACAGGTCAAGCTAGCCATGCTGGCCTGCTTATGTTCAGACACCGTGGGTCACAGGCCTGCACCTGCCACATTCCCCCCTTTGATTAATCTCACCCTATTACTCAATAAGGTGTGAGAGTTAAATCACCTTTAGAAGAATCACATCATGATTGAAGGATTTCGACTAGGACTAGCTTTGTATAAAGCCATTATTTTAGTGGCGGTCTTCCGCTCTACTGTACTATCAATAGTGTTATGAATGGAACGCATACAACATGGGATTAAACATGGTAATAAGAAGATAACAGCAACAAGGATTAGTACTAAAACAATGAAAGTCTTAAATCCTCCCACCCATGAAAAGAGGTTAGCAAACCAGTTAGGAAATTTCAATGAGTGCCAAGTCTGTACTGGCACATAAGCATGTCTTTGCATATCTTTAGCAATTTCTTCAACTACTTGACCCTTATCAACTATTTTCAAACAGCAATTAGTTAAATTCAGTTTACCACATACTCCTCCTTCAGCTGCTAACAAATAATCAAGTGCTAAGCGGTTCTGGTATATAGCAGTGCGCATCTGAGTACTTTGTCTAGCTAAGAGCGTGAGACCATGACTAGTTTCATTGGTTATTATTTCAACTACTGCTTGTAAGCGAATAATACGATTAATCATATAAATTGGGGTACGATAACCATACATACCATCATCATTCCAAGTGGCAGGTCCATAATACTCAATGATTCTTTCTGGTGGCCAATCATCACCTTGCCACTTCTCCCACTTGCCTATCTGTAAGGCTTCTCTTTTCTGTCTCAATGCTCTCTTGTGTCGGTGGGTAGTGTATACAGGGTATCCTAATTGTTCTCCATGTTCAGTGTTTAAAAGAAAGAAGGAAGGTCTGATGGTTCCTAAGACACATGCTCCTCCCCAGTGTGGCGGAAGTTGTGCATATGCTTGGTTTCCACAGATCCAATATAGGCCAGGTGGGGCTTGCCAGGCTTGGACTTTGGCAAGGTTAGTCCATAGACCAGCAAGTTCAGGAAATCTGGCTAATGGGTTAGGAGGTTCAGGATGTCTGATTCCTGACCACCATGCTGTCTTTTTGGTCGTGGCATTATAGTACTTCTGGCTAAGACAGACCAGCTGTCCTACCTTCTGGGTGTACTGGGGTCCAGTTCTGGCATAGCAAAGACGTCCAACGATTCAGTGCGCTAACACCCATTCACTGGTAGTCTTGTGTAATTCAGTCTGATTGTAAGTCATAGAATAATTCAATTCTTGGGCTTCCCATGGCCATTGATCTCCCATTTGGGTCCCACCACAGAAATAGCAATCTGAGATCTTAAGACTAGATACTACTGCTCCAGCTAATTCTAGGAATAGATTCTGTGAAGGATGAGGGATCTCAAACTTATTTACATGCATAGCTTCATAAAAGGTATTATGAATATGATATTTAGATGACTTGTGGGCTTGGGTATTCAATCTGATATACACAATGGTCCCTGGATCTATTGCTCCTCCAGCAATACGTAAACCAAACTTGTATCCTTGTTTCCATGCATGGGGATTGTGTATACGTAAGTGTAAGGGGTTGCAAGCATCTTTCTGACATTTATCATTTGTGGTTGGCTTGGTTAGAGTAGCCATCCGTTTATCTATTTTCTCATCAGTTATACCAGTGTTTCAGGTAGCATATAAAACTATTCCTCAATACGGGAAATAGTAGTATGACGCTGTTGAAGTAATATAGCCTGATCCCGTTTTAACCTGTACACTTCCACCAATTTGTGGCACCTTCTGGACACATATACTTATGGTCATTTCGATACGCTTTTTCCCATGTACCACAGGTGGAATGACTATCTCTATTAATGGCATTACATGCATCAAAATTCAAAACAGCAGGTTTAGTAATGTCCTTAAGTGGTGGTGTAGCAGCTAATATAGGTCCATCTGCATCCTTCCATCTTATTTCCAACGTGTAATAGGATGGATTCTGATGCGCATTATAGCATGCTTTGATTTTGCCATGAGTGCAAACATTTAGTTCAGTGGTGTTATAGATACACCGAGTTACTGTTCCCTTGCAGATATAGTAAGAATGATAAAGCAAAGTCTGAGTTACTTTCAGTCCAGTTCTAGTAGAAGTAATGCAGGCAGTGCATGGAGGTAGAGCATAAGTCTGTTCAAAACCTCCAAAGAAGGCAACCAAAGCAAAACAAAAGCAAAGATACATGTTGATGTTGATTGGAGTTCTTCTGAATCCTCAGCTTGCTGATCTTGATCACGACGGTCTTTTATTCTTCGTCCCGTTTGCTAATGAAGCAATTTAACGGGTGCTGAGTGTTGATTGAAGATCCTCAAGATGTCCAGTACACATTAACCAACTTTTTAGCAATTTCAGTTGGCTTGTGAAGTCTGGCTTAGTCAATGTAGTCTCAAAGTAGTGTGTCAAATCACACACAAATTGGGTTCGTTGAAACAAAACGTTTGCTGCATGGAAAACAGCAATCCTCTTCGAAAGACTTGGCTACTGCAAAGCACTTGTGATGAAGTGTCTAAGCTGCTGGTTGCCGTCTCAGAGTAACTCGCAAGGGTGCATCAAGATGCTGTTCTGCTGTCCACTGCTCTGGTTCAGGATCGGCGGCGGGCTTGACTCTGCTGTGGTGGATCCAGGCGTCGATCTCGGCTACCTTTACTGCAGTTGGGGTAGACAGGATGACGGTGTACGGTCCCTTCCAATGGGGTTCCAACGGTGTCTTCTTCCAATCTTTGATCCACACCGAAGTACCAGGCTGATAGGGATGCAAGGGTTCCGTCAAGTTGATAGGCAACTGGTCTTGGATCCACGTATGGAGAGTCTGCAGAACAAAACTAAGAGCTAGGAGTTCTTGTCTGGTTACTTCTGAACCAATCTGGGCTAAACTTCCTTTGACTCCCTGCACTATTGGTGGGGGTTTACCATACAGAACTTCAAAAGGGGAAAATCCTGTTGACTTTACAGGAGCTGAGCGTATTCTGAGTAAGGCTATGGGGAGCACTTGGGGCCATTTCAAGTGTGTCTCCTGACAAAGCTTGGACATTTGGGCTTTCAAGGTACGATTCATTCGCTCAACTTTTCCTGAACTCTGCGGTCTGTATGCAGTGTGGAGTTTCCATTGTATCTGCAAAGCTTTTGCTAACTGCTGAGTAACTTGGGAGACAAATGAGGGTCCATTGTCTGACCCTATTACTGCTGGAATTCCGAATCTGGGGACAATTTCTCTCATTAAAACTTTGGTAACTTCTCGGGCTTTCTCAGTTCTGGTTGGGAATGCTTCTACCCACCCAGAGAAAGTACAAACTAATACTAATAGGTAATGGTATCCATTGGCTCTTGGCATTTCAGTAAAATCAACTTGGAGGTTGTGCATGGGGGTGACACCTCCTGACTGAACTCGGGGTGCCGTTATAAGGCCTTGCTTGGCATTATTTTTGGCACAGGTTAGACATTGACGTGCTACTGAAGCTGATATGGTTGTCATCAGAGGGATGTAAAAATGTGGTCTGAGTGCTTTTTCCATAGCACTCTTCCCATAGTGGGTGGCTTCGTGGAAAGCTTTGACAAAAGATGGTCCTAACAGTTCAGGAATTACTATTCGTCCAGGAGGTTGACTGCCCTCTTCTGGTGGCAGCTCAATCCATCCATCTTTCAGTATTCCATCTTCTCTGTTACAATAGTAATCCAATTCTTTGGTGGTATATCGTGGGGTCCATAGATTCAAAGGTACTGGAAATAATGCTGCTTGCATTGGCATAGCTTGTGGGGCAATCTGTCCTGTCATAGCTGCTTGTCGTGCTGAGGCATCTGCAAATCTATTTCCTCGGGCAACTTCTCCTTTTCCTGCTTGATGTCCTCTACAATGCATGACAGCTACACGTGTTGGGGCCCAAACTGCATCAAGTAACATCAATATCTCGGGACCATACTTGACTGATTTTCCTCCGGATGTGATGAGTCCTCTTTCTTTATAGAGAGCTCCATGGGCATGCAAGGTAGTGAAGGCATATTTGGAATCTGTATATACATTCAGCACAAGTTTTTCTCCTAACAACAATGCTCTGGTAAGTGCTATCAATTCGGCTTTCTGGGCTGATGTGCCTGAGGCTAGAGCTGATGATTCAACTACTTCGTGTTGAGTGACGACTGCATATCCGGCACAGCGTTGTCCATCAAGGATGAGACTGCTCCCATCAACATAATAGATCTGGTCAGGATTGTCTATGGGCACATCTGTCAAGTCGGGTCGACTGGAGAACACAGTTTCCATGACTTCGATACAGTCATGTTCTGGGAGTTCTTCACTGATGGGTATCAAGGTAGCTGGGTTCAAGGCATGGCTCACTTCAAGTTGTATCTGCGGGTTTTCACATAACATGCTCTGGTACTTCAACATTCGGGAATTGGTGAGCCAATAATTTGCTTTCTGTTCCATAAGGGCAAGGACTGCATGTGGCACAGTGACTCGTATGTTCTGTCCTAGTGTGAGCTTGTCTGCTTCGCTCACTAGTAGCGCTGTAGCTGCAACTGCTCTCAAGCAAGGTGGCCATCCTTTGGCCACAGGGTCCAATTGTTTCGATAGGTATGCTACAGGTCGCTCCCAATTTCCCAATTTCTGAGTCAACATGCCCAAGGCATTTCCCTGTGCTTCATGTACAAACAAGTGGAAAGGTTTGTGGACATCTGGTAGTCCAAGTGCTGGTGATGACATCAATTCTTCCTTTAGCGTCTTGAAGGCTGTATCCTGCTCAAGTCCCCACTCCAGTGGCGACTTTTCTTCTCCTTTTGTGGCTTCATACAGTGGTTTGGCAATTTGGGCAAAGTTAGGTATCCAGATTCGGCAATATCCTGCCGCTCCCAGAAAGGCTCTGACTTGCTTTCTGGTTGTTGGAGTTGGAATTCTACATACTGCTTCTTTTCTTTCTCTGCCTAATCTTCTGCTTCCTTGGGTAATACGAAAACCCAAGTATTTCACTTCTTTTTGGCATAGCTGTGCTTTTGCTCTGGAAACTTTGTATCCAGCTTCATCTAGTAACTGCAAGAGATCTTTGGTGGCTAGTATACATTCACTTTCTGATATGGCAGCTATCAACAGATCATCCACGTATTGGAGAAGCACTCTCTTCCCCGGGGCTACTGGATAGCTTGAAAGGTCTTGATTCAGTGCAGCGCTAAAGATGGTAGGCGAATTCTTGAATCCTTGGGGTAATCTTGTCCAGGTGAGTTGGCCCCCTCTTCCAGAGACGGGGTCCTGCCATTCGAATGCAAACAATATTTGGCTTACAGGGGCTAATCTTATGCAAAAGAATGCATCTTTCAAATCCAGTACAGTGAAATGGGTAGCTTCAGCAGGTATCAGTCCTAAAAGAGTGTAAGGATTGGGTACAACTGGATGTATGGTTTCAACTGCATCATTTACTCTTCTCAAATCTTGTACTGGGCGATAATCATCTGTCCCAGGTTTCTTTACTGGCAAAAGTGGAGTGTTCCATGGGGATTGACATACTTTTAGTAGGCCATACTCGAGCAATCTTTGTAGGTGGCGATGAATGCCTTCAATTGCAGCTCTTGGGAGAGGGTACTGTTTGACGTGCACTGGTGTAGCACTAGGCTTGAGGGTTACAATCACTGGAGCTATATGCTTGGCTAGGCCTGGGGGACTGCCTTCTGCCCATACTCCAGGTGGTGCATCGATGTTCTTTAAAGTTTGTTCAAAATAGGTATCTTGGATGGAGTCATCAACGTAATACCTCCATTCTTCTTCTCGGGGCACTGTCAGCAGCATTACTCCTGCTGGTTTGGCTTGGGAATTTACTGTCATTTGCATTTCTCCTTGTTCAGAGAAAGATATCTGTGCTTGAAGCTTGGCTAGCATATCTCGTCCCAGTAGTGGCACTGGACATTCGGGCATGTAAAGGAATTGATGAGTTACTTGCTGTCCTCCTAGACTGCATATTCGATTTTGAAGAAAAGACTTTGTGGCTTTGGCACCAGTTGCTCCTATAATGGTGACTGCTTTTGTAGTAAATGGGGCTATCTTTTTGTCTATTACTGAATGTTGTTCTCCAGTATCAACCATAAAGTCCATAATTTGGTCTCCTATTTGTATTCCGACCATAGGCTCCTGGAGACCTAAAGCAAACTTGGAGCCCGGTCTGTCCTAATCCACGTCATTCTCATCATGGGCTGGTGTGGCCAATGCTTGAATGGCTCCTCCTCTCTCTCGCTGGAATTGTTCTCGATTGGCTCCTCCTCGGCTTCGGGGATAGCCTCGTCTTTCTTCTCGCCACTGATGACTGCTGTCGTCATCTTGCTGGGCGTCTTCGAGTTGCGGGCACGTATCTCTCCAATGTCCTTCTTCTCTGCAATAGGCGCATTGGTTCACGCCTAGTCTCTGGGTCCGGCCTCCGCCTTGACCCCGCCCTCTTCCTCTGCTCCTTCGACTAGGGACACCTCCCGTTTTCTGTTCCACTATGGCCGCAGCCAAAAAATCAGCTTTCTTCTTCATCTTTCTATCACATTCTCTCTGTCTTTCATTATCACGATTCACATACACTTTATGAGCGACTTCCAATAACTGTGTTGCATTCATGCCCGCAAACCCTTCTAATTTCTGTAATTTACGTCTAATGTCTGGTTGAGACTGGTTTACAAAAGCAGAATTCACCATACATAAACTTCCTGGTGCCTCGGGATCATAGGGAGTATACATTCTGTATGCTTCAGTTAATCTTTCATAAAAATCTGCTGGGCTCTCATCTATCCCTTGGATAACTCCTGCAACTTTGGAAAGGTTCATAGCTTTTTGGCCCCCCCTTTTCAGGCCTTGTAAAAAGCCTTGGCGAAAACGGGCTAGGGCTGTGGATCCTTCATCTGTATTTGGATCCCATTGGGGGTCTTCATTCGGGAATTCTCTCTGAGCTGCTTCCCGACGGTCTATTATATTCTGCCCCTGTCTCGGAGCTACAGGGTTATCTGCCATCCACTCAATAGCTGCTTTTCTAATTCTTGCTCGTTCTTCTGTCGTGAATAGGGTGGTCAGGAGCTGGCGGCAATCTGGCCAAGTGGGTTGGTGAGTTTCCATAATAGTAGTTACTAATTCTGTCAGCTCCTGGGCTTACTAGTATAGGAGGCATAATACGACCTCCAATTTAATAAATCAGTTGTAGAAAAAGGCATATACACATAAGTTAGGGGTCCCGCTACCACTTCATCATTATCATTCTTTACGGGCACCCCCAGAACTTGCCGTAAGGGAAACATTTTGGCTGCCGTAGGTGTCTTTTGGGATCTAAGGGTTATTGTCGTAATTGCCTTTGAAGGGGTCACTTTCTTTTTCTCAACAGGTTTTGCTTTGGGTTTATCTTTTACTGGCGTGCTAGTGCTAGCAATCGCTTGTACACTGTCCTCCTCATCTGGGGCATTCTCTTTTTCTCCTTCTTCTACCTCCGCTTCTGGCTCACTTTTTATGTCCTCCTCTTCTCTTTCAGCTAATTCTTCCTCTTCCTCCCCTCCGGGAGGTGTATCAGGGGTTGGGTCCAGCTCCGGCTCCGGCCGTCTCTGGGGTTCTGGGGCAGGACGCCGGGCTACTCTTATTGGACCTGGGGTTCGGGGCTGCCTGAGAATTATTTCTGGGGAATCAGGATCTACCAGGATGGGCTTCTTTCTAGCTTTCTTATCCTGCTCTCTCATTTTGGGCTGTTTCGTTTTCTGTCTAGAATCTGTTTTAGCTAACATTATTCTGCACTGTTCCTCATAACAGCGCTGCGCCCAGGGGGGCGGATCTTCACAAATACTTAACCAGGAATCTATATAGGGGTACTGATCGGGGTGCGCTATCCGCACTCTACGGTGTATTGACTGAATAATCTCTACATTGAATGTTCCCTCTCGGGGCCAGATGGGGTCTAGATCGGGCCACTCCCTAGTACACAAAATCTGCAAACGGGCTGCTGTCATTTTAATACCATAATCTCCTGAATATCCCTCTTTAAAGTGTGCGATCATACATTCTAATGGAGTGTTTCTAGTAGACCCCGCCCCTCCCATTTCGATGTGTGCGCGCAACAACAGACAGAAGGGAAAAGGAGGGCGGACCGTGGGTAAGGGGTCCGCACGGTCCTGGAAACGTATAAGGAGTACAAATAACAAGACAAGACGACAATCGCTTCCCCCTTTTTCGCGACCTGAACGCGGTCGCCCGGTCAGGAAATGCGCTACTCAGGGGTCCGCCTTCACTTGGTCCGTGCTGCCAGACCTCTCATTCACACTTCGTTCACACAATCATGCTAGCAACGTATCCCAGAATGCATTCGTTTCTATCTATTCTGACTAGTCTTTTTCCCAATTACAAAAAGGATGAGGGTTTCACCCGGCGAATTCCCATGCGGGGTTACTCGGCCCTTCCTTGAGAGGTGATCATGCTCTCTTACCAATTCCCAATATCTCGAGATTACAAATTCCAAATTCCAAGTTCCAATGGCAGTACTGCTCTTTCTATTTCTGTCTAGACACCAAATCAAAACTATACTCACCGGATCCGGTCCTCAAACTTCCCAAGCAGGCGCATGAGTTGGACCTCGGACTCCCCTCACTCGGGTTCGAGGCGTTGGCTCCAACCGGGCCCGGCACCCGCCGAGGTCCGACCAGCTCCCTCCGATACAAGGGACCGGTGGCGCCAGGGAGCAGCCCTCGTCGGAAGGGCGCGATCCCGGCAGGACCAAGCCTATAGAGGCGGAAAGTCGTGGTATATTGCCCCATATACACTTTGATTCCACAACTTCCCGGCCAACGCACCAAGAATATGTAGCAGCAAAGCGCAGACAAACCAATGATACCAGGAGTCTGTTCAGAAGGTCAAAATCATTTATTTGTGCACAAGTCTCGAACCAGTCAATTTCAAAATGGCTGAGCAAAGTTTTCTAGCATTACAACAACTTTTATAGACTTCTGTTCCATTCTAGGTATAGAAAAACATTTCATTGGTCCCGGTAACCTCCCGTACCTCCCGTACCCCTTCCATTGGTCCCGGTACTGATAAGTTTATCCAATTATGTCCCTTCTGTGGGCATGACACCTGCATGCCCCCCTTCTAGTCCCAATTACAATGGTCAGTTCATCAACTTGTTACTTTCACACTCTCAAGGCCATATAGCCAATTTGTACATGCAGAGGAGCAGGGCTCTGCAACTCATCTGTCAGCACTCCCAATTATTTCTTTGCAGATGTACTTTTTCTTATCAGTAACTTTTAAACATGTCTTTCTGTATTTTTCCATCTTTCAGCTCTGCAGTTCTGCCTACCTAAGCTAATTCAATACTTCTACTGAGTTCTATCTTACAATAGCAGCATATTGGGGGATGTGCAATCCTATATGCCTCTCCACAGGCCTCATTTACAGGTCAAGCTAGCCATGCTGGCCTGCTTATGTTCAGACACCGTGGGTCACAGGCCTGCACCTGCCACAGTGCCAAAGTTTAAAGATAAGCACCACGGAGCTGTTTGTGGCTACTGGGGCTGTTGACGTGACAGCAACAGCAATGGATCCTCCGGAAGGCTGGAGCTCTAGGCAGATGACTAGTTCACCTAATGGAAGAGCTGACCATGTAGCACGCACACACAAGTCTCAGATTACACTGGCCAGAGGAAGGGGGGGGGGGGGAGCAGAGAGCAGCTAGTACAGTATTAGCAACTGAGAATCTGGCACTGAGCCAAGAATGGCTTAAAAGTCAATGCAATGTGTGCCTTTGAGTCAATGCTGACTCCTGGTGACCCAGCAGCTCCTAAAAAGCTCAGAAATTCTTTTTAAATATTTACTAACTAGTTTTAAGCTTTCTGCCACTGGTAACTCTGATCCTGACTTTAAAAATTGTCCTCTGTCAAACTTGCTGAAGGAAGGTTCCCCAACTTTATATTTCTTTTAAAGGTGAGAGTTTCCTTTGAGAAAGCACTTTTCCACAGCCCTTATACATTCAGTTTCTTCACTGGCTTAACCCTGGCAAAATCATTCATCCTTTCACCATCCCGTTTCCCCATCACATTGCAAGTACAATGTTCTAGAGGTAGTTAAACCCAGGGCCGTCCCAAGGGTTTTTGCCCCCGTCCCCTACAGCACCACCCAGCACATCATGTTGCCCCTACCAGCATCTATTTTGTCACCGGGGGGGGAGGGGGGGGGAAGGGTTAGCACGGTAATCCCTTCTTGCACTGAAGCGGCACTTTAAGTCAGGCCTTAAAGTGACCGCACGCATGAGCACACATGACCTCCACTCTTGCCCCCCTCCGAAGCAACTTCCTGTTGGAGGGGGTAAGAGCAGTAGGCCATAACTGCGCGCACACACGGGCATTTTAAAACCCGTCATGGTGTTGAACTGATGCTTCAAGGAGGGGGGAGGTTAGCCATGCCACCCACCAGGCTCTGCCATCCTAGGCGACCGTCTAGTTTGTTTATTGGATGGGCTGGCCCTGCTTAAATCACCTCAGCATTCAAGGAAAAGACGAAGTCTCCTGCTTTCCATTTACTTCAATAAGTAAAATTAAAGCACTTAACTGCAATAGCTGCAATGAAGAAGCAATACTGTTCTAATTCCACATGCAGCAGGGTGAGAATCTACACATTATTCCCCATTTCATACAGGGAATGCACGTGTAAGCCCAAAATTCTTCATGTCTGACTTACACCTACTCCCTGGCACGTGCAGGTTTTTAAAAAATGTGTGTTTACGCCAATTCAGGAGCGATTAAGGGGGTTATCCTGCTTAATTCCCTCTAGTTCCGCCCCCCCCCCCCTGCAAATTGAAATGTGTTCAAGATGGTATCCTCTGTAGTTTACTAGCAGCAGCTACATATCTAAGTTTGTGAAATGGCTCAATGCATATGTAAATGCTGATATTTACATATGCAAGTTGTGAAATGTCGGCACTTACATATGTAAGTTATCGGGTTTCCTTCATTGATTTTTTTCCACATCTAAATTTGCAAAATGGCTCCTCCCACTGCACTTTCTTCTATGTATTTTAGAAACAGCTCACATTTAGTAGAGTCATTTTTAAAATACTATCAGAAATGAGTATGTCCCTGTAGCAGCAAAGCGCAGACAAACCAATGATACCAGGAGTCTGTTCAGAAGGTCCAAATCATTTATTTGTGCACAAGTCTCGAACCAGTCAATTTCAAAATGGCTGAGCAAAGTTTTCAAGCATTACAACAACTTTTATAGACTTCTGTTCCATTCTAGGTATAGAAAAACATTTCATTGGTCCCGGTAACCTCCCGTACCTCCCGTACCTCTTCCATTGGTCCCGGTACTGATAAGTTTATCCAATTATGTCCCTTCTGTGGGCATGACACCTGCCTGCCCCCCTTCTAGTCCCAATTACAATGGTCATTTCATCAACTTGTTACTTTCACACTCTCAAGGCCATAGAACCAATTTGTGCGTGCAGAGGAGCAGGGTTCTGCAACTCATCTGTCAGCACTCTCAATTATTTCTCTGCAGATGTACTTTTTCTTATCAGTAACTTTTAAACATGTCTTTTCTGTATTTTTCCATCTTTCAGTTCTACAGTTCTGCCTACCTAAGCTAATTCAATACTTCTACTGAGTTCTATCTTACAATAGCAGCATATTGGGGGATGTGCAATCCTATATGCCTCTCCACAGGCCTCATTTACAGGTCAAGCTAGCCATGCTGGCCTGCTTATGTTCAGACACCGTGGGTCACAGGCCTGCACCTGCCACATTCCCCCCTTTGATTAATCTCACCCTATTACTCAATAAGGTGTGAGAATTAAATCACTTTTAGAAGAATCACATCATGATTGAAGGATTTCTACTAGGACTAGCTTTGTATAAAGCCATTATTTTAGTTGCGGTCTTCCGCTCTACTGTGTTATCAATAGCATTATGAATGGAACGCATACAACATGGAATTAAACATGGTAATAAGAGGATAACAGCAACAAGGATTAGTACTAAAACAATGAAAGTCTTAAATCCTCCCAGCCAAGAGAAAAGGTTAGCAAACCAGTTAGGAAATTTCAATGAGTGCCAAGTCTGTACTGGCACATAAGCATGTCTTTGCATATCCTTAGCAATTTCTTCAACTACTTGACCCTTATCATCTATTTTCAAACAGCAATTAGTTAAATTCAGCTTACCACATACTCCTCCTTCAGCTGCTAACAAATAATCAAGTGCTAAGCGGTTCTGGTATATAGCAGTGCGCATCTGAGTACTCTGTCTAGCTAAGAGCGTAAGAGCATGACTAGTTTCATTGGTTATTATTTCAACTACTGCTTGTAAGCAGGGCCGGCCCGTCCATTGAGCGAGAATGTTTTTTGCACAGGGCCCCGCGTTTCAGGGGGCCCCGCGCAAAAAACATTCTAATCCTAAAGTAAAATTTTTAAAAAGAAAAAAGAAGTTGTCTTCTCCGGCAGCCGGGGCCGCCGCGGCAGAATCGAGTGTGCCGCGGGGCCCCCCCTGCCCAGCAGAGCCTGCCTTCCAGAGCCTGCCCTCCCCTTTATCACCTGTCTTCGCAGCTCTAATCAAACGCGCCGGCTTTCAGAGCGCGAGGGAGAGTTTCTCCCTCGCTGCTCTATTAAGCCCGCGGGGGCTGATGGGAAGTTCCCATCAGCCCCCGCGGGCTTAACAGAGCCGCGAAAGGGAAACTAGCCCTTTCGCGCTCTGAAAGCCGGCGCGTTTGATTAGAGCTGCGAAGACAGGTGATAAAGGGGAGGGCAGGCTCGGGAGGGCAGGCTCTGCTGGGCAGGGGGGGCCCCGCGGCACACTCGATTCTGCCGCGGCGGCCCCGGCTGCTGGAGAAGACAACTTCTTTTTTTAAAAAAATTTCCCTGGGCTGGGCTGGGCGTTAGGAGTGGTGATGGGCTATGGGGGGCTGGGGAGGGGGGTTAGGAGAGGTGATGGGCTATGGGGGCTGGGGGGCTGGGGGGGGGTTAGGAGTGGTGATGGGCTATGGGGGGGCTGGGGGAGGGTTAAGAGTGGTGATGGGCTGGGGGGGTTAAGAGTGGTGATGGGCTATGGGGGGCTGGGGGGGGTTAAGAGTGGTGATGGGCTATGGGGGGGCTGGGGGGGTTAAGAGTGGTGATGGGCTGGGGGGGTTAAGAGTGGTGATGGGCTATGGGGGGGCTGGGGGTTAGGAGTGGTGATGGGCTATGGGGGGCTGGGGGGGTTTAAGAGTGGTGATGGGCTATGGGGGGGCTGGGGGGGTTAGGAGTGGTGATGGGCTATGGGGGGCTGGGGGGGTTTAAGAGTGGTGATGGGCTATGGGGGGGCTGGGGGGGTTCGGAGGGGTGCTGGGCTATGGGGGCTGGGGGGGTGTAAGAGTGGTGATGGGCTATGGGAGGACTGGGGGGGTAGGAGTGGTGATGGGCTATGGGGGCCTGGGGGGGGTTAGGAGTGGTGATTGGCTAGGGGGGGGCTGGGGGGGGTGTAAGAGTGGTGATGGGCTATGGGGGGGCTGGGGGGGTTAGGAGTGGTGATGGGCTATGGGGGCTGGGGGGGTTTAAGAGTGGTGATGGGCTATGGGGGGACTGGGGGGGTAGGAGTGGTGATGGGCTATGGGGGCCTGGGGGGGGGTTAGGAGTGGTGATGGGCTATGGGGGGGCCTGGGGGGGGGGTTAGGAGTGGTGATGGGCTATGGGGGGGCTGGGGGGGTTAGGAGTGGTGATGGGCTATGGGGGCGCTAAGTCTGTATATGGGCTGATGGGATCAGGACTGAAAGTGAGTTGATGGGGAGGTTAGGACTGGTAATGGGGTATGGGAGGGCTTAAACTGAAAATTGGGTGAGGGGGATTAGGACTGGAAATGGGCTGGTGGGATTAGGACTGGGAGTGGGCTGGTGGGATTAGGACTGGGAGTGGGCTATGGGGGGCTAGGACTGGTAATGGGTTGGAGGGGTTGCTAGGACTGGAAATGGGCTGGGGGGAATTAAGACTGGAGGTGGGCTGATGGGGTTAGGACTAGTAATGGGCTGTGGGCTGTTGGGGGGGGTTAGGACTGGTAATGGGCTATGGGGGGGCTAGGACTGTAAATGGGCTGATGGGGGGGTTAACACTGGAGGTGGGCTGTTGGGTTTAGGACTGGTATTGGGCTGGTGGGATTCGGACTGGGAGGGGGCTATGGGGGCTAGGACTGGTAATGGGTTGGGGGTTGCTAGGACTGGAAATGGGCTGGGGGGATTAAGACTGGAGGTGGGCTGATGGGGTTAGGACTGGTAATGGGCTGTGGGCTGTTGGGGGGGGGTTAGGACTGGTAATGGGCTATGGGGGGCTGACTGGAAATGGGCTGATGGGGGGGTTAGGACTGGAAGTGGGCTGATGGGGGGGTTAGGACTGGAAGTGGGTTGATGGGGGGGGGGCTAGGACTGGTATTGGGTTGGGGGGTTGCTAGGACTGGAAATGGGCTGATGGGGGCTAGGACTGGAAATGGGCTGATGCAGGGACAAGAAGGGAATGGATGCTGGGTGAGACTGGAACTAGAAGGGAGCTGATGTTGGGGGAGGATTAGGGGAGGATTAGAATGGGATGGGGCTGGGAGAGTAAAATGGAGAGGGGAAAAATATTTTGTGTGGTAGGGGATAATAATCTACACTTAGCTGGGTATTGGGAGAGTAAGTGGGGATTGAGGATGGAGGGGTAAAATGTGAGTGGATGAAATAGGAATGAGGAAAGAGCAAAAGGAGAAAGATTAGTATGTTAAAGCAGATGTAGAGAGAGAGAATGGAAAAAAAACTAGAAGAGAGAAGAGACAGCAGATGATGGAGAGTTAGCAGAAAACATGAAGAAACCAGAAGAAAGTGGCTGGAGCAATTGCAACCGGAAAAAAATGCACAAAAGGTAGAAAGATATCTCTTTATTTTGAATTTATTAACTGGAATATGAAAGCTCTGGGAAATGTGCATCATTAACGTCTGCGCTTTGTTTGGTACAAGAGGAAATTAATTTATAGTTTTATTTCTACAGTTGTTGTACATTCCAAGTTTGGCTTTTGGGGTTCCCAGTTTAATTATTGCCTTCCTGTTTCTAAATTGTGATTCCTTGTTTGGTGATGGTCTATGTTCTGCATGTGTAACTGAGCTGAGGTATTCTGTTTATGTAATTCCTATTTGACATTGCCACTTGTTCTCTTTCCCCAGTAGGTCATGTATTGTTTTTCTCTGAAATGTATTGGTTTAATATTTGCAGTGTTGCCTTTTGATAGGTAGGGTATGGTGCTTTGTGAGTTCTGGTAGTGCTGTTAGGATACGGCGGGTTTGCTATGGGTTCTAAATGGGCAGTGTTTGTAGTAGTTCCTAATGTGCCTGGCGGTTGGCACTGGATTATAGTAATGTAGAAATCTTTTAGTCTGTCTTTATCCATACACACACTAACTTTTAGTAAACATGTCTCTTAATGAATGTTAGCATTATGCAAATATTTATGCAAATAAGGCCACTTATGCAAATGAGGCCCCACACCGAGTCTCCGCACATGGCCCCGCACCCCCCTTGGGCCGCCCCTGCTTGTAAGCGAATAATACGATTAATCATATAGATTGGAGTGCGATAACCATACATTCCATCATCATTCCAAGTGGCAGGTCCATAATACTCAATAATTCTTTCTGGTGGCCAATCATCACCTTGCCACTTCTCCCACTTGCCTATCTGTAAGGCTTCTCTCTTCTGTCTTAGTGCTCGTTTGAGTCGGTGGGTAGTGTATACAGGGTATCCTAATTGTTCTCCATGTTCAGTGTTTAACAGAAAGAAGGAAGGTCTGATGGTTCCTAAGACACATGCTCCTCCCCAGTGTGGCGGGAGTTGTGCATATGCTCGGTTTCCACAGATCCAATATAGGCCAGGTGGGGCTTGCCAGGCTTGGACTTTGGCAAGGTTAGTCCATAGACCAGCAAGTTCAGGAAATCTGGCTAATGGGTTAGGAGGTTCAGGATGTCTGATTCCTGACCACCATGCTGTCTTTTTGGTCGTGGCATTATAGTACTTCTGGCTAAGACAGACCAGCTGTCCTACCTTTTGGGTGAACTGGGGTCCAGTTCTGGCATAGCAAAGACGTCCAACGATTGAGTACGCTAACACCCATTCACTGGTAGTCTTGTGTAATTCAGTCTGATTGTAAATCATGGAATAATTCAATTCTTGGGCTTCCCATGGCCATTGGTCTCCCATTTGGGTTCCGCCACAGAAATAACAATCTGTGATCTTAAGACTAGATACCACTGCTCCGGCTAATTCTAAAAATAAATTCTGTGAGGGGTGAGGGATCTCAAACTTATTTACATGCATGGCTTCATAAAAAGTATTATGAATATGATATTTAGATGACTTGTGGGCTTGGGTATTCAATCTGATATACACAATGGTCCCTGGATCTATTGCTCCTCCAGCAATACGTAGACCAAACTTATATCCTTGTTTCCATGCATGGGGATTGTGTATACATAAGTGTAAGGGGTTACAAGCATCTTTCTGACATTTATCATTTGTGGTTGGCATGGTTAGAGTAGCCATCCGTTTATCTATTTTCTCATCAGTTATACCAGTGTTCCAGGTAGCATAAAAAACACATGCCCAATACGGGCAATAGTAATCTGCCGCTGTAGCAGTACTATAGCCTGATCCCGTTTTACCTGTACACTTCCACCAATTTGTGGCACCTTCTGGACACATATACTTATGGTCATTTCGATACGCTTTCTCCCATGTACCACAGGTGGACTGACTATCTCTATTAATGGCATTACATGCATCAAAATTCAAAACAGCAGGTTTAGTAATGTCTTTAAGTGGTGGTGTAGCAGCTAGTATAGGTCCATCTGCATCCTTCCATCTTATTTCCAACGTGTAATAGGATGGATTCTGATACGGATTATAGCATGCTTTGATTTTGCCATGAGTGCAAACATTTAGTTCAGTGGTGTTATAGATACACCGAGTTACTGTTCCCTTGCAGGTATAGTAAGAATGATAAAGCAAAGTCTGAGTTACTTTCAGTCCAGTTCTAGTAGAAGTAATGCAAGCAGTGCATGGAGGTAAAGCATAAGTCAGTTCGAAACCTCCAAAGAAGGCAACCAAGGCAAAGCAAAAACAAAGATACATGTTGATGTTGATTGGAGTTCTTCTGAATCCTCAGCTTGCTGATCTTGATCACGACGGTCTTTTATTCTTCGTCCCGTTTGCTAATGAAGCAATTTAACGGGTGCTGAGTGTTGATTGAAGATCCTCAGGTAGTCCAGTACACATTGACCAACTTTTTAGCAATTTCAGTTGGCTTGTGAAGTCTGGCTTAGTCAATGTAGTCTCAAAGTAGTGTGTCAAATCACACACAATTGGGTTCGTTGAAACAAAACTGTTGCTGCATGGAAAACAGCAATCCTCTTCGAAAGACTTGGCTACTGCAAAGCACTTGTGATGAAGTGTCTAAGCTGCTGGTTGCCGTCTCAGAGTAACTCGCAAGGGTACATCAGGATGCTGTTCTGCTGTCCACTGCTCTGGTTCAGGATCGGCGGCGGGCTTGACTCTGCTGTGGTGGATCCAGGCGTCGATCTCGGCTACCTTTACTGCAGTTGGGGTAGACAGGATGACGGTGTACGGTCCCTTCCAATGGGGTTCCAACGGTGTCTTCTTCCAATCTTTGATCCACACCGAAGTACCAGGCTGATAGGGATGCAAGGGTTCCGTCAAGTTGATAGGCAACTGGTCTTGGATCCACGTATGGAGAGTCTGCAGAACAAAACTAAGAGCTAGGAGTTCTTGTCTGGTTACTTCTGAACCAATCTGGGCTAAACTTCCTTTGACTCCCTGCACTATTGGTGGGGGTTTACCATACAGAACTTCAAAAGGGGAAAATCCTGTTGACTTTACAGGAGCTGAGCGTATTCTGAGTAAGGCTATGGGGAGCACTTGGGGCCATTTCAAGTGTGTCTCCTGACAAAGCTTGGACATTTGGGCTTTCAAGGTACGATTCATTCGCTCAACTTTCCCTGAACTCTGGGGTCTGTATGCAGTGTGGAGTTTCCATTGTATCTGCAACGCTTTTGCTAACTGCTGAGTAACTTGGGAGACAAATGAGGGTCCATTGTCTGACCCTATTACTGCTGGGATTCCAAATCTGGGGACAATCTCTCTCATTAAGACTTTGGTAACTTCTCGGGCTTTCTCAGTTCTGGTTGGGAATGCTTCTACCCACCCAGAGAAAGTACAAACTAATACTAATAGGTAATGGTATCCATTGGCTTTTGGCATTTCGGTAAAATCAACTTGGAGGTTGTGCATGGGGGTGACACCTCCTGACTGAACTCGGGGTGCCGTTATAAGGCCTTGCTTGGCATTATTTTTGGCACAGGTTAGGCATTGACGTGCTACTGAGGCTGATATGGTTGTCATTAAAGGGATGTAAAAATGTGGTCTGAGTGCTTTTTCCATAGCACTCTTCCCATAGTGGGTAGCTTCGTGGAAAGCTTTGACAAATGATGGTCCTAACAGTTCAGGAATTACTATTCGTCCCGGAGGTTGACTGCCCTCTTCTGGTGGCAGCTCAATCCATCCATCTTTCAGTATTCCATCTTCTCTGTTACAATAGTAATCCAATTCTTTGGTGGTATATCGTGGGGTCCATAGATTCAAAGGTACTGGAAACAATGCTGCTTGCATTGGCATAACTTGTGGGGCAATCTGTCCTGTCATAGCTGCTTGTCGTGCTGAGGCATCTGCAAATCTATTTCCTCGGGCAACTTCTCCTTTTCCTGCTTGATGTCCTCTGCAATGCATGACAGCTACACGTGTTGGGGCCCAAACTGCATCAAGTAACATCAATATCTCGGGACCATACTTGACTGATTTTCCTCCGGATGTGATGAGTCCTCTTTCTTTATAGAGAGCTCCATGGGCATGCAAGGTAGTGAAGGCATATTTGGAATCTGTATATACATTTAGCACAAGTTTTTCTCCTAACAACAATGCTCTAGTGAGTGCTATCAATTCGGCTTTCTGGGCTGATGTGCCTGAGGCTAGAGCTGATGATTCAACTACTTCGTGTTGAGTGACGACTGCATATCCGGCACAGCATCGTCCATCAAGGATGAGACTGCTCCCATCAACATAATAGATTTGGTCAGGATTGTCTATGGGCACATCTGTCAAGTCGGGTCGACTGGAGAACACAGTTTCCATGACTTCGATACAGTCATGTTCTGGGAGTTCTTCACTGATGGGTATCAAGGTAGCTGGATTCAAGGCACGGCTCACTTCAAGTTGTATTTGTGGGTTTTCACATAACATGCTCTGGTACTTCAACATTCGGGAATTGGTGAGCCAATAATTTGCTTTTTGTTCCATAAGGGCAAGGACTGCATGTGGCACAGTGACTCGTATGTTCTGTCCTAGTGTGAGCTTGTCTGCTTCGCTCACTAGTAGCGCTGTAGCTGCAACTGCTCTCAAGCAAGGTGGCCATCCTTTGGCCACAGGGTCCAATTGTTTCGATAGGTATGCTACAGGTCGCTCCCAATTTCCTAATTTCTGAGTCAACATGCCCAAGGCATTTCCCTGTGCTTCATGTACAAACAAGTGGAAAGGTTTGTGGACATCTGGTAGTCCAAGTGCTGGTGATGACATCAATTCTTCTTTTAACTTCCGGAAGGCTGTATCCTGCTCAAGTCCCCACTCCAGTGGTGACTTTTCTTCTCCTTTTGTGGCTTCATACAGTGGTTTGGCAATTTGGGCAAAGTTAGGTATCCAGATTCGGCAATATCCTGCCGCTCCCAGAAAGGCTCTGACTTGCTTTCTGGTTGTTGGAGTTGGAATTCTGCATACTGCTTCTTTTCTCTCTCTGCCTAATCTTCTGCTTCCTTGGGTAATACGAAAACCCAAGTATTTCACTTCTTTTTGGCATAGCTGTGCTTTGGCTCTGGAAACTTTGTATCCAGCTTCATCTAGTAACTGCAAGAGGTCTTTGGTGGCTAGTATGCATTCACTTTCTGATATGGCAGCTATCAACAGATCATCCACGTATTGGAGAAGCACTCTCTTCCCCGGGGCTACTGGATAGCTTGAAAGGTCTTGATTTAGTGCAGCACTAAAGATGGTAGGTGAATTCTTGAATCCTTGGGGTAATCTTGTCCAGGTGAGTTGGCCCCCTCTTCCAGAGATGGGGTCCTGCCATTCGAATGCAAACAATATTTGGCTTACAGGGGCTAATCTTATATAAAAGAATGCATCTTTCAAATCCAGTACAGTGAAATGGGTAGCTTCAGCAGGTATCAGTCCTAGAAGAGTGTAAGGATTGGGTACAACTGGATGTATGGTTTCAACTGCATCATTTACTCTTCTTAAATCTTGTACTGGGCGATAATCATCTGTCCCAGGTTTCTTTACTGGCAAAAGTGGAGTGTTCCATGGGGATTGACATACTTTTAGTAGGCCATACTCGAGCAATCTTTGTAGGTGGCGATGAATGCCTTCAATTGCGGCTCTTGGGAGAGGGTACTGTTTGACGTGCACTGGTGTAGCACTAGGCTTGAGGGTTACAATCACTGGAGCTATATGCTTGGCTAGGCCTGGGGGACTGCCTTCTGCCCATACTCCAGGTGGTGCATCGATGTTCTTTAAAGTTTGTTCAAAATAGGTATCTTGGATGGAGTCATCAACGTAATACCTCCATTCTTCTTCTCGGGGCACTGTCAGCAGCATTACTCCTGCTGGTTTGGCTTGGGAATTTACTGTCATTTGCATTTCTCCTTGTTCAGAGAAAGATATCTGTGCTTGAAGTTTGGCTAGCATATCTCGTCCCAGTAATGGCACTGGACATTCGGGCATTTACAGGAATTGATGAGTTACTTGCTGTCCTCCTAGACTGCATATTCGGTTTTGAAGAAAAGACTTTGTGGCTTTGGCACCAGTTGCTCCTATAATGGTGACTGCTTTTGTAGTAAATGGGGCTATCTTTTTGTCTATTACTGAATGCTGTGCTCCAGTATCAACCATAAAGTTCATAATTTGGTCTCCTATTTGTATTCCGACCATAGGCTCCTGGAGACCTAAAGCAAACTTGGAGCCCGGTCTGTCCTAATCCACGTCATCCTCATCATGGGCTGGTGTGGCCAATGCTTGAATGGCTCCTCCTCTCTCTCGCTGGTATTGTTCTCGATTGGCTCCTCCGCGATTTCGGGGACGGCCTCGTCTTTCTTCTCGCCACTGATGATCGTTGTCGTCATCTTGCTGGGCGTCTTCGAGTTGCGGGCACGTATCTCTCCAATGTCCTTCCTCTCTGCAATAGGCGCATTGGTTCACGCCTAGTCTCTGGGTCCGGCCTCCGCCTTGACCCCGCCCTCTTCCTCTGCTCCTTCGACTAGGGACACCTCCCCTTTTCTTTTCAACTATGGCCGCAGCCAAAAAATCAGCTTTCTTCTTCATCTTTCTATCACATTCTCTCTGTCTTTCAGTATCACGATTCACATACACTATATGAGCGACTTCCACTAACTGTGTTGCATTCATGCCCGCAAACCCTTCTAATTTCTGTAATTTACGTCTAATGTCTGGTTGAGACTGGTTTACAAAAGCAGAATTCACCATGCACAAACTTCCTGGTGCCTCGGGATCATAGGGAGTATACATTCTGTATGCTTCAGTTAATCTCTCATAAAAATCTGCTGGACTCTCATCTATCCCTTGGATAACTCCTGCAACTTTGGAAAGGTTCATAGCTTTTTGGCCCCCCCTTCTCAGGCCTTGTAAAAAGCCTTGGCGAAAACGGGCTAGGGCTGTGGATCCTTCATCTGTATTTGGATCCCATTGGGGGTCTTCATTCGGGAATTCTCTCTGGGCTGCTTCTCGACGGTCTATTATATTTTGCCCCTGTCCTGGAGCTACAGGGTTATCTGCCATCCACTCAATAGCTGCTTTTCTAATTCTTGCTCGTTCTTCTGTAGTGAATAGTGTGGTCAGGAGCTGACGGCA
Source organism: Ichthyophis bannanicus (assembly GCA_033557465.1). NCBI lineage: Eukaryota > Metazoa > Chordata > Amphibia > Gymnophiona > Ichthyophiidae > Ichthyophis > Ichthyophis bannanicus. The sequence goes on along the minus strand of CM066031.1, from coordinate 1,738,688,060 downwards.
ATCTGGCCAAGTGGGTTGGTGAGTTTCCATAATACTAGTTACTAATTCTGTCAGCTCCTGGGGCTTACTAGTATAGGAGGCATAATGCGACCTCCAATTTAATAAATCAGTTGTAGAGAAAGGGATATACACATAAGTTAGGGGTCCCGCTACCACTTCATCATTATCATTCTTTACGGGTACTCCCGGGACTTGCCGTAGGGGAAACATTTTGGCTGTCGTAGGTGTCTTTTGGGATCTAAGGGTTATCGTTGTGATTGCCTTTGAAGGAGTCACTTTCTTTTTCTCAACAGGTTTTGCTTTGGGTTTCTCTTTTACTGGCGTGCTGGTGCTAGCGCTAGTGCTGGCTTTCTCGATTACTTGTACACTGTCCTCCTCATCTGGGGGATTCTCTCTTTCTCCTTCTCCTTCTTCTGGCTCACTTTTTATGTCCTCCTCCTCTTCTCTTTCCACTAATTCCTCGTCTTCCTCCCCTCCGGGAGGTGGGTCAGGGGTTGGGTCCCGCTCCGGCCGTCGCTGGGGTGCTGGGGCAGGACGCCGGGCTACTCTTATTGGACCTGGGGTTCGGGGCTGCCTGTGAATTACTTCTGGGGAATCAAGATCTACCAGGATGGGCTTCTTTCTGGCTTTCTTATCCTGCTCTTTCATTTTGGGATGTTCTGTTTTCTGACTAGAATCTGTTTTAGCTAACATTATTCTGCACTGTTCCTCATAACAGCGCTGCGCCCAGGGGGGCGGATCTTCACAAATACTTAACCAGGAATCTATATAGGGGTACTGATCGGGGTGCGCTACCCGCACTCTACGGTGTATTGACTGAATAATCTCTACATTGAACGTTCCCTCTCGGGGCCAGATGGGGTCTAGATCGGGCCACTCCCTAGTACACAAAATCTGCAAACGGGCTGCTGTCATTTTAATACCATAATCTCCTGAATATCCCTCTTTAAAATGTGCGATCATACATTCTAATGGAGTGTTTCTAGTAGACCCCGCCCCTCCCATTTCGATGTGTGCGCGCAACAACAGACAGAAGGGAAAAGGAGGGCGGACCGTGGGTAAGGGGTCCTCACGGCCCTGGAAACGTATAAGGAATACAAATAACAAGACAAGACGACAATCGCTTCCCCCTTTTCGTGACCTGAACGCGGTCGCCCGGTCAGGAAATGCGCTACTCAGGGGTCCGCCTTCACTTGGTCCGTGCTGCCAGACCTCTCATTCACACTTCGTTCACACAATCATGCTAGCAACGTATCCCAGAATGCATTCGTTTCTATCTGTTCTGACTAGTCTTTTTCCCAATTACAAAAAGGATGAGGGTTTCACCCGGCGAATTCCCATGCGGGGTTACTCGGCTCTTCCTTGAGAGTTGATCATGCTCTCTTACCAATTCCCAATATCTCGAGATTACAAATTCCAAATTCCAAGTTCCAATGGCAGTACTGCTCTTTCTATTTCTGTCTAGACCCAAAATCAAAACTATACTCACCGGATCCGGTCCTCAAACTTCCCAAGCAGGCGCATGAGTTGGACCTCGGACTCCCCTCACTCGGGTTCGAGGCGTTGGCTCAAACCGGGCCCGGCACCCGCCGAGGTCCGACCAGCTCCCTCCGATACAAGGGACCGGTGGCGCCAGGGAGCAGCCCTCGTCGGAAGGGCGCGATCCCGGCAGGACCAAGCCTATAGAGGCGGAAAGTCGTGGTATATTGCCCTATATACACTTTGATTCCACAACTTCCCGGCCAACGCACCAAGAATATGTAGCAGCAAAGCGCAGACAAACCAATGATACCAGGAGTCTGTTCAGAAGGTCCAAATCATTTATTTGTGCACAAGTCTCGAACCAGTCAATTTCAAAATGGCTGAGCAAAGTTTTCAAGCATTACAACAACTTTTATAGACTTCTGTTCCATTCTAGGTATAGAAAAACATTTCATTGGTCCCGGTAACCTCCCGTACCTCCCGTACCTCTTCCATTGGTCCCGGTACTGATAAGTTTATCCAATTATGTCCCTTCTGTGGGCATGACACCTGCCTGCCCCCCTTCTAGTCCCAATTACAATGGTCAGTTCATCAACTTGTTACTTTCACACTCTCAAGGCCATAGAACCAATTTGTGCGTGCAGAGGAGCAGGGTTCTGCAACTCATCTGTCAGCACTCTCAATTATTTCTCTGCAGATGTACTTTTTCTTATCAGTAACTTTTAAACATGTCTTTTCTGTATTTTTCCATCTTTCAGTTCTACAGTTCTGCCTACCTAAGCTAATTCAATACTTCTACTGAGTTCTATCTTACAATAGCAGCATATTGGGGGATGTGCAATCCTATATGCCTCTCCACAGGCCTCATTTACAGGTCAAGCTAGCCATGCTGGCCTGCTTATGTTCAGACACCGTGGGTCACAGGCCTGCACCTGCCACATCCCAACCTCAAAGACTCAGTTCTAATTTCCATGTACCATCTAAAAGGTGCCTTCACAGTAGTCTAGGACAAGATTTTTCCATTTTTTTAGGATTTAGCTCACTCTTTTCTAGTACTAGTTGTAGACAGGTATGGTAGAAAGTTTCTTGTCCCCAGAGGGCTTGCAATCTAAAATTGACTTGCCCAAAGTCACAAGGACTGTCAGTGTGATTTGAATGCTGGATTCTTGGCCTTTAGCCTATTGCTCTAATCACTAAGTACTCCTACAAGTAGCTTCTCCCCAAATGTAAATAAAGAAACATCCAGGGCTTTGTTTACCTATGGGCAAAGGGGCAGCTGCCCTGGGCTCCTGCACAATGGGGGCCCAGATGCCCTGCTGCTCATGGGTAACAGTAGCCCTGCTCCTGCCCCTGTGTCCATTGCTGCTGCTGCCACCCCTCTCCAGGATGTGCCTTCTTTTCCGTCCCCTCTGATGTGCAAGAAGGTAACTCCAGCACCACGGGGCCTTTTTAATGCATTGCCGGCGCTGCATGTCCCAGAGAGGGGCCGCAGCGGTGACAGGAGGCGGGGGCCTGCAAATGGAGGGAGGTCATGGACTGGGAGGGCCCACAGATTGGGGGGGGGGGGGGACTCACCAGAAATGTTTGCCCTGTGGTTGAAGCAGCCCTGGGAACATCATATGCAAATGAGGGTTTACTGTGCGCACGGTAAATAACATAGCATGGTCTCTTTCCATGCAATTTCCAAAGCGTTCACTAATGAACTGGCTTAATGTGTTACTGTGTGCACTATTGAGAAGGCTTTAACTCTAAATAGAGGGCCTGAAAAATAAAGGCCACATACATCATGACAGGAGATGACTGTAAAATTGTACTCATAGGCCTTGGGTGATGGATACTTTTGACCACATTTCTCTTTGCCAAACCAAAACACAGCCAACACACGCTTTTTTGAAGGAATTCTTATATACATACACATATTCACACCACAAGTATGTCTTCTCAAACAAAACAATTATACAACACAGAGACTCGATACCTCAAAATTTGCAAGTCATTGAACTTTCAGGCAATGCAATGTGTGCCTTCAAGCAGGTCCGTACCTAGCCCTGTGCGAGCGGTGTAGCTGCACAGGGCACAAAGGCTTAGGGGGCACATTTTAGCTTTCTTCCGTTGCCTGCCGCCACCACTTTTTCTTCTCTCAGCGTCGGCAAGCAACGGAAGACAGCTAAATGTGCCCCTTAATCCTTCTGCCGGCATGCTAAGCAGATCTTTCCCTCCCTGCTCTTGCAGGAAGGGAAAGATCTGCATAGCATGCCTGCAATTTGCACATCGGGCGTGCCTCTTCTCTCCCGCCGCGGGGGGGGGGGGGGAGGAGGCGTGCGCCTGATGTGCAAATCGCATAGGGAGCGATCTTCCCTCAGTACGGCCCTACCTTCAAGTCAATGCTGACTCCTGGTGACCCAATAGCTCCTGGGTTTCTGTGGCCTGTCTTCCCAGGTAATGGAAGGCAAATGACTTCCCAAGGCCACAAGGAGTGCTAATAAGAATCAAACCCCGGCCTCTTGATTATCAAACCAGTGTTGTAGCCACCCGACTACTCCTCCACTCCTGAAACTTCACAGTGGTATGTAAAAACATAGGCTCCAGGTATTGGCATGGTTCTCAGGACCATTGCTATAGTCAGTCCGGCCTATGAGCACTGCAAGCATCTAGAAGCTCGACCATGAATAGATGTTTTGGTGGAAAACCCAGTCCCACCTCTGAAGAAATCACAAAAGCAAGGAGTCTTCTTTTGGGGAGAGTCCATTTAGGAGCCAGTGGAATCCCCCATCCTCAGCATAAAACAAAAACTGCCATGGGTCCGGAGAGGCATGGAGGAGAAGAAAAGAATAACAGAAGGCAGCACTTCATAAATGAATCTGCATTTATTGACACAAGACAAATATATTTCCAAGCAATAGGTTACCAGAGGATAAATGATTTCTTGGGTATGGATGGGTACAGGGATGGCTCTACCATTAGGCAGCGGGAAGCGGCCAACTCAGGGGCTTTTGGGAGTGGCAAAAAATACCCCTAAAACATCCCAGCAGCTCCACCTCACTCAGCCTTTATTGGAAAGTAAAATTATTGTGAGAAGAGCTGCCTGCTGCTGCCGTCATTACCGTCATTTTGCTTGGGTCTGTGGCGGCGGCAGCAGCATCATCCCCTTCTCCTGCCGCTGCCACCGATCCAGACCTAGTGAGAAGTGGTGACATGATGGCAGGCTGTCAGTTTAAAAACAAAAAACAAATGTTCGGAGACTTTGTGACTCCAGTGCACTTAAAGGCCCTTGCTGGTCCCTCCCCCCTCTGATGCAAAATACATCTGAGGGAGGGTGCGGGACTGGCAAGGCCTTCAGAGCACACTGGTGTGAAAAGACCCTGTGCTTTTTTTCTTTATGATTGCTGCCACTGCTGCTAAAAAAGGCAGCAGCAGCAGGATGGAGGGGGCGGGTAGCAAGGTGAAGGGCAGATGTTGGATATCGGGAAGGGGGAGGGTAGATAATGATGGAAATGGGGGGAGGGGATAGGAGGAGAGAGGGCTGATGCTGGACATGTGGTGGGGGGGGGAGATTGGAGAGGGAGAGAGAGCACCAATGCTGGACATGCGGAGAAAGGGAGAATGGGCCAATGTTGGACATGTGAGGGGAGACTGGAGGGGGAAGGGAGGGCCAATGCTGGGCATGTGGTGGAAGACTGGAGGGGGAAGAGGGCCGATGCTGGGTATGTGGGGGGAGACTGGAGAAGGGATGAGGGCTGATGCTGGACATGTGGGGGGAGACTGAAAGAAGGCGAGAGGGTCAATGCTGGACATGTGGGAGAGAGACTGGAGGGGGAGAGAAAAATAAATGGAAGAAAGCTGAAAGGAAGAAGAACAATACCAAAGATGTAAGGAAGCAAAAAAGACAGGAGGGGATAGACGTGGCAGATGGAGTGGTGACCCTGTTAAGTGAGTAAAAAAAAAGACAGAAGAAAAAAAGCAGAAACCAGAGACTGAGATTAGCATGATTAGAGAATAAAATGTAAACAAAGGTAGAAAAATAAATTTTATTTTCAATTTAATGATTGAGATGTGTCAGCCTAGAATTTTACATGTTCTGTCTTTATGTTTTGCACAGTACAAGGACATAATCATCTCTTTCTGTTTCCTTGGTGCTGTACTGCATATGGGGGTCTAGCCAAGGGTGGACCTTGGTGGGCCATGGCATCAGGCCTACCCAGTCAGCAGCAGCGGTAGAATAGTCAAATGAGAGAATAACTGGAAGAAAAGTCAGCATTTGCACTGCTTTGTGTCCAGCCTTGTTATTCCCAAGCCTCACCAAAATATCAGTCCTGGCTATGCCAATGATTCAGAGTCTGGCTTCTTAGGGTTTCAGTTAACTTTTATCTACATATCTAGCGCGTTAGCTAACTGGTTAGCAGGGATGTTCAGCCGCTGGTCAGTTAGCTAAAGCAGTGAAATATAGGGCAAGTCTTTCAGGGGCCTAACTTCTGCTGCTTTGGGATAACCGACTAGTGGTTGAACATCACCACTCACCTGTTATCCCTGGGCCTCTGCCTCTGCTCCTCCCCTGGAACGCCCTGGCGCTAGCCGGCTAACGTTGGGGAGTTTAATGACATCATCCAGGGATATTCAGCAGCACTAACTGTGTCTGCAAACTGCTCAAATGGATTTGAATCTCCCCACCCCCAATCTATTTTTATTTTGTGGTAATATATTTCATATTTGGTGAGGATCTATCTGTGTTTTGCATGTGTGACTGAGGCTATGAGTTTGTTAGCATGGACTTTCTATGTAGAAATCAGTGTTCGTCAGTCTTGTTTGGTTTTCTAAATAGGTATATGAATCTCTATTCGCTTAATCTCTATTCATCTACAAGGAATGCCTATCAATACAACTATAATTCAGGTATATGCCCCAACAACAGATGCAGAAGAGGATGCAATTGAAGAGTTCTATGAAAACGTTCAAGCTGAAATTGACAGAACATGCAAACAGGATATCCTGATAGTCATGGGTGACTGGAACACAAACGGCAACAAAGAAGAAGGCAAAGTGGTTGCAAAATATGGACTTGGCAACAGAAATGAAGCTGGAGAAAGACTGATAGAATTCTGCAAGATCAATGAACTATTCATCTCAAACACCTTCTTCCAGCAACACAAGTGGCGACTGTATACATGGACTTCACCCAATGGATTGTATAAAAATCAAATTGACTACATCTGTGGAAGTCAACGATGGAAAAGTTCTATAACATCAACAAAGGCAAAACCTGGAGCTGATTGTGGTACAGATCATCAACTACTAGAATGCAAACTCAAGCTAAAGTTGAAAAAGTGCAAACCACTCATGAATGCAGCAAAATATGACCTTGAGAATATACCACTGGAATTTAAAGACTGCCTGCAAAATTGATTTGCTGCTTTAGATACAAATGACAGAGCTCCAGAAAGAATTATGGAATGACATCAAGAAGGTTGTGTTGGAAGAAAGCGAGAAGACTCTACAAAAGGTGAAAAAGCAAAACCGGCCAAAATCGATGACGGAAGAAACTCTGAAAATTGCCCAGAAACGCAGAGAAGCTAAAGCCAGAGGAGAAAGAAAGACAATCGCAGAACTCAACAGAGATTTCCACCGTGCAGCAAGACAGGACAAGGAAAAGTACTACAATGACACATGCAAGGAAATAGAAGCAGAAACTATTAGAGAAAGAACAAGTTCGGCTTTCCTAAAGCTACGAGAGTTAAAGAAAAAATTCCAACCTCGAACTGGAATGTTAAAAGATGCTCAAGGTTCTATCTTGAATGATGCTGAGAAGATCAAGAAAAGGTGGAAAGAATATACAGAATTTTTATATGATAAAGATCAAGTGGACCAACAGCCATTTCAACCTGTACCTTATTGTCCCGAACCATTGGTGATGAAATAAGAATTTGAAGCAGCATTGAAAGCCTTATCAAAGAACAAAGTACCAGGCATTGATGGCATTCCCATAGATGTATTACAGCAATCTGATGCAGCTGTTACCATACTTACAAGGCTCTGCCAAGAAATTTGGAAGACAACATCATGGCCAACTGACTGGAAAAGATCTGTGTTTATACCAATACTAAAGAAAGGTGATCCAACTGACTGTGGAAATTATTGCACAGTCCCTCTGAACCCACATGCCAGCAAGATTCTACTGAAGATTATTCAACACAGACTACAACTATACCTGGAACAAGAACTACCTGAAGTGCAAGCATGGTTCAGGAAAGGGCGAGTAACGAGAGGCATCATCGCGGATGTGAAATGGATCCTTGAAAAGACTAAAGAATACCAAAAGGATATCTATTTGTGCTTTATCGACTATAGCAAGGCAGCAGAGGTGTGAAGATTGGTGGAAGATTCATCAACAACCTTCGCTATGCTGATGATGCCACATTACTGGCTGAAAGTGAAGATGATCTGAAACATTTGCTTCTCACAATCAAAGAACATAGTCTCAAAATGGGCCTGCACCTTAATGTTAAGAAGACAAAGATCATGACAACTGGCAAAATCAATAGGTTCATTGTGGAAGGAGAAGAAATTGAAATTGTGAACAACTTTAACCTACTTGGATCAACTATCAATAAAGAAGCAACATGCAGTCAAGAAATCCGACGACGCATTGCTCTTGGCAGAATGGCTGTGAAAGACCTAGACAAGATTCTCAAGAGCAGAGATGTCTCTTTCCAAAGATTCGACTTATTCAAGCCATGGTATTTTCAATAACATCATATGGATGTGAAAGCTGGACACTCAAAAAGATAAACAGGAAGAAAATTGATGCCTTTGAATTATGGTGCTGGTGGCAAATACTGTGTATAACATGGACTGCCCAAAGAACAAACCAGTCAGTACTAGAAGAGATCAAACCTAAGCTTTCTTAAGAAGCTCAGATGACAAGACTTCGACTTTCATACTTTGGAAACATCATGCGAAGAGAGATATCATTAGAGAAAGACATCATGCTTGGCAAGATAGAAGGTCAACGCAAAAGAGGAAGGCCAGCATTGAGATGGATAGATACAATAACAGCAGCTACGGGTACCAGTCTGTCAACAATGAGCCGTCTAAGACTGAACAAAATTTAGTGCAACTATCCAGAGGACCTCCATGAGTCGACTGACTCAACGGCACTTAACAACAACAACAAGGGCCCACTGCAGTATTTACCATGCTATTCTTTTCTGGATAGGCCCCTTGTATGAGTTTTAGAAGTTGATGCTATTATGATATAGTAGATTTTCTTTATAGGTCCTGAGTAATTTTTGTAGGGTTTTGTATTATTTCACAATATGGCCAGTGCTCATGAGGGTTTATGTTACTATTATTGAGGTTACATTAGAATCAGAAATTATTTTTGGTATGTTGAATTCTGTGGGAAATGTACTATTTCTGTTCTGCACCCATTGTTGGGAGAGGGATTTCTTTGGATGCAAAATATATGTTCAAAAAGAAAAGGCAGAAATCCTATCACAGTTTAAAACACCAAAATAAAATTATAGGAATTTTATTTTATTGTTTTAAACTGCACCGCGGTTCTCACTTTTTGTTTTTGCTCCTAGATGTGTGATCACCTTGCATCTCCTTTGTCTTTTGCAGAATGAAAGAATCTTACTAGATGAACCTCCAACCTCCAGCCAGCAAATGTCAGTAGGTTCCGTTTAGCCTTAGCCTACTCAAAACCTGCTACTTCCTTTCAAGGGTCAGCTTGCTCCTGACTAGCAACTGTATATAAGCCCATTTCTGGTTAAGACCTCTTTGCCAGAACCTGGTTCACATTGTTTTGAGGTCACCTTTGACTCCTTGCTGCTTTTCTGAGTCTTCTCCACACAGGCCTTCTTGAGCTTGTGCCAGGTTCCTAATGTGTTCCAGCCTTGCTTCTTCTCAGAGTCTTCAGTGTGAGTTCCTGCATAGCTGTGTTCTCCATCCTTTTTCTGGATTTTCCTGACTTCTGGCTTCCCATTCTAGGCTCTGGGTATTGGTCAGACAAAGAGGAAATGGCTGCTATAGGGAGAAGACACCCCCCTCCCATCTGATTTTACCCTACCTAGGGTTGCCAACTTTTTCACCGAGAAAAACCCGACACCTGTGGCTCGCCATGCTCCACCCATTCTCCGCCCCTAGTCCCACCCCTGCCCCGCCCCCAGCCCCACCCACAAAAATTACCGAGGATACGTGTAGGCTAACTTCCTTGGTCAGATAATAATTAAACTGGGAACCCCAAAATCCAAACATGAAATTTACAACACTGGAGAAATAAAACTATAAAGTAATTTCCTCTTGCACTAAACAAAAACGCAAAGATGTTAGCAATACTCACTTCCCAGACCAGACATATTCCAGTTAATAAATTCAAAATAAAAAGTATTTTTCTACCTTCTGTTTGGGCATTTTTTCAGTTGCAATTGCTCCAGTCACTTTCTTCTGGTTTCTTCGTGTCTTCTGCGAGCTATCCATTTGTCCTTTCTTCTCTTTTAGATGTTTTCCATTCTCTCTCTATTTCTGCTTTAACATACTGATTGTTTCCCTTTTGCTCTTTCCCCCAATTCTTTCCTTATTCCTTTATCATCCATTTAAATTTCACCTTTCCATTTTCAAGCCCCTCTTACTCTCCCAATACCCAGCCCATCATAGACTTTTCTTCCACACAAAACATTTTTCCCCTCTCCATTCTCATCCTCATCCATTCTAGTCCTCCCCCCAAATCAGTTCCCTTATAGTTCTAGACCCACCCAGCATCCACTCCCTTCTAGTCCCATTCTCCCATGCCCCACATCAGCCCATTTCCAGTCCTATTCTAGCTCTTCATCAGCCCATTTCCAGTGCTAGCCCTCACATCACAGGCCATTTCCAGTCCTAGCCCCCACCATCACATCCCATTTGCAGTCCGGGTCCCCCTGCACCATCACAGCCCATTTGCAGTCCTAGTTCCCCCCCCACCATCACAGCCCATTTGCAGTCCAAGTTACCCCCCCCCCATAGCCCTTTTCCAGTCCATGTCCCCCTCCCCATCACAACCCATTTCCAGTCCATGTCCCCCCCCCCATAGCCCTTTTACAGTTCAGGTCCCCCCCATCACAGCCCATTTCTTTCCAGTCCAAGTCCCCCCCCCCCATAGCCCTTTTCCGGTCCAGGTCCCCCTCCCCATCACAACCCATTTCCAGTCCATGTCCCCCCCCCAATAGCCCTTTTACAGTCCAGGTACCCCCCCATCACAACCCATTTCTTTCCAGTCCAAGTCCGTCCCCCCCATAGCCCTTTTCCGGTCCAGGTCCCCTCCCCATCACAACCCATTTACAGTCCATGTCCCCCCCCATAGCCCTTTTACAGTCCAGATCCCCCCCCATCACAGCCCATTTCTTTCCAGTCCAAGCCCCCGCCCCCATAGACCTTTTACGTTAAAGGTCCCCCACCCCATCACAACCCATTTCCAGTCCAAGTCCCCCCCATAGCCCCTTTACAGTTCAGGTCCCCCCCCCCCCCATCACAGCCCATCTCTTTCCAGTCCAAGTCCCCCACCATAGCCCCTTTACAGTTCAGGTCCACCCCCCATCACAGCCCATTTCTTTCCAGTCCAAGTGCCCCCCCCCCATAGCCCTTTTACAGTTCAGGTCCCCCCCATCACAGCCCATTTCTTTCCAGTCCAAGTCCCACCCCCCATAGCCCCTTTACAGTTCAGGTCCCCCCCATCACCGCCCTTTTATTTCCAGTCCAAGTCCCACCCCCCATAGCCCTTTTCCAGTCCAGGTCGCCTTCCCCATCACAACCCATTTCCAGTCCAAATCCCCCCCATCACAGCCCATTTCTTTCTAGTCCAAGTCCCCCCCCCCCCCATAGCCCTTTTCCGGTCCAGGTCCCCCCCCCCATTACAACCCATTTCCAGTACAAGTCCCCCCCCCATACCCCCTTTACTGTTCAGGTCCACCCCCCATCACAGCACATTTATTTCCATTACACGTCCCCCCCCCCATAACCCTTTTACAGTTCAGGTCACCCCCCCCATCACAGCCCATTTCTTTCCAGTCCTTGTGCCTCCCCCCCATTTCCCCTTTATAGTTCTGGTCCACCCCCCATCACAGCCCATTTCTTTCCAGTCCAAGTCCCCCCCCCCATAGCCCTTTTCCAGTCCAGGTCCCCCTCCCCATCACAACCCATTTCCAGTCCAAGTCTCCCCCCATAGCCCTTTTACAGTTCAGGTCCCCCCCCCCCATCACTGCCCATTTCTTTCCAGTCCAGGTCCCCCCCCCCCATAGCCCTTTTCCAGTCCAGGTCCCCCCCCCCAATCACAGCCCATGCAGTCCTTGCCCCCCCCCCCGACCAGCACCGCAGCTGTCTGAGAGGCTTCAGAGGGAGCAGGGTAAGCTCGCGCGAGGCCCCGGCTCCCTCTGTATAGCCGTCAGCATGAAGAGCCTTTTCCTTCACGCTGGCGGCTGTATCTGTGAAGCCGCGAATGCTGGGAAAGGTTAAAGGGTATTGCCTTTAACCTTTCCCAGCAATCGCGGCTTTACAGATACAGCCGCCAGCATGAAGGAAAAGGCTCTTCACGCTGGCGGCTGTACAGAGGGAGCCGGGGCCTCGCGCAAGCTTACCCTGCTCCCTCTGAAGCCCTCCGGTGTGTGGGCCGGCCCTGGGTGGGGGGTTTTTTGGACTTCGGGTAGGAAGAAAAGCCGGTTTTTTGCTCTGGCCGCTCCCGATCTTGGAAAAACCGGCCAGGCCAGCTGAAAACTGGCCAGTTGGCAACCCTACCCCAGGGTACTTCTGTTCAGTAGAGAGCCAGCTTGAGGACCTTGTCCATTTGCCAGGGACCCAGTCCTCTTTGCTGCCAGAAAGGACAAGTTTGCCTTTTTGCAGATGTCACTGTCACTAAGATCTATAACCATGGAGATGTTCCAAAGGAAGAACACTGAATATGAAGTAAATTTAAGAATGTGTGTGTTTAGGGGGGAGGATAGTAGTTGAAATTCTATGCAAAGTCAGGCATTATGGGTATAGAGGTCCTGAGAAATGGTACATGATGGAGGGCATGATACTAATATGTGCAACCCAGGAGTAAGACCTGGGTGATTCTGTATGTTAATTTCAGGGTTGTAAGTTTACAGCCTTCTAAATACTTGTGGGGCCAGGTGGGGCCATGTTCTAGGACTATGTGCTTGTGCTGAGTCAGACACTAGGAGGGGAATTTTAGAAGGGACATCCAAGTGCAATCTCAGACATCTAAGACAGAATGTCTGAAAAAAAAGCAGGCACGTCCAGGTGCAGACATGATTTCACAAATGACATGTCTGATATGGACATCTGGAGGGGCATCTACATAGACATCCCCAGAATAGTATTTCAGATGCCAGACATCTAGGAATAGCCTAATGGGTAGTGTAGTGGGCTACAACTGGGGAAGCTTAGGGTTTAAATCCCACTGCTGCTATCAATGAAGTTGTGCTGAGTACTGGGGATGATGAAGTGCTTTCTTCTCTAACCCTCTGGATGTCTTTCAGACAAAGTGAGCACTTTTCAGATGCCTGTTTGTGCCTTAGATGCAACTCCAGATGTTTCTGAGATCAGGTGGAGATGTCCAGGTTCCTGGGAATGCCTCAGCTACGCCTCTACCATGCTCCTGTTCAGACTTGGATGTCCTCACGCTGGGGAGGGCCACAGACAATGCTTCTAAAATGGCTCTGAAGATGTCTCTATGCTGTTTTCGGATGTGCAAAGCACAAACAAGGTTTCCAAAATGACCCCCTTAGTGGCCTCAGCATGAACTGGCAGGTAACCAGTTATGAGGATCAGGTAGCAGGACCTTTGCAACACTCAAGCAAATGAGTCAGGAGCACATATTTGCAGTGAAACAGGGAACAGAAAGCCTGAAGTAGAAACTTACAGAGAACTGGCACAGAAGCCTTGGAACATGACCTTGCAGCAATCAGGTAATGGAAAGCTTGCAATATGTATTTAAAATATTTCTTTCCTACCAAATCACGATGGACCCGATATTCGAAAGGCATTTACATAGTTTGCAGCCTAGTAAACCATGTAAATGCCTTAAATGGAGATATTCTACGGCACCTATACGGGTAGTGTCATTGAATATGCCTGTCTACATCCCCTACATGCCCCAATGCTATCCAGTTAGCATCAGGGTATATTGGGGGTGTTCTGGAGTGGAGCGGATGCAGGGAGTACCGCTAACCAGCTAGCGGCAATATTGGCCTACTACACAGTTAGCGATCCGTGGCTAAAACTAGGCCAGCTTTTGGCTGGCCTAGTTTTAGCTGCGGATGCTAACCAGGTAGCAGTCCAGTATCACCACTACCCAGTTAGGCTCTGCGGCGTTTTTCTCTGGGAGTTAAAATTGGATCTTCAATGCCATTGCCACAGCATTGAATATCCGGGGTTAAGGGTGAGCAGGCAGGGCTATGTACATAGCCTGCTTAGTAGAATATCGGGTCTGATGTTCTTGTTGGGTTACAACAAACATACAATTGGAAACACGTTTAAAATAAACCAATAATAAAATAAATATTATAAATGAAAACCCTGAACAGAATAGAAGCTTGTAGCAAACAAGTTCCTGAAGTCTTGGAACAGGAATTTACAGTAAATCAAGTAGCAAAAAGCCAGGGACAGATAGAATTGACATCATGAACTCAACACACTGGAGGTTCAGTAGGGGGTGGGCTGCTGAGAACAGTTCCTAATTCCCAGCAACCCATATTATCTGAGTTTAAGCCTGTCATTCTCATTCACTTCTAGCCTTTGCTTCATTCCTGCGAAGTGCCTGCTGAGTCCATTCCAGCTCTCACCACCTACAAGTTCCAGGCCTGTGTCTCTCTATAGCAAGTCTGCATCTGGACCTGTCTACCGAGTGCAGATCCTTACCCCCATGCATTTCCCAACCTGTGCCTCACCCAACCTAAGCACCCACACCTGGGCTTGACCCCACTTCAGATCTCTCAAGTTCTTTATGGGCAGTAATCGGACCCAAATTGATGTAGACTGGTTGGAGGTGGTCTAAGTAGAGAAAAAGAAGTGTACAGTCATCACGGGTAGTCACATGTGAGAAGACTTAAGGACCTAGATGTGTGTGCCTGAAGCAGGGAGAGAGACAGGAATGATTTCAAATACTGTAGTATGAATGAAGTGAATATTGGTTGATTCTTAACTGGTTTTACCTAGAGTGGTGCAGGGATTTTTTAAAATTTTGTTTCATGTGAAATGTTCTTGGTGAGTTATGCCTTATTCATCTCTATGGTGGTGCTCATTCATTTATTTATTTATTTGGCGGGTCATATATATCACTTTTCACAAAGCAGTTTACATGGAACTTTGAACAAGTCAAACGTTTACATTAAACAAGAAACTTTATACCATAAAGATTAAGCAACAGAAGATTGTTCTCACAATCTTTACAGTGTGCTCTTCATGGTGGGAGGAGAATTTTCTAGGGTGCGGAGTTAGGTGGGTCGTGGGTCCGAAGTGAAGAGTGAACAGGTGGGTCTTGAGGAGCTTGCAGAAGATAGGGAGGTCTGTGATGTTTCTTATGGAGTCAGGGAAGGAATTCCAAAATTGAGCATAAAGCTCAAAGAATCTGGCACATGCCTGTTGGGTGCTTTTGTTATTGCTTGGGGGATGGTTAGAGTGTTCCTTGTGGAGGATCTTTGTGGTCCGTATGGCTATAGTGGGGCAATAAAAGAGTGAAGGTGGGGGGATGATTGCTGGTTGAGGGTCTTGTGTATCATTAGGAGAATTTTGTATAGTATTCTGCTTTGGAGATGAAGCTAGTGAAGGTGTTTGAGGATGAAGGTGATATGATCATGTCTGGAGGCACCCTGAATGATCCGGGCTGTCGTGTGGAGGGATGTTTGTAGAGGAAGGAGTGATGGTTTAGAGAATCTGTGATATATTGAGTTGCAGTAGTGTGTGTATGGTATGATGAGAGCCTGTAGGGTCAAGTGGAATTCTTGTGGGGCAAGGAGAGTGCGGAGGAACTGGAGGGTTCAGGTTTTGTAGTAGTCTCTTCATTGGCTTCCTATCTATTTCTACAAATTGTGTAAATGCTGCTCTGCGGGATATTCAGTAGTGACTAACATGGTTAGTGCCGATGAATATACCCGGGTGCTGCCACTACTTGCCCTATTGCTAAGTGGGTAGTATTGGAGTATTCCAGAACAAAGTGGAGGTGGCACCCATTGCTAACCAGGCAGTGGCAAAATTGAACGAATATCGCCACTGCCCAGTTAGGCTCGCAGCAATGCGGCAAACCTGGATATTCAATGCCGGGGCCAAATATAACGCTGGCATTGCATATCCGGGTTTAAATTTCAGTGCCAGCAGCGAGTCGCATTATCAACACTAGCCGCTAGTCACTGGCTTGTTATAAGATTTCTATGAGATACCGTGGTGGCCATGATTTGGGGTTGGTCTGGTTGCAGCTAATCAATATGTGTGTTTTACTGTAATCTACCTAGTAGATGGTATGGAATATAAATTATTTTAAATAAATAAATACAAATACTGATGGAAAGTGCAGATTAAATTTGTCATGACTGCCTACTTCTTCTGTTTATTGGTGCAATATCAGTTTTCGAGGTGAGATAATACAGCTCTTGCTAAACTGTAGTTGTAAAACAGTGTATCTGAAAATGTGTTTTCAGCTGAAACCTCAGAGTGATCAAGATTTCCACTATAATTGGAACCAGAATGCTCACAAGGATAGTTTTATTGCTTCGATGATCCTGTTTACTGAACATTGAATGAAAATGCTTTCATTACCTCCTCCAGGGGGCCTCAGAGTGATTACTGGTTAGCTATTGATTCAATTTAATTTAATTCTTCAATTTATAAACCACCTTTCCAAATCAGCTCAAGGTAGAAATACAATCATCAAGTAATTAAAAACTCTATATCATAACAATATCAAATATAATAGAGAGTAACAATATCATACAACACAGGTAAGAACAGCCAAGTACATATAAAACAGTAAAAACAAATTAAAACAAACTAGCCTTATAAAAATTCATAAAGTCCTTAATAGCACAAAATAAGAAACTGAATCATCCTTAAAGCTGCAAATGCCTGCTTAAAAAGTTACATCTTAAATAAGCACCTAAAACACAGATAATCTATTTCTAATTGTGCATCTATTGTGATGAGAGTTCCCTAGTTGGGGAAGGGGGCAGCACAAGAAATAGCTCCATTCTTTATCATTATCATCGTCATTGCAGCCAGACAGGGTATATACATCATCATCAATCTTTATTTAAAACTGGCTTTCCATTTCGGAATGCCTTCTCTGCTGATCTTAAGGTTTGTGGTGGCATGTACCACACCAAAAATGGTTTTCAAATATACAGTACAGGAATATAGGCTCTCACTTCCTTAAAAACAAGGATTGAAGATTTCAACTGGACTCAGTAATGCTCTGTTAGGCCTATTTTTAGAGAGCAGCCCTGACTAACACCATCTGTCATGAGTCTTGGATACTATCCTGCCTGCCACATTTTGCATAATTGGGAGCTTTTGTAGCAGTGTGTCTAGTAGAACCATATATAATATTGCTGCAATATTCCAGACTGCTTTCAAATCATGCCTTTCCGGGTGAGAACCTAGCTGAAGTACTAACCAAAGTTTGTCAAAGGCCTTTTCTGAAACTGAATATACGCCTCCATTTTTAAAGAGTCTGGGATAACTCACAAATTATGGACTTGAGATTTCAAAGTGAGTGTTATCCCATTCAACACTAGCAAATTCAACACATCCTCAACACCAGAGTTACTCGCCCACAAAAACCTAGTCTTTTTAGGATTTGACTTAAGTTTATTTTCTAGTGTTTAACATCCTATTGCCTGCAGGCACTGGTCTAAAATGTCTAATGCAAGGATTCTCAACCCAGTCCTCGGGACATACCTAGCCAGTCAGGTTTTCAGGATAGCCACAATCAGGACTGTACCAAGTTAGAAAAGTGCACTGTGCGAATCAAGCACCTGGCACCCATACCCCACCCAGCTGCATTCAGGAATTCGCTCTTATCGGGCTTTCTGGAAGCCCAGTGATGACGTTAGTGCTCCTTCCTTGCTTGCGGCCTGTATGACCGCACCACTCACACAGCCCTTGGTACAGCCCTGACCATAATGAATATGCACACAATGGAGGCAGCGCATGCAAATCTCTGTCATGCATATTCATTGTGGTGATCCTGAAAACCCGACTGGCTAGGTGTTTCCCAAGGACTGGGTTGAGAATCTCTGGTCTAATGAGTATGCTCATCAGTTTCTAGGGGAAGATAAAATGGAACATCACATGCATAAAGAAGATCATGACGACCATACTTCTCAACAGTCTCCCCTACTGGCTTTAAAATGATATTGAAAAGAATTGGAGAAAGTGTAGAACCTTGGGGAATACTGCACTCCGGAGTTCAAGAAAGAGAAAAGAATTTCCTAGTACTGCTCTCTCAGTTCTCCCTATCAAAAAGGACTGGAATTACTTGACATCCTTGAAATAGTCCACCATTCAGTTCCTTTTTTCACAGTTTGGCCATTTAGCCCTACTCTCTGTTTTCTTTTAACCAGTTCCTATCCGATGGCTTTTTAATTTTCCCAAGAGTCTCTCATAAGGGACTTTGTCAAAGGCTTTCTAAAAATCAAGATAAAGGTGAACCAGTTGATATAGTGTTTCAGCCTGTTTATTCACACCTTCAAAAAATATAAGAGATAGGTGAGACAAGACTTTCCTTGGCTAAATCCATGTAGGCTTTCTGCCATTAAACCATGATTATTTACATGTTCAGTAATTTTGTTTTTTATAATGGTTTCTACCATTTTGCCCGGTACTGATGTCAGGTCACTGGTCTATAATTTCCCAGATCACCCCAGAACCCTTTTAAAAAATTGCATTACATTTACCATTCTTCAATCTTCGGGTACTAGAGGTGATTTTAATGATAAATCATAGATTACTAATAGTAGCTCTATAATCTCATATTTCAGTTCTTTCAGCACCCTGAAATATATGCCATCTGGTCCAAGTGATTTGCTGCTTTTTAGTTTATCTATTAGCTGTATTACATCTTCCCAATTTATCAAGATTTGTTTCAATTCCTCTGATACATTACATTTAAATATCATTTCTGGCATGGATAAGTTTCCTACATTTGTTTCAGTTAAGACTAAAGCAAAAAAAATGCATTCACTCTCTCTGTTATGACCTTGTCCTCTCTGTGCAACTTTTACCCTCCTTCATCTAATGGTCAACAGATTCCCTCACAGGTGTTTTGCTACAAATATATATTCTTTGGAATTCTTTTAAGGTCATGATCCCAGTGCTTTTCAGGCACAGTGATGTTGTAATGTTTACAGAGTTTCCAATGGATGAGGCAAGCTACTTTATTGTGCCATCAGAACTTCACAGCCAGCTATGAGGTGAGTCACTGTTTCCAGCACTTTCCCACAGTTTTTTTCAATGCTCGCTGTAAACCAGTTCGTCTATAAGCCGCTGTCTGGGACTACAACTTCTCATCTTCTCCTAGTTTGACAGTGTGCTACCATAAATATTGCATAAACTAAGGGGCATGTTTAGAACATAAGAACATATAAACATAAGATATGCCATACTGGGTCAGACCAAGGTCCTTCAAGTCCAGTATCCTTTTTCCAACAGTGGCCAATTCAGGTCACAAGTACCTAGCAGTTTCTCAAAAAGACACACAGGTTCCACAATGCTTGTATTGGGGCAAGCAGTGCTCTTTAATAATGGTCTGCAGCTGTGAACTGTTTCAACTGCACATTTTTCAAAGATGTAATGTTGTGGTCAACATTATTTCCACCCTTGCAGTTCAATCTCTTAATATGCAATATCTCCTAAAAAAAAGTGGCCAGTGAAATGGATTTGGACTATATATGTGAGCACATTTTGACACATAAAAGAATCAAATAAAATAAGACCAATTAAAAAAGGAAAAAGTAGAAAATAATATAAAAACTGGGACATTGCCAGGACATAATTATTCACAACAATTAAAGTGAAAACCTTAACCCTATATTATCACTCATAAACCATAAGAACATAAGGTACGAGTATGCCATATTGGGTCAGACCAAGGTCCATTAAGCCCAGTATCCTGTTTCTAACAGTGGTCAATCTAGGTCACAAGTACCTTACAGTTGCCCCAGAGGACACAGGTTCTACAATGTTTGTATTGAGTCAAGCAGTGGATAATCTGGGTCCCCTTTAATAATGGTTTATGGACCTTTCCTCCAGGAACTTGTCCAAACCTAGACTTAAATTGATAAAATCTCAATTTCTTTTTTTGTCAGATCGTTGCCTGAAGAGGTATCCCCCTCTCTCGTAGCAAGTCCTCCTTTTATTCTTTTAATTAAAGGCTAAATAGCCTAAAATGTAGTCTAAGGGACAAAATACAACGTAGTGTAAACCCCTCAGAAATACTTAGCTCAGCCAGCGATCTTGCTTCTTCACCAACTATGCCAAGGTATATCACTTCACATAGCTCTTAGTCACGAGATGGCTTAACAAAGCCCCAGTGCTATAGTAAGCTCTTTTTTTCATGTCTATGAAATTCCCAGGAGGTGACACCGTCCTCTTCACTCCCTGTTCCATATTTACAATTGTGAAGACAAGAAAGCTGCCTGAGACCATTAGAAAAGCCATTATCACCAAACATCAAACTTCAAAGGGGTACGAGGTCATCTCCAAAGACTTTGGGATTCCTGTGTCTATAGTTAGTAATGTTATAAAGAAGCTTTCTGTTCATGGAACTGTCAAGACCTCCCAGGATGTGGTGGAAAGAGGAAAATTAATCCAAGATGTCTTCAAAGGTTAGTGCAAACTGTTGGAAAAATAACATGTACAACATCCAAAAAGCTTAAGGCTGACCTGGAGCAATCTGGAGTGGTGGTTTCAACCCTCACCATACACCACACACTAAACAAGGAAGGACTCCATAGGCAAAGACAAAGAAGTAGCCCACTGCTCAAAGAAAAACATAAACAGGCACACCTGAACTTTGCCCAAACTCACCTTGTGAAACTACAGTCCCTCTGGGACAATGTTCTGTGGACAGATGAAACCAGACTTGAGCTCTTTGGCAATGCAGACCAGTGATACATTTACAGGTGAAGAAATGAAGCTTATAAGCAAACAAAACACCCTACTTACAATTAAATATGATGGAGGTTCCATAACATTGTGGGGCTGTTTTGCTGCCTCGGGAACTGGAGGCTTGGAACTTAATAAAGGAATCATTAAGTCAGAGGACTACCAAGGTAATTTGGAGTAAAATGTGCTCCTAGTGTCAGAGAGCTAGGTCTGGGTCAAAGGTCATGGGTCCTCCAGCAGCACAATGACCCAAAACATACATTTGAAAATACAAAGGAATGGTTAGAAAGGAACAAATGGACTGTTTTAAACTGGCCAGCAATGAGTCCTGATCTCAATCCAATCGAGAACCTTTGGAAAGAGTTGAAATCTGCTATTGGTAAAAGGAATCCTGGAAACATTCATGAGCTGGAAAACGGAGTTACTTACCTGTAACTGGAGTTCTCCGGGGACAGCAGGATAAGTCAGCCACACTTGGTGATGTCATCCAACGGCGCCGAGACGGAAGTACTCTCCATAGCTCAGAAGGGCTTTTCACCCTTCTGAGCATGGGCCAACTGGCTCCACCCCCCTACCCACCCCTAGCTAGCCAGTACGTCACTAGCTGAGTCTTTTGCCGCTAGGAGGCGGGCACCAGGATGGAGGCCGACCCCATCCCAGGGGAGGTGGGTGGGTATGTGTGGCTGACTTATCCTGCTGTCCCTGGAGAACTCCAGTTACAGGTAAGTAACTCCATTTTCTCCTAGGACAAGCAGGATGAGTCAGCCACACTTGGTGCCTCCCAAGCTGGCATGTGCTGTGGGGGATGGGGAAAGGCCGAGACACTTCTTCAGGTCTGGCATGACAGCATGTTGCATGTTGCAACAAGAACATGTAGGCCTATGTTACATATAGGCCTATATATCTAGGCCTGTAGGGGCGATGCACGCATGTGCAGTCGTAGTGTTGCAAGAACATATAGGCCTGCAGGAACCAAGGCCTGCAGGAACCTAGAGGCCTGTAGTGGCGGAGCACACATGTGCAGTAGCAGCATGCAGTAGCAGGGTGCAGTTACCAGGCACCGTACGACGGCTTGCAATCGCAATTTTAGTTAAAAAGGGTGCCTCTGTGAGGTAGCAGAGGTGCAGGCCCATCGAGCAGTAGTGGTGTGGGAGTAACCGCAATGAGGACATCGAGCAGCAGTGGTGCGGGAGTAACTGCAACGAAGAGGCAGCTGCATCAGTTGCTGGCATGAGAGAGGAACATCACTAATAAGGGAGGCATCTCTTTTCGCATTATTTTTTTTAATTTTTTTTTCTTTTACGTGTAGTCAACTCCATAACTTGTTATTGGAGGAAGTCGTAAAACCATTAGTGTGGAAGGATAAGAGATAACCGGCATTGGGGAACCTGTGCCGTTGGGCAGGCATGATTTAGATTGGTCAGTGTTGGAAACAGAATAATGGACGTGATGGGCCTCGTTTGACCCATAATGGTGTACCATCCGGTCTTTGTTATCCGGGAGGCGAACGGTGCGCACCGGGAAAGGTGCGCGCCGGGATAGCAAGGCGGCATCGGCTATGATATAAGAGTGGTATGAGATTGACCACTAATGCTGCAGTGTCCATGTCAGTTCCAAGCCGGGCGGCCTTTGGAGGTGGCAGTCCAGATCGTTAGGGCTGTCTGGTCGACAAGAACTCACGGCCTTATGGCCTTATACTTCTCAGTGCGGTGCACCCATTACCGACGGCGTTTGGTGCACGGGTGATGATAGTTCATGTTGCAAGGTCTTGGTGCCTTGCAGATGTGTATTACATGGGCAGGGCGCAGGGAGAACTACTGGGGATGCATGCAATGTGTGCGTGCTTGTGTGCGTGCCCTTGGCGTGGCTTGGGCCCTTGCCTGTAGCCGAGCCCGCGGGCCCTTGCCTGTAGCCGAGTCCTTGCCTGTATCCAGGCAGCTGTGTTTTGCGGAAGTGCCAGTAGGGCTTGGACCCAGAAGCCTGGGTAGTAGACTGCTGTACTAGCCACTGGGCTACGCCTTCATTGGTGCAAGCGGAGTCTCTAGGGGTGTAGTTCGTTGGGACTGGGCAGGCTCGTGCACTGTTCTGTGTATATCCCGGGCATACCAGAGATCCATTCCAGGCCAACATGCCCTGGACAGCAGCGGGCTGTCAAGAGCAACGGCTGTGTGGAGGCTGCTGCTTGTTCATGTGAGCCACAGCAGCCATTCAGTCGTATTTTGATAAGTAGAAGACCACAGACTCAGGTCTGGATCATAGCCTGTCAACAGGGTCAGGCTCTGGTGCTGGACCGTCGGATGCAGATCTGTTTGCGATGAGGCCCACTGAAGGAGGACGCCTACAGTTGAGCTCCTGCATGATTCCAAGGGGGGGGAGACTGCCAGGAGCATCCGCTCCCTCACTGTCCAGGCCCTGGAGTGCTCAGCCGCAGGCATTGTTGCACCATTGTAACTCCCCAATATGGTCCTCGGCCGGGCCTTGGACCTACGAATCAAGCCTGCGCCCCGCTGGCCAGGTATACCTGCCTTTGTGCATGCTGAGGCAGGTTGCTCCTGAGTAGATCGGAAGAAAGATCCAGACTGAGGTCCATGAGCCTGTCACTCCGCCTTCATGCCTCCCGTGACGTTAGGTGCAGTGCCACAGAGTTTACTGGGGCAGGTGCTCTCCGCAGGGTGGAGAAGATGACTCATGTCATGAAGATGATGAAGGTGGTGTCTTCTCCAGTTACGGGAGGAGTGCATGGGTCCTGAGGTGGTTCACTAGAAGGCTCAGGGGTAATGGGCAGCCTGATTGTTGGATCACAGCAAGGGCTCCAGATGGGCAGCGGCAGAGTCGTCGCTCCAGATTCCCGGGCTGGCTGTTGTTTGGCAGAAGAGGCAGTGCTGTTGAGCCCGAGAAGTGGAAGGACATATCCCAACCAGATGGTGGGATCACAAAGGGCATATCCCAACCAGATGGTGGGATCCCAACCTGATGGTGGGTAGTGTTTACCTCTGATGTTTGTCAGGTGGGGATGCCCAGGGACCCATGCAACTGTGGTAGAGAGAATGCCCATGTCTCGTCAGGTGCCGGATTTAGGATGTGCATCAAGCGGATGCTCCGGGACTGCCAGATCAACATATAAGATCAAGTTGACGCTGCTTACTGGTTCTTGAGGTCATGCACTAACCAGAGGGAGTTGTCTCTGACAGCCTAACTAAAGGAAGCCCACTGTGGGATTGAACCGTGACGTCTGCCACTGAGGTCATCGCCTTAACCATTGTGTTACATCAATAGGGTTCTTAGTCCCCTTGGCTGAAGTAGGGCATGCAGTGCAAGATCCCCAGCTGGGATCTGAACCTGTGATCTTCTGTTCGACGACTCATCGACTATGTATTGTCGCGAGCACCGCCCTGGCGTATAAGCAGCGCTCGGACATAAAAATTATGGGGAGAAGATTGGCCAGTAATCCTGCGGCCTACTTCACTTTTGGCCTTATTTGTTTCCTGGTCCTAATCTTCAAAGAAACATATGCACAAGTGGTGGGAAAATAAAGGCGTTTATTTCCCTTTACGCTAGGGTCCAAAGGATTGGTTAACAACAAACGCAAAAGTCCTTCATTCAGGTAAGAAAAGTGAAACAAAAAGCTTAAAGACACACTGTTATCTTCACATTAGCGCTGGGCTTCATTCAAACAATATCCTAGGCAATAATTCATGCAGCATACAAGTCTGGCACAGACTCCAGGCTTCCACTAGTACAATATGTGCAATCCATTTCGTTATCCGAAGCCTCACTGGCCAGGTCCACTTGCATTTGCTCGTAGGTGGACACCTCGGACTCTGAGTCCCTGGGTTCAGGTATCCTATACTCAGGCTCTCTGTATAGCTTTTCCAGCACAGCCCAATGTTCTGGATTATTCTTAGGGCGTCGGCTTCGTGCTATTCTACATGGAGAAAAGTTCTCTCTCCTTGGAGCTTTTGTGGCAGTCTTATACAAACATCTATTATCCAAGCCTTTCTTATCATACAAGCTTTTTCTATATCTTGCTTCAATAAAAGCTTTACCTTGGGAGCTTGGCCTCTTGGACTCCAGCGAAGGTTGAGGCCTATACCAGTCTCTCCTTTGGCTGGCCTGTTTAGCACGTCTTAGGACTTCCTGCTGTGACCCTGTGGATTCTGGATAACAACTGTAGTAATGCCTTGACCACTCTGGACAAACAGCTTTTACCTCTCTAGGAGCTGAAACCTCCTCCGGTTCCTCCTTAGCTCTCAGACCATCACCTTTCCCTTTAGGTGATCTTTTGGCAAGGGAATATTCAGGTTTGCATTCCAAGCTTCCCTCTGTCTTGCCTTGCTTCCAGCTGTACACAGTCCTGCTGCATTTACTCTTGCTGTTTCCTCTCCAGCCGTCACTCCAACTGTCTTCACAGCTGCCTTTCCATCCGCTGCCACTTCCTCTCTTGCCACTACCGGTCTTGTCACCGCCGCTCTTGCTGCCCTTGCCACCTCTGCTCCCTCTGCTCCCCTTCCTGTCTTCCAGAGCCTCCTTAAGAAGTTCCTCTGTGCACCTGGATTGGAAGCTGGCTGGCATTACATCATGCTCAGTGGGGCGTGGTTCTATAGTGGCTCTGGAGTCTCTCTGGCTCCCTCTACCTGGTTCCTCCAGATATTGCGGCTTATATGCACTTTTTCCTTCATTTAAAACACTTTCCCTTCTCTCAACCAGGTCTGCTGGGTGACAGTATACATTGACTGTGTATACTGCACCACCCCACTACGAATGCCACCGGTGGTGGAATGTCAAGCTTCCTTAGAGTCTTTCATTGTAGACCATTCTTTAGAGGCTACGAGGGGTGCAGAGAGTGGACCCTTTAGTCAGCATTCTTGTTACTGATGTGGAGCCTCAGCCCCCCTTCCTTCCATGCAGGCTCTGGGAGGAAGGAGTGGCATGCAGCAGCATGTTTTTTTTTTGTAAGGATTCTTCCTTTTCTAGCTGCTGTTCTGGGTACCGGTGGTAGTCGGTTAGAGGTGACCGCAAAAGCTATTCTGGGGCAGAAGCCAGTGCGAAATGCCAAGAGGACAAGAGGACACACGGTGTCATGTGGTGACAGTGGGAAGTAGTTGCTGTTGTTGAAGGAGCCTGATGCTGGGTCAAGCATTGATATGCGCTTTAGGAGGGTTTAAGGTCTGAGTTTAAGGTACGCCGAGGGACTAAGGTGCAGGCGCATGAAGTTAAGAAGCCCGAAGTTGTAAGGGCTTCACCCTGAGGCGCCCAATTTTAAGGCACCCTGGGTTCTAAGATGCTTGTTCCTTGGCTGCGATAGTGTAATCAGTAACCTACTGGTGAGTATGCTGTTGGCACCATGCAAGTTCGTGCCCCGGGCCCTTTAAGAGAGGGCCCCTCCAGCTGCACCAAGCCTGTAGATGGGGGGGGGGCTAATAAACCCTGGCAAGAGGGAGTAGGAGGAGCACCTCAGAGTGATGATGGAGCAATCCACCCCTCTCCTTATGTCGTGCATCGGCTCAGTTTCGGGGGCACTGATGTGTGCACCGGCAGGAGCTGAACCTGTAGCATGTTACGTGTGCCTTGGCAGCGGTGCATTGTAGTGGCGTTGCTGGAGTGGTCCCTTGTCGACGCCAGCAAGTCATGTTCCCAATGAGGGGCGAATTGTCAACTTACTGCGCACTGGGAGACATCTGCTTCCAGATGACTTCAAGGTAACATGGAGCATGTTATGTGTGAATTGGCAGCGATGTGCATTGATTCCCTCGTCAGCGTCAGCACAGTTGTGTGCTCCATGAGCGGGCCGAACTGACAACCTACTGCGCTGAAGAGATTCCCTCTGTCGGTGCCAAAGGAATTGAGAGGCAGACAGTGTGTGTGCTTAGATTCCCTGTTAGTGCCAGAAGGAACTAAGAGGCATGGTTGCGATTCGACGGGGATTGTGGGGCTCAGTTTGGTAGTGAGACTGACTGAGACCATGGTTGTTGACCGGCGGAGGACAGGGGCAGTGTGCTCCAGTCTCACGGCCCGGTATCTGGCTGTTCTCCGGGAGCTAAAGTATCTGTTTTTCCTGGGAGCTGAGTGAGGCCCCTGGGGGCGGCCATCTTGCCTCTGACCATGCTGTTGCAAGCCACCACCCCCTCGCAGCTATAGGACATCAGCACAAGCCGCCACCCCATTGCAGGGATTAAGCTGCAAGCCACTCCAGCTGTTGGCTGGCGCCACGTCGAGCTCCGGCCCCAATTGCTGGTGCCGGCACTGCATCAAGCTCCAACCCTCACGGTGATTGTATCGGGCTCCATGACTCCGCTCTGGTCCTGCCTGCACCAATGATGACATCTCCAGTCGTCAGCTCCGACTCCGCTGCTGAGGACAACAGAACTGCTTGATGCCGGGGATTTCGGTGCCGATGATGGAGCGGGGAAGTGGGCTCTGATGTTTGGCTTCCATAGTTGCCATAGCGCCGGCCTGCGCCAATGGCACCTTCCAACGGCACCATGGGGGAAGGAGTCTGTCTTGAAGGACTAGAAAGGGGGGACTGTTATTTCTGGAGAGAAATCTGCAACTGTGAGTATATACTTCTGGTAATTTTCTAAAACGTATTCTTTGTATTAAAGCTACTTAATCTGTGAACCCACTGTTTTTTGTTGGATCAGTTGGGGCCTAGTAGCAGCAATTAAAGTTTGAATTTAAAACACAGAGGAGAGCTTTCTGGTTACATTTCATACCCAGCAGAGAGCTTGTAGTTTAAATTTAATAGTCACTCAGGGCCAAGTAACAGCAAAGTACTTTTAGTTTAAATTCAACACACAGAAGAGAGCTTTCTGGTTAAATTTAGTACCCAGCAGAGAGCTTGTAGTTTAAATTTCATAAGAAGTTAGAGTCTAGCAGCAGCTAAGAGCTATAATTTAAATTAAATCAGAATTTAGCTTACCTCAGCAGCACAAGACAGGGTACTATGTAGCAGCCCTCTTTTAATAAGTGTTCTTTCCCTCCCTCCCCTGGGATAATCATAGCTTGATAGGTACTTACACATCTTAAAAGACAGGAGGTGCTTTCAGGTGAAGCTCATTACTCAAATCAGTCATACACTAAGGACCTGAGATTAATTAAGCTTCAGGTGAACAAGGTATATTAAACGTATTAGGTACAGTTTTATTGGTATAAATACCCATAGCAACCCCTAGTAAGTAAGAACTTAAAGATCTAGACACAAACTTAAAACTAAGATGCAGACAGCAGTCCAGCAGCGGGATGGGGGCTTTCCAGTCTTTTGCATTGAGTGTCACATGTATGATTTTCTCCCAGTTGGTGAGAGGTCTTACGTGTGCATTAGGTGCAAGGAGCTCTTTTCTCTCAGGGAACAAGTCCGTTCTCTAGAGACTAAAGTAGCAGACTTGGAAAACATAAGACAGACAGAGAGGTACATAGACGAGACCTACAGGGATATAGTCCTGAAGTCCCACCTCCAGTCTGGCAGCACCCTTGTTGCCATGGAGGAGAGAGGTCACGTGACAGGAGAGCAACACCCTGGTGTGGCAGGAAGTGATCCTGTAACTAGGACCTGTCCTCCAGATGATGTAAAACCCTCTCGCACCGAGGAAGTTTCTCCAGGGCCATGTGCCCATGAGGGAAGGGTTAGGACAGCCGTTATAGTTGGTGATTCGATCATTAGGCATGTAGATAGCTGGGTGGCTGGTGGACATGAGGATCGCCTGGTAACATGCCTGCCTGGTGCGAAGGTAGCGTACCTCACGCGCCACCTAGATAAGGTCTTAGATAGTGCTGGGGAGGAGTCTGCTGTCTTGGTACATGTCGGTACCAATGACATAGGAAAATGTGGTAGGGAGGTTCTGGAGGCAAAATTTAGGCTTTTAGGTAGGAAGTTGAAATCCAGAACTTCCATGGTAGCATTCTACGAAATGCTTCCTGTTCCACGCGCAGGACCCAAAAGGCAGGCAGAGCTCCGGAGTCTCAATGCGTGGATGAGACAATGGTGCAGAGATGAGGGTTTTGGATTTGTTAGGAACTGGGGAACGTTCTGGGGAAAGGAGGGGCTCTTCCAAAGGGATGGGCTTCACCTTAACCGGGATGGAACCAGGCTGCTGGCATTAACCTTTAAAAAGGAGATAGAGCAGCTTTTAAACTAGATATTAGGGGAAAGCCGACAGTCACCCAAGAGCAGATGGTTCGGAAGAATGTATCCTTGAAGGATACTACCAAAAGCAGAGAGGTTCCACAAAAGAGTAAAGTAGCCCAAATGCCCTCAAGTATGGAGCAGACAGAGCTTAAATATCCCAATTTACCCATGTCTAACAATAGCCAAATTAACATGAATAAAATACATTCTCTAAAATGCTTGTATGCAAATGCTAGAAGTCTAAAGAATAAGATGGGAGAGTTAGAATATATAGCACTAAATGAAAGGTAAGATATGATTGGAATATCAGAGACATGGTGGAAGGAGGACAACCAGTGGGACACTGTGATACCTGGATACAAACTATATCGTAATGATAGAGCTGATCAAATTGGTGGAGGGGTTGCGCTCTATGTTAGAGAGGGCATTGACTCAGAAAGGATCAAAGTTTTGCAGGAAACAAAATCTGCTGTAGAATCTATATGGATTGAAATTCCATATAAAAGGGGGAAGGCGATGGCAGTGGGGGTGTACTATCGAGCACCTGGCCAGAATGACCAAGTGGATGATGAAATGCTCAAAGAAATCAAGGAAGCTAACAAACGTTACAGCGCAGTAATAATAATGGGTGATTTCAATTACCCCGGTATCGACTGGGTCAGTGTTACGTCAGGACATGCTAGGGAGATAAAGTTCCTAGATGAAATAAATGACTGCTTCTTGGAGCAGCTGGTTCATGAACCGACCAGAGGGGAAGCCATATTAGACCTAGTCCTTAGTGGAACACCAGATCTAGTGCAAGAGATAAGGGTGTTGGGGCCACTTGGCAAAAGCTATCATAGCATGATCGCCTTTGATTTAATTAGTGGAGGAGGGATAGTAAGGAAATCCACAGTACTAGCTTTTAACTTTCGAAAGGGAGACTATGATAAAATGAGGAAAACAGTTAAGAAAAAACTAAAAGGAGCAGTTGCAAAGGTTAAAGACGTACATCAAGCTTGGGTGTTGTTGAAAAATACTATCTTGGAAGCCCAGACCAGCTGTATTCCACGCTTTAAGAAAAGTGGAAGGAAGTCCAAAAAACTGCCAGCATGGTTTAAAGGTGAGGTCAGAGAGGCTGTTGTTGCCAAAAAAGCATCTTTCAGGAAATGGAAAAAAGAGCCAAACGACGAAACCTGGAAACAGCACAAGCACTGGCAAGTCAAATGCAAGGCATTGATAAGGCAGGCAAAAAGAGAATTTGAGAAGAAGCTTGCTGCGGAAGCAAAAACGCGAAATAAAGACCTTTTCAAGTACATTCGTAGCAAAAAACCTGTGAGAGAGTCAGTTGGTCCATTAGATGATAAAGGGGTTAAAGGAGCACTTAGAGGCGACAAGGCGATAGCGGAGAGACTGAATGAATTCTTTGCTTCGGTCTTTACTGAGGAAGATGTAGGGATGTTACCCATGACTGAAGTGGTATTTAAAGGTGCGGAAGAATTTAAGGAAATATCGATACATCGGGAAGATGTCTTACAACTATTAGATAAACTGAAGAGTAGCAAATCACCTGGGCCGGATGGTATACATCCAAGGGTGTTGAAAGAACTGAAATATGAGATTGCAGAACTGCTATCAGTAATCTGTGAACTATCATTAAAATAATCTCTAATACCTGAAGATTGGAGGATCGCCAATGTAACAC
This sequence comes from Ichthyophis bannanicus, assembly GCA_033557465.1. Lineage (NCBI taxonomy): Eukaryota > Metazoa > Chordata > Amphibia > Gymnophiona > Ichthyophiidae > Ichthyophis > Ichthyophis bannanicus. The sequence continues at coordinate 1,738,657,641 of CM066031.1, read as the reverse complement.
CAATTTTTAAAAAGGGTTCCAGGGGTGATCCGGGAAACTACAGACCGGTGAGCCTGACGTCAGTACCGGGAAAAATGGTAGAAACCATCATAAAGAATAAAATTACTCAGCATGTAGATAGTCACAACCTAATGGGAGACAGCCAACATGGCTTTAGACAAGGAAGATCTTGTCTTACTAATCTGTTATGTTTTTTTGAAGGAGTGAATAAACAGGTGGACAAAGGTGAGTCGGTTGATATTGTGTACCTGGACTTTCAGAAAGCCTTTGACAAGGTCCCTCATCAGAGACTTTTGGCAAAACTAAAGAGTCATGGGATAGGAGGCAATGTACTATTGTGGATCAGGAACTGGTTAAAAGATAGAAAGCAGAGGGTAGGGCTAAATGGCCAATTTTCCCAATGGAGAAAGGTGAATATTGGTGTACCCCAGGGATCTGTGCTGGGTCCGCTGCTTTTTGACATATTCATAAATGACCTGGAAAGTGGAATAACGAGTGAGGTTATCAAATTTGCAGATGACACAAAACTATTTAAAGTTGTTAAAACCCAAGAGGATTGTGAAAAATTGGAAGAGGATCTTGATAAATTGGAAGACTGGGCATCAAAATGGCAGATGAAATTTAATGTGGACAAGTGCAAGGTTATGCACCTAGGGAAGAACAACCCAAACTATGGTTACACGATGCAAGGTTCCACATTAGGAACCACCACCCAGGAAAAAGATTTAGGCGTCATTGTGGATACCATGTTAAAACCCTCGGCCCAGTGTGCAGCGGCGGCCAAGAGAGCAAATAGAATGCTAGGTATGATAAGGAAAGGAATGGAAAATAAAACAAAAGATATTATAATGCCTCTATATCGTTCCATGGTGAGACCGCACCTTGAATATTGTGTGCAATTCTGGTCGCCGTATCTTAAAAAGGATATAGCGATTTTAGAAAAGGTACAGAGAAGAGCCACCAAAATGGTAAAGGGGATGGAAGGATACTCCTATGAAGAAATGCTAAAAAGGTTAGGGCTCTTTAACCTGGAAAAGAGACGGCTGAGGGGAGATATGATAGAAGTCTATAAATTAATGAACGGAGTGGAACGGGTAAACGTAGATCGATTGTTTACCTTATCAGAATATAGAAAGACTAGGGGACATGCAATGAAGCTACAGGGTAAACTATTTAAGACTAATAAAAGAAAATATTTTTTCACTCAACGTGTAATCAAACTCTGGAATTTGTTACCGGAGGATGTAGTAAAGGCTGTTAGTGTAGCTGGGTTTAAAAAAGGTTTGGACAAGTTCCTGGAGGAAAGGTCCATAAACCATTATTAAGAAGTGACCGAAGATATCAATGCTTGACCCAGTACAAGCATTGTGGAACTTGTGTCTCTTGGGGAAACTGCTAGGTACATGTGACCTAGATTGGCCACTGTTGGAAACAGAATACTGGGCTTGATGGACCTTGGTCTGACCCAGTATGGCATATCTTGTGTTCTTATGTTCTTATGAGCTTTGAAACTGATCATGGCGGCTGTAAACTGCAGCTTAGGGAAGGCTGCATCGGCACCGCTCCTGCGCCGATACATCAATCTGCATTTCGCCGATCAGATGCTATGAGGGACATCCCTGTGCTGGCTCTGGTCCCGTGCAGCTGTTCGCGGCGTCACGGTCACGTGCAGCTGTTCGCGGCATTGCAGTTGAAACAGCTTTCAGCCAATGGAGATTTTGCCTGCTCATCAGCTCTGCAGAGGGCGGCGGCCCGCGCAGCTATCCAATCGCTGCAGGGAGCAGAGGCTCGAACCCAATGGCTGCAGAGGGGCGGCGGCTTGCAAGGCAGCATGGCCAGAGCAAGATGGCTGCCCCCATGTTCCCCACGTGAGGATGCCGAGGAGGAGGTGCTGGACCCGCTGGCCGGGCGTGAGGGGCAATTGCCTGCTGGAACGCCTCCCGAGTTCGGAGTTCGAAGGCCTCTCTGCAGCATGATCTGGTCTCCAGTGTGATCCCGGCAGTAACAGGAACATGACGTCTGGTTTAATCCACGGTCCTCACTCCCACATAGTGGCATGACCGGAATGGAGGCCCTGAGGCACATCCCAGGCGGCTGCGCAGCAGCTGTATCAGAGAGGATCCCAGGTCTTGGATGGGATCAGTGAGCCAGCTTCTGCTTCAGGCTCTTGGCCAGAGCGGCTGCAGATCCAGGGCGGAGATGCCGCCAATGGGTACTGGGCTTGCGGCTGGGGATGGAGGCCTCCAAGGCACATCCCGAGCGGCTGCCTCTCACCCCACATGCAGTGATGTCTGCTCCAAACCTCAGCTGGGTGCTCACGGGCTCTGCAATCAGCGTCTTCCGTGGGCTGCGAGCACATGGCTGGCAGGAGCCTCCAGCCAGACCTTCCCGAACAGGATCTGAAACAAAGGAAGGGTCAAAACGGCATTAGAGGCATTTTTAAACGTAAGTAAAGGGAGAAGTGGAATTTTTCTTATTTCTTCGGGAAGTTCACAATTTGAGTAAAGAATTAGATTTCGGTGGAGAGTAGAAAAAAACGTCTTGCTGGCAAGGCGGAAGAACTGAAACTGGCTAGCTAGGGTCGGGCAGGGGGGTGGGGCCAGTTGGCCCATGCTCAGAAGGGCAAAAAGCCCTTCTGAGCTATGGAGAGTACTTCCGTCTCAGCGTCATCAGATAACATCTCCAAGTGTTGCTGACTCATCCTGCTTGTCCTAGGAGAACAAATCACAGTTGAAGAGTGAGAGAAACTACCAGCAGACAGATATACGAAGCTGATAGATGACTACAAGAAATGTTTAGAGGCTGTCATCACTGCCAAGGGTTATACAACCAAATATTAATGAAGGGTGCCATTAATCCTGTCCAGATCATATTTTATTATTTTTCTCAGAAATTACTACATCTAAGTTGCACAGATATCTTTTTTTGGTTGGATACCTTTGAGCATAGTATTAAAAGATGACATACAGTTGGAATATTTCCGATTATTTCTAAAGATATTGTACATAATATACCTAAAATGCAAGGATGCCAATAATATTGACCACAACTGCATTTAGTTCAAAGTTGACTAAGGAGATTAATCTTATTCTACTTTTAAATGATGATATTTGTTGCCAAGGTAGAGACCAAAATATGTGTATTTTATATATGAAAATCATTACTTTCCTATTGATACCTATGAAATTCTATAGTAGAACCTGTTTTTAGAAAGGTGATGATAAAGAACATTTTAATAAGGTAAGAAAGATATACAGTACATTTGTTCCTTATGGTGGGCGGACATCTTTTGTTATAAAATTTCTAAATCCCAAATGTGGGTGATTTGAATACTGGGCATTAAGGATGTTATTTTAAAAGTGCTAGTCGCGATTTGGACGTCTGCAAATAGGCATGCAGACATCCTCATCACAGCGATGTCTCCAGAGCCAGTTTAGAAGCCAGATCTGTGGACATCCCCTGCACAAGGATGTCCAAAATTGAATGGGGTCATGGCAGAGGCATGGTCAAGGTATTCCTAAGAACCTCGACATCCCTACCTGAGCTCAGAAATGTCCTGGATGTCCCAAATCACATCTAAAGTTAAACCTGATCCAGGCTTGAACAGGTATCTGAAAAGTGCATGCTTTGTCAGGCAAGCATCTGGAAGGTGTGAAGAAGGAGCTACACTAATACTTCCTGTAATTTACACTATGTCAACGAACACTTACGGGGAAAGGGGGCTCATGTTTTCGCTTTGCTATGCCACTGGATGTCCCCTTATGCTAGCTTGCCTGAGATGAACATTTTTGACCCAAGCCTCCCTAATAGGGCTACGTCTATGTGCCCGCCCATGTACACATCCAAATCAGGGACATCTACAGTATGTTCCTGAAATCAGCCAGAGACATAGTCGTCCCTGGCGTTTTTCTTTATGTTCTGCCCTCGACGTTCCCATTTAACTTGGATGTCCTTTCTAAAATGCTACCCTAAAGCTGTGCCCATTAAGAACCATTAATTCCACATGAGCATGCACGCATGGAGCATTCTAATCCGAAAGAAGCAGAGCGCAAGAAAAGCAAGCTTTTGATTTGCTATTGCACAGAACACATGGTGTCTTTGGGGCCATTGCAGTTACTACATAGTTGTGAGCTTGTTTTGGCAAGTGTAAAGGGAAAGAGGGATGACAAAACAAACTCTTTAATTCATCTGCCCTTAGTCATAGGCTTCCCGTCAAGCATGGTTTCTTCTTTATTTAGAATCAGTAGTAAGTCAGGAAAGTATAAATACATAAATTAGAATTCTCTTTCTGTGGGAAGAACTGTGGCCAAATTGTGGTTTCGAGAGGCCATGCATTCCTTTTGTGTTTGCTCTAAAAGAGACAAGTGTTTCACAAACTTTATTTTTTAGAACAGTAATATCACAGACCTGTTGCAAGGTTTGTGAGGACTGAAGGGACATGGTGTAAGCAAAATGAAGATCAAATCGAGGAATGTTTCTAAGAATTTATTTTCTAGCCTGTCACCAAACAGTGTTATGTCATTGCATATTATCTCTGACAGTCCAGTCTCTCAGTTCACACCCCTGTCAAATATGTGCCCAATGCCACTGATCCTTCCCTCATTAATTCTCAAACCCTTCACTCTAATCTCTACCAACACCCTAACTATTGAGTGAAATTTTAAGTAACTGACACACCACTATTTTTTGTTTTTGTCGGAAGTTTTTACCATGAGAGATGCCTCCCTCTTGAAGCGTAACTTCCCTTTTAATTACTTTTGTGGTAACCTAACCACTGTATAAAATATTGTGAAATAATCGCATTCAACCTTAATGCTATAACACAATAACTCCACACTGCAGATATTATCGGGCACAGTACTGAGTTTAGAGCCACACTCCAATTTCTGGCCCTGTTTCAACGCTAGAAAATCTGCTGTATACTTGTACTCATCTGATTAGAGCGTCCTGCAACAGGAACCTCAGCGTATCGCCATTTTAACTTCGTTCATTCAACTGCCTTGTGCAGTACCCATTCGGAAGAAATAGCATGGTTCGCCCTCCTCCTGAAGCGGACGCCTCCGTTGTTTCAGTCACACTTGCTGATCCAAATTGAAGGTAACACCGGGAATTTAAATCTAACAGCTGATGCAACTTAGTGACGTCAAAGTAAGCTCATCCTTCCCTAGCAATACCCCTGACAACAGATACTCAGATGTAATTACTTTTTATTTTGCTGTTATTCCTATGACACCTTTACAATTGGCTGTGCAATCTTCTATACCATATATCATTCTGACATATTGTTGTAAATCATGGAAGGCCTGTGAGGGATTAGTAAGCTGAAAAATATATTTCTTTGGGTAATTTTTCATTGGAAATGTAGCAAACAGTCGCTTAAACATTAGACTGGTTTCAAGGCATTGGAGGTTTTCCAAATGTGACACATTCACACTGTGGCAAAATGACCGATAAAGCTATAGAGACATTTTCAACAAGCTTTCAAAGTTGATATAGGCCAGAAATGCAGGTATTACTGTAACACCGCAAGGACTGTTGTTCATCTGTTCCAGATATTGCTTTTCTCTGTAGTATAAAGACGTAACACTCCTAGGAGTACCATTCACTCCAACTGCAAATTGTCACCTGTGTGATTGTGGATCAGTCCTGCTGTGGCTTTTGTTTCTTTTTTTTTTTGCTCTCAGAACTTAATTCTCTTACTAGGAAGTAAGATTAAAGAGGAACACCAAATTTATGAGCAACAAGAAAAAAGTTGTAGAAACTATATAGATAACTTGGGTTAATTGTGAGGTACATAGGCTCCATCTTGGTCCAATCATAGCCTCATCTCAGCAAATATTTCCAGTTATGCTTTGTTCTGTCACATTAGCACAACTGTACAGCCAGCACAGGGTTTGTCAGAAAGCCATGGGGAAAACTGCAGGAATATAGTGATGCTTTTGTTTTTATTGTAAACCGCTGTATGCCAAATGGTTCAGGCGGTATATTAAATTTTTAATAAAGATAAAGATAAAGATGCACATCATGTTGACACTTGCCTTCTTTTCTAATATATCATTATTATGGCTCACCTCACCACACATGAACACTACAGACATAAACACCCACGCATTGAGAAATCCTGGATGCGAGGAAACTTGACACAGTGGTAAAGTTAAAAAAACACCAGAATGGCATTGATAATAAAGGTGTCGATTCAAAGCAATTATTCTGTGAAGCGTGTGGAGAAGGAGAAGATTCTGAAATACCAAGAAATTAAGTCAGAGACCAGGAAAATGTGGCAGAAAGATACAGAAATATTTCCCTTCATATTGGGAGCCAAGGGCTTGGTTAAGAGGAATTTCCAATCATACCTCGACAAGTTGCCTATGCATGTTACACATTTAGGGCCCGATATTCGAAAGGCATTTACATGGTTAACAGCCCTGTAAACCATGTAAATGCCCGGAGAGGGGAATATTCAACGGCAACTACATGGTTAGTGCCGTCGAATATCCCTGTCTATGTCTCCTACGTGTCCCGATGCTATCCGGCTAGCATCAAGGCATGTTGGGGGCGTTCCAGAGCGGAGCGGTGGCGGAGATTGCTGGTAACCAGGTAGCGGCAATATTGGACAGCTACCCAGTTAGCCATCTGCGCCTAAAACTTGGCAAGCTTTTGGCTCACCTCGTTCTAGCTGCAGATGCTAACCAGGTAGCAGTCCAATATCGCCGCTATCTGGTTAGGTTCTGCAGCTACATCCCCTCAGCACCAAGCCCTGATATTCAATGCCATCACCGGCATTGAATAACCAGGTTTAGAAGTCAGCAGGTATGGCTATGTGTCGACGTGGTGCATAGCCCGCCCAACTGAATATCGGGCCCTTACAGTGTGTGCATATTATGTCTTATGATCTCCAGAAGAAAGCTCTCTTTGGCATGATGCAAGTACTATGCCGAGCATTAGCAGTAAACTTGAGAGACCGAGATCATACGCCACATACCCTGGTTTTGGATTGAGGTTCAAGACTGTCATGTTATGTGCAAAACTAACCCATTTGGAGAAATTGTCCCAGGAAAAAACCTTCCACCATAACAGAGCTTTTCTGACTTACAGCCATGAATAAAAACCTGCCTAGCAGGGAGGTCAAAATATAAATGTAGATCATCGAGCAAATCAGATATCTGCTTCCTAATTTTATTTCACAGCTATCCTTTAAACAGTAGGTACCAGTAACAGAATATGATTAAACGGGTTGAAAAGTTAAGTGCACACATACAGTGTAACACAACGGCATGTTTCCACTTTGTCCTTTTGCAAAGTTATGCATTTCTAAGTGAGGGAATCAGTGGGAAGAGACATCCTAAATGTGTCTCATAAGGATTGCAGGGCTGTCGAGCTGTGTGACTAGATACATGGAGGGACGTATGAGGTGAGTGTGTGAATGGTATTTATATTTGTTTCTAACTCTAGGGGAAAGTGTATATGTATGTGTGTGTGAGAGAGCATGTGGGGTGGGGGGGATGTGAGCAGTGGGGGTGGGGATGAGGAGTGTGTGTATGTGTGGATGGGTGTGTGAGGGGGTGAGGTGAAGGGAAAAAGGTGTGTGTATGCGAGGAATGGGGGTGAGGGATATGTATGAGGAGTGTGTATATATGGGGATGAGGGATATGTTTGTGTGAGAAGGGTGAAAGTGAGGAATGTGTGTGAGAGGTGTGTGTAAGGGTGGGGATGTGGGGTATGGGTATGGTTGGGTCCTCAGTGGCAGATGCTGCATGGCTCTTCCTCTCATCATAGCAATGCAAGTGCAAACAAACCTACGAGGTGTGACAAAAAAGAAACAAGACTGTCCCATCAATGTTTTATTACAAAATCTACAGAGAAATTATGCATTGTCCCCTTCAAAGTAATTACCCCCAAGAGTTAATGCACTTCTGCATTCGCTTCTGCCACATACGGAAGCACTCGGTAAAGTCCTCCTCCTTGAGGTCCCTCAGCTCCCTCGTCACAGTGGCCTTGAACTCTTCTACAGAGGCAAAATGGGTTCCTTTGAGCACAGTCTTCAGCCTGGGGAAGAGCCAGAAGTCGCACGGTGTGAGATCTGAGGAATAAGGAGGGTGGTCAAGAGCTGTGATCTGTTTGTTGGCCAAGAATTGCCTCACACTGAGCGTGGTGTGTGTGGGTGCATTGTCGTGGTGGAGCAGCCATGACTTGTCTCTCCACAAAGCCCGCCTGCTGCGCCGAACCCAGTCATGGAGGCGATTGAGGACCTGCTGGTAGAAGTGCTGGTTGACTGTCTGACCCTCAGGAACAAATTCATGATGGACCACTCCCTTCTGGTTGAAGAATGCGATCAGCATGACCTTGATCCTTGATTTGGACATGCGCGCCTTCTTGGGTCTGGGTGACAGTCGAGTCTTCCACTGCAGGCTCTGTCTCTTGCTTTCAGGGTTGTACTGGAAGACCCAAGTCTTGTCTCCTGTGATGACTCGGCCAACGAACTCTGGATCTTCTCCAATCTTTTCTAGCAAGTCTCGACAAACATTGATCTGGTACTCCTTCTGGTCGTCCGATAAAAGCTTGGGCACCATCTTGGCATCCCCAGTTCCTGCACCAAGATGGTCTGCACTGACTCCCTGTTCAAGCTGAGCTCCTCAGCTATCATCCGCATCATCAATCTGTGATCACTCCACACCATTTGGTTCACTCTGTCAGTGTTCTCAGCCGTCTTTGCCGTGGAAGGCCGTCCTGACTTGGGGTCATCCTCCACCTCCTCGCGGCCAGTCTTGAAGTGTTTGTGCCACTCGAAGACTCACGGCCTTGACATTGCATCTTCTCCATAAGCCTTCTGGAGAAGTTGGAGACACTCAGTTGGACCTTTCTCCAACTTAACCAGAAATTTCAAGTTAATTCTTTGCTCCATATTTCTGCCACCTCCAGTTGCGTGACAAAGCGATGGAGCAGTGTGCTACAAGAAAACCTGAAAAAAAAAACCAGAGTGAGAGAGATGAAAAATATTATAGCAGAATAGCAGCAAGATGTTGCACAACACAATGACATAAGCGGTTAGCCAATTGGCATTGAGTCGTGGGCGTGGCTGCCATAGTCTCGTTTCTTTTTTGTAACACCTCGTATGCATACAGATATATGAACGAACAAGCTCTATCACTTCAACAAAACACACCTAGAAAGTGTAAACGACATCTTCCAAAGTTGCAAGATCTCTCTGTTATTTACCGGGTGGAGAAATGATACATATTGGTTCCCCTTCTTAGTTTATCTATTGGACCATCCCATGCAAAGCATACATTTTAGTTATTGATTTGGACTTAGCTCAGGCCTTTCCAATGCTGCATTCTTATAGATGTTAAATATATGAAATGCACTGACTACAACTTTATGTTGCAGGTGCAAGATTTTTCTTTAATGAAGATTTAAGCATGGTAAAATAATGGACATACGAAATATGGACAGGAACCAAGGTATTGATTTATTTATCTATTTATCAAAGAAACATTTATGTAATGCTGATCACCAACAGTCCTCAGAGGATTCCTTCATAACATGTGCCGATAAAAAAACGCCTTTCCACTTGTACTTCTAGTTGAGTTACAATGAGGTATTGTAGGCATTTCCCCATCACTGGAAGGTTTACAATCTAAGCTTGTACCTGAGCCAATGAAGGGTTAAGTGATTCACCCAAGGCTACAAGGAGTACCAGTGGGATTTAGAACTGTGGTCCCTTTAGTCACCGTGCTATGGCGCAAACCATTAGGGTACTCCTCAACTATGTGCAATACAAACATAATATAGATTAATAAAATATAAATTTATCCCACACCCCCTCCCCCCTCACAGGAACTCTTCACTCTCTGGTGAGACCAAGGAAACATACTTCAGGGGAGGCAGCACCCTCAGACTTAGTACTGTCACCTTAGGGATTTGCAGGTTTTTAAAGACTGAACAAGCTACTGCTGAGAGGCCATGGGCCCCTCAGCTCACTCACTTGGCCACTTGCTTCTACTTCCACAAACTCAGTCCAGGGTATTTTTTCTGAAACAATAAAGTTCACTCTTTGGATCTGTTTACTAAACCGTGATATTCTGTGCTAGCTGCAGAATGCATATTATCTGCATTAGTGGGCAGCATAAGGGCAGATCTGCCATGTGTGGTTACCATAGGCCTCAAAGGTCTGCAGTAACTGTCCAATTTGCAGATGGTATTGGTGCTACTAATGCCACCTCAATGGGCAGCATTAGCTGCATCCAGACTGCTGTTCCACCTCGTTCTCTACAAATTCAGTGCCTTATCTGCTGAGGAATTGCTGTGCATGCCCCCAACAGATAGCACATGGCTTTTGCAGCTAATGCCATGCTAGCTGCACTTTTTTGCCACATTAGAAACATAGAAACATGACGGCAAATAAAGACCACACAACCTATCCAGTCTGCCCTTCCATACCAACTACTACAGTTCTTTTTCCTCTAGAGGTCTTCTGTGTTTGTCCCATGCTTTCTTGAATTCAGATATTATCCTCTTCTCTACTATCTACACTGAGAGATTATTCGATGCATCTACCACTCTTTCCATAAAGAAATATTTCTGCATATTACTCCTGAGTCTATCCCCTTTCACCTTCATCCTATGCCCCCTCATTGCTGAGCTTTCTTGCAATTGAAAGAGGATCTCCTCCTGTGGATTTATGCCATGGAAGTAGGATGCCGAGTGAGGTCTGTGAGAGCCTGGAGCATGAATCGGTCTGATGGGGAAAAAGAGAAAACAGCGATCAGCCAAACCCCCTGAAACCTCTTCTCCATCTGGTGGATTGACACAGTCCTCCATTCCGGCTTTCTTTCCCCTTATGGCGGCGGCGTTGGCTTCAGCGGATCGGTCGACTAGTTCAGCCGAACTGAGCGATGGGGTTGTTTTGAGCCCCGTGCAGAAGTTGCCAATGCAGCCCGGAAGGAGAATCGGGGAGGGACTGAACGCAGGAGTACCTCCGGGTTGTGAGAGTATGGCTGCGTGTGGGGGTGCTTCCCCGAAGTTAATTTCAAGTAGACCCGCGGCTCCCGCTGGAGGAGGGGAAATGGATGTTTCAGCTGGAGTAAGCGGAGGGGTAGAGCTTTTGAATATCGGCTTCCCTTTGCACTCGATGCCACGGGAGTTGTGTGTTATAGAAAAAACAGAAACAGTAACGTTGGAAAGCTTATGGGATGCAATCTCTTCTCTTCAAAAGTCCCTGTTTCCTTTGGTGGTGTCTTTTTCACAAGATTTATCTGCTGTTAAAAGTGCAGAGTGCAACATTGGATTCAAATATGGCAGAGCAAGCTGTTAGAGTCTCACGCCTCGAAACCCAAGTGGAAGAGCTTCAAGTGTTGGGGGGAACCCAAACCAAGGATCGATTGATTACTGCTCGGCGTTTGGAGACTATGGATAACCAGCTGAGAAGGAATAACTTGAGGCTTTTAAACTTTCCTAGATCTCGGTTGATGGACTCATTGAGCCTGGTTCGTAAGTACCTTATTGAGGTTTTGCTCATGCCTGCTGATGCTTTACCTCCTATTGTACATACTCAGTATGTATCAATTTGTTCTGGTGAAGCAGGTGTGGAGAAGGGCCCGGTGGGTGCAGATGACCAGACCCAGTTGGATCTGACTGAGTTTCTTGAAAGTTCCTTGGATGTGGTGACCAGCCGTGCAACACTTTTGGTTTCCTTTGCCTTTGAATCCGACCAAAACTCTGTGCTGAGACTGTATTTTCTGAAAATGTCTGGTTCGCAATTTATGGGGTCAAAAATTTCTATATTTCCTGATTTATCAAGGGATACCCAAAGAAGGCGGAGAGAATTTCTGGCCTTGCGTCAGAGATCTCTCGATTTGGGGGCACAATTTAAATAGAAGTACCCATGTAAATGTTTGATATTGTTTCAGTCTAAGCATTTTCTTTTTTTTGAACCCCAACAATTGATCTTATTTCTTCAGGCTGCCATATTTAATATCTTTGCTAGTATGATTGGAGAAGCTCCCCTTTGGGGGATCTTCTTAATTTATTTTCCTTTTGAATATTTCTGTATTGGGACCTTATTGTGGTTGTGTATTGAGGTCTAAACCAAATATCATGGTTTTCTTTGATTTTCTATACTTGAATTGTTTTACTGTATTCTTATTCAGTTATAAAATTCTAGATTGTATTGGAAAATGTATTAAAGATAAAATTTAAAAAAACCACATCTCTATCATATTGTCCCTCTCCCACCTCTACTCCAAAGTATATATATTGAGACCTTTATGTCTGTCCCCATATGCTTTATGACTAAGCCCACTGATCATTTTGATAGCCACCTTCTGCACCGATTCTATCCTGTTTATATCATTTTGAAGGTGTGGACTCCAGGATTGCGCAAAATGCTCCAAGTGGAGTATCACCAAAGATCTATACAGAGGCACTATCACTACCTTCTTGCTGCTGGCCATTCTTCTCCCTGTGCATCCAAGCATCCTCTTTACCTTCAACTGGAAATGAAATTCAACTTTTGCCACTTGTACTATCTCTTATGATTTTCCTGAATAAATCACTAGACTCCATTATGGTCCAGAGACTTACATTGGACTCTGATGTCACTGGTTACTGATGAGCTTCTGAATTTTATTGACTCTAGAGCTGGTGGCTTCTGTAGACACAAGTCCCAGAAACTGATCTGTTATTGCTCCTGGCTCTAAGATTTCTGGTCAGTTACACTTAAATGTACTTCTTGGAATCCTTTTCCTTCACCTCTGGTGTAAATGGCTTCCCTATTTCTGGCAAGAGAGAGCTTCTTTCCTTCTGAGCCAATGGGGTTTGCTGCAAAATTTGCACGGTCACATTCCCCTCAGCTCTCTTCTTTTGATGCTCTGGGCCTGCAGCTCCTCTGAATGGTATGAAGGGCTAGGGAAATAGCCACACTTCATCTTCCCTAGAGGGCAGACTCCTATCACATCTGCATGGTACAGTGACTTTATGCCAAAGACAGAGTTTATATATTACTTGGAATTTCCCTTCCAGCGGAGTCTCCCCCACAACATGATGTGCCTGGCAGCAAGAACCTCTTCTATTCTAGAAAATACTAGGTATTTTCCAACCTACATTCTAGTAATTTAGTAGGGACATTGGATGGTGCCACTGCTCATACAGTACCATCTAAGCAGTCTCTAAAATATTTTATTTTTATATCTGTTTATATCTGTTTTCTGTTTTCTTCATGTCTCCATAATTTTTGTGCCTCTTCAATGTACTTTCAATTATTCGAGCATATTAATTTAAGGTCTTCTTCTCTTAATGCAGCATGATTCAGTTTGATCCTTTGGATCTTCCTTATCTTTGATGACCTTAATCCTTTCAGATGCCTAGCTATCATGGATATCATTGCGCAAAATGAACCCGATTTCAGCAGTGGCAGCTAGCGCTGCTAAAGTGCATAGTCATCGCTGCTGAAGTTTAACCCCAGATATTCAATGTCAGAGCCATATCCGGCCACCGGCATTAAATATCTGGATTGCCACATAGCCGGGAAGCTAACCTGGCAGCGGCAATATTGAGTCACTGCCCAGTTAGCTCCCACAGGTAAAGATAGGCCAGCCTTTGTTGTGTTTATCTTTATCCATGGTCACTAACCAGGCAATGGCTCAATATCGCTACTGTTGCTCTGCCCTGAAACTCCCACGACACGCCCTGATGCTTATCACATAGCGTCGGGGTATGTAACGGTTACACCCGCGGGGCATGTTAGTGCTGCTTAATATCCCACTAAGTGGCATTTACATGGTTTGCAGGCCTGCAAACCGTGGTCTTTGAATACTGGGTCCAATGATTTTACTTTTTTTTCAATTTGCTTTATCCATGGAGGAGTTGTTATCTTTCTATTTTTTCCTCTGGTCATGTGTTTTCATTGCTAAATTCTTTCAGCATAGGTGCCCATATAAGAGCCTTGTGGAGGCTAAGCCTTCTAAGTCCTAACTATGACTTCTGAAGGCAGATAGCACTGCTAATGACTGTCTGCCAGAATAACTCACAATGGGGTTGAAAAATTGCTGAGTCAGTATCAAATCCCCCAAACCCCTTCACTGCTGCCAAAGCAAACAAAAAAAAAAAGCTTTGAAGCCATTCTCTCTATGTAGAAACATAGAAACATAATGGCAGAAAAAGACCAAATGACCTATCTAGTCTGCCATTCCATTTCAACCTCAATAGTCTCCTTTTTACCTTTAGATATCCTCTGTATTTGTCCCATGCTTTTTTGAATTCAGATAGGGGGTTCCTCCCTGCTATTCGTGGCCTTTCCCTGCCCCATCCTCCTTCCCTGCATGTTGTATGGTGAAGTTAGATGAGGGCGGGAAAGGTGAGGATCGGGGGTGGCGTTAGGGCGGACAGTGGGCAGTCGCCGGCCCCGGACATACAGGGCCAATTCTATTATTCCACATCCCCTACAGAGTCTGGGTGCATGCCCTGTCACCATGATGTGTGCCCACCTCTTAGGGCCATTCCCAGTCAGGACAGACTATGAGGAACATGCATGCGATCAGTAAACCACATGGAGAGTGGTGACATGGCCATTGTTGAGCGAGTGTGCATGGCACTGATGTGTGGATACACAATGTTGGAGCCGTGCCATAGACGCACTCTCTAGCACTGTGTCATCATTACATATCTTTGATTCCCAATGTGTTCATGTACTGTATTGCAGCCTGTGTTGTTTGTGGCACTGTGTTGCTGAATATGTATGTGGACTGTTAGCCAATGAGGGGAGGCAGCTAGCCCATGTTACAGGCTAGTTAGCACAGCAGTACATCTGCAGTAGTGTGGGTATGGGGCCTGCCAACATTATGTCCTAGGGGGATGATGAGGGGCCCCCATTTGCACAGCTGCCATGCAGATTGTGAGACAGTACTGATAACACAGGTACACTACCAAAAAACTGCCTCCAGTTTTGCAACTGATTCCTATAGATTTTGGGGTGCTGAATCCAGGAAAAATAGCCAAAATGTTCCATCACGTCACGTTTTCTTGCAAAATTAGATTTCTTACCCATATAAGGAATGTTCACATAATTTCTTTTTAGCCGACTGCAGTTTATTTTCTTGGCCCAAAATAGAGGTTGTAATGGTTAACTAACTAGAAACACTCCCTCATGATATTTTAGAGTGTTTTGTATTCATTTTATACATTAACAGGACAATTGGGAGGCGGGGGGCTAAATCCAGTACTCGCGCTGGCGCATGTTCTTTCCTGTTCGCCTCGCCTCGTTCGCTCGCTCAAACACGGTGGTTGCGACATGAACGTTCCTGTCAAATTTCAGTTTCTTGCAAGTTCATTATTACCTTTTGTTTGCTCAGTCGTAATCCAACTTTATTCCGAAGTGGTTCACTACAGTTGTAGTTTGCAGTGCTGTGTATTTGTGATGGCATGATGACTGGATTATAATAGAAGAGATCGCAAAGTTTTTATACACCTCAGTGCAATCGACACATGCACATTATACGCGCGTGCGCATTATGTGAGAAAATCAATGTGGGACAGGCAGAAAATTGCGCTTTATATGCGGGTGCGTGTTATATTCGGGTGCACATTATATGCGCGAAAATACGGTAATCAAACTCTGGAATTTGTTACCGGAGGATGTAGTAAAGGCTGTTAGTGTAGCTGGGTTTAAAAAAGGTTTGGACAAATTCCTGGAGGAAAGGTCCATAAACCATTATTAAGAAGGGACCCAGGATATCAATGCTTGACCCAGTACAAGCATTGCAGAACCTGTGTCTTTTGGGGAAACTGCTAGGTACGTATGACCTAGATTGGCCACTGTTGGAAACAGGATACTGGGCTTGATGGACCTTGGTCTGACCCAGTATGGCATATCTTATGTTCTTATGTTCATCCCATTTTGTGCTGCACACCCTGAAATGATATATTGTTCTCTCATGGGCACAAATAATTGCTGTTTTCATGTTCATCACCAGGGTTCATCAGCACGATATCTGCACATGTTGGGTCTGTATTATGTATACCACTAGTGTACTATGTGAGAAAGCCACCAGTATATCATAGACTGTGATATATTAGGCACACCCATACATGGTGTGTCATTTTGCCATTATGGAAAGATGTGTGGCCAATGGCCTGCTAATGTAGGGCTATGACATAGTGGCCCACAGGATAGCTGACCATGAGATAGGTGTATTCTCTATAGATTCATGATGTGCATCCCTTTCTCTCCTCCATGCATTTCCCATGTGGCCATTAGTATATCTGGTCTCACAGAGATGGAAACTGGTGGAGTCAATATGCACTGTTCTAACCCCTCCCTTTGGATACCTCAGCTGACAACATGACTCACCACCAGCACACAAGTGTATGTCCATCTCACACCACAACTCATCCTATATCAGATGTTGGTTCTAACTGTCACAGGCCCTGTGGGACGAGTATGCATAGTGCATTACAGGTCTCATTTCCACTGGTGGCAGTCATATTGGATGAGTGGGCCTTGCCCTGTGGGATCCAACACATGGCTCTTTGTCCATCAGCACTGGCACCTGTAATCCCACATCTGCAGCCATGGGCATGGGGGTCATACGTGGGGTAGGAGGGGAGCAGCGCTGCACATGGTGGCTCCCCATCACATATTTGATTGGGATCTGGACCAGCTGCAGTCCACTGACACCACCACCACTCATGGAACCAGCAATGCCACAGCACAGATGGGCCAGCCAACATGGAAGAGAGGCTAGATCATCCTTTGGCACAGTGGGCAGTTATAGTGATGGCTGACTAACATTACATCCTTGTCTGAAAACCTCTCTGACTATCCCACTGTTATAGGGATGGTTGATGTATGAGAGAATCAGAAGAAGAGATTGAACTTTACCCAATTATATCTGAATCAGACATTAAACTAGACATTCAACTATATCTGAACTAGATATGAATTGGGTCATTGTGTACCGGACATGTTGTCAGTGGACAGCTGCATGGGAAGGAAGCTTGAGGTTGAAAACCTACAGCAGTATAAGACAAGCAGGAAGCCTGACTAGGAAGATTTTTGTATGTAACTTTATATGGACATATCAGGTGATGAGTTGTCGGCCGACTGTGAGTCACTTGTTTGTCAAGGTGTATAAAGACAGCTGGAGAGTCCCAGACAAACTGGAAGCCGTCTTTTCTCTGCTGATGAGCATGACGTGTCCTGAACTTGGTTCCAGTATGTGCTGTTGGACTTTCCCAGCTGAAGGGAATGGACTGTGAGGAGAATGCCCTTTCAGTGGTGTATTCATAATCTCTCTCTCTCTCTCTGTATATATGCATATATCTTGTATTAATAAATACCTTCTAGTGTGCTCTAGTGTGTAATGTTGTATCTTTGCTTTGCTCTTAAGAGTGATAATCAAAGGACCTGGCCTGACTGAAGTCACCCACTCTGCAGCCACATAGTTGATCAGAACAATGTCTGCTACTTCTCTGCATCTATTACTCCAATAATATCCAGATGGTGTCATTGTGGAGTCTTGTTGGTAACTATCTGGATACTGTTGTTTTAGGTTTCATACCTTAGATGTGTCAATACGTTCTGTGCCTGGGATGTTGCAAATGAGCTGAAAAGGTTCTTGCCACTCTGTTTCACTGGAGGGCTTGAAGAGTCATGATTGTGGCTTCCTATGAATTGGGAATTTGGTACTAGTTGAACTGACAGCATTCATGGCATTACTTTGAGATGATACTGCAGATGCTGGGTAGAACACCAAGGAAAAGGTCATTCACCATTGCTATCTGCCCTTCACATTCCCACAATCTATACTAGTACACTGTCTACAGATTGAGTTCCAGTGTTAGTTCTGTGGAACCAGCTCAGGGTACAATCTGAGATATCAGCAATCACCTCAAGGGTCCTTCCGGTGTACCCCATGACAGAAGATTTGTCGGTACAGGGGGGCATACATAGGTCTGCCAGCATGAGTTGACACACCTAATGGCTAGATACTTGTGATCACTGACAGAAACACCTATCAGAGACACATCCTGCGTAATGTGAGTGCATGGAGATGTTCAATACATCAACATAAACCACTGGTCTCACCTCAGGTATTCTCAGGTTGTGGCTATGACTTCTGACAGCTATATGCAGATGTCTATGGAATGACACAATGGTCACTTCTGGGGACCTCTCCCACCTATCTGTCCATACAGCCTTGGTAGACCAAGCTTCTGTGACATCTAGGGTACTAATACCATCCTTGCTGCACATATTTGGGACTTCTAAATTCTGTGTTCGTATGGTCCAGATTGGTTTTGTAGATTCAGTGCCCATAGCCCCACCCTATGGATTCTGTTCTTCATGGTTCCTCCCCATGGCTGCCTGCTAGGTCTCTAGTTTATGATATCATCTGAGAGGGTGGAAGGTCCTGCTGTTCCATTCTACCCCTCCTTAGCATATCTGGTGGAGCTATGAATGTTGGGTGGGAAAATTCACTGCTTGGTACCTGGGGTTACCTCACAATGCTAGCCAATGATGTGCCCTTAGCTCTTCAGAGTACCCGGTCCATATTCTCAACAGTTGTCCTGGCGTGGACAGGGAACCCATAGCTGAACCCTTCTGTACTGGGCACATTAGACATCAATATTTGACTGGTTAGGCTCCAGGATTCTTACATGCCCGAGGGACACCTTTTATTACAGGACACTACACCTTTCCAATATCAACTCTTGGGTGTGAGGTCATCTTAGACAATAATTGGTGCAAGACGTGAGCCTCAGTCAGATCAGCATGCAATGCGAAATCACCACATTGTGTATTATGCTAGCAACATCTTTTAGCTTCAATCATCCCTTGGCCTCATTGCACCCCACTCTAGCATGGGGCATCTGCACCATGCACTTGGCTATGCTGAGGCTTGAAGGGCACCCTCTCCTTTTCTAGCATGCAGAAAGCATACTTCATATGGGACCATTGCTCTCACAGCAGTTCTCATGCATCTCTACCCAGGGTACAGGGGAGGTTGGAGCTCTCAGGATCACACATCTGGGGGTATTTCAGGCCAAAACCAAACTCGATTCACATGCAGTGATGAGGGATATTCTCAGCATTGCACTTAAGTCCACATGGACACATACATTGATCAACAAACAACCCATTTTTCATGTTTGTCATATGCATTTATTGAAATTTCTATATCAGACATCCACATATGATATCGAACTCAAGGAAGGACTGTCACATTTTGCCCAGGCCCCACTATGCAAAACACCTCTGTAGAATACCCAACATCATATAGGCGGGCCTACAATGTGGGAGACACAGTCCAACCAAAAAGCAAATAAACACTCACAAATGGAAAAACCATCCAGTCTAAAGCAAGGTGCAAAACACAATATATTTATTTAATATATTATTGTCATAGGGAGATGTATGACTGTACCATCACCCAGATGGAATGAACATTTCTTCTTATGACCCCCCTCACTGACCAGAACCTAAGGAACTGCAGAGTGTCCTAGAACACATCTCCTGCCCTTTTTGTAAAACACAGGACCATGACAAGGATATCTGATCACCTGACCAGGCCCCATAGCAGGGACCCTAGGCACAGGGGCCACATCTCCTTCCTCCCAAGGTTGGTTAACCCTAGGGAGCTCAGAATACATTAGACCTACTGACACCAGGTACATTTCCTACGGAGTCTGGACCTGCTACATAATCCTGTCTGCCTCCTATGCAACCTTGCCATGAGAGGCCATGCGCTCAGTAAAGACATCCAGCAATCTCACAAGGATTCCTGTCAGGATCTCACCTACATGACTGGATAGGGTTGGACCATGGACCTCAAGAAAGAAAGCCCTGGAACACATGGTGTGCCCAGGTCATGGACAAAGGTTCCTCCTGGTCATTTAGTAACATGGGACACATGTCTTTCCGTAGCATTTGCACAGATGGCAGAACTGGTAACCTTAGACTTTAGATCAACACATACGGTATCAATGTCACATGTTCTCGTAATATACAATCATACTGACCAGCAACAGGTGGTCCCTAATCCGGGCCTTGTGTGCCTGATAAGGTGGGCCAACCCATTCAGCCAAAGAGTGCATCCTGCCATCATGCCCCCCCAGTGATTATGAGAAATCAACTAACACCATGTGGAGCCATTCATATACACTTGTAGTGGTGGAGTAATGTAACACATGCAGATGTTATCCATTAACAGATACAGTCATTGGGAAGCCAAGGTATCACTGGTAGCAATCATGCGGTATGTGTGTTGCAAACCCATGGAATACAACAAACCCTCAGCACACATAGCGCCTGGTGACCACTCGTGCTGCCTACAGAGAGAATCCCACTGTCACTTTGGATATCTAGCCCACAAAATGTGGTATGCCAGTCATTGATCTACAATGGTTCTACCCAAAGTTGTTTGACCAGAGGCATTTACTGCTGGGAAGCTGCACACAGACCAATTCCAATTGCAACATGTCAATGCTACTTTACTTGGGAAGGGGCACCTGCTTAGCTAATGTGCACACTGACTATGCATATGGCAGATGATACATGGCATGGGCAGTTTCACATCTGATTGGGAAGGTGCATGGATAGTTGACATAACACAGATCCCCCCATGGGAAGACCACATGTCCTGACAATCAATATTCTCATCTGCATTTGTATTCTCCCCAGCTATGTTGAGATGCACCCATACAGTACCAACCCTCACACTGACATTTGAGTATCTACTGATGAATCATAAACACCAGTCTCTGTACAGTCTCAAAGCTGAAGTCTCCACTCGTGAGTGCTCTGACAATGGCAGAATATTCAAGAATTTCATAGTCACCAGTGTCACAGTCATGCCTAGTCCACGTTCTGGCCGCTAGTCAACTTAAGCCAAAGGGGGCACCATGTACTGTGATGTAGAAGCCCCTATAGAGCCCATGGAAATAGAAAGAAAGGAAAAGGTTACCTTTAAAACTGACAGCCAGCACACATAGCTCACTGTTTACAAGAGAAAGACAAATGGAGGGAGATAGAGGTTGGGCGTGTCAGCTCAGCTCCTGATGTAGCAGCAAGCCTGGAACTTGATCACTCACACCTGTTCAGAAAGGCAGAGCCAAGCCTCAGGGAACAGAAATATAAAGGCTGGTTGGGAGCAAAGGAGGGGCAGCGAGGACAAGAGAAGCAAGGATGGAAGCCAGAGAGGGAGCAAGAGGAAAGAGCTCCTGGGAGACGTGGTTGGAGAGGCTCAGGAACCCTAGAGAATGGGAGATTTGGCAAAGAACCTACCTGCAGTTCTGGGAGAGAAGCCGGCAGACTAAAAGGTGGGAAAGCACAGCCTGTTGCCAGGAACCAGCCTGGGCAGAGGGAACAGGGAGCCCTTCAGTCCTTACTGCCTGAGGAAAGGCCTCAGAGTTTTCACAAGTGGAGACCCAGCACCAAAGCAGGGAGGTTAAGAAGCTCTACCTGGAACAGAGAGCCAGGGGGTGGCTCTAGTCAGGAATTACAAACGGATAGTCACAGAGCATTTCCTTATAACTGGAAGGAACTAGATGAGAGCCAGAGAAGAAGCTCCAAAGCCACAGGTATTTCAAACGCTTGCTGTATAGAATTGTATACAGAGGAAACACCCAAGTTTGTAGAGGGAGGTTACCTTAAACCCAATAGTAATAGCTGGCAGCCAAGCTCAGTAAGTCCTGAGCTGGAGGATATGCAAATGGACTGTAATGTTAATGATATAGCTGAAGTTCCAATGGATTGCACGCTTTGCTTAAGCCGATGATATCGAGTCACTTTGTTAAGTCTTTGAGTTAAAGAGCTGTGAAACAGCAAAGGAAAAGAAGTTATTTTACTTTGACAGAAGAAGCTGTTTGGTTTTCCCATCTTTGTTACTTAGAAAAGGCACAGCACATTTTGGAGCCAGAGTGTGAAAAGCAGTTACCTTATTTTGTTGTAAATAATCCTCAAGCAAACACGTGGACACTCTGCTATTTTGTTCTACACTAAGTCCTAATGTGAGGGGAATAAATTCCTTGTCATTTTGCCTTAAACACTCAACTCAAAACTATTCCTTTATCAGAGGTCTAAAAAGGGACTACAACTCCCAAGAGGCATTGCAAAAGCAGAAAGGTGTGGTCTCACTTTCTGATTATAGGACATCATGGCAGGCCAGCCCTCTTAGCCCTAGGCGGAGGGCTGACCACGTGACAGTACTTAGACACTTTAAGGACATCCACATCATCTTGACACAGAATAACTCATTCAGCAGGGTGACAGCTGAATTCAGGGGCTCTATGCAATGGATGCTGGAAGCTGTGGATTGGCTCGGTATCTTTCCCAACTTGTCTGGAGCTGTGGAGGGGCCTTGCATCACCTCTAGTTGCCAGTCATTGACAGTTGGTATCCTTACAGCATGCTCGTCTATGGAGGATGTGACCTTCTTCACAGTCATAGTTTACACTAGGAGAGTAATCAGATGATATTGTGGCATGACGCTTGGGGCATTGACAGTCACAGCATTGACATATCCTGAGGTGGGGCAGGACACACCATTGCTGGCAGTGCCAGCCAGAATTGCAGCATTGGTCCAATTGATACCTGCATGAAGGTCTTTCACGGCTTCCTTCCCACTCTTAACTTTACCGTCCTGTTGGACATGCACAGCAAAGGCACATTATTCTACTCTGCTAGATATCATCATTACATGTCCCATTGGTCTTTTCCTTCCAGGGGATGGTATTGTCCTGGCTGTGGGTTGGCTAGCTATCCCCTGCTCTTGCATCTGTTGGGAGAGACTAAAGACTTATGACTTTCACACAGACATTAGTACTTTGTTGTATTCTTTCTTAGGTCATGGTGGAATCCACAAGGGAGGCTGTTAACCACACAGCTTCTCTCTCGTGCTTCAGTTTGTCCACAGCCAGACAACCTTTTGGAAATGTATTGCATAGTTTCCACACAAGAATGTTGATCTCCTAGCTCAGGGTTCAGCAGAATAGTCCAATCCTTCATATGGTGTGGACACCCCTGTTCATGTCCTAACAGGTTTACATTGTACATAACTGATGTTTTCTACTGTTAGGTAAACAAATTTTCCCTGCACCCTTGCTATTGGCATTATTCTTTTTACAGGTTCCCCTCCATTTTTGAGGTTTCTTTTCACATGAATTGCTTACATATGTCCATCTACATGTTGAGCTGTGCCCCACCACTGCACATCTTTCTTTTAAACATCATTATCAGATCCTTGTATTAGGGTCCTCTATCCATCATCTACACAACCCCCTCTAGCAGCCACCCATCTCATCCACATTTATCTGCAGGCCCCTGAAGCACATACATGATGCTAGTGATGTCAGTGACATGGTAATGGCCCAGATATGTTATGCTTCCCCTATGATTGACAGAAACATTATGTCAAATGAACAAATTAGATGCCCACAACCAGGTTAAAATAATCAAACACAGAAACCCTGGTGCTTATGAACACGTTTTTCAAAACCTTGTTAAATAACCAATTTTTTGTCGGAAAAGTCATCCAAGCTAAGAGGATCAAACCTCAAGCC
This sequence comes from Ichthyophis bannanicus, assembly GCA_033557465.1. Lineage (NCBI taxonomy): Eukaryota > Metazoa > Chordata > Amphibia > Gymnophiona > Ichthyophiidae > Ichthyophis > Ichthyophis bannanicus. The sequence goes on along the minus strand of CM066031.1, from coordinate 1,738,634,085 downwards.
ATTGTGGCCCATCCATTTTATTTTATTAAGAAAAAATGCTTTTTAAACCACTTTGGAAGCAGCCTCTAAGCTGGTTACTTAGCTGAATCCTTTGCAGAACAAAGGCTGTCCGGATAACATCGCAGTCATCGCTTGGATGGCTTTTCCGAAAAAAAATTGGTTATTTAACAAGGTTTTGAAAAACGTGTTCATAAGCACCGGGGTTTCTGTGTTAGAAACATTATGTCAGCATGCAGATACATGTGGTGCCTTGGTTCTTACCCCAGTATCTAAATGACTGCAGTGTGCAGCAGCTGTACCATGTCTTCCTCAGGCATCTGAACCTCTGTTACATAATAGATACTATACATGAGCATGCTGGTGTAGCATGTAGAGGCACAATGTTTGGATATATCAGTCAGTGTGCTGCTGAGTTTACATAGCACGTACTCGTAGGCAAACAGCTGCTGTATGAGCTGTCCTCTATCCTGCCTACCTGCCCCTGTGTTCTCCCTGGCACATGCAGGCCAGCACTCGAGATCATCCTCAAGGTCTGGGTTAACATCAACTGGGATTCTATGCCTGATTGTGTAAACGGGGGTGCTTGTTGTGAAAGTTCCACAATCTTGGCAAGGGCATGAATTTACTTGACTTGCAAAGGATTGTGGGTCTTGTAGTTCCTTCACACAAAAACTAGCCGTTTAACAAGAATTAAGAATTGTAGTTGCTCGAGTGTAAAGCAGAAAACAGATTTTATTTATGGGGTGTTATTCCCTCGCACAGATATGCTTGGTAACATCAACAGGATAATTTCTCCAGGAGTTTTATTCAGGAAACAAAACAAATAAGGCAACTGAATTACTTATGCAACAACTTAGTAAAGACCTTGATGGAACTGAAAAAGTCTCTCTTCTAGCCCCTGCTAATAAACTTTCTTAGCAGTGCTGGAATGAAAAATAAACCCAAAAGGAAAATTCTCTTTATCAAAAAAAAAAACAGCTTTCTTCCTTTCACACAGAGAAGAAGCTTTTTCTCAAAGTCCCACGTGCACTTGTGCCTTGCTCTAATCACAGGTGCTTAACCAGCTGCAAGCCATTGCTGGTCCACTCTCCACGTGGCTCCAACTTTCCCCAAAGCTTTCTCTTAAACAGGGGTGGCCCAAGGGGGGTGCGGGGCCATGTGCGGAGACTCGGTGCGGGGCCTCATTTGCATAAGTGGCCTTATTTGCATAAATATTTGCATAATGTTACCATACACTAACTTTTAGTAAACATGGCTCTTAATGAGGGTATGGATAAAGAAAGACTAAACAATTTCTACATTACTATAATCCAGTGCCAACCACCAGGCACATTAGGAACTACTACAAACGCTGCCCATTTAGAACCCATAGCAAACCCGCCATATCCTGACAGCATTACCAGGACTCACAAAGCACCAGACCCTACCTATCAAAAGGCAACACTGCAAATATTAAACCAATACATTTCAGAGAATACTGGGGAAAGAGAACAAGTGGCAATGTCAAATAGGAATTACATAAACAGAATACCTCAGCTCAGTTACACATGCAGAACATAGACCATCAGCAAACAAGGAATCACAATTTAGAAACAGGAAGGCAATAATTAAACTGGGAACCCCAAAAGCCAAACTTGGAATGTACAACAACACTGTAGAAATAAAACTATAAATTAATTTCCTCTTGTACCAAACAAAACGCAGACGTTAATGATGCACATTTCCCAGAGCTTTCATATTCCAGTTAATAAATTCAAAATAAAGAGATATCTTTCTACCTTTTGTGCATTTTTTTTCAGTTGCAATTGCTCCAGCCACTTTCTTCTGGTTTCTTCATGTTTTCTGCTAACTCTCCATCGTCTGCTGTCCATTTGTCCTTTCTTCTCTCTTCTAGTTTTTTTTCCATTCTCTCTCTCTCTCTACATCTGCTTTAACATACTAATCTTTCTCCTTTTGCTCTTTCCTCATTCCTATTTCATCCACACAAATTTTACCCCTCCATCCTCAATCCCCACTTACTCTCCCAATAACCGGCCAATTGTAGATTTTTCATCCCTCCCACACAAAATATTTTTCCCCTCTCCATTTTACTCTCCCAGCCCCATCCCATTCTAATCCTCCCCCAACATCAGCTCCCTTCTAGTTCCAGTCTCACCCAGCATCCATTCCCTTCTAGTCCCTGCATCAGCCCATTTCCAGTCCTACCCCCCATCAACCCATTTCCGGTCCTAGCTCCCCCATCCATTTTCAGTCTGAGTCCCTTCATCAGCTCATTTCCAATCCTAGCCCCCCATCAGCCCATTTCTAGTCATTTCCTAGCCCCACCATCAGCCCATGTCAAATCCTAGCTCCCCTCCACTCAGCCCAATTCCAGTCCAAGCCCCCCCATGAGCCTACTTCCAGTTCTAGCCCCTCCATGTCCATTTCAATTCAAGCACCCACCACAGCCCATTTCCAATCTTAGCTCCCCCCAACAGCCCATTTCCAGTACCAGTCCTAGCCCCCCATCAACCCACTTCCAGTCCTAACCCCCCATCACCCCATTTTCAGTTTAAGCCCCCCTATAACCCATTACCAGTCCTAACCCCCCATCAGCCCACTTCCAGTCTTAACCCCATCAGCCCATTTCCAGTCAGCCCCCCATAGCCCACTGCCAGTCCTAACCCCCCCCCCATCAGCCCACAGCCCATTACCAGTCCTAACCACATCAGCCCACCTCAAGTCCTAACCCCTCCCCATCAGCCCATGTCCTGTCCTAGCCCCCCCATAGCCCATTATCAGTCCTAATCCCCCCATAGCCCATTACCTGTCCTAACCCCCCATCACCCCATTTCCAGACAGCCCCCAGCCATTACATCTTAACCCCCCCTCCATAGCCCATTACCAGTCCTAACCCCCCCAACAGCTCACAGCCCATTACCCGTCCTAACCCCTCCCCCTCAGCCCATTTCCTGTCCTAGCCCCCCCCTAGCCCATTACCAGTCCGTACCCCCCATCACCCCCATTTCCAGACAGCCCCCATCAGCTCACAGCCCATTACCAGTCCTAGACCCCCAGCCCATTACCAGGCGTAGCCCCCCCGCACCCCATTTCCAGAAAGCCCCCATCAGCTCACAGCCCATTACCAGTCCTAGCCCCCCCAGCCCATTACCAGTCTTAACCCCCCCCCCCCCGCGCTGCCAATTACCAGTCTTAACCCCCCCCCACCCGCAGCCCATTACCAGTCTTAACACTCCCCCAGCCCAGCCCAGCCCCTTACCAGTCTTAACACCCCCCCCAGCCCAGCCCAGCACAGCCCATTACCAGTCTTAACACCCCCCAACCCAGCCCAGCCCAGCACCAGTCTAAACACCCCTGCAGCCCAGCCCAGCCCAGCCCAGCACAAGTCTTAACACCCCCCCAGCCCCGCCCCGCCCCAGTCTTAACACCCCCCCAGCCCAGCCCAGCCCCAGTCTTAACACCCCCCCGCCCAGCCCAGCCCAGCCCAGCCCAGCACCAGTCTTAACAGCCCCCCCCCGCCCAGCCCAGCCGCAGTCTTAACAGCCCAGCCCAGACCAGCCCCAGTCTTAACACCCCCCCCCCATATCGGCTTATGGCAAATTTAAAATGAAAAAGAAAAACCTGGCTCTGGCTGCTGCCGCTGCCGCCGCGGCAAAATGGAGTGTCCCGCGGGGCCCCCTCTCCTCGCTGAGCCTCTCTGCAAGGGCTTTCAGATTCGCGAAGGGAGAGTGTCTCCCTCGCGTCTCTGTTAAGCCCGCAGGGGCTAATGGGAAATTTCCCATCAGCCCCAAGGGGCAGATGGGAAATTTCCCATTAGCCCCAAGGGGCAGATGGGACACTCCATTTTGCTGCAGAGGCCGCGGCAGCAGCCAGAGCCAGCTTTTTTTTTTTTTAATATAATTTTTTTAAAAAAAGCAGAATGTTCTTTGCGCGGGGCCCCCTGAAACGCGGGGCCCTGTGCAAAGAACATTCTTGCTCAATGGACGGGCCGGCCCTGCTCTTAAAGAAACTTTTCTAGGAATTTAAAAATCAGTACAGTTCCTTTTGGTGTTTGATCCTTATCTGAGGATTACTTTAGAACAGCAGCTTAGAAAGAGAACAATCCATGCATTCAACTTCCTCATCTGATATTTCCCCTTTCTCTTGAAATATCATAGGATCACTTTCATACACTGGCTCAGAGGTTTCTCTAACTGATCCCTACCAGGATAGAAACTGTTTCCCTCCTGTCTTCCTTGTGCAAAGCTAGTGAACAGATCAGAGTTCATACCTGAGATCATGTTGTCATTAGGTTTCCTCTCTGGGTATTTTGGCCAGTAGGTAGCAAAACGTCTGTGCCCAGCTCTCCAGTCAGAATCCCTGGACTTTAGGTCTCTTTTCCCATACTTCCTTAAATAGATATTAGAGCTCCTTCTTTCTGTAGATGCAGCCGTCTCCTTTACAGGTGCTGTCCGAGGGTTCCTGGCTGTATATCTCCAAGCCTCTGGCTTCTTCCAGTCCAATGAAGAATGCTTGCCCCAGGAATCTCTCCCAGCATACGTACTGCCTCAGCCTCCTTTCTTAGACCTTCTGGACGTCTTGCTGTTCTTCCTTCTGTTCACGATTAATCTTTCCTTCTCCAGCTCCCATTGCTGTCCTTGCTGTCTTTGCTCTCCTTGCTCTTCTTGCTTTCTGTCTGATGAATTCCTTCTAGCTTTAAAGTGCCTAGATGGCCACTCCACCCTAGCACACTCCAGGTGTTCTGAATTAAGCCCTGCCCTAGGAGATGTGTGATTAGGGATTACATCATTGCTTCTCTGATTAGGCACACGTTTCCCTACTTCAGCTCTCCTAGAGGCTTTCTGTAAACCAGTGCATTCTGGGTCTGGTAGTCTTTTATGTAAACACTCTGTTTTAGTGCTTTTACCAGCCAGCACATGTTGCTTATTCAGAGCCAATTCACCTCTTGTATTATTTCTTCCTGAACTATGATAAGCTTCCTTATCACAATTGCAATGTTGTATAGTATGCAGCAAGCCACTATGATCTCAGCAACAGTGAGAGGCCAGTATTGTAAGGCGCCACCAGATTTGTCCAAACACCTGAAGAGACTTTTCAACACATCAAAGGTGTGCTCTATGTCAGAGCAGGCTATGGCATGTGCCTCATTGTACCTGAGCTCTGCACATGTCCTTGGGAACCTCATAGGACTCAGCAACCAGGCCCTGTGCCCATATCCTGCATCACCTGTGTGGAGGAAATTAGCAAGTGTTAGAAACATTGCATATGTGGGCAGCTGCACTTATACTGCCTGTGAGATCCTTGCCTGTGTTATCCTTAGTAACATAGTATATGACGGCAGATAAAGACCAGTATGGTCCATCTAGTATTGCAGAGGAAAAATTGATACATCTGACCAGTGGAGGGGGGGAAAGGGGTGACCTTTGGGTGGGATCACAGTGTACACATGGCTTAATGCACAACAAGGAAATTTTGTGGAATGCTGTGCCCAGTAATCTCAATCCAGATACTGGGTCACTTCCCAACACTGACCCTGCCGACAGTGGAACCACAGTGCTGCAGATGTGTGGATTCTGTAGGTTGGTCAGAGTTCGGGAGTTTGGACTATCCTGGTGTGAGATGGTCAGGCGGTCCAGCTGCTGTGACGATCCAATCTTGATGCACTCTAGGACCTGCAGTGAGTCTCACACTGTAGATACAGGACGCAAAGCAGTTTGCTGCAGTGGGCTGCCACAGCACTGGCACATACCTGGGTTGGAATCAAGATAATTTGACATGGGTTGCCACCACCTCATATTTCATTTGGGGTTTCCTACTGGCACCAGATGCACATGACATGCTTGACCCAGTCCTGGCTTAGACCGAATTGCAAACCCAGCAGAAACGTGGATAGCACAGGAAGGACACACACATTCATGTTTATAATCCTTTTTAGGATTGTTTATTTGTTTATTTTATGGTGCCTAGTTTTCTTTGTTTATTCACAATGTTTTTTTATATTGTTCTTATATTTGTATATTTTTATATGTTTCTTAGCCATTTTAGCCCCTGATGAAGATATAGCGAAACACGGCCTGTGTCGGGCCATTGGCTGAAAGTGATTTAATAAAGATATTCTTCCTGTGCTATCCACGTTTCTGACTGGGTTTGTTTGTTGCACGTGGAGTTGTGCTTTTGTGTTGGGTAGACCGAACTGCATACAGGGAGTAGTAGGCAGCAGATATTAGATGGGTTCAACAGAGATGTATTCGCTACATCTCCCTGCATTCATTGATGTGACCCCAGATCTGGATTAGGCTTGTGGGCCAGATCTGGGGGCAGTTGGGAACCCTAGATCCTTGAGCGGGAATGCCACACAGTACTGCCATCTACACATTCTCCCTCTGATGCAACTGGGAATGTGCAGCCAGGATTGGCAGGTGAACACATGAGGATCAAAAGGTACCTGGGGAGCACTGCATTATTGATGATAAATGACAGTGGCATAGAAAACCAACCCAGTGCAGATTGCTATCTCAGAACTGGGCCTGGCATTGAACCTGTCACCTTGTAGTATATGAATATTTCATTCAGTGCAGACACAGCTGAGCCTATACACAGAGAGGCAATCTGTGTATAGATTCAGCTGTGCCTGTAAGTCACCCTGCCTGTTGATTACATACCTGACTGTGGCCTGCATTGGATTCACCCAAGTTTGCCTTGGCACAGCATTGGGGCTGCAAACTTGGACAGATATTGGTAGGTGACAGGATCTGCTGAACCACCCCCTTGCACTGAATTGCCAGAGTCAGCAGGTCCTGAGAGCAGGTACAGGGTTCCTATGTTGGTGACTTCCAGTTGGGAGGTTGTAACTCTGTCCAGCCTCTGAGCCCAGAGAATCCTGTTACATTCCAGGATCTGTGGTCTGGCTGGCTATCTGTACTCTCAGCTAATGGAGATTGCACAGTTCACTGAGATGCTATTATATAGGGACTCACCTGGGCTACAGCACAAATAATGTGACAATGGTTTTCTACTCACTGAGTTCCTAAAAGGGTGATATGCAGGCAGGACTGCCTTTCTGTCATTTCCCTTCCAATGGACTGCGTGATGTTCTGCACTGAATGCAGGGCACAAATATAAGAATACAAAAGGGCCATGGCTTGGCCACAGCAGACAGCTTATTGTGCCACCTCAGAGCTTTTGCTGAAATCAAACCTGCGACATTTGGATCTATAATGACTTGAGTCAGTGCTGCACTTGGGTGAGCCATCTGTGAGCATAGGTGGCAAGCACTCTGGCCGGAGGATAGGTCAGTGTTTGAGTGGTGGGTTAGATACGGCCTAAGAAGGATGGCAACCATGATCTGGGTGAAGGTGCTGATTTCCAAGGTTTGTTAGTTGGAGCAGTCAGATTGTGATTCATTCCAGTCTGTGATCATATATTCCCTATGTGCACTTTGTGATCTCTGGTTGTGGAAATGTAAATTCAGACCTCATACCCCAAGATGTATTAGCCATCCTGGGCCATGGAGGCTGGAATGAGTGACATTCTTATAACTGCAGCTCTGTGGCCTCAGAAGCTGCATTACATGATATTGTCACAGCTGCAGTTCAGTAAGGTGGATACTCCTCAGCTGCCTCCAGGTCATGTTTTCCATGGATATAGAGTGCTAGGGGGTGTGGTTTGGCTCTGCTGTGTTGTGAGTGTTCAACTGACAGGGCGATGGTAATCTACACAGCCTAACACACATTTTTGGTAATCAACTGGTAGCTTGCATGCCACCCCTGACTCACAGGCTCCTATACAAGCAGGGTGACGTTGTATCCCCCATCACAGATGGCCCTCCCACATGCAGAAGAGTTTAGAAAAAGGCTATGGCAAGGTCAGACAACAGAGTCTATTCCAATCTATGTCTGTGTTTCCTGTGTCACCTATTTCCTCCTAGAAGGATCATTACTTTGCTGCCATCTGTCTTCCCTTATCTGTCTCCTTGCATGCAATGCTACAGAATTCACAGGCTATTCACAGGAGATGTTTTGTGAGGCAGGACTGGCTACTAATCTGAGTCTGGGAACTGAATAAGTTAACCCTTCTTGTAATGGGTCTCAGATTTTAGCCCAGGTGTGTGTTTTAGTGATTGGGGGCAAATGATTTGTGCCTTCGGTCTGAGCTGGTGGTACACAGTAAGATTGCATTGCATGCCTACTCATGCAATATGGATCCATTGTGGCACAGGACAGACTGCTTGACACTCTCACCCCTGTAATTGTGTAATATAGTATTACAGCATCTCAGTCCTGGACATGGTTACCCTGGCCTTTCTGTGACTGGGGGTAGGGTGACCAGCATTGATTGTGCTGCTTTCTCAATTGGGTGTGGTTCAGTTACATTCACAGCTCCCAGAGGTGTCAGATGGCTCAATTGGCTAAGGTTGGAAAGCAACATGCTTGGTGCATCAGTAGTTCTGGCCCAGGCCTCATTTATTGTGTGGTTCTACTTCCCATAACAGGCCCCATTCTCATATTAGAGTTTTAGGTGCCTACCCTGATCTAGTACATTCACTGTGTGGCTCTTGTTCCCATAACAGACCCATTCTGATCTTACCTCTTCAGGTGCCCTAGACACATGGAGTCAGTTGGCTACCCTAGACCCCATTCTAATATTGACTTTTCAGGTGCCCAGCCTGGCCTAGTACATTTACTATGTGGCTCTTTTTTCCATAACAGCCCCATTCGGATAATAGCTTTTCAAGTGCTCAGCCTGGCCTAGTATATTGACTGTGTGGCTCTGTTTCCCATCACAAACCCCATTAGGTTGGTCAAGTGGCTCCAGATCTTGGGGACACCCTGATCCATTCCTGGTTTTACGTTACTAGCTGCATGGACCTGCTATCTGGATTTCCTTATAGAGGTCAGCATTGTGAAACCAGGACTAAGGTCAGAGTGTTCCTGCAAGCTGGAACCAGTTGGCCTCCTTCAATCCCATTCTGATATTAGCTTTTCAGGTGCCCAGCCTGGCATGCGTGCCCCATTGCTGGCAAATGTAAAATAATAAGTGGTCACTCACCTGGTAGCTAGACGTGTCCATAATGCCCCTCCTTAAATTGTTGGAAGAGTGCTGAGTGATGCCGGATGTAGGAACTTTGGGTTGAACCAGCAAACCTGTTTGCATCACACACTACCTGCACATTCAAGGAATGGTAGTGCTTCCGGCTACAGAACACTGCTTCCCTGTCTCAGCAATCAATGGTTTCCATCACATGTGGTAGGTCCGCAATTCTGTGAAATTGCTGTTTGAGGGTCACCAACTGTTGCCTTTCATTAGGAAATACTATGTAGTTCCTGATCCAGCTAAGCATGGCTCGCAGTACTTGGTGGAGGCATCTGCCAAATGTGGCCATGGACCTTCCTCCAACTGCAGCCACAGATGTTTCAAAGCAGCCAGAGTTAAAGAAATATGGCACACTCAGGAGCTTTGTCAGCCCTGGTATGGCACGTGGCCAGACTGTAAGAGGCTCAAGGTCAGGTCTTAGATCCTCATAAAGCTCTCTTATGGCCCCTGTGCTCAGCCTGCAGAACGCAATCACCTGGTCCTCAGGGAAGCCAAGGAGGGTGGCCCTATCTCTGTAGATATGGGGCCTTCTGGACTGGACCTCCCTCCTCCTAGGACGCAGTGTCTGCCACTCTCCAGGTGGCCCCCCCACCATCTGAGCAGGAGCAGAGGGCAGGGGCTGGCCCAGGTATTGTGGGTCCTCCTCAACTGCCTCTCATCCTTCCACATCTAGCCATGAAGCAACCTCTGCAGTAAGGTATGGGCCCCAGGCCACAGTACTTTATAGGCTGTACTGTGGGTTGGCCCTGCTGCACACACCTGGCTGTCATTTAGTTATTGCAAATCGTCATTAGCGGGGACCAAGCCCATATAATGCCAGCTCTGAGCCTGGCATTCCAGTTCCATCTAGCTGCACCTCTAATGCCCACTAACGAGACCGGCATTAGCATACTCCTAGTAAGCCTGCCTGTTCTCCGCTTGGTAACCATCCATTCACCACCTCTTTTGCCTTCGCCGGGCACTACCAGGTTAGCTCTTGTTGCGGGTGCATTATGGGTGCTTTATGCCACACAAACCACTTCTGAGTGCCCATACCAGTCACAGACACCTTTAGCGCCATTTAGTAATCATAACCCTAAAACATTTTAGTACGTGCTATTGATAAATATAATACAAAACCGTTCGGAAACAACTATTATCTCCAGATACAAGGAGTATCTATGGGGGCAACAGTAGTACCTAGCATTGCCAATTTATTTGTTTCCAATTTTGAAGAAACTATTTTGTATCCATTGATATGGAACTCTTATATAGGATTCTGGGTACGAGTTATTGATTATATTTTCTGCATTTGTTGTGGTACAGAGGCAATGATACAAGAGTTTTCTAGATGGTTAAATATGCAAGATTCTGTCTTCGATTTGCTATGATTAGTTACACTACTCATTTATCTTTTTTGGATGTGACAGTTATATCTACTGATAAGGTTTTGAATATATCCCTTATAGAAAACCAGTGGGTTGTAATAAACTGTTACATTTTGATTCTCATCAACCCTTCAAATTGAAGCGAGCACTTCCAATATGTCAATTTATACGCATGCATCGCATTTGCTCCGATGATCATGATTTTCAGTGTCAGGCTAAACTACTAACAGAGAGATTATCACAGCGTAGGTACCCTGAGAAAGTGATCCACCAAGCTTACCTAAGGGCAAAGTATGCAAATCATCCCCTTCTGTTACAAAAATAGCATTCTAGCAATATGGGCAAACAAGTTTATGTCTTATGGTATTCTGAAAAAGCACAGCGAATTACTCACAGCATTTTTAATCATTGGCATAGTTTGTCGTTGCAACTGGTGTTCCAGAATGACTCATGTATTGCTTTCACTCAAATTCGTAATTTAAAGGACATCTTAGTACATCCTGATTTTTTATAACAAAGTTCATCTGGACAGCAAAGAGGCCAACATAGACCTTGTGGACATTGTATCATGAGTTCCACGATGATGATCACTCATGCATGGATGGACCTCCATTCGGGTAAAAATTACCCTCTCAAGATGACTACTACCTGTCAGTCTATCTCGGTTATATATTTAATTATATGCCCCTGCTTAAAAGTGTAGGTGGGTCGAATTTTCTTCAAAGTGAAAGTGCATCACGTGTAACATAAATCACGGTTGTCTAATCGCGTTGTGATAACCCATAAGTCCAACATTGACTAGAATTTGAACATCAGTGGCAACACTTAACAATGGTTGATTATTGATGGCAGTAAAGACATCCGCTATGGGAATGAGGAACAGCAATTGACCCACCTTCAACAGAGGTGGATTTTCACCTTGAATACTGTCCAACCAATGGGCTTGAGTGAGACTTTAGATTGGTTAACAGCAGTTTAATCTGATTTGAGGAGTTTTGCTTGTCCGCTTCTATTTAAATTGCCACTAGTGAAGGCTATCTTTATCCCTGAGAGTTCTATTCTTCAGCTGTTCGACATGTCCTGACACAGCCCAGTTAGCATATGGGTGAAACTCGAGTCATCATAGAATCTTACAACCTGCTCTCTCTCCCTGAATCTTGAAGAAGTATTGGGATTGCAGCTAAGTGTTTTTCAGTTCTTTTAAATGCATTTAAAAATTGTAACACAAACACGCTTTTATTGAGGCCTATGAATGACAATTTAGGGCAACATCGATGCCCTAAATATCGCAACTAGTTAGCCATTAGCCCTAGCACTGAGGCCTCTTCCCCTTTTCCTCCATTGGAGTTTGAGCAATTTGTGTACTTCAGTTTTGACTCATCTACTCATCAGTTTTGCTTCAGTAGCAAGGTGTTCCTCAGGTTTAATTATTTGCAGTACATAAACCCTTTTGTTCTTTGATATGTTTTTCTTTTAAAACACTAACATGGCATCCATAAGTTGCAAATTTGTTAACCTTTATTTACAGATGTACATTTTTTTGTCTTAATTTCATACTGAAAACATCATACCTTGGAATAATCAATATTTTGGTATTAAAACGGTAAAAAGAAAAACCTTGCTTTCCTAGAGTCTAATTATTTCTTCATGTTTTTTTCCCTAATTTTCTTCCTTCTCTTACTCATGTGTGCCTTACCACAGTCAATTTTAGAACTTTTTGACATTTGCTGTGGTAAGACAAAACCCTTCTGCACCTGGCAGTGATTGTACATATTAATTCCTTCACTTGTGTGGACGGACGCAAGCCTGCTGGAGTTTGTGATGGTAAGAGAACAAACCACTTTTACTCTTCTGACCTTAGATCAACAACACAAGAGCAGTTGGCAAAGGAAAGACGCTTTTATTCATCTCAAGGCAGCCGGAGTACGATGATACCATAAACATCACCCAATACTCTTTAAAATGTGTACATGTGTCTTCCCAAGGAAACTATTTTAGACTGAAGTTGGAAAAGTTTAAGTGGTTTGTATCTTTCCCTTACTAATGACCTGTTCTTTTACTCTCAGCAGTACCATCAGTTCCCTGCCCAAGCCGCTGCTTCTGCTTTGTACAGAGCAGCGGCTGCAATACACTTACTTTGAAAAGTAAAGAAACTGTGTGAGAAGCCCTCCGGTCATCGCAGAGCCCGAGGAAGTGATGTCATGGGGGCGGGCTCCTCACGGGCTGTCTTTCCTTTTTCAAATTAACTTTAGCTGCAATAAAGTTAATTTGAAAGGAAAGACAGCCTGTGAGGAACCCGCCCCCATGACATCACTTCCTCGGGCTTTGCCATGACCGGAGGGCTCCTCATACAGTTTCTTTACTTTTCAAAGTAAGTGTAGTGCAGCCGCTGCTCTATACAAAGCAGAAGCAGCGGCTGCACTATTATGGGGAATCGCGTTTGCGTTCGCATTCGCGCCGCGGACTTCGGGAGGAAAGCCGGTTTTTTGCTCTGGCCGCTCCCGATCTTGCGGCCAGAGCAAAAAACCGGCTTTTCAACGGCCGGTTTGACATCTGTGCCGGCAGCCGGCCTGGCCATGGAAAAACCGGCCGGTTGGCAACCCTACATCGGCAACAGAGAGCTGCGAGTGCGAGCGCCCCCCCATGTTGCGCCCGGTGCGGCCGGCCCCCCCTGCACCCCCCACGCTACGCCTCTGAGGTGCCTAACCTTTGCCACTTAGGGATAACCTGCAGAGACTCAATATTGCCACTGCCTGGTTATAAGATCATAAGATATGCCATACTGGGTCAGACCAAGGTCAAAGTTAAGTGCCCATTATCCTGTTTCCAACAGTGGCCAATCTAGGTAACAAGTACCTAGCAGTTTCCTTGAAAGCAGTGAATATCACGGGTCCCCTTTGATAATGGTTTATGGACCTTTCCTCCAGGAACTTGTCCAAGCCTTTTTTAAACCCAGCTACACTAACAGCTTTTACTACATCCTCCAGTAACAAATTCCAGTGTTTGATTACACGTTGAGTGAAAAAATATTTTCTCTTATTAGTCTTAAATAGTTTACCCTGTAGCTTCATTGCATGTCCCCTAGTCTTTCTAAATTTTGATGGCGTAAACAATCGATCTACGTTTACCCGTTCCACTCCATTCATTAATTTATAGACTTTTATCATATCTCCCCTCAGCCGTCTCTTTTCCAGGTTAAAGAGCCCTAACCTTTTTAGCCTTTCTTCATAGGAGTATCCTTCCATCCCCTTTACCATTTTGGTGGCTCTTCTGTGTACCTTTTTTTAATAATGCTATATCCTTTTTAAGATACGGTGACCAGAATTGCACACAATATTCAAGGTGCGGTCGCACCATGGAATGATACAGAGGCATTATAATATCCTTGGTTTTATTCTCCATTCCTTTCCTTAGGATTACTAGCATTCTATTTGCTCTCTTGGCCGCCGCTGCACACTGAGTGGCAGGTTTCAACATGTTATCCATGATGACGCCTAAATCTTTTCCCTGGGTGGTGGTTCCTAATGTAGAACCTTGCATCGTGTATCCCTGGGTGCCACTTCTGCTCTGCTCCCGGAATGGCTCAGTGCCAGCTGGCTAGCATCAAGGAATTCAATGACAGCACCCAGGGATAGTCAATGGCACTAACTGCATTAGTGCCACTGAATACCTCAGTTGTTACGATTAATGCAGATAGCAGGTCTGAATACCAGGCCCTACATTTTTACTGAATCTTTTTTTACCGCAAGTTCTATTGCATAGTTCCCAGAGTTGCATAGGCCTCGTTACGCAAAAGTACTGAGATACACAGTACTCTTAGGGCATTATATTTAATTCTGAATGTAAACATTTAACTTTGCAAATGCTCCTAACTTTTTCCTCACCTTAATTCTATCCTTGTAGCCACTCACCTTTTAGGCTCCCTAAATTTAGGTGCTTAACCCTAATAAATTTTCTAAGAGGCCAATGTAGTACTTACCTCACAAATTAGGTATCTAAATCCTAAAACTGGCCTATAGATCTCTCTACTATGGGACGGAGGCAGCAATGTTCATTAATTTCCATTTTCCATTTATTGGCACGTCACCGAGATTTTCTTTAAATTGTCAATGGGAGATGGGTTCCACAGGAATAGATGCAATGGCCTTTGGACTGTCTACTGTATGTTTCCTCAGTGGTTGCTCCTGGGCAAGGTGATTCAGAGAGCAATGGACCACCCAGGTTGGGTGGTCCTCATAGCTTTGGATTGTGTCCTTGGTACCTCATGAGGATTCTAGAAGAAGGCCCAGGCTGGCTGCTGGTAGAGTGAGTTCTCCTGAGCAGAGAACAGTCTTGATGGAAGATCCGGTTCTTCATTGTCTTACAAAATGGCTCTACTGCCTTTGGGCAGATTTTGTCATTCGGATTGAACAGTGTTATCTAATGGCAAAGATCATTGAGAAAGCTGTACAGCATCAGCTACAAGACCACATCGACAACCACGCACAACTGGACCTCAACCAACACAGTTTCCGCCCCAACCACGGAGTCGAAACACTCCTGCTATACCTATTTAATGACATACTACACCTCATAGAATATAGCAAGAACGGAATACTCATGATCTTCATTGACATTTCATCAGCGTTTGACACAGTGGACCATGGAACTCTACTAGCAAGACTACAGAGCATCGGACTACACGGAGCCACCCTGAGGTGGTTCCACTCCTACTTAACGGACAGACAGATACAGGTCAAGATTGGTCCCAACAAATCCCGACCCATAAAGGTCATGCAAGGCGTACCTCAATGATCCGCCCTATCGGCGCTATTATTTAACCTCTACATCCAGCCTATATGCAGCATCATAAAAGAACACAAGATAAAATACACAATCTATGCTGACGACATAATGATATACACACCGATCACCCTCGAAAACCCAGACTACACCAAGATAACAGAATGTCTCATGCACATGAACAGCTGGTTTCAAGACAACAACCTGACTATAAACTACAGCAAGACCGAGGCGCTGATCATCACATGAAACGCCGACTTCATCCCTCCACTCAACATCAAGAAAGACAACACAACCATACCCATACAACCAGAAGTAAAATACCTCGGAGTAACGCTAGACAAAAAACTGAACCTTCAGTCTCACATCAGCAGAACAACCAAAAATGCATATCACAAGATGAGACTAATCCAACGCCTCAAGCCCCTCCTCTCCCAGGAGCACTTTCACAGAGTATGTCAAGCACTAATAACACCAATCCTAGACTTCTGCAATCCAATATATCTTGGCCTAACAAAACAGACACTCAGGCCACTGCAATTGGCACAAAACACAGCAGCACGCATAATAGCTGGCACCATAAGACAAGAACACATCACACCCACTCTAAAAAACCTCCACTGGCTACCAATCAGCTCCCGCATCAGATACAAGACAGTCATAAACATATTCAAAATCAAACAACAGCTATCAGCCTTCAGCCTACAACCACTCATACAACCAGGCAGCAGCACAAGGCCAAGGAGGAGAGGCACCACCAACCAATTTATGAAACTGCACAAGACGACCCTCTTCATAGAGCACTACGGTGACGTCACCTAACTATGCAACGGACAGTACCACAGCTCAACCACCCTCCCTGTTCGACACATACATAGTATTGAAGTAAAGTCCTGATGTACATAGTATTGTATATAGCGCACATTGTAAATAGATCACAAAGAATCAATGACCCTCTACACACACACTCATTCACTGTTCAATGCATGCGCACACTAGACACTGTATGTTGATTGCTTGCTGTGTAGACCGCCTTGATTGTAGGATAAGGTGGTATAGAAATCCGTTTAAATAAATAAATATTTGTACTATTGCCACTTATTCATGACTGCTTGTTTGCTTATATTGTAGGTAACCTCTATATCTGAAAGTTGCTCAACAGTCCACAACCTGTGAACATGCTCAGTGGTATAGGGCCATGAACATGTTCAGTGGTATAGGAATAGTTACCTAGACAAAGCTAAATAAATATATCCCAGAGGACAGAAAGGAGGGATGTGATAAAGATCTTCAAATAGAAGTCATAAGGGCTGAGCATTTCTGGGACAAGAAATTCAGACCATTAACTAAGTCCTATGCTCTTCCTAATAGAAGATATATTGAGGGTAATTTTATAAGGTTACACCTAGTTAACACACATTTTTCATGTTCCTATTCTATAAAGTCAAGTATGCACATATTGTATTGACTTTATCAAATACTAGCTTAAGTGGCACAGAATACACAATAAATTAAGCCATGATCACTTACATTGTGTCTGCATCTGGACGTGCTTGCTTTTTCTCCGGATGTTCTGGCTTAGACGTCCCAGATTGCATTTGGACATCCTTTCTAAAATGCCCCTCCACATGATACCATAATTTGCAAGTATGCATGCAATTACTGAATTTCAATCTTCTTGAATTTCAAGAAGATTCTAGCATGAGAGAAGGATGAACTGTATCTCTTATCACTCTGAGAAAAGAGTTGAGGCAGGTGGAAGAGAGAGGCAACAGCCTGCTGTCCTGCTTTCTGTTCACTATCTAAACTGGTTTGGTGCTGAAGAGGGTGGAAGCTTTTCTCTTTTCTATGGTGTCCAGCAATGGAAGCAGAAGGCCACACAGCAAAGTTTCTTTGATGCTTCTGATTCCATAGTAACATAGTAAATGATGGCAGATAAAGACCAGTATGGTCCATCTAGTCTGCCCAGCAAGGCAGCAAGAGTAGGTGCACTTGCCACTCCGTGCAGGTCACCCCTCCCCATGCCTTTGTTTAGGGGTGTACCCACTGCTAATGTAGGTCACCCCTATTTGTTCATATATAAGAGATAATTATGTATATTTTCACTTTATCCTGTTGCTATAAAGGGATCCATTGTGTCTGTCCAATGCCATTTTGAATTCTGTTACTGTATTTGCCCCCACCACTTCCATCGGTAGGGCATTCCAAGCATCCATCACCCTTTCAGTGAAAAAGTATTTCCTGACATTGCCTTTCAGTTTACCTCCTTGCAGCTTCATCTTATGGCCTCTAGTATTACAGCATCCCCATCTTTGGAAACATAGAAACATAGAAAAATGATGACAGAAAAAGTACACATGGCCTATCTAGTCTGTCCTTCCATATCAACAACTGCAACAGTCCCCTTTTTTTCTTTAGAGATCCTTTGTGTTTGTCCCATGCTTTTTTGAAATTAAGATACTGTCCTTAACTCTACAACCTTCACTGGGAGACTATTCCACGGATCCACCACTCTTTCTATAAAGAAATATTTCCACATATCACTCCTGAATCTATCCCCTTTCACCCTCGTCCCATGTCCCCTTGTAGCAGAACTTGCTTTCAATCGAAAGAGGCTCTCCCCCTGTGCATTTATGCCATGGAGGTATTTAAACATCTCAATCATATCACCTCTATCCCGCCTTTCCTCTAAGGTGTACATATTAAGATCCTTAAGTCTGTCCTCATATGCTTTATAATGAAGACCACTAACTATTTTGCTTAGCCATCCTCTGTACTGACTCCATCCTATTTATATCCTTTTGAAGGTGCGGTCTCCAGAATTGCACACTATATTCCAAATGAGGTTGCACCAAAGACTTATACAGAGGCACCATCACCTCCTTTTTTCTGCTAGCCATTCCTCTCCTTATGCACCCAAGCATTCTTCTAGCTTTTGCTGTCACCTTTTCTACCTGTTTAGCTATTTTAAGATCATCAGACACAACCACGCCTAGGTCCTGCTCTTCTTTAGTGGACAAACTAATTCACCCCCTATACTATATTGTTCCCTTGGATTGCTGCAGCCCACATGCATGACCTTACATTTTTTAACATTAAATCCCAGCTGCCAAATTCTAGACCATTCTCCAAGCTTAGCTAGATCCCTCCTCATGTTATCTACACCTTCCTGGGTGTCTACTCTATTGCAGATTTTGGTATCATCCGCAAAGAGGCAAACCTTACCTGACAGCCCTTCCGCTATATCACTAACAAAGATGTTAAAAAGAGGTTGGTTTGTTCATTAACACTCTTTAAGTACTTAAAGGTCTGAATCATATCCCCCCTGTCCCTCCTCTTCTCCAGAGTGTACATATCTAGGTCTTTAAGTCTCTTCTCATAAGTCTTCGGATGCAGGCTCCAAATCATTTTGTTCGCCTTCCTCTGAACTGTTTCTAGCCTCTTTATATCCTTTACGAGATTGTTGTTGTTAAGTGCCGTTGAGTCGGTGTTGACTCATGGCGACCCACTGGATAGTTGTCCTAAATTGTGTTCGGTCTTCAGTCAGGTGGCTCATTGTTGACAGACTGGTACCCGTAGCTGCTGTTATTGTATCGATCCATCTCATTGCTGGCCTTCCTCTTTTGCGTTGACCTTCTATCTTGCCAAGCATGATGTCTTTCTCTAATGATCTCTCTTTTCTCATGATCTGTCC
This sequence comes from Ichthyophis bannanicus, assembly GCA_033557465.1. Taxonomy (NCBI): domain Eukaryota; kingdom Metazoa; phylum Chordata; class Amphibia; order Gymnophiona; family Ichthyophiidae; genus Ichthyophis; species Ichthyophis bannanicus. The sequence goes on along the minus strand of CM066031.1, from coordinate 1,738,615,149 downwards.
AAAGTATGATAGTCAAAGTCAAAGATATATCAGCAGCCTTCGACACCATCTCCCACATCATACTCTTACGCAGACTCCAAACAATTGGGATTAAAGATACCGTACTCCAATGGTTCCAATCCTTCCTAACTAACAGACAACAATTAATCCGCACCAGCACCTCAACCTCGCCCCCCTTCCAGCAACATCAAGGAGTGCCTCAAGGATCCACACTATCAGCCATGCCCTTCAACATCTACCTCCGACCGCTCTGCTCAGTCATACGCACCTACAACATCAACTTCCACATATATGCTGATGACATAATGCTCTATGCCCCAATTACAACCACAAATCCAACAAATGAACATCTATCAGCATGCTTCACTGATGTATCCAACTGGCTACAAGAGAACAACCTGTCTATTAGCATAAAGAAAACCGAAGCTCTCATAGTAACAAAACACCCGGACTTCAAGCCACCTACACACCTCAACATGGGAACCACACAAATTCGGATACAGCCACAAATAAGATATCTGGGCATTATCATTGACCAAGCTCTAACCCTCAAGCAACAAATCACTAAAACCACCGGAACTATATTCCACAAAGCTAAAACAGTACAACGTCTCTGACCTCTCCTTGAACCTCAGGACTTTAGGACAGTAATGCAAGCTATGACGCTCCCACATCTGGACTACTGCAACATAATCTACCACGGACTACCCGCCACACAGACCAACCCCCTCCGAACTGCCCTTGAACACCACAGCAAAAATCATTCAAAATGCAAAGAAGCGAGACCACATCACCCCAATTCTGAGGGACCTACACATACTTCCCCTCAAAGCAAGAATTAAATACAAAGCTATTCTACTCACCCACAAAGCCATCCACCAAACACAAGGCACCCAGCTCCGCACCCTCCTGTCTTGTCCAGCCCACAGCAAGACAACCAGACAGACCTCCAGCAACTCCCTCACCGTCCCTCACAAAAGAACCAAATGCACACAACGGACCTGCAACAGAGCCTTTGAACTTTATGCTCCGTCCCTCTGGAATTCTCTACCAACCTGCATCAAGAACAACAGCAATCTCTTGTCATTCAAAAAACAGCTAAAAACCATCTTATTCCAAGAATATCTCAAAACAGAAACAAACTCCCACAAATAACTGTCCAATCCCCTAACCCACTCATCAAGAACTTATGATCAAAATTATGTTACCTCGTCCATGTCTATGTCCATCCTTTCATGAAATCATCAATGTTGCCCTCCTGGTGATGGCCCTACCCCCCCTTTTTTTTGTTACACCGCTTTGACCCTGTGAAAAGCGGGATATAAATACAGTTAAATAAATAAAAATAAATAAATAAATAAAGTCTTGTCATCTAAAGAAAGCTTAGGTTTGATCTCCTCTAGTACTGACTGCTTTGTTCTTAGGGCAGTCCATGGTATACACAGTATTCGCCGCCAGCACCATAATTCAAAGGCATCAATTTTCTTCCTGTCTATCTTTTTCACTGTCCAGCTTTCACATCCATATGATGTTATTGAAAATACCATGGCTTGAATAAGTCGAATCTTTGTATGGAGATATGGTTTCCAAAACTGAATACAATATTCCAAGTGAGGCCTGACCAGTGACTTGTACAGTGGCATTAGTACCTCTTCCTTTCTGCTGGTAATACCTCTCTGTATGCCATCCAGCATCCTTCTGGCTTTTGCCATCGCCTTGTCACACTGTTTCGCCACCTTAAGATCCTCAGAAACAATCACTCCAAAGTCCTTCTCTTGGTCTGAGCACACTAATCTCTCACCTCCTATCGCATACAATTCACTTGGATTTCTGCTTCCCAAGTGCATGACACTTCACTTCTTCACATTAAATCTTAACTGCCAAGCATTCGCCCATTCTTCCAGCTTCTGCAGATCTTTCCTCATGTTATCCACTCCCTCAGGGAAGTCCACTCTGTTGCAAATTTTCATGTCATCTGCAAAAAGTCAGACGTTTCCATTCAGTCCTTCAGCAATATCATTCACAAATATATTGAACAGTACCGGTTCCAGGACCAAACCCTGTGGCACACCGCTAATCACCTTCCTTTCATCCGAGTGAATTCCGTTTACCGTCACCTTCTGTCATCTGTCAATCAACCAATTTCTGATCCAGTTCACCACACTTGGACTCATCACCAGGCTGCTGAGTTTATTGATAAGCCTCCTGTGATGAACAGTATCAAAAGCTTTGCTGAAATCTAGGTAGAACACATCCATCGCATGCCCTTAATCTAGTTCTCTGGTCACCCAATCAAAGAACTTAATCAGGTTTGTTTGGCAAGATCGTCCTTTGGTAAAACCATGTTGCCTCGGATCATGCAGTATGTTAGTTTTGAGGAAGTCCACTATTCGCTCTTTCAGGAGCACCTCCATTACTTTTCCTGCCACTGAGGTAAGACTTACTGGCCCGTAGTTTGTCACTTCTTCCCAACTACCACTTTTGTAAAGAGGTACCACATCAGCCCTTCTCCAGTCCTGTGGAACTTCTGTCTCCAAGGATCTATTAAAAACATCCTTTAATGGCCCTGAAAGAACCTTACTGAGCTCTTTCAGTATCCTGGGATGTATCCCATCCAGTCCCATAGCCTTGTCCATCTTTTATATACCGCTTTATCATTTCAATCAAAGCACTTTACATTGAAACTTAAACTTGGTAATATACATTAAACAGGGACATTGATAACTTGGATTTTTCGGAGGCAATGGAGGGTTAAGCCCAAGACCACAAAGAGTGCTAATGGGAATTTAACCCTTGTCTCTGGGTTCCCAAGCCAGTGATCTTAACCATTAGGCTACTCCACTCACTTTTCTGAATGGTGTGGTATCTACTCCATTCCCATTTGTATATTTGTCAATCACAGGTGGTCCTTCTCCAGGATTTTCTCTAGTAAAAACAGAGCAGAATTATTTGTTCAGCATTTTCGCTTTTTCAATGTCACTTTCCATGAATACGTTCCCAGCACTTTTGAGTCTTACAATTCCATCTCTGATTTTCCTCCTCTCCCGAATATACCTGAAAATGTTTTGTTGCCACACTTCACATCTTTAGCCATCTTTTCTTCTGCCTTTGATATGCTATCCTTATTTCTCTTTTTGTCTCTTTTATTTTGATTTTGTATTCTTTTCTGTGTTCCTCTGTGAACTTCTGAATTTTGTGAAAGCTGTGGTTTTTTGCATTTATTTGCGCAGCCACTTCTTTGGAGAACCAAATAGGTTTCCTTTTCCTCTTGTTTTTATTTACTTTCCTTACGTATGTATCTGTTGCACCTTTTATTTTCTCCTTTAGTATAGCCCATTGCAATTTCACTTCCCTTATCCCCTCCAAACTGTAAGTTACTGTTCCTGAGGGAACCAGCAGTGGAGATAAAAGTGACCCCGCTCTCTGGGTGTAAATCTTTCACGATGGGTTTCTCTCTTATTGGGGAGAAAAGACCATGATCTGAATTTCATGAGATGTCAAAGAGTTACAGAATAGCAGTGAGAAGTGAGTGTTAGATACCTAGCCATGTGGAAAGCAGCAAAGAGAAAAGGCGAGAACAGCCTAAAGAGTGTTTTTTTTTTCAGAAATCCAGAGAGGAGAAGCATTTGTAGTAACAGGTACAAAAATGGCTCCTTGGAACATCAGGGAGCCCAGTACAAATCCATATAGAATCCAGAGTCCAAAAGAAGGATACAAGGGTCCAGCAGGGGAGTGTTGCAGCAAAAATCAAAATCCTGCTTCTGCTTTTGTACCTATATGCTCCAAAGCTCCAACAGAAAGATTACCATTGAAATGTTTTCCTTTAAAGAAATGTTTTCTCAGTAAATACAATACATTTATTTTGGAGCACTTCTACAGTGTCTGAAGTGCCTCCTTTATCTATGTACATAGGCGGATTAAGGCAAGGTAATGTGCCTCCCCCACCCCACACACACACACACACTTAAACACCTGCATGGGGGGGGGGGAAGGATGAGAAGGACGGGGAGGAAAGAGATATGAAAAGGAGAGGATGGGGAAGGGGAAAAGAATGACAAGGGAACAAAGGTAGAAAGGAGAGAGGAAAGAAAGCAACAGAAGAGAGAGGAAGAAGGGGAAAGGACAGAGAGATGTAAGGGTGTGAAAGGAAGGAAGAAAATTGAGGAGGGAAAAGAAGGGACAAGGTGGAGGGGAGAAATGTGGGAGGATGAAAGGGTGGAGAGGGAAGAAAATGGAAATAGAACCAAGAGATGGTGAGGAGAGATGGAGGAAAAGAAGAAGTTAGGGGATATGTGTGAGAAGCAGAAGGAGAGCCACATCTAAAAGGCGGGGAATGGAGGAGAGTGAATGTTGGGGGAGGAGGGATCAGTGTGAGGATCGAAGGGATCGTGAGAACAAAAGAAGGGAGATGGAAATAGAAAAGTATAAGAACGATAAAGAAAAACAAAAAAATGAAGACTGAGGAAAGAAATATACCAATAAAGAAATATGGAAGCAGTGTAGAAAATTCTAGTGGATAGACTGAAAGAATATAATGAGTAACAGGAAAAGGAAAGTTAGAAATCAAAGGGAAAAGGAAACATAGAGAAAGGAAAAATGGATGAAAAAGGAAATGCTGCCCCTTTGCTGCCACTTTGATGCCATCTTTGTGCAATTGAAAATACCTAAAGCTAAACTGAGCTTGCTTCTTAGTTTGCATTTGTTTTTGGAATGCCTAAGGCTGGGGCCAAACAAAAAATAAAAGGTCACTTCAACACCTAAAACTATGCTTGCATTGGGTCCACTGGATAAGCCATTGCTGCTGAACTGTGAACACATATTCAGTGCCAGATATTCAGCCACTGCCCGCTTAGCTAACACGGCAGAAGTTAGGATAGACGGCTAGCAGCTGAATATTGCTACAAGATGGTTATCCCTGGGTGCCACTTCCGCTCTGCCCCCAGAATACCTCGATGCTAGCTGACGTACATCCGAGTGTTTATTGGTGATACCCATAAGAACATAAGATATGCCATACAGGGTCAGACCAAGGGTCAATAAAGCACAGTATCTTGTTTCCCACAGTGGCCAATCCAAGTCACAAGTACCTGTCAGGCTCCCAAAAAGGTACATAGATTCCATGCTGCTTATCTCAGATGTAAGCTCCTCTTTAATAATAGTTTATGGACTTCTCCTCTAGGAACTTATCCAAACCTCTTTTAAACACAGCTACACTAACTGCTTTTACTACATTCTCTGGTAACGAATTCCATGAGTGAAAAAATATTTTCTCCGATTAGTCTTGAATGTGCTACATTGTAGCTTCATTGCTTGTTCCTAATCTTTCTACTTTTTGAGGAATAACATTTACCCATTCCATTCCGTTTATTATTTTATAGATGTCTATCATATCTCCACTTAATTGTCTTTTTTTTGAAGTTCAAGAGCCCTAACCTTTTAAGCCTTTCTTCATAGGGGTATCCTTCCATCCCCTTTATCATTGTAGTGGCTCTTCTCTGTACTTTTTCTACTTCTGCTATATTCTTTTTAAGATATGGCGACCAGAATTGCACACAATAGTCAAGGTGTGGTCGCAACATGGAGCGATACAGAGGCATTATAATATCCTTGTTTTTTTTCTCCATTCCTTTCCTTATGTTTCCTAGCATTCTATTTGCTTTCTTGGCCACCGCTGCACACCGAGCAGAGGATTTCGGTGTATTATCCACAATGACACATAGATCATTTTCCTAATGACTCTTAATGTAACTGTAGTTTGGGGTTTTTTATCCCTAAGTGCATAACTTATGACCTAGATTGGCCACTGTTGGAAGCAGGATACTGGGCTTGATGGACCTTGGTCTGACCCAGTATGGCATATCTTATGCTATTATGTTCTTATCTGCCATTCAGATGCCCAGTCTCTCAATTTCTCAAGGCCCTCATGCAATTTTTCACAATCATTTCATATTTTAAGAATTTTGAATAATTTTGTGTCATTTGAAGATTTGATCACTTCACTCATTTTTCCCATTTCCAGGTCATTTATGAGAAAATTGACCATTTAGCCCTACTCTCTGCTTTGTTTATGCTATTAAAAAGTAGAAAGACTAGAGGACACACAATAAAGCTACAATACAACCTATTTAAGACTAAAAATAGAAAATATTCTTTTACTCAATGCATAACACAGGTACACTACCAAAAAACTGCCTCCAGTTTTGCAACTGATTCCTATAGATTTTGGGGTGCTGAATCCAGGAAAAATAGCCAAAATGTTCCATCAAGTCACGTTTTCTTGCAAAATTAGATTTCTTACCCATATAAGGAATGTTCACATAATTTCTTTTTAGCCGACTGCAGTTTATTTTCTTGGCCCAAAATATAGGTTGTAATGGTTAACTAACTAGAAACATCCCTCATGATATTTTAGAGTGTTTTGTATTCATTTTATACATTAACAGGACAATTGGGAGGCGGGGGGCTAAATCCAGTACTCGCGCTGGCGCATGTTCTTTCCTGTTCGCCTCGCCTCGTTCGCTCGCTCAAACACGGTGGTTGCGACATGAACGTTCCTGTCAAATTTCAGTTTCTTGCAAGTTCATTATTACCTTTTGTTTGCTCAGTCGTCGTAATCCAGCTTTATTCCGAAGTGGTTCACTACAGTTGTAGTTTGCAGTGCTGTGTATTTGTGATGGCTCACAGAGCCAGAGGTTGCGTCAACTCTCCGGACAGTTTTTGTTTTATTTGTGGGGAATATACCGTGAAAAAGCGGCAGAGGAACATTTCTGCATTTATTAAAAAAGTATATTTCGCCTATTTCGGTTTGAAGTTAGGCGATCAAGACAAACCGTGGGCTCCTCACAAAGTGTGCAAGACATGTGAGGAAGATCTACGCTTATGGATGAAAGGTAAAAAACAAGCATTTCGTTTCGGAATACCTATGATGTGGCGTGAACAAAGAGACCACAGCAGTGACTGCTATTTTTGCTCTTGCATTGTGAAGGGATACAACTTAAAAAATAAGAACGTAATAAGTTACCCCAACCTTCCCTCAGCAATTAGGCCTATGCCTCATAGCAACGAAGTACCTGTGCCTGAACCACCAAAATCTTTGGATCATATTTGTGTGGACGGTTCTGATCAAGATGAGACTCATCAGATGGCTTTTTCCCGATGAGTCCAGTACTTCCGAGTTTGAAACTGAACCAGATCCGAAACCTGAACTTTTCTCTCAAGCTGAATTGAATGATTTAGTCCGGGATTTAGGACTCCCAAAAGATGCTGCCCAACTGCTAGGTTCTCGGCTTAAACAGAAAAATCTATTGTCACCAGGAACAGCTTTTTATTGGTACCGCAACCGCGAGACACAATTTTTGAAGTATTTCAGCAAAGAGGAAGATTTGGTATTTTGCAACGATATATACGGAGTGATGGAAAAGTTTAAACTCAAGTATGATCCTGCTGAATGGCGGCTGTTCATTGATTCGTCAAAAGACAGCATAAAAGGTGTTCTTCTTCATAATAGCAACACATTCGCTTCAGTTCCTATTACTCACTCTGTTATTCTCCAAGAAAAATACGAGAATTTGGCCCTGATTCTTCAGAAGATTCGTTATGATGAGCATAAGTGGATGATTTGTGGAGACTTTAAAATTCTATCCATGCTATTAGGGCAGCAATCCGGTTTCACCAAATATCCCTGCTTCCTTTGCTTGTGGGATAGTCGGGCCCGCGACCTACACTGGGGGAAAAAAGACTGGCCAATTCGGGAGTATTTGAGACCCGGTGAGAAAAATGTTCTTCATGAGAGCTTGGTACCTCGTGATAAAATTCTATTACCACCTCTCCACATTAAATTGGGTCTCATTAAGCAATTCATCAAGTCCCTTCCAAAAGATGGTGAGTGCTTTCTGTACCTTTGCTCAAAGTTCCCCCGACTTTCTGAAGCAAAGCTAAAGGAAGGAGTGTTTGTTGGCCCTGATATAAGGAAACTCATTTCAGATGGGGCATTCGCTGAAACAATGTCTGAGAAGGAAAAAGAAGCCTGGGATTCCTTCAAGGATGTTGTTCTCAAATTCTTGGGGAACAGGCGGGATGAGAACTATAAAGATATTGTTGCCAGGATGCTCAATGCCTTCAAAGAACAAGGCTGTAACATGAGCCTGAAAGTCCATTTCTTGCACTCCCATGTGAACTACTTTCCCGAAAACTTGGGGGCGTACAGTGAAGAACAAGGTGAAAGGTTTCACCAGGACATCAAGGACGCAGAGAGAAGGTACCAAGGAAGATAGAACACCACTATGATGGCTGATTTCTGCTGGTTGCTGCTGCGGGAAACCCCAGATGAAAAATACGCCAAGCAGCGCACCAAGAGAAGCATTCGGGGGAAGAAGAAACGGGCCCACCAGGAGATTGATTGACCCAAGAATGACTTTAAAATCTAAACTGTGTTGACAAATATCGTGTTTTTACTAAACTTTGAAATAAAAATTTGCTAGTTATTACCACAGTGTCGGATCTCATTTATTAAAATTTTATTTTCACACCATCGGGTGTTTGTCTTCATGTATTGCAATGGTGCGGTTTGCATTTTCTATTCTTACATACATACCTGTACAGCATTTTTTGCACATTTCTTTGCTTTGCTTTGTGTCTAACCTCGCTCTTATATGCTCAATGTTTGTGCACATGTATGTGGCTGTTTTAAGTGCAGACAATTTTGCTACCATCACAGTGTGTTTTGTTGACATTACTCTATTCTTATGTGCTGCCTTGTTACAATTTTCTTTATTCTTATTTGAATAACTACTAAACAATTAGTATAAAGAATTCATCCAAGAAACTTTTATCTCGATCGCACTCAATCTGAAACGTTCACCTCAAACTGCTAACCCAATGTAGCAAAAAATCTGTACGTGATGGAGCAAATTGGTTACCAGATTTGGATTCAGCGCACCAAAAAACGTAAAAATCAATCGAAACATTAGAGGCAGTTTAAAAAAATTTTTTTTTAGTGTACCTGTGTAATCAAACTCTGGAATTCGTTACTGGAGGATGTAGTAAAAGCTGTTAGTGTAGCTGAGTTTACAAAAGGTTTGGACAAGTTCCTGGAGTAAAGGTCCATAAACCATTATTTAAGAGGACCCAAGGAATCCGCTGATTGCCGCAGGACAAGCATTGTGGAACCTGTGTGCCTTTTTGGGAACCTGACAGGTACTTGTGGCCTAGCTTGGCCACTACTGGAAACAGGATACTGGGCTTGATGGACTTTGGTCTGATCCAGTAAGGCATTTCTTATGTTCATATGTAACCAGTTCCTGATCCACAATAGTACACTGCCTTCTATCCCATGACTTTTTAATTTCCTCAAGAGTTTCTCATGATGCACCTTGTCAAATGGTTTTTGAAAATCCAGATAAGCTAGGGCTATGACTACTAAATGTTAACATGCGCTATCTATTGCAGCACCCATGTTATTCCTATGGTCATGGTTGCAATAATGTACGCTAATGTTTAGAAAACCTGGCCCTCTATCAACTGACTCACCTTTATCTACCTGTTTATTCACACCTTCAAAATAATATAAAAGATTAGCGAGACAATACTTTCTTTGGCTAAATTCATGTTGGCTTTCTGTCATTAAATCATGACTATATGTTTGGTAATTTTTTTCTATATAATGGTTTCTACCATTCCCCTGGTACTGATATCAGGCTCACCGATCTGTAGTTTTTCTGTATCACCCTGGAACTCTTTTTAAAAATTGGTATTACTTTGGCCATCCAGTGATATTCAATGGCACTAACCACATTAATACCACTAAATAATAATGGAGTGGAGGAGTAGCTTGGGACCCAAAAGACCAGGGTTCAGTTCCCACTGGCACCCCTTGTGGTCTTGGTCAAATCACTTAACTCTCCATTGCTTCAGAAAAATCCAAGTTATCAATGTCCTTGTTTAATGTACATTACCAAGTTTAAGTTACAATATATAAACTGCTTTGACTGACATGAAAGAGCAGTATAAAAAACCTAATTAATAATAATAAAATATCCCACTGAGCCTCATTTAGGAGGTTTGCAGGTCTGCAAACCACCTAAATTGCTTTGAAAATCCCCTCGGTCCCTGAAACATCTGCATCTAAGGTAACTTCTGCTAGTTCTTGTTGCAGAATGAGAAGCCCGGGTGCTATTGGATCCAGCTGTAAGCTTGGATCTTTCTATCATCTAGTGTGATTTACACTATGGCCGCTCTACTAGTAATCTTTAGTAATAAGGTAAACAAACTAACTGTCTTGAAGTTGATTTTCAAAAGAAGGAACAGTTATATTCTTGCTTTAAAATAATGTTTACTGATGTCTCTAGAACCACTCAGGTTCGGAGGGAGAGTTTCCTACAACTGAAATCAAGAGTAAGTAACAGCTTTGGGGGGGATTTTTTTTCTTTCCTTCCCTTCTATGTGTTTGGAAATTATTAATGGGTTGAAATATGTTTTTATAGATGTTTTGCATTTAGAAAACGTATTGAAGGAGAAAGAAACTAAGAGGACTGTAACTTGCATGTTTAGTGCGGCTGCCACTACCTGCCCCGATGCTAAGCGGTTAGCATTGGGGCATTCCAGGAAGGAGTGGAGGCAGAACCCATTGCAAACCGGTGATATTGAGCCATTGCCGGTTAGTGATGTGGCAAAAGTGAGGCATGGGAAATCCTGGTATAACTTTCACAATGTTAGCTAACCGGGCAGCAGCTCAATATTACCGCTGTCCGGTTAACCTCGCAACAATGCGCTGAACCTGGAAATTCAATGCCAGGGTCAGAAATTGAATAGCCAGGTTTAAATCTCAGCACCTGTGGTTAGCTGTTCTAGCAGTGCTAGTTCCCAGCACTGAATATTCCCACCCCCCCCCCTTCCCCAGGAAACTATTACTATGCCTTTCTCAAAACCAATAGGTCAAATGATCCAAGGCAACATGGTTTTACCAAAGGACGATCATGCAAAACAAATCTGATTGAGTTCTTTGACTGGGTGACCAGAGAACTAGTTCAAGGGCATGCGATGGATGTGATCTACCTAGATTTCAGCAAAGCCTTTGATACTGTTCCTCATAGGAGGCTTATCAGTAAACTCAGCAACTTGGGGATGGGACCCAAGATGGTGAACTGGATCAGAAATTGGTTGACTGGCAGACGAGAGAAGGTGATGGTAAATGGAATTCTCTTGGAAGAAAGGAAGCCGAGTAGTGGCATGTCCCAGGGATCAGTCCTGGGACTGGTACTGTTCAATGTATTTGTGAATGATATTTCTGAAGGAATGAATAGGAAAGTCTGTCTTTTTGCAGATGACATGAACTTTTTAACAGAATGGACTAAAAAAAGCTGGAAGATTGGTCTAATGCTTGGCAGTTATGATTTAATGTGAAGTACAGCACCTGGGAATATTCAGCCTCACTAAACACAACTATAATTCAAGTATACGCCCCAACAACAGCTGCAGAAGAGAATGAAATTAAAGAGCTCTATGAACAAGTACAAGCTGAAATTGACAGAACATGCAAACAGGATATCCTGATAGTCATGGGTGACTGGAACGCAAAGGTTGCCAACAAAGAAGACAAAGTAGTTGGAAAATATGGACTTGGCAACAGAAATGAAGCTGGAGAAAGACTGATAGAATTCTGCAAGACTAACAATCTATTCATCTCAAACACCTTCTTCCAGCAACACAAGTGGCGACTGTACACATGGACTTCACCCAATGGATTGTATAAAAATCAAATTGACTACATCTGTGGAAGTCAACGGTGGAAAAGCTCTATAACATCAACAAAGACAAAACCTGGAGCTGACTGTGGTACACATCATCAACTACTAGTATGCAAACTCAAGCTAAAGTTGAAAAAGAGCAAACCACTCATGAATGCAGCAAAATATGACCTTGAGAATATACCACTGGAATTTAAAGACTGCCTGCAAAATCGATGTGCTGCTTTAGATACAAATGACAGAGCTCCAGAAGAGTTATGGAATGACATCAAGAAGATTGTGTTGGAAGAAAGCGATAAGTCTCTACAAAAGGTGAAAAATAAAAAACGGCCAAAATGGATGACAGAAGAAACTCTGAAAATTGCCCAAAAACGCAAAGAAGCTAAAGCCAGAGGAGAAAGAAAGACAATCACAGAACTCAACAGAGATTTCCAACATGCAGCAAGACAGGACAAGGAAAAGTACTACAACGACGCATGCAAGGAAATAGAAGCAGAAACTATTAGAGGAAGAACAAGATCGGCTTTCCTAAAGCTACGAAAGTTAAAGAAAAAGTTCCAGCCTCGAAATGGAATGTTACAAGATGCTCAAGGTTCTATGTTGAATGATGCTGAGAAGATCAAGAAAAGGTGGAAGGAATATACAGAGTTTTTATATGATAAACATCAAGTGGACCAACAGCCATTTCAACCTGTACCTTATGATCGGGAACCATTGGTGATGAAAGAAGAAGTTGAAGCAGCATTGAAAGCCTTATCAAAGAACAAAGCACCAGGCATTGATAGCAGTCCCATAGAAGTATTACAGCAATCTGATGCAGCTGTTACTGTACTTACAAGGCTCTTCCAAGAAAAATGGAAGACAACATCATGGCCAACTGACTGGAAAAGATCTGTGTTTATACCAATACTAAAGAAAGGTGATCCAACTGACTGTGGAAATTATCGCACAATCGCTCTGATCCCACATGCCAGCAAGATTCTACTGAAGATTATTCAAAAGGGACTACAACCATACCTGGAACAAGAACTACCTGAAGTGCAAGCAGGGTTCAGGAAAGGGCGAGGAACGAGAGACATCATTGCAGATGTGAGATGGATCCTTGAAAATACTAAAGAATACCAAAAGGATATATATTTGTGCTTTATCGACTATAGCAAGGCTTTTGACTGTGTAAACCATGAGAAACTCTGGGCCACATTAAGAAGCATGGGTATACCAGAACACCTGATCGTACTCCTGCACAATCTGTACATTGATCAAGAAGCAACAGTTCGAACGGAACAAGGAGAAACAGAATGGTTTAAAATAAGCAAAGGTGTAAGACAAGGCTGCATACTTTCCCCCTACCTGTTTAATTTATATGCAGAACAAATCATCAGAGAAGCAGGATTGTATGAAGACAACAGAGGTGTGAAGATTGGTGGAAGACTCATCAACAACCTTCGCTATGCTGATGATACCACATTACTGGCTGAAAGTGAAGATGATCTGAAACATTTGCTTCTCACAATCAAAGAACATAGTCTCAAAATGGGCCTGCATCTTAATGTACAGAAGACAAAGATCATGACAACTGGCATAATCAACAGGTTCATTGTTGAAGGAGAAGAAATTGAAATCATGAACAACTTTAACCTACTTGGATCAACTATCAACAAAGAAGCAACAAGCAGTCAAGAAATTAGACGACGCATTGCTCTTGGCAGAATGGCTATGAAAGACCTAGATAAGATTCTCAAGAGCAGAGATGTCTCTCTCCATACAAAGATTTGACTTGTTCAAGCCATGGTATTTTCAATAACATCATATGGATGTGAAAGCTGGACACTCAAAAAGATAAACAGGAATGGATGTGAAAGCTGGACACTCAAAAAGATAAACAGGAAGAAAATTGATGCCTTTGAATTATGGTGCTGGCGGCGAATACTGTGCATACCATGGACTGCCCAAAGAACAAACCAGTCGGTACTAGAGGAGATCAAACCTAAGCTTTCTTTAGAAGCTCAGATGACAAGACTTTGACTTTCATACTTTGGACACATCATACGAAGAGAGAGATCATTAGAGAAAGACATCATGCTTGGCAAGATAAAAGGTCAACGCAAAAGAGGAAGGCCAACAATGAGATGGATCGATACAATAACAGCAGCTACGTGTACCAGTCTGTCAACAATGAGCTGCCTGACTGAAGACTGAACACAATTTAGGATAGCTATCCAGAGGGTCGCCCTGAGTCAACTCCGACTCGACGGCACTTAACAACAACAACAGTGTTATGCATCGGGATGTAGAATTCCAAGGGAATTGTATGCATTAGGTGGTGAGAGGTTGGTGTGCACAGACCAGGAGAAGAACCTTGGAGTGATTGTTTCTGAGGATCTCAAGGTGACAAGGCGGGTGCAAAAGCTAGAAGGATGCTGGGTTGCATACAGAAAGGAATTACCAGCAGAAAGGAGAAGGTATTAATGCCACTGTACAAGTCGCTGGTGAGGTCTCACTTGGAATATTGTGTTCAGTTTTGGAGACCATTTCTCACAAAGGTTATAAAAAGGCTTGAAACAGTTCAGAGGAAGGCAACTAGAATGATTTGGAGCCTGCATCAGAAGACATATGAGAAGAGGCTTGAAGGCCTAAATATGTACACTCTGGAGGAGAGGAGGGATAGGGGAGATATGATTCAGACCTTTAAATACTTAAAGGGTATTAATGAACAAACAAACCTCTTCTGAAAATGGGGAAGCTGTAAAACTAGAGAGTATAACATGAAGCTGCAAGGGGGTAAACTGAAAGGCAATGTCAGGAAATACTTTTTCAATGAAAGGGTGGTGGATGCTTGGAATGCCCTCCCAATGGAAGCGGTGGGGGCAAATACAGTGACAGAATTCAAAATGGCATGGGACAGAAACAGTATATCCCTTTATAGCAACAGGATAAAATCAAAATAAATGTAACTATCTCTTATATCTCAACAAATAGGGATTACCTGCATGGAGCGATGGGTAAACCCTTAAACAAAGGCATGGGGAGGGGTGACTTGCATGGAGTGGCAGGTGCACCTCCTCTTGCCACCTTGCTGGGCAGACTAGATGGACCATACTGGTCCTTATCTGCCATCATATACTATGTTACTATGTTATGCCTTTTAAGTAATAAACACTTTGACAGCAGGACAGAAGCACATACACCAGTGATATACACATGGCAAAACTTTTGTTTTGGTTGCCCTTTTTCATCAAGTTTTGGACTTTTTAAGTTCATTTCATGCATTCATTAAAAATCTAAAATGTTAGAACTTATTAATGTGCACTAATTGACTTAATGCCTGTTAATCCATAGGTAAGTACACATTAAATTGATTTAGCATGCACAACATATTTTAAGGAGCATTAACAAACCAAATATATGTGAACAAATGCATCTCTAACACACATTACAGGCTTCCTAAGCCTGGTCTTTCAGACCTCATCTATCTTGATAAGGTTTAAACTCTCCTAGCATTCCCTGCATCTCAACTAAGGCAGATCCACAGCTGCTAAATGAGTCTCTCACACATAAACAGAAAGTTCAAGCAAGGGAACAGAATGTCATTGAGACAGGATTGGCTTAGACTCATTCTCCAGATTTGTCAGGAACTCACAAACCTTGGTCAGAGTGTTTAGACTCTCTCCATCATGAGGTAAACTAGGAAATGAAGGGTGAAGTGAACTTTGAAGTCAAAGAACTTAGTGCATACAGGCAATTATTCTTTACAGTGGGTCACAAATTTTGTTGAATAATCTTGAAAGATCAGAATCTTCTGGCTTTCACAGCAGAGCTAGTGTTCCCAATTTGTTGTTCTCAACACCTCAGACTTGTGCACAAAATTAAGGAGTTTAATTACCAGAGATCTAGGTTCCCTGTCATTATCCCAATTTGGGCCGAATCTGTGAGCATTCTCAGTTCTGAGTTTATGGCTGTATTAATTTGATAGTTGTATAAAAGAATGGTGCAAAAGGGAAGAATGGATAAGGGGCTCCCTTTAGAGCTGTCTTGTGATAACAGCCGGATTTTTCAGGAAAAGGTAACTAAGGGACATGTTTACTAAGCTAGGCTAAGAGAATATAAGAACATAAGACATGCCATGCTGGGTGAGACCAAAGGTCCATCAAGCCCAGTATCCTGTTTCCAACAGTGACTAATGCAACTACTACTAAGCATTTATAAAGCACTACCAGGCACACACAGCGCTGTACAATGAAAACATACAAGAGACAGTCCCTGCTCAAAAAAGCTTACAATCTAAAAAAAAGACAAAGCAAGAAAAGGAGAAGAATAAGAACAGCAAAATCAAGAGCCAAAGGCACAGGCGAAAAGATGAGCTTTTATCATAAGTTTGAACAGGGACAAAGAAGATGCCTGGTGTAAAGACAAAGGAATTTTATTCCAAGCGTAAGGTGCAGCAAGGTGAAATGAGCAGAATCTGGAGTTGGCAATAGAGGAGAAGAGCATAGCAAGAAGTACCTGGGTAGAAGAGCGGAGTTCACGAGGGGGGAAGTAGGGAGAAATGAGAGAAGAAAGGTACGGAGGAGCCACAGAGTGAATGCACTTATAGGTCAGAAGGAGAAGTTTAAAGTAAATACGGAAACGGATAGGGAGCCAGTGAAGAGATCTGAGGAGAGGAGTGATGTGGGCAAAATGAGACTGACGGAAAATCAAACTGGCAGCGGAGTGCTGAATAGACTGAAGGGGGAAGAGATGAGACTGAGGGAGACCAGCAAGAAGCAGGTTGCAATAATCAAGATGGGAGGTGATTAGGGAATGGATGAGAGTTTTAGTAGTGAGCTCAGAGAGAAAGGGGCGGATTTTGCCAATGTTGAAGAGAAAGAAGCAACAGGTCTTAGCGATGAGTTGGATATGAGAGGAGAAAGAGAGCAAAGAGTCAAAAATAACACCCAGATTGTGAGCAGATGAAACATGTTGGAGAACAGAGACATAAACAGAGACTGAAAAAGAAGAAGGAGAAAGGGAAATTTTAGGAGAAAAAACGAGACGTTCAGTCTTGGCCATGTTCAATTTCAGGTGACGATGGAACATCCAAGCAGCAATGGCAGAGAGACAGCAAGAGATCCGGGACTGCAAAGCAGGAGAAAGATCAGGAGTAGAGAGAATGATCTGGGAGACATCAGCATAGAGATGGTACTGAAAGCCATGAGAGGAAATAAGTGCACCAAGGGATTGGGTATAGAGAGAAAAAAGAAGGGGACCCAAGACAGAGCCTTGGGGGACACCAACAGAGAGCGGGATAACAGAGGAGGAGGAACCACCAGAACATACACTAAAGGAGCGATGGGAAAGATATGAGGAGAACCATGAAAGAACAAAGTCCCTAAAGCCAAGCGCGGACAAAGTGTCAAAGAGAAGATCATGGTCAACAGTATCAAAAGCAGCAGAAAGGTCAAGGAGGATAAGGACAGAGTAAAGGCCTTTAGATTTAGCCAGGAACAAGTCGGTGGAGACTTTGACAAGAGCAGTTTCAGTAGAGTGCAAGGGACGAAAACCAGATTGTAAGGGATCGAGAAGAGCATGGGAAGAGAGGAAGTCAAGGCAACGGCTGTAAACCACACATTCGAGCAGTTTAGAAATAAAAGGAAGGAGAGAAATGGGGTGATAATTAGAAGGACAAGAAGGATCAAGTGAGGGTTTCTTAAGGAGAGGCGTGACCATAGCATGTTTAAAGTCAGCCGGGACAGTAGCAGTGGAGAGCGAGAGGTTGAGAATATGAGAAATGGAGGGACAATGGTAGAGGAGATAGAGGATAGGAGATGGGAGGAGATAGGATCAGAGGAGCAAGTGGTGAGCTTGGAGGAGGAGAGAAGAAGAGCAGTCTCATCAATAGACGTCATAGGAAAGGAAGAGAGGGTAGGATAAGGAGGGGGGAGATTGAGAACAGGAAGGGGAAATCGGGGATTTAGAGGAAAATTGGAGAGTGATCTTATGGATTTTATCATGGAAGTAATCAGCCAGGGTTTAGGCAGAAAGGGAAGGAGGGATCAGAGGCGGAGGCACTTTGAGGAGAGAATTGAGAGCAATGAAGAGATGGCGAGGATCAGAGGCATGAGAATTAGTCAGGCAAACAAAGTAATCTTGTTTGGCAAGAGCTAAAGCAGATTTGAAAGAGAAGAGCATGTATTTGAAATGAAGGAAATCTTCAGGGGAGCGTGATTTGAGCCAGGCACGCTCAGCAGAGTGGGTACAGGAGCAAAGAAAGCAAATAGTGGGAGAGAGCCAGGGCTGAGGTAAGGAACGCCTCACAGGATGAGGGATGAGAGGAGCGAGAACATCCAGAGCTGAGAAGAGCGCAGCATTATAGGACATCACTGCCATATCAGCAGACTTGCAGGACAAATCAGAAGAGAGAGAAGGAGAAATGGTAGAGGAGAGAACCAGGGGATCAATGGCAAGAAGGTTCCTAAATAGGGTGGAGGAGACAGGACGAGGCAGGGGCGGTGGGAGGAGAAGATTAAAGGACAGAAGGTGATGATCAGATAAAGGAAGAACAGTATTACTGAAGTTAGAGGGAGAGGAACAAGAAAAGAAAACCAGATCCAGACAATGGCCATGAAGGTGAGTGTGGGCAAAGGAACAAAGTTGAAGGCCAAATGAGGAGGTAAGAGAGAGAAGCTTTAGAGTAAGAGTATCAGAGGGGTTATCAACATGGATATTAAAATCACCAAGAATAAGAGTAGGGGAGATAGGGATAAGAAAAAGCCAAGAGTCATAGTCAGAGAGAAAAGAAGAAATAGCCTTGTCAGGAGGACGATAGACAACAGCAACCCAGAGAGGAAGAGGGGCAAAGAGGTGAATAGAGTGGACCTCAATAGAGAGGAAGGAATGAGACTGAGGCAGGGGAAGAGGTTGCAAATGACAGGAGAGGGAGAGAAGAAGGCCAACCCCACCACCACGTCCTGTGGGATGAGGAGTATGGGAGAACTGGAGGCCGCCAAAGCAGAGGGCAGCAACAGAGGCGGTATCGTCAGGGAGGAGCCAGGTCTCGGTTAAGGCAAGAAGATGAAAAGCGTTGGAGAGGAAAAGATCATGTGTAAAAGAGAGTTTATTAGAGACAGAATGTGTGTTCCAAAGGGCACAAGAGAAAGGGAGAGAGGAAAGGGAACGAATAAGATTGGACAAGTTGCGTGAGGAACTCAGTACAGAATGAGACAAACGTCTTGGAGGGGAAGGAATAGGGGTGAAATCACCAGAAGAGGGAGGTGGAGGAGAGGGAGAAGGAGAAGCTAGAGGGATATGGATGAGATTAGCCAGGTTACGCATCACAAAGGAAGGCAGAAGTCAAGGGAGCAGCAATAGGGAAGGAGGAAGACAAACCAAAAGTGGAGCCAAGGTAAGGACAAGAATGGAGAAGCAATGGGGGTAGGAGAAGAGAGTAGATTAATAAAAGGTAAGAGGAATCAAAGGATACAATAAGTACAACAGGTAGTAAAATACTAACAAATCAAGAGGCAAAGGGAGCAGACAGTCAATGATGCAGCAGAGGATCCCAAGAGAGGATGACAATAGCAGAGGGAACAGACATTGATGCAGCAGGAGGAGGCCAAGGTGCAGAAAGCCACAGATACAGAGCAGAAAGACCGCCTAAGGGCCCGCGCCTAAGGGCCACGCCCAAGGGCCCTCTGGCAAGGCCTTCAGGCGCAGGCCCGCAAGGCGTGGGCATGCCTGATGGCAACAGCTGTTTAACGGCACGAAAGGCTCCTCCCCCAGCCCCGATTGGAGCAGGGAAGCTTAGCTTGCGATAGTGCAAGGGAGCTGCTTAAATCAAAAGAAATCAGCTGGGCAGATGATGTCAGGCAGTTCAGTCCTCCAACAGCAGCTGTTTAACGGCACCAGAGGCTCTTCCCCCAGCCCCAATTGGAGCAGGGAAGCTTAGCTTGTGATCGGGCAAGGGAGCTGCTTAAATCAAAAGAAATCAGCTGGGCAGATGATGTCAGGCAGTTCAGTCCTCCAGCAGCAGCTGTTTAATGGCACCAGAGGCTCCTCCCCCATCCCCGATTGGAGCAGGGAAGCTTAGCACAGGTCACAAGTATCTGTCAGGTTCTCAAAAGGTAAACAGATTCCATGCTGCTTATTTCAGGGGTAAGCAGTGGATTTCCCCAGTCCACTTGAAATGGGTAATGGACTTTTCCTCCAGAAACGTGTCCAAATCTATTTTAAGCCCAACTACACTAACAACGTTTGCTATATCAACTGGCAACAAATTCCAGAGTTCCATGTTATTCAATGGGACCTAGTGAAAAATAGCATGTGCTAACCATTAGCCCAGCTTAGTAAATTTGCCCTCAAGTTATTGAATAAATTGGAAGAGGAGAGATAGAAAAGAGGACTGAAGAAACGTGATTGTGATAGGGATATTGGATTAACAGTATTTTTGGATGAGTTTAGGCCCCCCCCCCCAGACCATATATAGAAAAAAATCATAAGAAGGCTTAATCCTGCATTTGTGGCTTAGATCCCTGCCATTCCTGGTTTCTGAACGAATTGCCAGGTAAGGCATTGGTTAT
Organism: Ichthyophis bannanicus; assembly: GCA_033557465.1. Taxonomy (NCBI): domain Eukaryota; kingdom Metazoa; phylum Chordata; class Amphibia; order Gymnophiona; family Ichthyophiidae; genus Ichthyophis; species Ichthyophis bannanicus. Next base: position 1,738,594,850 of record CM066031.1, on the reverse strand, counting down.
CAGTTCATACGATTGTGGAGAGATCATTGAGAGAAGGAGTATTCCCTGGAAAATTAGACTGTTCTCTGGTCACTCCAATTTTGAAGTAGAATGAGTTAGATCCATTAGATTATGCCAATTATAGACCTGTGGAGAATGTTCTGTTTTTAGCTAAAATTGTTGAAAGCATAGGACCCGATATTTTAAAGGCATTTACACAGTTTACAGCCCAGTAAAGCAGGCTGTAAACCATGTAAATGCCTTAAATCCGAATATTCAATGGTACTTATATGGTTAATGCCGTTGAATATCTCCTTTTAACCCCGCTACAGGCCCCAGTGCTATCCGGTTAACATCGGGACATGTTGAGGCATTCTGGGGTGGAACGGAGACGGAGCAGAGGCAGAGACTTGCTAACTGGGGAGTGGTGCATTATTGCCGCTACCCAGTTATCTTCGGCGGATCCAGGGCATGTGCAGCAACACTGGATAGTCAGTGCTGTCGCCACAGCATTGAATATCTGGGGTTAAGGGTGACGGGCAGGACTATATGCCAAAGTGGCACATAGACTGCCAAATTCAAAATTGGGCCCATAGGTTTTTTTTAGAACTATAGTTATACTTACTTTCATTTGATATACTGCCTAGTATGTAGCATGTCTAAGTGATTAACAATACTATACAGTCACGTACATATTTTCTAACTAAGCAATTCTTTGGAAGAGAATGAGATTTTGGATCAGATCCAGACGGGTTTCCGGCACGAAAACACCACTCCCGTTCTCAAAAAATTTCACATCATTGCACTAGTAAGTGGGAGCAGATCATCTACACATAGGACAAGTGGTGAGGAGATCCAAGAGGAGAAGCAGAATCCGATTCACTGCTGCTTAGCACACCGTGTGACCTCCTATGTGATCCTATCTTTATATGGATAACTTGCTCACATAAAATTAGAACTGCTATTTTTAAAGTCCATTTATACAAATGTATCTGAATATTGCCACTATACAGGTATATTTAGGCTATGCCCTCGGCAAACCCCTGGCCTCTCCTCTAGATCAATAATTTGCAACCCATTCTTCAGAACTCAACTAGCCAGCCAGGTTTTCAAGATAACCACAATGAATACGTATGAGATCTGCATACACTGCCTTTATTGCGTGGAACTCTCTCTCGTGCATGTTCACTGGGGTTATCCTGAAAACCTGGTTGGCTAGGTGTGTCCTGAGGACTGTGTTAAGAACCCCTGCTCTAGATATATGGATACATTTTAGCCATAAAATGTATCTGCACAGAGTGGTGGGAACTTTAAACAAAGTGCTTATGAGGAAGCACCCAGTGCTCACCTCACAAGTGCTTTTGGATGTCAACCCCAGGGTTTGTAAATTGTCTGAATCTTGCTGTTTTTCTTTATCCTGTGATTGAGTTAGAGGTCAGGGTACAGATGTCCTGTGTGTTTTAAATGTCAATCCACATAAGGCTGATTTTGGAAGTAAAAGATCTTTAAAAATCTAAAACAGATGAATGTGTCCCAAGACGATGGTTTGGGTTGTCTTAGTAACCATAACCACTTAAAAGCAGTTAGGCAGGAACATCAAACCTCCAAGGAGGTTTATGACAGTTTAGATACAGTGGACACTATAAATGGATGTTAAATATTGGATCCAAATGTATTGCAGTATATTGACACAGAACAGATCCAAAAAAGTGCCCACAGTGCTCCAGAACTAGTTAAGTGCTATGTTTTACCAACCACAAATTATTTTCAAAGCCCATCCCAGATCCCTATAAATTATTTTCTCGTAAACGTAGTCTGAGCAGCACACTCATTGCTGCTTCCTTATAATTTCAGTTCAATAACTCATTCACAATTGTACGTCTGTAAAGAACACTTTGACATCGTTTCTAGCAGCTAAGCTCTCTTGTCCTTTCATCATTTCAGACACAAAATACTCCACAGGATTTTCCTGTGGGTCTTGGACCAGTTTTCAGCCAGGGGAAATGAGGAACTTGAGCAGCGTGTAATCTTAAGACTATTCTACAGAGGCCAAAACACATTCTTGAACAGTGATTTTGTTCACAAATATCATTGCTCCCCTTGTAACTGGAAATGCACAGGATTCGGTTATGTACATCTTTTACCATTTTTCATTTCTTTTGTAGAGTCTATTTGGATCATTCTGTTTCTCCTTGTTCCGTTCGAACTGTTGCTTCTTGATCAATGTACAGATTGCGCAAGAACACGATCAGGTGTTCTGGTATACCCATGCTTCTTAATGTGGCCCAGAGTTTCTCATGGTTTACACAGTCAAAAACCTTGCTATAGTCGATAAAGCACAAATAGATATCCTTTTGGTATTCTTTAGTCTTTTCAAGGATCCATCTCACATCCGCAATGATGTCTCTCGTTCCTCGCACTTTCCTGAACCCTGCTTGCACTTCAGGTAGTTCTTGTTCTAGGTATGGCTGTAGTCTCTTTTGAATAATCTTCAGTAGAATCTTGCTGGCATGTGGGATCAGAGCGATTGTGCGATAATTTCCACAGTCAGTTGGATCACCTTTCTTTAGTATTGGTATAAACACAGATCTTTTCAAGAAGCAAAAGTTCGAACGGAACAAGGAGAAACAGAATGGTTTAAAATAAGCAAAGGTGTAAGACAAGGCTGCATACTTTCCCCCTACCTTTTTAATTTATATGCAGAACAAATCATCAGAGAAGCAGGACTGTATGAAGACAACAGAGGTGTGAAGATTGGTGGAAGACTCATCAACAACCTTCGCTATGCTGATGATACCACATTACTGGCTGAAAGTGAAGATGATCTGAAACATTTGCTTCTCACAATCAAAGAACATAGTCTCAGAATGGGCCTGCACCTTAATGTAAAGAAGACAAAGATCATGACAACTGGCATAATCAACAGGTTCATCATTGAAGGAGAAGAAATTAAAATCGTGAACAACTTTAACCTACTTGGATCAACTATCAATAAAGAAGCAACAAGCAATCAAGAAATCAGACGACGCATTGCTCTTGGCAGAATGGCTATGAAAGACCTAGATAAGATTCTCAAGAGCAGAGATGTCTCTCTCCATACAAAGATTTGACTTGTTCAAGCCATGGTATTTTCAATAACATCATATGGATGTGAAAGCTGGACAGTGAAAAAGACAGACAGGAAGAAAATTGATGCCTTTGAATTATGGTGCTGGCGGCGAATACTGTGTATACCATGGACTGCCCGAAGAACAAACCAGTCGGTACTAGAGGAGATCAAACCTAAGCTTTCTTTAGAAGCTCAGATGACAAGACTTCGACTTTCATACTTCGGACACATCATGCGAAGAGAGAGATCATTAGAGAAAGACATCATGCTTGGCAAGATAGAAGGTCAACGCAAAAGAGGAAGGCCAGCAATGAGATGGATCGCTACAATAACAGCAGCTACGGGTACCAATCTCTCAACAATGAGCTGCCTGACTGAAGACCGAACACAATTTAGGATAGCTATCCAGAGGGTCGCCATGAGTCGACTGCGACTCGACGGCACTTAACAACAACAATTTGGATCATTACTAAAGACGTATGTCCCTTATAGCAAGTTTGAAGCGGGACAGGTGGTACACTCCTTGCTCAGGGGTCCCTGACCCTTAGGGAGTAATTTTATAAAGGATTTTTCATGCATATATGCCAATATATGTGCATAAAAGGCCTTTTATAAAATTACTCCACATAAATGCTTCACTCTATGAAATACCTGTGTACTAATATGCCATGCATTAGGCACGTCAGTTATGCCTGCCCTAGACAAGTATAGATCATCATAGGGACACACATACGTAATAGTATTCCATAATATATGTGCATCCCTCGGGGCTATACCTATTCTGCTCCCATGCAGTGCCCCCATACACATCCAATATGTCGAGATCAGCACGGAGGGCACTTCTCTGAGTGCTTATAGAATGTCACCCTACCAAAGCTCATGTTGGAAGTATTCATGCACAAGCACATTTCGGAGCTGTGGATCTTCCCCAAGCTTCGGGTCAGATCTAGTAAAAATTACAGCAATTCCTAATATGAGACCATACAAAATAGAGCGGGACTGGGAACAATTTTAGTATGGCAAATTATCTAAGAAAGTTCATTCCACACCTTATTGAATCCATCACCTCCAGGAGCCTTTTTGAAAAAAAAACTTTGATTTTCGATGAGAAGCACAGCAAAATGACACATTTAACAAAATTTAAAAAAATTAATTTCAAACAATGGCATGCTAATATATTATGACATGACACTAGATTCGACTACATCACACCTATACCCCAAAAACTACACCGGCTGCCTATAAAAGCAAGAACAAAATATAAAGTCCTATTAACCACATTCAAAATATCTCAAGGTATATCCTGTACATACCTACAGTCCCTCCTGCAGAAAACACCTGACAACAGAGCAAGAAGAAAACCCCAACCCCAAGTGTGGTGCCCCGCACTTATCGGAAAGGCAGCAAAACCAACACAAACAAGGCCTTCTCCCTATACACACCAGTCTTATGGAATGCGTTACCAGATCATCGACGTGAAACCACAGACCTTATGGATTTTAGAAGGAAAAAAAAGACATACCTCTTCAAGGACCATTTTGGCAACAATGACTAACTCCCATCCTTACTCTCTACCTTCCCCCCCCCCACCAACCCCTCCTCCCTCTCCCAACCCCCTCTCCCCTACATCGACTCATTCTGACCTCTTGGGTTAGTCTCACATCTTATACAAAGTTCAGTTATGTTCCATTTTTGAGGTTCTTTCCTGTATAAAATTCACCTATGTTCAATACTCAATGTTCTATGTAACCCCATGTTACCTGTTCCATGTAAACCGCCTTGGCTTTAAGATTAAGCGGTATATAAGCCATTTAGATAAATAAATAAATACAATAAAAAAAGTGACTATTCAGGTTGATATATCCAAACAATGGCTTGGAGCAAGGAAGCCAGTCATTTATGCAACTATGACACTGACAGACACTGACGTCAACTATGTCCAAATTGAACAAGAAATGCATGCCATTGTCTTTGGCTGAAAACATTTGTATCAAATGGTCAAAATATATCTGTGGAAGCAGATCACAAGTTTTTGAGAAATCATCTTGAAGAACGGTGACAGCAGCATCAGCCAGGCTGCAAAGACATATGACATTCTTGTAAAATACAAGGCATGAAACACCATTCCAGTTGCTAATATCCAAAGAAGATTACCCCTGGAAGACAAGGGCAACATTGAAGAGGTATTTGAAGCATAGGTGCACTTAGGGCCCCTTTCACTAAAGCCTGTTAGCTGGTTAATATGCATTTTAACGCCCAGCAGCCGGCTGTCAGGAACATTATCATGTGACATTGTAACTGCACGATAAAATGATAAAACATGTGTTGGCGATCATGGGATGTGGCAAGGAATGGGCAGCAAGTGAGTACGGAGGGCACATTACTGCTAATGCCAGGGTAATTGCTATAGCTCTTAACGTGAGTTCATCTAATGACTTCTTTATTGGAGTTGTTAAGTGAAGCCGCCTTAGCAGAGTGCATGTTCAAATGGTCCATCATGTGTTATTTAGGGAACATACTGGTCATACCCCCGACAGCTAATGCAGAGGCTTTCAATTAACGTGTTTTTGTTTGGCACATTAACTGCAAATCTTTTATGGGCTTTAGGCATAGACAGGAGAGGAGATCAAACCTAAGCTTTCTTTAGAAGCTCAGATTACAAGACTTCGACTTTCGTACTTTGGACACATCATGCGAAGAGAGAGATCATTAGAGAAAGACATCATGCTTGGAAAGATAGAAGGTCAACGCAAAAGAGGAAGGCCAGCAATGAGATGGATCGATACAATAACAGCAGCTACGGGTACCAGTCTGTCAACAATGAGCCGCCTGACTGAAGACCGAACACAATTTAGGATAGCTATCCAGAGGGTCGCCATGAGTCGACTCCGACTCGACGGCACTTAACAACAACAACAGGCATAGGCAACATAGGCAATTGTAAACTGCTTTGACTTTTTTTTTTCTGATAAGGAGGTATACCAAGCACAGCAATAAACTATAAACTAAACTATCTAGGGTGTCAAATACCCAGGCCAAAGAGGGCCACGTATATATACTGCTTCATACAGACACCACTTTGGCAGATGCCCTGTCTCCTTTGTTTTCTGAAATTTGCTGGCTGGTTTTGCCCATGGGTGCCAAAATCTTAAATCTCACCCTGGTCATGTCCACCTTACCCATTTCAGACAACCTAAAAGTTCAACTGAAGCAGACTCTCTGCTGTCAGCAATGCAGAAAATCATACTCGATGGTTGGCCAAAGTCATGACATTCATATCCACTACCTGTCACAGGATTTTAGAATTTTCATGAAATCAGTTGTTATGAACAATCTCATCTGCAAGTTGGAAAGCAGAGTAATACCCAAATCCATGAGAGGTGATTGAATAAATCCATTAAGGACACATGAGAGTTCAGAAATGCAAAATCAGAGCCAGAAATTAATGCTGGCACTGCGGAGATGGTGCTCACGTGTCCTCTCTACAGCATCATGCTTCTAACCCCAAAGAATCAGTGAGTCCACATGCATTTCCAATGTCACCATGGCAAAAGGTAGCATCAGATCTTTTGCACTTCACAATGTAAACTATATAGTCATTTTGGACTATTATAGCTATAATTTTGAACTTGAAATGCTGAAAACATCTTGGATGATATGTTGATTTGCAATGTATAGCTTGTATAATTTGCAAGAAATATTCTTATAAGTAAAGAAATGAAATGTAAAAGAATTTTTGCATGCAATAGAATTCCTGAATGAGAATGGCTAAAACTATGAAACATCTGCTGATGAATTGAAAACGAGGTGGAGGAGATCCATATCTTACCATGGCCGAGGTTCCCCAGCATATTCACCTCCTATGTGTTTCCTTACCATTCCTATCACTACCCCTACTACTGAGAACTTGGATAATGCTACAAGATGTACTCAGTGCCGCACAGACACATGTAAAAGATGGTCCCTGCTCCTCAGACCTTACAATCTAGTCAAGACAGAAAACACAGTAGCTGTAGGTACGGGATGCATCTAGGGGGAATGGTAAGGAAACACAAAGGAGATCAGGTGAGTCAAGATTTGAAAGCGGCAGCAGAGAGCTGAGTTTTCAGCCTGGATTTGAAAAGGGCTAGAGAAGGTGCCTGATGTACAGACTCAGGTAGTTTGTTCCAGACATAAAGGAGCAGCAAAGTGAAAGGAGCAAAGTCTGGAGTTAGCAATAAAAGAGAAGGGCACAGATAGAAGCGATTTGCCAGAACAGCGGAGTTCCCGATGAGGAGTGTAGGGAGAGATAAGAGAGGAAAGGCAGTGAGGAGCTGCAGAGTGAATGAACTTATAAGTCAGCAGAAGTTTGAACTGGATGTGGCCCAGTTGTGTTGTCTGCCTTGACTAGAATATAAGCTCTTAGGAGCAGGGACTGTCTCTTACATGTCTGTACAGTGCTGCATATACCATGTAATGCTATATAAATAATACATCGTAGTAGTAGTATTAATTACTAATGAGGTGCCATTTTTATTACTATTTATCATTTGTATAGCGCTAGAAGGCATACAAAGCACTGTACAGAGACATGTATTCCACTCTACCCAAAACAGATAGCCAGTTGAAATCATAGGTCATCAATTCATCTCACTTTAGAAATGAAGAAATAGCGGAGGCAATCATGATACCATAATAGAAATTCCAGGCTAATATCTAGTTTGCAAGAAAGAGAGAGTCATGATGTAAAGACTTGGTGCACATGACAACCAGCATTGTCACTGCTAAACTACAGACTCCAAGGTGAAAACTGATGAGAAAGGTAAAGACTGATGTGACTGTCAACAGCTACAGTATCAAAACACACAGATAGATCATCATCTTCAGAAAATTTTGATGAAAACTAGGGGGGGCAAACAATTCAGGCAGACATATAATTTGACTGGAGAGGAAGATGTAGATTTGATTATAAGGCGAGCCAATAAGGAAGGGGCTATGGTGTTATAAAACAGAGACGATTCTATGGAAGAGGTGCAGTGGCAATCGGATGACAAAGTATTTAAGAAACTTCTCCCAGTTTATAAATGTATTTTTGGAGGGTTTTTTTTAAGACATAATAGAAAAATTAATGACAGAGCTTTTTTTGAGGTCTTTTTCCTCTTTTTTAAAGATAAAAGTGTGGTTCAGTTAGAAATTACATTGATTTAGGTGAAAAACATTGGAGTTTTGATATTTTGTGACTTTTTACTGGTAAGCACAAAAATATTTTTTGTTATAAATGTTTAATGCTGAATTCAGCTAAAATGAGGCTTCATTTGGCAAGGCTTTGTGTATGAACAACAAAATCTATATTTAACTCTGAATGTAAGAGGCAAGCAATGCAGCGCTGTTAATTGAGGAAATATGTGGCTATATCATGATGAACCAGCAACAGACCCAGCTGTAGCATTCTGAACAAGTCAAACAGCTTTCATGGCAGTCTGCAGAATAGTCAAGTTTTTTTAAAACTAAACTCTACAAAATTTCCCTAAATCATTGTGAGTAAGAAGATCTCTCAAACTGCTAGGTACATATGACCTAGATTGGCCACTGTTGGAAACAGAATACTGGGCTGGATGGACCTTGGTCTGACCCAGTATGGCATATCTTATGTTCTTATGTTCTTATTTGTTTCAGTAAATGATTTTTTAAAAAAATGCAGATTTAACTAACTCTCTAATATGGGGCACATTGATAAAGTGGAGTCGAGAATCACTCCAAGACTGCACCTGTCTGGATACCTGAATCTGCATGTCTTCATAAGGAATTGCTGAAAGAATATCCTTTAGTGGGAGAGTTGTTAAAAAATTAACATTCACATTAAAATGTCATTTAATAGGTAATACAATAATATCTTGCATGTGCACAGTAAAAAAAAATGCCCTGATAGCATGGTCATGCTATTGTCATGCATGGGAACACAAAAATATATTGGCTAGATAACATGATCTAGGCCAGGGGTGGGCAATTCCGGTCCTGGAGGGCCGCAGACCAGTCAGGTTTTCATGATGTCCCTAATGAATATTCATGAGATCTATTTGCATCCACTGCCTTCCATTGTATGGAAATAGGTCCATGAATATTCATTAGGGACATCATGAAAACCTGACTGGTCTGTGGCCCTCCAGGACCGGAATTGCCCACCCCTGATCTAGGCTTTCAGAATGAACCAGTACTCTATGACGTTTTTCTTATGGTACAGACTCTTAAATATTATGCAAATAACTCTCATGACATTTTAATTGTGAGAAAAGTTCATGGATACTTGCAGACTTTCATTTAAAAAAAACGTTATACGCCTCCCTGAGGCGTAGTTAAGTTTGGTGAAAAACCATGACTTTGTGCATTTTTTCCATATGTAAATTAATTACATATAAATTCTTAATGAGTTCATTTCCAGAATTGTTAGCTCAGAAATTAAAACATTTCACTACAGCAGAGAACGCAGTGCTCAGTGTTCCATTCTAGGTCTAAAGGAACTCCACAGAGCTGAGGTCTTTTCCTCCATTTTCTGTTCTATGTAGTTGGGTTTCAGAGGAATTGTATTTGCAGTGCTTTGTCACTTTTGATTAGTTCCACAGCCAGTGTAAGTTAGCTGGATAACTTTTATTGTTTCAGAAAGAAAATGTGCCACAGAATCTGCAGCCAAAGGGAATGAAAAACTTGAACACCATGTCATCTTAACTTGCTTTCAGTCTACAGAGAAAGCTCATATCCAAAACCATGCTGTGTGAGGGCCAAAACCAGTTCTTAAACCTCAGAACAAGTGTAGACTTGTGCAAGAGCATTTACATGCTACTGAAGATGTTTTTGGAGCTTATTTTATAAAAGAACATACATGCATATATTGCTTTTATAAATCAGTATATAATAGGTGCATTTTTTCACTTTTTACCCAGATGCCCTGACCATTTTCTAGTTTATTTTAGGGTTAAGACCATGTCAGAGTTAATTTAGTTGATAATAGGCCTGTACTCGTCCAGTTCAAGAAAGTCTTGATCCCTAAGGATTTCGTTCGGACTTTGGGACCTTCCTCTGTTGCATACACGAATCAAGGAATACATATAATAGTGAAGATAGGGGATGAGGAAATGGCTGCATCCCTTGATACTTTGGCCCCTGTTCATCAATTATACCAAAAAGAAAGAGAGAGAGAGAAATTAGATATGACTGAGCTGATATTGTTTAAGCATACCTGAAGAAGGCAGAAGGGGCAAGGTGTAAATCTAGAACTTCTTCTAATAGGAATGGGTACAATAAACAGTTATATATATATGTGGGAATAAATAAGTCTATTGAAAATAAATACCTGTTTAATATTGTGAGAAATTATGTCACCATGCATACATTCAAATTTGTTCTCCATCTCCTAGTTTGTTTAAAACATTTACTAGACATTTTCAGGGAAGATCTTTTGCTGTGGAAGCAAAAACGCATAATAAATTCTTTTTCAAGTACATTCATAGCAAAAAACCTGTGAGTCAGTTGGACCTTTAGATGATAGACGAGTAAAAGGGGCACTAAGAGGGGACAAGGCCATAGTGGAGAGACTGAATGAATTCTTTGCTTCAGTCTTTACTGAGGAAGGTGTAAGAATGTTACCCATGACAGAAATGGCATTTAAAGGAGAAGCTTCAGAAGAATTGAAAGAAATATGGATACACCGGGAAGATGTATTACAACTATTTGATAAACAGAAGAGTAGCAAATCACCTGGACCAGATGGTATACATCCAAGGATGTTGAAAGAACTGAAATATGATATTGCAGACCTGTTATTAGTAATCTGTGAACTATCATTAAAATCATCTGTAATACCTGAAGATTGGAGGGTGGCCAATGCAATGCCAATTTTTAAAAAGGGTTCCAGGAGTGATCTGGGAAACTACAGACCTGTGAGACTGATGTCACTACCAGGAAAATGGTAGAAACCATCATAAAGAATAAAATTACTGAACATGTAGATAGTCATAGTTTAATGGGAGACAGCCAACATGGCTTTAGCCAAGGAACGTCATGTCTTACTAATCTGTTATGATTTTTTGAAGGTGTGAATAAACAGGTAGACAAAGGTGAGTCAGTTGATAATAGTGTATCTGGACTTTCAACTTCATGGATTTCAACTTCCTAGCTAAAATCCTAAATTTAGCCTCCAGAACCTCCTTACCACACTTTCCTATGTCATTGGTACCAACATATACCAATACAGCAGACCACTCCCCAACCTTAACTAGGTGGTGTATGAGGTCTGCTACCTTCTCACCAGGCAGACATGTTACCAGGCGATTCTCCTGTGCACCAGCCCCACGAACTATAACGGCTATTCTAACACTTCCCTCGTGGGCACATGGCCCTGGAGAAACCTCCTTGGTGCGATAGGGTTTTACATCACCTGGAGGACAGGTCATAACTACAGGATCACTTCCGTCCACACCAGGGTGATTCTCTCCTGTCACATGACCTCTCTCCTCCATGGCAACAGGGATACTGCCAAACTGGAGGTAGGACTTCAATACTACATCCCTGTAGGTCTCATCTATGTATGTCCCTGTCTTCCTTATGTCCTCCGAATCTGCTATTCTAGCCTCCAGAGATCGAACTCATTCCCTGAGAGCAAAGATATCCTTGTACTTAGTACACATGTATGACCCCTCAACAACTGGGAGAAAATCATACATGTGACACTCAATGCAAAAGACTGGAAAGCCCCCATCTCGCTGTTGGACTTCTGTCTGCATCTTAATTTTAGGGTTGTGTTGAGGTATTTAAGTTGCTTACTTACTAAAGTTTGCTGGGGATACTTATACTAATAAAACTATACCTAATTCATTTAATGGAGTTTGCTCACCTCAAGCTTATCTAATCACAGGTCCTTAATGTATGTCTGATGAGGATAAACAGCTGCACCCGAGAGTGAATATGACACTTCTTTTCCTTTAAGAGGTTTAAGAACGTATAAAGCTATGATTATCCCATGGGTGGGTGGGAGATGGGGATGGAGGGAGGGAAAGAAGACTTATTAAAAGCTGGCTGCTACACAGTACCCTGTCCTATGCTTCTAATCTGTGACCAATTTTCTGGGTGATTCACACAGCCCTGGTTTGGATAGAGGGAGTCTTTCAAAATGCCCCTTTGATCTGTCCCTTGGCTTTAACACCTATTTAAAACAATTTCACAGGTCTCTTGCCCCTATCTAGAAGGCCTCTTTGTAAAGGTCTCCAGAAACAATTTATTGCTCAAAGAATACTGACCTTGTTTTTCCTTTTATGCTAAGTTATACTCTGAGTTGATTTAAATTAACGCTCTTTGCTTATACTAGGCCCTGACTGAGTATTAAATTTAAACTAGAATCTCTCTGCTGGGTTTTAAATTTAACCAGAGAATTCTCTGCTGTGTTCTGATTTTAAACTGAAAGCCCTCTGCTGGGTTTTAAATTTAAACTGAGCCCTCTGCTGTATTTTTAACCTAAACTGAAAGCTACCTGTTGAGTTTTCAATTTAACTAAAAGCTTTTTGCTGATACTAGGCCCTGACTGATTTAACAAATACACTGGGTTCTAATTTATACAGATTAATCAAGATTTAGAAAATATTCCCAGAAGTAAATACTTACAACTGCAGATATCTCTCCAGAAGTAGCAGTCCCGTTTTGTAGTCCTTCAAGACTCATCAGAAAGGACACCGCTTGGGAGCTACCCAAGACACCTCTGAAAGAGAATGGGCTCAAATGAGCCAGTAGTCCAGATATGGGTGCACACAAATCCCTTGGCACCATAGCACTACAGCCACCACCACCATGACCTTGCAGATTGTCCTTAGGGCAGTGGAGAGTCTGAATGAGAGGGCGGTAAACTAAAGGTGAGAGTCAAGCATGGAAAAACAGATACTTTGCTGATCCCATGGATTGCGATATAAAAATATACCTCAGCCATATCCAGAAATGGCAGGAACTCCCCTTGGTGCACTGCTTGAATCATGGATGGCAAAGTTTCCATCCCGAAGTGCAGATGCGCAAACACTCATTGACACACTTGAGGTTTAGAAAGGGCTGGAATGTTCCTTCCATGTCAGCACCATGAAACATATGGAATACCTGCTCTTGTCTCAATTGTCCAGGGGAACAGGCATCACTGCCTTCAGGAGAGGCAACTTGTTGAAGGGGATGCACACAGCGGCTCTGCTGTTCTCAGCCCCACAAGGGGAGAAGCTTCCAGAATCGGCTCTTGCATTCCAGGACATAGCCATACTGAATGAGGACTAGCATCTAGCAATCCTTGTTGACCCAGACTCATTACTGAAGAAATGGATAAGCCTACCCCCAACCAGAGGAAGCAGGGAATGGGCCCCCATACTGCCATTGCGTAGCCTGGGAGGGTCCTCATCCTGATGGGACCAGGACCCTGAGCCCAAGTGCTCCATGAAATTACTGATAATAAGCCTGATGTTCATATAAAGTTATGCACCTAGGAAATAATAACCCAAACTATGGTTACACGATGCAAGGTTCCACATTGGGAAGCACCACCCAGGAAAAAGATTTAGGCGTCATCGTGGATAACATGTTAAAACCCTCCTCCCAGTGTGCAGCGGCAGCCAAGAGAGCAAATATTTATTTTATTTACATTCTCTTATATACCGCGCTATTCTGCTTCAGTGCGGTATATAGAATGCTAAGTATCATAAGGAAAGGAATGGAAAATAAAACAAAGGATATTATAATGCCTCTGTATTGTTCAATGGTGCGACCGCACCTTGAATATTGTGTGCAATTCTGGTCGCCGTATCTTAAAAAGGATATAGCATTATTAGAAAAGGTACAGAGAAGAGCCACCAACATGGTAAAGGGGATGGAAGGATACCCCTATGAAGAAAGGCTAAAGAGGTTAGGGCTCTTTAACCTGGAAAAGTGACGGCTGAGGGGAGATATGATAGAAGTCTATAAGTTAATGAATGGAGTGGAACTGGTAAACATAGATCAATTGTTTACGTTATCAGAAGATAGAAAGACTAGCAATGAAGCTACAGGGTAACCTATTTAAGACTAATAAGAGAAAATATTTTTTCACTCAACATGTAATCAAACTCTGGAATTTGTTACCGGAGGATGCAGTAAAAGCTGTTAGTGTAGCTGGGTTTAAAGAAGGTTTGGACAAGTTCCTGGAGGAAAGGTCCATAAACCATTATTAAAAGGGATCCAGGATATCACTGCTTGACCCAATACAAGCATTGATGAACCTGTGTCTTTTGGGGAAACTGCTAAGTAGTTATGACCTAGATTGGCCACTGTTGGAAACAGAATACTGGGCTTGATGGACCTTGGTCTGACCCAGTATGTCATATCTTATGTTCTTATGTTATTAGCTGAGGGGAAGAAAGGCCTTCCAGGCTGGCAGTGACAAGAATCCTGAGACCCCCAAGAGTCTGACCAGGGCACCCACAAGGAGCAGGCGGAGGCTAACAGAAAAGGGGCTCCTACCCACTTCATAGGCTCCTTGGACATTTCATCCAGAAGACAGTAAAATGTTGTCTCACCTAGGTGCTGCACCAGCTTCTCCAAATCGGACCCAAGAGAAGCATCCCTCTAAGGCCAGATGGACAACCAGGCTTTGGAAGATGAGTCTGCTGCCCCTTGTCATAGCCAATTCAATACCATGTTACCATCACAGGGCACAGTCTCTGGCTGCTACATGTATCAGGCCATATATGGCATCAGAAAAGAAGGCCATAACAGACTCCAAAAGAGGGGTAGAATCATCTGGCAGAAGAGTCTGAATCCACTGTAGTAGGGCTCAAGACATCAAGCCTACACATACCACAACTGAAAAATAGCAGCCGCTGCCATGTACTGGTTCTTCAACATGAATCCACTTTTTGGGGAAATTTAAAATTTGTGTTTCCACATCTGGTCTCTTTAATAATAGTACGGTTGATGTGCCGTTCTCTGAGACGGCTCCCACAACATTACATTAGCAGGTCTACCCCTTTTATATCTACACTCACATGAGTCCTCAGGACTTCTTTTAGTTCAATTATGATTCTAGGAATACATCTGTAGTTAAAAGGGGGAGCGTGGTTTCCACAGCTGGAGGAGACCAGAGGCAGCAGGCTCCTGTCCAGGCAGCCCCGACGTCTTCAGGGACCTCCTTAAAGGCAGCGGTGAGAGCAGGAAGCCTTGGGAGCATGGTTTCCACAGCCGGAGGAGACCGGAGGCAGCAGGCTCCTGTCTGGGTGGCCCTGACGTCATTGGGGGCCTCCTTAAAGGCAATTGTTGTCAGGCGCAGCCGTAGGTGCGTTCTAAGGGGCACGATACAAGGGGCGGTTCAGGACCCTTGGAGCACCACAGGAGGAGCAGGAGCGTGCAGTGTCTCAGTATAATGCCATGGGTAAGGGGAAGAAGAAACAAGTTCCTACTGGGACTGTTTACGATCCCATGGATCAACATGTAAAGGTAAACAGGTGTAATTTGCCTGCAGATTCTGACTTTCTGACTCTACAGTCCCCTGGGGCATCTCTGAGTTATCTGGACCGTTCTCCACCTCCTCCTCAATTTGATACCTCTCAAACCACTCTTGATACTGTGTGGGTTGTTTCAGCAGAGTACGCCGGTACAAACGGATGAAAAGCTGAAACCTGTTTCCTGGTCTCCTATTCCCAGTGACGTCAAGGATATACCTGAGGGTTAGGTAACCATGACGGACATTTGGAGAGTAGTGACACGTACAAAGAATGAATACACTTGTGTCCGCGGTTCCTCAGCTATGTACCTTCTCTTCTGAGATAACTACAAAGCTGAGTTTAGTTGAAGATAAGGTGGGGGGTTTACTTAATCAGGTCTCTAAATGTGAAAGTCAGTGTCTCTCCCTTCAAGATGTTAGTACATCCAGTATTAAGAATAGTTTATTTACGCATCATAAAATGGAATTATATGAAAATATATTTCGTGTTAAAAATATTCGTTTTTTAAATTTTCCTGTGTGTCATTTATTGTCGCCAGAGATTCTGCTAAAAGTATTTTAGGGAGGTTTTGGTTTTGGCTTCTGCCAATTCCATTCCCATCTCTAAACTTTATTATTTATCTGGACGGAAAGTTACCGGTGGCTCCCCTAGTGGGTTTGATTCACTTCAGGGTCGTTCTGACCTTGACTTGACCAAATTCCTAGAGGACTCGCAGGATACTATAACGTCCCGAGCTACCCTTGTTGTAACCTTTATTTCTGAACAGGATAAAGTTGCTGTTCTCAAGAGTTACTTTAAGACTAAGGTAGCAATGTTTTGTGGCGCTAAAGTGCAATTATTTCTGGATGTCTCCAGGGCTACGTAACTTAGGAGACGGGCCTTTTTGGCCTTGAAGCCTAGAGTGTTGGCCCTGGGGCTACGTTTTTTCTTCGATATCCCTGTAAGTGTTTAGTCACATTGCAGGGATCTCAATATGTATTTATGGATTCCCCACAACTGGAAGTCTTTCTAGACGGTAGGGAGGGATAAAAAAGTTAAGTATGGAAGAGGTTTGGAGGATGTATAAATATACGCTGTGTTTATTTTTTGAGCCATGAGGCTTTGTTTTTGCTATGTATAAACGTTTGCTTGGTATTCTCCCCATTAAGAGGGCTGTGAGATAGTGGTTGTCTTGTTTTTGGAATTATGGGGTTTTTTTGTATTTCTTATGTTAATTAACACTAGAGCTTCTTGTATGCTTGCTTTGTAAGTATTTGATTGAAAATTGATAAATAACAACAAATATATATATATATATATATATATATTAATATCCAACATTAGGCATTTTACACAAAGATGGATTTCCACCTCAGTCCTCCTCCTTGTGTTCCCCAGTTGAAGTGCTCACTACCTTATTTGTCGTCTCTTACAGATACAATAGTATTCACATATCTCTACACACAGTGTGGCTTTCTAAATAAGTTTTACCTCCTATTCAGGATTTTCAATGTATATTTTGTCATCTGGGTCTCTCTGTTTCCTTGATAGGCATATGATCTCCTTGATATGCATATGCATCTTTCATAACAATAATTCCTACAATATGATTAGGTTTCACCTATTGTTTTTACGCTCAGCCTTACTTTTACCTTCTCTTTTAAAAGTGAGTACTATTTATGGTTTCTTTTAAATGCTTATATATTTGTCTTACTTATCTATGTAGTTTTATATGCTCTTATTTGATTTTATTTGTTTTTACTTTGAGGCTTATACCCCCTGAAGAAGGTGTTTGCCGAAACGCGTAGGGGTCTCTTCAATAAAGCACCTGTGACCACTTATACATGCCTTGCTGTTTGTGTTTCTTTCTGGTTTCTACTACATCCACAGAGGCTATTCATGCATCTACCACTCTTTCCATAAAGAAATATTTCTGCATATTACTCCTAAGTCAGTCCACTTTCACATTCCTCCTATGCCCCTCATTGCAGAGTTATCTTTCAATTGAAAGAGGCTCTCCTCTTGTGCATTAATGCCACGGAGGTATTTAAATATCTCTATCATATCACCTCTCTCTTGCCTTTCCTCCAAAGTATACATATAGAGATCTTTAAGTCTGTCCCCCATATACCTTATGACAAAACCCACTGACCATTTTGGAAACCACCTTCTGCACTGACTCCTTCCTGTTTATATCCTTTTGAAGGTGTGGTCTTCAATATTGCATGCAAAACTACAAACGAGGTCACACCAGAGACTTATACAGAGGTACTATCACCTCCTTCTTCCTGCTGGCTATTAAGCATCCTTCTGGCTTTTGCCATCACCTTTTCTACCTGTTTAGCCATCTTAAGATCATCAGAAACAATCATGCCCAGATCCCATTCTTCTTTCATGGGCAGAAGTACTTCACCTCCTATACTGTACCAGACCCTTGGATTTTTGCAGCCCAAATGCATGACCCTGTATATTTTAGCATTAATTCTCAGCTGCCAAATTCTCAACCATTCTTTAAGCTTTGCTAGGTCCTTCCTCATGTTATCTACTCCTTCCTGGGTATCTATTCTATTGCAGATTTTAGTATTTATTTATTTAGTGAGGTTTATATACCTCTTTTCTCCAGGTCAAAGTGCTTTACGTAGAACATTGATTACAGTGAGTACACTAAACAGGTGAAACTTACTAACTCAAACTCAAAACGCACATTTTCCAATCTCATTTCAACCTGAACTAAATCCACAGATGGAGCAGCCCCTGACCACTGTGGCCAAAAAGCTTATCCTGTATATATGTATTTATGTATATATGTAAATGAACTCCCCCATAGCTAAGAAGTGTTAACTCTGTATGATGTGCTTTTCTGACAATCTGTATGTAAACAAAATTTGTACCTGCCTTGATTCGGCAGTTTCACAATAGTAATCCTACCCGCTTCTGATCGCTGGAAGGAGCGGGCTACAAATGCTTGCTAAATAAATAAAATAATGCATATGGGTGGGGGTTCATTATGGTTACAGAAGGTAGGGCTGATCAGGGATAAACTTATATACATGGCAGTTGATAATTTATTTACATCGGGCAATCGTCTCTTTTGGGGTTAGGTGGAGGGTCCATAATGTTCAATGAAGAGGTGTGTTTTTAGGTGTTTGTGGAAGGTGGAGAGATTGTAGATGCATCTGAGTTGGTTTGGTAGGGTCTCGACGTTGAAGGAGCATACAGTTCAAATGAGCAGGTGCAGGCTTATTTGTTGCTTTTTGTTTTCAGGTGTGGGATGACAAGTGAGTTGTTCGTGGTTTTTCTTGTAGGTCTAGTGAGTTTGAACTGTTGGATCAGGGTGGAAAGGTGGGATATAGCATTGGAGTGTCTTGTATTTGATGCAGCTGTCCAGGGGTAGCCAGTAAAGCTGTTTTAGGATGGGTGTAATGTGGACGTATTTTGTAGCACCTTATATAATACATGCCATTGTGTGCAGGGTTGTACAAAAAGGGAGTAGAGTAGATTGTGGTAGCCCCTGGTAGATGGAGTTGCAGTAGTTGAGGGGAGGGAGAATTATAGCCTGAAGTGCTGAGCAGAAATCCTATGGATCAAGGAGGTGACATAGCTGTTGTAGGATTCTAGCTTCATAGTATATTGCTCGTGTGGTTTTGTCCATTTGGGGTTTGAGGGAGAGAGATTGATCTAGTGTAATCCCTAGGTAGTTTATTTGGGGTTGGATCTTTATTTGTGTGGTGTTGTTTAGCATGAAGTGGGTTGGAGGTGTGAAGGTGCTGTCTCTCATTATGAATAGTGCTTCTGTCTTTTTGTA
The DNA here is from genome assembly GCA_033557465.1 of Ichthyophis bannanicus. Taxonomy (NCBI): domain Eukaryota; kingdom Metazoa; phylum Chordata; class Amphibia; order Gymnophiona; family Ichthyophiidae; genus Ichthyophis; species Ichthyophis bannanicus. Next base: position 1,738,575,505 of record CM066031.1, on the reverse strand, counting down.
GTTGATGGCGAGGTTGTTGTCCTTGAGCCACTGGGAGACTTCAGGGAAGCATTGTAGGAGTTGTTTTTATGTTGGTAGACTTGTGGTGAATGGTGTATAGAGCATGATGTCATCGGCATAGATGTAGTAGTTAATGTTGTGGGATTTGATGATGGTGCAGAGTGGCTGAAGGTAGATGTTGAATAGGAGAGCGGATAGTGTAGATCCTTGCAGTATGCCTTGGGTTTGCCAGTAAGGAGTGGATATGGTGGCTCCTATTTTCATTTGTTGGTGTCTGTTGATCAGGTAGGATTTGAACCATTGTAGTACAGTGTATTTGATTGTAGTCACTGGAGGAATATGCTTTGGCAGACTGTCAAACACAGCGGAGATGTCTAGGAAGATTAAGGTATATCTTTGTTTTTTTGTCTTGAATTCCTTTTATGAGTGTATTCATGAGGGAGACCATGATTGTTTCTACTCCATGGATGGGGCATACTCCATGTTGTTGGGGACTGAAGAGGTTGTTGCTGTCAATGTGGTCCTGGAGTTGTTGTTGGACAGTCTTCTCAATGATCTTTACTGTGAAGGGGAGGCTAGTAATGAGTCTGTAGGATCAGGGGCAGCTCAAGGCAACCTGCTGCCTGAGGTGAAGAATGAGATGGTGCCACCCCCCACCTTAGAGGGGGCAGGGCTTTTTCAGAAATCCAATCAGAGACTGAACCAAACCAAAAAAACGATTAGATTATATGGAGGAAATGCAAGATGTTTGTACACAGGATCGTATTGAACTGCAATCGTGCCCTGTGTGACTTGCAACTGGGGCGCATGCCCCCCCTCTCTCCCCATACATCCGTACAGTGCTGCCTGTTCTTTCCCTGCTGCTGCCACCCTCTGTTTTTTTCACGGCGGCGCTGGCAGCAGGGAAAGAGCAGACAGCGCTGGACGGAGGTATGAGGAGGAGGAGGGGGCATGCGCCTGATCAGAAAGGCACCGGCACTCTAAGCAGATCTGTCCCTCACTACTCTGACATCACGTTGGAGGAGGGAGGGACCAGACCTGCTTAAAGTGCTGCGGAAAGGCTTGGGGCACATTTTGGCTGCCTGCTATTGTCCTGTCAGCGGCAGCAGGGCAACAGCAGACAGCCAAAATGCGCCCCCCCCCAAGCCTTTGTGCCCTGTGTGGCTGCACCACTTGCACAGGGCTAGGTTCGGTCCTGTTTGCACACCAAGGAACTAAAAGACAGCAAGAACCAACAGCACAATTCATAAAACTAAATTATAACTCATTTTTATTTTGTTGTTATAAACTGCGTTATGGTTCTTGCTTTTACTTTTTCAACATATATTTTGCATCCACAGTAGGTGCAGGGCAGAACCAGACATTCACCCACAGAACTCAATATTAAAAATAAAAATCTGATTCTGATCATCTCACTAACAACAACCACTATTCTCCAGTACCAGGCATATTGTGAACTAATACAAAACCCTACAACAAAGAGCAAACCTACCATACCACACCATATCAGCACAAACTTCCAAAAGTCACATAAGGAGCCCATCCAAAAAAATGTCACTGTAAATACTACAGTGGGCCCTGGAACATCCATACACCTATTTGAAAAGCTGAACAAGTCAAATTACTAAAGTACAGTATAGATCTTTATGTACAAACTCCATGTTAACAGAACACCTGACCTCAGTCACGAACTCACAACATCGACTCTCACCAAATACAGAATAAGTAACCACAATCTAAAGTAAATATAAAAATAAGTAGACAAAATTTTAACTGAAACCCCAAGAAGCCAGAGTCCACATGCAGTGCAACATCAGATAAATAAGAGATGCAGTTCCCCAATACAGTGTAAAATATAAAAATAGCACAAAGTCCAATCACTAAAATTAAATAAAATTATTTTTTCTACCTTTGTTGTCTGATCATTTTATTCTCTGATCATGCTGGTCCCAATCTGAGGCTTCTGCTTTCCTGTCTTCTCTTAGCTCTCTTTCTGTGGTCTATGGTCCATGGTCCATCTGCCATTTCTTATCTCTTCTTTTGTTTTCTTCACTTCCTTCCATCAGCCCATTTCCAGTTCCAGTAACCCTTCCTAGTATCAGCCCCCTTTCCAGTCCTCTCCTCCCAGTATCCTCCAATGCCAACTGCCTTGCATTCCCACGACTGCCACTGGTGTCCATTCCCTTCCAGTCCCCCTCCTTCCCCACTGTCCAGCCCCTTCTAGTCCAAATACCATCCCATGTATCAGCTCATATCCACTCTCAGTGCCACCCCCCACTCAGCTCCCTTCCAGTCGCCCTACCCTCTGTCCATCCCCCTTCCAGTGTCATTTGCATGTCAACTCCCTTCCAGCCTCCTCCCCATTACCCAGCCACCTATCACTCCCATCCCCAATTGTTAGCTCCCTTCCAGTCCCCCTTCAGTACATCCCAGGTGTCAGCTCCTTTCCAGCCCTGTCCTTCCCCCATGTCAGCTCCCTTCCTGCTCCCTCCTTCCCCTGGCAGACCCTCTCAGTATCTGCTCCCTTCCAGTCCTATTCTACCATCACCCCGCATCATCCCATGTGTAGCCTTAGCCCCTAGTTTTCTTCCAGGGCCAGCAGCGCTCTCCTCCCCTCCCCCATTAGCCCATTTCCAGTCCTATCCCCTTTATCAGCCCACTCCAGTCCTAGCCCCACTAATCAGCCCATTTCCAGGCCTAGCCCCCCCTGATAGCCCATTACCAGTCCTAGCCCCTCCCTCCCGATCAGCCCATTTCTAGTTCTACCCCCCATCAGCCCATTTCCAGTCCTAGCCCCCCCCCCGATAGCCCATTACCAGTCCTAACCCCCCCATCAGCCCATTTCCAGTCCTAGCCCTCCCCCCATCAGCCCATTAATATTTCCTATGCTACCCCCCCCCCAGCCCAGGGAAATTGAAAAAAAAAGGCTGCAGAAGCTGCTGCCACTGCCACAGCGGCGGCAGCAGTGGCAGAATGAAGTGCCCCACAGCAGCCACCTCCCTGCCAGAGCCCTGACAGCATTTCCTCTCCACACCGGCTCAGCTTTGCAGAGCTACGCAAAGGGAGAGTGTTTCCCTTTCCCGTGGCTCTGTTAAAGCTGAGCCCACTGGCGCTGAAGGGAAACAGGAAATGCCAGGTGGTCTTTTTGGGGGCAATTTTTGCTGCCCCCAAAAAGTTGCCAAATGAGGCTACCGCCTCTCTTGGCCTCATTATAGAGCTGCCCCTGTGTAGGATGCAGGATCCAGTGGGTTGGGGTTAGGTTTCTTTAGGGTAGGGCATAGGTTTTAGGCAGTTTGGCATTCGTCCTTGTTGGAGGACTGCTTGGGTGAGTCTTGTGAGTATTAGGCTGAGATCTTGTTTAGTTGCTTTAATACAGATCAAGGGGAAAGTGGTTATGTTGAGGGAGGAGATGACAGATTCTATGTTGTTCTTGCTAATTGGGTTTAAGGTGGACCATGTGTTGGGGGTGTCTAGGTGGGGGGTGGATAGGGGAGATTCAGATGGAGTGGAGTTGTTTTAATGGTTGGCTATTTGGAGGGGGCTGATAGTAATGTCAGCGTCGGTGGTGGAGAGTGGTCTAGTGAGTCCTTTGACAAGGTCAAAGAGTTCTCTAGGCAATTGAGTGACTCAATTGAGTAGTTTGGTATGATAGTTGTATTTTGCATTATTGGTTATGGATCGGTAATTGTTGTGCATTTCCATGTAGAGAACTTTGTCCGCATTGAGTGTGGTTTTTCACCATTTTCATTCAACTCTTCACAGTTTGGTATCATTTGCAAAGAGGCAAATCTTACCCGACAACCCTTCTACAATATCACTAACAGAAATGTAAAAAAAAAAGAATCAGACCAAGGACAGATCCCTGCAGCATACCACTGGTAACATTCTTCTTCTCAGTGAGCTTCATTTACCTGTATCCTTTGTTGCCTCCCACTCAACCAGTTTCTAACCCAGTCAGATACTTTAGGGTCCATTCCTAGTGTGCTAAATTTATTTATAAAAGCCTGTGCAGAATGGTGTCAAAGGCTTTACTGAAATCTAAGTACACCACACCTAGGTCTCTCCTTGTTCCACCTCTCTGGTTGACCAGTCAAAGAAATTAATCAGATTTATCTGACAAGACCTGCTTCTAGTAAAATCATGATGCTTTGGTTCCTACAATCCACTGGACTCCAGAAACCTCACTATTCCCTGTTTTAGCAGTGTTTCCATTAATTTATTTGCCACAGAAGTCAGATTAACCGGCCTGTAGTTCTCAACCTCGTCCTTGCTTCTGCTTTTCTATAAAGGGACCATATGCGCCGTTCTCCAGTTCTCTGGAGCCACTTCCAACTCTAGAGAAACACTGAAAATTCAGATAGTGGATCCACTATAACTTCCCCAAGTTCCTTCAATACTCTTGGATGTATCCCATCTGGGTTCATTGCTTTGTCTATTTTTAGTTTAACTAGTTCCTCACAAACACAGTCTTTTGAAAATCGGTCAAGATCCCCTTCACTTTGTTTCCTATTTGTGGGTATTTTCTGAGGCTCTTGGTATTTTCTGGCCCTTCAATGAACACAGAACAAAAATATTTGTTAAGCAATTCTGCTTTATCCTCATCAGCTTCTACCTATTCCTCCCCCTTCACCCTTGAGTCTGACAATACCACTTTTGCACTTCCTCCTCTTACTAACATCTCTGAAAAATGTCTTGTCCCCCCATATTACTGCATTGGATATTTTTTCTTCTATTTGCATCTTTGCTTTTCTGATTACTTTCCTAGTTTCTCTAAGTTTTTCTAAATATTCTATGATCTCTTGTATTTTATGAATGCCACTTTCTTTTTCTTCACCTTTTCAGCTACTTCTTTAGAGAACTATATTGCCCCTTTTTGCTTTTACTACTACTACTGAGCATTTGTATAGCACTACCAGTCATGCGCAGTGCTGCACAGACATGTAAAAGACAGTCTCTGCTCATCAGAGCTTACAATCTAGTCAAGACAGGCACAGAAGGTATAGGCAGGGATAAAACAAGAGGAAAGAAAAAGGAGATCAGGTGAGTCAAGATCCAAAAGTAGCAGCGAAGGTTTGCTGCCCTTAAAATATCCCTTTTCAGTATTGTCCATTGTTTTTCTACATCCTCCAACTGTTCTCGCTAATGACTCATTGGGGTATTTTTCCATCTTGGCAAAGTTAGTTTTCCTAAAATCTAGGACCCTCGTTTTTGAATGGACTTTATCAGTCCTAGTCCTAATACTGAACTACACCATCTGGTGATCACTGGATGAGAGATGATCTCCCACTGTAACATCAGAAACACTTTCCCCATTGGTAAGCACCAGGTCCAGTATGGTGCCTTCATGTGTGGATTCTGTTACCACTTGCCAAAATAATTCTCCCTGTAGAGAATTCAGAATCTCCTTACTTCTAGATAACCCTTGCTTTCAGGGTTGTACTGGAAGATCCAAGTCTCATCTCCTGTGATGACTCAGCCAACGAACTCTGGATCTTCTCCGATCTTCTCTAGCAAGTCTCAACAAACATTGACCCGGTGCTCCTTCTGGCCTTCCGATGAAAGCCTGGGCACCAACTTGGCACACACCTTCCACATCCACAGCTCCTGCACCAAGTGATCCACACTGACTCCCTGTTGAGGCTGAACTCCTCAGCTATCATCCTCACCATCTATCTGCGATCACTTCACACCAGCTTGTTCACTCTGTCAGTGTTCTCAGCCATCTTTGTCATGGAAGGCCGTCCTGACTTGGGATTATCCTGCACCTCCTCTCGAAGACTCACGGCCTTGACATTGTATCTTCTCCATAAGCCTTTTGGAGAAGTTGGAGACACTCAGTTGGGCCCTTCTCCAACTTAACCAGAAATTTCAAGTTGATTCTTTGCTCCATATTTCTGCCACCTCCAGTTGCATGACAAAGCGATGGAGCAGTGTGCTACAAAAAAACTTGAAAAAGAAAAACAGAGTGAGAGAGATGAAAAATATTACAGCAGAATAGTGGCGAGATGTTGCACAACACAGTGACATACGCGGTTAGCCAATTGGCATTGAGTCATGGGCATGGCTGTCACAGTCTTGTTTCTTTTTTGTCACACCTCATATGAAGTACACAAAAATCCGTGAGTGGGATATAGTGGTAGAGGGATGCAGTCTATTCAGGAAGGACAGGGTAAAAAGGAAAGGAGAACAAGTGGCTTTGTATATTAAAAAAAAAACAATATTAAAGCAACAAAACTGCAGAGCTTATGAGATAAGAGGGCAGCACCATGAATTAATGTAGAAAGAGGAAATGGAAAAAAATGAATGCTCCACACAAGTATTGACACATCTCTGTCAATCTATGCATCAAACACATCTCTGCCACTCTTTTCACAAATCCTGCCTTATGTGGCATGGATTTCCCCTGCCAATGTTGTGCTATTTCATTTCTAGCAGCTACTATACAGTGATGTATCACTCCACTAACTCTCTTTGGAATGTCCACATCTAATTGATGTAGTAAACAAATCTCTGGCTTTCTTTGTATTCGATATCCTGTCATGTTATATATCCACTCCAAAATCTCAATCCAAAAGGCTTGTATCTACTTACAATTCCACCACATATGCAACCAATTCCCTTTCTCATTGCATACCCTCCAATATTGATCATTAATCCCCCTTCCAGCTCTTTTTTTTACATACTGGAGTCCAATACCATCTGAACAATTTATAAGCATTCTCTTTTACCCTTGTGGCTATGGATATACTTGCCACTGTTCGTATTATCTTATCCCATTCCTCCTCAGACCATCTTATCTCCAAATCTTCTTCCCATTTTATCAATGGAAAAAGGTGAATAGTGGAGTACCCCAGGGATCTGTACTGGGTCCGCTGCTTTTTGACATATTCATAAATGACCTGGAAAAGGGAATAACTAGTGAGGTTATCAAATTTGCAGATGACACAAAACTGTTTAAAGTTGTTAAAACCCAAGAGGATTGTGGAAAACTGCAGGAGGATCTGGATAAATTGGAAGACTGGGCATCCAAATGGCAGATGAAATTTAATGTGGACAAGTGCAAAGTTATGCACCTAGGAAAGAACAACCCACACTATACTTACACAATACAAGGCTCCACATTAGAAACCACCACCCAGGAAAAAGATTTAGGAGTCATTGTGGATAACATGTTAAAACCCTCCGCCCAGTGTGCAGCGGCGGCCAAGAAAGCAAATAGAATGCTAGGTATCATAAGGAAAGGGATGGAGAACAAAACAAAGGATATTATAATGCCTCTGTATCGCTCCATGGTACGACCGCACCTTGAATATTGTGTGCAATTCTGGTCACCGTATCTTAAAAAGGACATAGCGTTATTAGAAAAAGTACAGAGAAGAGCCACCAAATTGGTGAAGGGGATGGAAGGCTACTCCTATGAAGAGAGGCTAAGAAGGTTAGGGCTCTTTAGCCTGGAGAAGAGACGGCTGAGGGGAGATATGATAGAGGTCTATAAATTAATGAATGGAGTGGAACGGATAAACGTGGATCAATTGTTTACGCTATCAGAGTATAGAAAGACTAGGGGACATGTAATGAAGCTACAGGGTAAACTATTTAAGACAAATAAGAGAAAATATTTTTTCACACAACGTGTAATCAAACTCTGGAATCTGTTACCGGAGGATGTAGTAAGGGCTGTTAGTATAGCTGGGTTTAAAAAAGGTTTGAACAAGTTCCTGGAGGAACGGTCCATAAACCACTATTAAAAAGGGACCCAGGATATCAATGCTTGACCCAGTACAAGCATTGTGGAACCTGTCTTTTGGGGATATTGCTAGGTACGTATAACCTAGATTGGCCACTGTTGGAAACAGGATACTGGGCTTGATGGACCTCGGTCTGACCCAGTATGGCATGTCTTATGTTCTTATGTTCTTATGTAATACATGAAACTCCATGTCTAATGTATAAGCCCTTCTTAGATTACTGACAGAGACGTGAGGATTGCCTGGTAACATGCCTGCCTGGTGCGAAGGTAGCGGACCTCACACGCCACCTAGATAAGCTCTTAGATAGTGCTGGGGAGGAGTCTGCTGTCTTGGTACATGTCGGTACCAATGACATAGGAAAATGTGGTAGGGAGGTTCTGGAAGCTAAATTTAGGCTTTTAGGTAGGAAGTTGAAATCCAGAACTTCCAGGGTAGCGTTCTCCGAAATGCTTCCCGTTCCACGCGCAGGACCCAAAAGGCAGGCAGAGCTCCGGAGTCTCAATGCGTGGATGAGACAATGGTGCAGAGATGAGGGGTTCGGATTTGTTAGGAACTGGGGAACATTCTGGGGAAAGGAGGGGCTCTTCCAAAGGGATGGGCTTCACCTTAACCGGGATGGAACCAGGCTGCTGGCATTAACCTTTAAAAAGGAGATAGAGCAGCTTTTAAACTAGATAATAGGGGAAAGCCGACAGTCGCCCAAGAGCGCATGGTTCGGAAGAATGTATCCTTGAAGGATACTACAAAAAGCAGAGAGGTTCCAAAAAGAGTAAAGTAGCCCAAATGCCCTCGAGTATGGAGCAGACAGAACTTAAAGATCCCAAATTACCCATGTCTACCAATAGCCAAATTAATATGAATAAAATACAGTCTCTAAAATGCTTGTATGCAAATGCTAGAAGTCTACAAAACAAGATGGGAGAGTTAGAATATATAGCACTAAACGAGAGGTTAGATATGATTGGAATATCAGAGACATGGTGGAAGGAGGACAACCAGTGGGACACTGTGATACCTGGGTACAAACTATATCGTAATGATAGAGCTGACCAAATTGGTGGAGGGGTTGCGCTCTATGTTAGAGAGGGCATTGAGTCAGAAAGGATTAAAGTTTTGCAAGAAACAAAATTTGCTGTAGAATCTCTATGGATTGAAATTCCATGTAAAAAGGGGAAGGCGATGGCAGTGGGGGTGTACTATCGTCCGCCTGGCCAGAATGAACAAATGGATGATGAAATGCTCAAAGAAATCAAGGAAGCTAGCAAAAGTTACAGTGCAGTAATAATAATGGGTGATTTCAATTACCCCGGCATCGACTGGGTCAGTGTCACAACAGGACATGCTAGGGAGATAAAGTTCCTAGATGAAATAAATGACTGCTTCTTGGAGCAGCTGGTTCATGAACCAACCAGAGGGGAAGCAATATTAGACCTAGTCCTTAGTGGAACACCAGATGTAGTGCAAGAGATAAGGGTGTTGGGGCCACTTGGCAATAGTGATCATAGCATGATCACCTTTGATTTAATTAGTGGAGGAGGGATAGTAAGGAAATCCACAGTACTACCCTTTAACTTTCGAAAGGGAGACTATGATAAAATGAGGAAAACAGTTAAGAAAAAACTAAAAGGAGCAGTTGCAAAGGTTAAAGACGTACATCAAGCTTGGGTGTTGTTGAAAAATACTATCTTGGAAGCCCAGACCAGCGGTATTCCACGCTTTAAGAAAAGTGGAAGGAAGTCCAAAAAACTGCCAGCATGGTTTAAAGGTGAGGTCAGAGAGGCTGTTGTTGCCAAAAAAGCATCTTTCAGGAAATGGAAAAAAGAGCCAAACGATGAAACCTGGAAACAGCACAAGCACTGGCAAGTCAAATGCAAGGCATTGATAAGGCAGGCAAAGAGAGAATTTGAGAAGAAGCTTGCTGCGGAAGCAAAAATGCGAAATAAAGACCTTTTCAAGTACATTCGTAGCAAAAAACCTGTGAGAGAGTCAGTTGGTCCATTAGATGATAAAGGGGTTAAAGGAGCACTAAGAGGCGACAAGGCGATAGCGGAGAGACTGAATGAATTCTTTGCTTCAGTCTTTACTGAGGAAGATGTAGGGATGTTACCCATGACTGAAGTGGTATTTAAAGGTGTGGAAGAATTGAAGGAAATATCGATACATCGGGAAGATGTCTTACAACTATTAGATAAACTGAAGAGTAGCAAATCACCTGGGCCGGATGGTATACATCCAAGGGTGTTGAAAGAACTGAAATTTGAGATTGCAGACCTGCTATCAGTAATCTGTGAACTATCATTAAAATCATCTCTAATACCTGAGGATTGGAGGATCGCCAATGTAACACCAATTTTTAAAAAGGGTTCGAGGGGTGATCTGGGAAACTACAGACCAGTGAGCCTGACATCAGTACCGGGAAAAATGGTAGAAACCATCATAAAGAATAAAATTACTCAGCATGTAGATAGTCACGACCTAATGGGAGACAGCCAACATGGCTTTAGACAAGGAAGATCTTGTCTTACTAATCTGTTATGTTTTTTTGAAAGAGTGAATAAACAGGTGGACAAAGGTGAGTCGGTTGATATTGTGTATCTGGACTTTCAGAAAGCCTTTGACAAGGTCCCTCATGAGAGACTTTTGGCAAAACTAAAGAGTCATGGGATAGGAGGCAGTGTACTACTGTGGATCAGGAACTGGTTAAAAGATAGAAAGCAGAGGGTAGGGCTAAATGGCCAATTTTCCCAATGGAGAAAGGTGAATAGTGGTGTACCCCAGGGATCTGTGCTGGGTCCGCTGCTTTTTGACATATTCATAAATGTCCTGGAAAGTGGAATAACAAGTGAGGTTATCAAATTTGCAGATGACACAAAACTATTTAAAGTTGTTAAAACCCAGGAGGATTGTGGAAAATTGCAAGAGGATCTTGATAAATTGGAAGACTGGGCATCAAAATGGCAGATGAAATTTAATGTGGAGAAGTGCAAGGTTATGCACCTAGGGAAGAACAACCCAAACTATGGTTACACGATGCAAGGTTCCACATTAGGAACCACCACCCAGGAAAAAGATTTAGGCGTCATTGTGGATACCTTGTTAAAACCCTCGGCCCAGTGTGCAGCGGCGGCCAAGAGAGCAAATAGAATGCTAGGTATGATAAGGAAAGGAATGGAAAATAAAACAAAAGATATTATAATGCCTCTATATCGTTCCATGGTGAGACCGCACCTTGAATATTGTGTGCAATTCTGGTCGCCGTATCTTAAAAAGGATATAGCGATTTTAGAAAAGGTTCAGAGAAGAGCCACCAAAATGGTAAAGGGGATGGAAGGCTACTCCTATGAAGAAAGGCTAAAAAGGTTGGGGCTCTTTAGCCTGGAGAAGAGACGGCTGAGGGGAGATATGATAGAAGTCTATAAATTAATGAACGGAGTGGAACGGGTAAACGTAGATCGATTGTTTACCTTATCAGAATATCGAAAGACTAGGGGACATGCAATGAAGCTACAGGGTAAACTATTTAAGACTAATAAAAGAAAATATTTTTTCACTCAACGTGTAATCAAACTCTGGAATTTTTGCCGGAGGATGTAGTAAAGGCTGTTAGTGTAGCTGGGTTTAAAAAAGGTTTGGACAAGTTCCTGGAGGAAAGGTCCATAAACCATTATTAAGAAGGGACCCAGGATATCAATGCTTGAACCAGTACAAGCATTGTGGAACCTGTGTCCCTTGGGGAAACTGCTAGGTACGTATGACCTAGATTGGCCACTGTTGGAAACAGAATGCTGGGCTTGATGGACCTTGGTCTGACCCAGTATGGCATATCTTATGTTCTTATGAACAGGTGCATCACCACACAATTCTTCAAGTGAGAAAAAGGGAGCTCAATAGGGTGACCCAAACTTTTAGGTCAAACAACTAACTCATGATTGCTCCTGCCTCAGAGCAGTCCAAAACACACCACCTTAAAATCTCTGTGTCCCAACCATCTATAAGTGTACATAGTAGCTTTCTGAAATTGCCCTTGACAGATGCTTATGCTGCTAAGATGACCTTCAGTACTGGTATCCTTATTTGACAACGTCCATCTATATTTAGATTTTTTTTTTATTTATTTATTAGCAATTTTTATACCACAATAAACAAACAGTACATATTCAATTACATCAAACAAATAACTATTTACATTAGTATAATAACAGATAGCTATATAACTATATACATAAGATAATCAGATGTTTTACTTTGTTTCAGTTTTGCTTGTCTGGGTAGAGCCATCATGTATCTTTTATTAGGAGGGGGTGGAAGGAATTTACTCAGAGGACGGCTTGGATGTGGTCTGTATTTGTGTCATCATTTATGCTTCCAAAGTGCAGGGTGAACAGGTGGGTTTTGAGGTTTTTTTTTGGAAGGTGGATAGGTCATCTATGGATCTTATGTTATCTGGGAGGGAGTGCCTTATTGATTTTATTGGACCACTCTGCAACTTTTCGTGCCATCAGTCATTCACTGTTGTTGAATGTGTTAACAGCTGTGGCTTGGGAGGGTCAGTCTGAGATGGTTCATGCTATTTTTTGCAGAGGAGGAACAAGAAGATGACTTTAGAGATAGTTTCTTCAAATTCATAGGCACCTATTTGTGGAATTCTGAAGGAGTCTGTTTCATTACTGTTTCAATTTAATCTTGTTCTGTAGTAGCTGTGCAAAGTTATTCAATGTGCAGGTTTGCAATCACATCGGTTCATGGACAATGCTCAGATTTGGCTTCTATTCCCAGTACTGAGTCGAGCTGAATCAAGTAAGGATCTGCTTGGGGTATATAGTTAACTGCTTTGTTAAGCACAAATTAAAGTGGAACCTACAACAGTCACAGATACTTTGCATGAATAGGTCAGATCTAGTCGTAGGATGCTTATCTCCCCATCGAAAAGGTTAGAAATGGATCTGTGATTTTTGTAGGCTCCAGCCTGAATCTGGATGCACATGTTGCATTTGTGGTAAATTCTGTCTTTGCAGCACCAGTGCTATCAATGAGTATAATAGGCAATCGCTTACAGCACCAAAGGTGCGAGGGCAGCCCATTGCCACCACTGTCTCCCCTCTCTGGGACCAGCAGTGGTGGCAATGACTTGAAACAGAACCACAATGCTTACCAAAACCTCAGGTGCTGTGGTGCTGTTCCTACTTCCACCCCCTCCGATGCAGACTTCTTGTTTGCATGGGGGAAGAACTATCAACAGACCTCTTCTGTGATGTCATAGCTAGCAGTTTATCTTCGTGGAGGCACATTCATCCCTAATAAGGAGCTTCAGATCCTTTTGCACATTGCTTGAAAGGGGAGGAATCAGCCTATATCTCATGTTTCAATGATTATTATTATCATGATGTAGTATATAGTGCATATCTGATCCCAAACTCAGGGAGAACAATGAAGCGGCAACCAAAGAGTGGCCAAAGGCTTTATGGATAGGTAATGGGAAAACACATATAGTTTATGGGCCACTAAGGGGCCCTCTTACTAAATTAGCCCACGGTGTAACTCTCATCTTAGCAAGCGGTAACTGCCCAGCTACTTCATGATAATTCATGTGGTAAATGCCCATTGCATGATGGGGCAGGGAATGGCAAGCTGGAGCAAAGTATGGGCTTAGAAAGTACACTGCAGTTAGCACAGGAGCAATTGCTGGATGCTGTCAATGTAACAATTAGCACGGTCGCATATAACGACACCTGTAGGGTGGTGCACCTACATTAATTGCGCTGCATGTTAGGGTACTCATCTGCACAGTAACTGCTGGGAACATGCTAGCCATGTTCTCGACAATTACTGTGGAGGCTTTGCATTTACCGTGTGTTAGCTTTAGCACTAAATTTGCATTAAGTGCAAATACCTAATGGGCTTTAGTAAAAGGGCCCCTAAATGTTACAGAGGAAAAAAAAAGAAATTTGTTTGATGAAATAGGGAGAGAAATTATGATGGGACAAGTAGTAATCAGGAACTTAGCTATTTGGTTTAAAATTGTGACAGCATGTGTAATTAGAATCTAAACAGATTTTGAAGGGTGAGACAGAACCTCAGATTTATTATCTTGCTCCATCTGCTTTTTCCAGTCACACTCAGCTCTGCAAAATGCTGTTTCCGTTTGTTCTGCAGCATGTGGCTGAACACCACTGCCACCATGTGATATGACTGCCATCTGCCGTGGAATCAATGGTATTAAGCAATGTTAATTTGCCAGAATGTACACTTTCTTGCAACATGAAAACTGTCAACCACAATCCTTTTAGCACAAATCTGCATATTTTGATGAGCATGAAAAAAGTCAGGCTTACAATACCAGAAACTAAATCCACCATTGTTTTAGGCACAGCACAAGTTCACCAAGAGAAAAGGGCAATGCAAGTTTTCCTGGTTTATTTCAAGATGAAAAAACACGGGAAGGGTCACTAAGGTTAGTTACCTTCACATGAAAATGTCTGGAATTCTCCTCATCTGAAAGAAGACTGGAAAAAAGCTAATATTAACTAAGGCTGGGCAAATGGTTCTTCACCATTTCTGCTCTGTTTTTTGCAGATCTCTTTTCATTAATTTTAGTGTGGTGTTGAATCAGGGGGCATCTCAGCTTTTAGTCCTGTTATTTTTATTATTTAGAGGTTTTGGTGTTATTTTGCGTGTTGCAGCATTGGCGATTAGTTTGTGCCAACTTTCAACCGCTTCGTCAAGGTCAGATGGAGTGAGAGATATATGAGGTATTATTTGGTCAAGAAATTCCTCCTCGTTGAATTTCTTGAATCTGTTGGTTAGGGACTGTTGTGATCTACTGGTTTGGGTAATGTCTGCGTAGGTGAGATTAAATTTTAGGAGGTGGTGGTCTGACCATGGGACTGGTGTACACTCCAGTGATGCAGTGTTGAATAGTTTCTGGAGTGATCCCGGTAGGAAGACAAGGTCTAGTATTCCACCTTTGTTGTGAGTTTTTTTATTGATGATCTGGTGGAAGTCCATGTCAGCTATGGAGTCTAGGAAGGGAGTTGACTGTGTGTTGGGTAGCTAAGGGAAGTTAAAATCACCCATAAGTATTACTGGGTTTGTACCTGTAGATGAGCCCAGTAGTTTGGGTGTAGCTATCTCTGTAATCCTTATTGAGTGATACACACTCGTTGGTAGCTTAGCATATTGGTGTTCAGTAGCTATGCCTCATTCAAAAGTACAACAGCTATACGTCTCTCTATAGATACCCGCAAATTATTTAATTATTATTTCAGTGTTGAGCAGCTGTACAAGTATCTATTGGTTACTAGCTAGTCTATGGTCAGCGTCTATAGATTCTTGACCTAATTTTGAAGACTTACAGTTTTTAGGTAGTTGTGTCTGGGTTGTCCGTGTTTTTGTGATGCTATGTCTGTTCTCTGGTTCTTAGTACTGCACTGTCAGTACTTGCTGTTCAGTTGGTTGAATAAGTGATCTGATTAGCATAGATGATGGCGTGATTGTTGTGTTTTAGCTTACCTCGCCTAACGGCCTCGCCAAAGGGCCCTTTGGCGTGGCTCGCAAGGCGCGGGAACGCCTAGTCATGCCGGTACTTTTAAGTGTTTGCAGCTAAGATCTGATTGGCCTGGTCGCTGGGAAGCAGGGAGGAGCTTACCAGCCCTGCTTTCCCCCGTCGATGCTGATCGGTCGCCGGAGTGGGGAGGAAGAGGGTCCGTTGCAGGCACGCCGGTACTTTTAAGTGTTTGCAGCTTGGATCTGATTGGCCTGGTCGCTGGAGAGCAGGGAGGAGCTTACTAGCCATGCCCTCCCCCGTCGATGATGATCGGTTGCCAGAGTGTAACATCCCTAAATCTTCCTCAGTAAAGACCGAAGCAAAGAATTCATTCAGTCTCTCCACTATCGTCTTGTCGCCTCTGAGTGCCCCTTTAACCCCTCTATCATCTAATGGCCCAACTGACTCTCTTACAGGTTTTTTGCTATGAATGTACTTGAAAGTCTTTATTATGCGTTTTTGCTTCCGCAGCAAACTTCTTCTCAAATTCTCCCTTTGCCTGCCTCATCAATGCCTTGCATTTAACTTGCCAGTGCTTGTGCTGTTTCCAGTTTTCGTCATTTGGCTCTTTTTTTCCATTTCCTGAAAGATGCTTTTTTTGGCAACAACAGCCTCTCTGACCTCACCTTTAAATCATGCTGGCAGTTTTTTGGACTTCCTTCCACTTTTCTTAAAGCGTAGAATACAGCCAGTCTGGGCTTCCAAGATAGTATTTTTCAACAACACCCAAGCTTGATGTAAGTCTTTAACCTTTGCAACTGCTCCTTTTAGTTTTTTCTTAACTATTTTCCTCATTTTATCATAGTCTCCCTTTAGAAAGTTAAAAGGTAGTACTGTGGATTTCCTTACCATCCCTCCACCACTAATTAAATCAAACATGATCATGCTATGATCACTATTGCCAAATGGCCCCAACACCCTTATCTCTTGCATCAGATCTGGTGTTCCACTAAGGACTAGGTCCAATATGGCTTCCTCTTTGGTTGGTTCATGAACCAGCTGCTCCAAGAAGCAGTCATTTATTTCATCTAAGAACTTTATCTCCCTAGCATGTCCTGCCGTGACACTGACCCACTCGATACCGGGGTAATTGAAATCACCCATTATTTATTACTGTGCTGTAACTTTTGTTAGCTTCCCTGATTTCTTTGAGCATTTCATCATCCATTTGTTCATTCTGTCCAGGCGGTCGATAGTACACCCCCACTGCCATTGCCTTCCCCTTTTTACATGGAATTTCAATCCATAGAGATTCTACAGCAAATTTTGTTTCCTGCAAAACTTTAATCCTTTCTGACTCAATGCCCTCTCTAACATAGAGCGCAACCCCTCCACCAGTTTTATCAGCTCTATCATTACGATATAGTTTGTACCCAGGTATCACAGTGTCCCACTGGTTGTCCTCCTTCCACCATGTCTCTGAGATTCCAATCATATCTAACCTCTCATTTAGTGCTATATATTCTAACTCTCCCATCTTATTTTTTAAACTTCTAGCATTTGCATACAAGCATTTTAGAGACTGTATTTTATTCATATTAATCTGGCTATTGGTAGGCATGGGTAATTTGGAATCTTTAAGCTCTGTCTGCTCCATACTCAAGGGTATTTGGGCTACTTTACACTTTTTTGGAACCTCTCTACTTTTGGTAGTATCCTTCAAGCATACATTCTTCTGAACCATAAGCTCTTGAGCGACTGTTGGCTTTCCCCTATTATCTAGTTTAAAAGCTGCTCTATCTCCTTTTTAAAGGTTAATTCCAGCAGCCTGGTTCCATTTCGGTTAAGGTGAAGCCCGTTCCTTCAGAAGAGCCCCTCCTTTCCCCAGAATGTTCCCCAGTTCCTAACATATCCAAAACCCTCATCCTTGCACCATCGTCTCATTCATGGATTGAGACTCCGGAGCTCTGCCTGCCTTTTGGGTCCTGCGCGTGGAATGGGAAGCATTTTGGAGAACGCTACCCTGGAGGTTCTGGCTTTCAACTTCCTACCTAAAAGCCTAAATTTAGCCTCCAGAACCTCCCTACCACATTTTCCTATGTCATTGGTACCGACATGTACCAAGACAGCAGACTCCTCCCCAGCACTATCTAAGACCTTATCTAGGTGGCGTGTGAGGTCCGCTACCTTCCCACCAGGCAGGCATGTTACCAGGCGATCCTCATGTCCACCAGCCACCCAGCTATCTGCATGCCTAATGATCGAATCACCAACTATAACGGCTGTCCTAACCCTTCCCTCATGGGCACATGGCCCTGGATAAACTTCCTCGGTGCGAGAGGGTTTTACATCACCTGGAGGACAGGTCCTAGTTACAAGATCACTTCCTGCCACACCAGAGTAATGCTCTCCTGTCACGTGACCTCTCTCCTCCATGGCAACAGGGATGCTACCAGACTAGAGTTGGGACTTCAGGACTATATCCCTGTAGGTCTCGTCTATGTACCTCTCTGTCTTTCTTATGTCTTCCAAGTCTGCTACTCTAGCCTCTAGAGAACGGACTCATTCCCTGAGAGCAAAGATCTCCTTGCACCTAGTGCACACGTAAGACCACTCACCTACTGGGAGAAAATCATACATGTGACACTCAATACAAAAGACTGGAAAGCCCCCATCTCACTGCTGGACTGCTGTCTGCATCTTAGTTTTAAGCTTGTGTTTAGGTCTGTAAGTTCTTTACTTACTAAGGGTTGCAGTGGATACTTATACTAATCAAAGTGTACCTAATACATTTAATATACCTTGTTCACCTGTAGGTTAATTAATCTTGGGTCCTTAATTTATGACTGATTTGGATAAAGAGCTGCACCTGAGAGTAGCTCCTTCCCTTTAAGATGTGTAAGTACCTATAAAGCTATGATTATCCCAGGGTTGGGTGGGTGTTGGGGAGGGAGGGAGGCACCAATATGAAGGGAAGTTATTTTAGACCTAGTTCTTAGTGGAATGTATGATCCAGTACAAGAGATAACATTGTTGGGGACACATGGCGATAGTGATTCATAACATGGTTTCATTTGATTTAATAAATGGAGGGAGGACAGCAAGGTAATCCACAGCACTAGCTTTTAACTTTCAAAAGGGAGACTATGATAAAATGAGGAAAATAGTTTAAAAAAAAAAACCTAAAAGCAGAAGCTGCAAAGATTAAAGGTTTACAGCAAACCTTAATGTTGGAAGTCCAGACCAGATATGTTCCACGCTTTATGAAAAGTGGAAAGAAGGCCAATGACTACTGATATGATTTAAAGGTGACAAAAAAGGATCTTTCAGAAAATGGAATAGGGAGCCTAATTATGAAAATAGGAAATAATACAAGCACTGGCAAGTTAGATGCAAGGCTTTGATAAGGCAGGTAAAAAGAGAATTTGAAAAGAAGGAAAAACTTAAAACTTAAAAACTTTTCCAAATCCATTCATAGAAAAAAACCTGTGAGAAAGTCAGTTAGTCCATTAGATGACAGAGTAGTAAAACAGGCACTAAGGGAGGACAAGGCCTATAGCAGAGAGACTGAATGAATTCTTTGCTTCAGTCTTTATTGAAGATGTAGGGTAGTTACCCATGCCAGAAATGATATTTAAAGGTGATGTATCAGATGAATGGAAACAAATCTCAATAAACCTGGAAGATGTAATACAGCAATTTGATAAACAAAGGGGTAGTAGATCACCTGGACCGGATAGGATACATCCCAGGCTGCTGAAATAAACCAAAATTGAGATTGCAGAACTATCCTTAAAATCATCTGTTTTACCTGAAGATTGAAGAATGGCCAAGGTAATGCCAATTTTTTAAAAAGGGTTCTATGGGTGATCTGGGAAACGTCAGACCGGTGAGCCTGATGTCAGTTCTGGGCAACATGGTAGAAACCATTATAAAGATCAAAATTACTGAACATATAGATAATCATGGTTTAATGGGACAAAACCAACATGGATTTAGCCAAGGAAAGTCTTGTCTTACTAGTCTACCTTTTTTTGGAAGATGTGAATAAATAGGTAGATAAAAGTGAGTCTGTTGATGTGGTGGCATTTTAGAAGGGTGTCCAAATGCAATCTGGGATGCCCAGGGTAAATTGCTTAGAAAAATGCCAGGGATGTCTATGTTTTGGCCTGATTCTAGAAACATAAACACCCTTGACCTGTACGCCCACACCGACATCTAGAAAGACATCCCTACAAAAAAAAAGTGTGGTAGGGACATCTATGACATGCTAGTTTGCATACGGGGACATTCAGCAGTGTTACAAAATGAAAACTAGAGCCCACATTCCTTGTTAGTTGTGAACATAGAAAATATAGGGGATATGAATGTACCTCTTCTACACACCCTCCGGATGTTTGACTGGCAAAATGAGCACTTTTCCATTGTCTATTTGTGCCAGGAGTAGGTATAAACTTGGACACAACTAGGGATGTGCAGGGCCTTTCTGAAATCAGGCAAGGGTGTCCAGATTCTTGGGGATGACCCAGACTTGCCTACAACATGCCGTTGTTCTGATTTGGCTATCTTTGCACCAGGAACATCTTTAAAATCAGTTTCTAAAATGGTTCCAGAGAACGCTCCATGCTTTTTACATCTGTATACCTGTTTTCAGTCATCCAAAGCACATAGCAATCACGGGGTCTAGATGCTCCTGCAATTGCAGAATCAGGGATATAGATGGGCCGTTGGACACCCTATTCCATAAAGGTGTATGTTGGCTATACTGCCTGTCCACACACGACTATGCAAACCCTGCTGCAATTGTGCTATGGCGTCTCATCACCATGGCACCAAGTTGCCCAGCAGGCTGCACAGAATCAGCTACGACCCTGTGGATCCTGCACACCAGTGCACACCCTCAGCCAGTGGCTAGCATGGGCTGGATTGGGCATGCAGGGGTTACAGCCGGTCAGCACCATGGGGGGAAGCAGGGTTCACCACATGTGGGACTTTCCACCGGACCCGTATTCAACCTGCAGCCATGAATAACATAGGTGTCTGTTGGGGTGCCAGGAGATGTATAGAGGCCTCTCCTAAATAGGCTTTGTATATCCCAATGCCTGGTCACACCCCTACTCTGCCCCCCAAATCTCCCCCTCCCGCCCATGTCTAGCACTCCCCGTACAAATGCTGTGTATGTGCGGGAATGCTGGCTTCAGAATAGAGTGTCCAGCTGAGCACCAGTTGGATGCCTGGCCTACACGCCCATTGGTGCTGTTTGCAGATCAGAATGACCACCATAGTGTATTGTATTTGGATTTTCAGAAAGCCTTTGGCAAGGTCCCAAATGAGAGACTTCTGAGGAAATTAAAAAGTCATGGGATAGGAGGCAATGTACAATTATGGATTGAGAACTGGTGAAAAGTTAGAAAGCAGAAAGTAGGGCTACATGGCTAGTTTTCTCAATGGAGAAAAGTAAATAGTAAATAGATCTGTGCTTAGCCTGCTGCTTTTTAACATATTTAGAAGTGATCTGGAAATGCAAACAATAAGAGAGGTGATCAAATTTGCAGCTGAGAGACCAAGTGCAGTTGTAAAAGTGGGATGATGAGGAATATGGGGGAAGATATATGAAAGGGTAGTCAGTGTAGAAGGCCAATCTAGGAGATGATGGGGGGGGTGTCAAGATTTGCTATCTTTGTGGGTGTTTGTAGAGGTCATAGAACAAAAACCAAGATACACACGCAAAGCCTATTGAGGGGGGGGGGATATTCAGCGGCGGCAGCTAGTGCTTCTAACGCATCTACTGTAGCTATACCACTGAATACTAACCCTGGATATTCAATGCCGGGGTCATATCTGGCCACCAGCATTGAATATCTGGGGTATCGCATAACATAGGAGCTAACCGGACAGTGGCAATATTGAGCTGCTGCCTGGTTAGCTCCCATGGGTAAAGATAGGCGTGGCAAAAACTGGTCTATCTTTATCCATGGGATATGGTTACTAAATGGTGGGAAGGGAGCATGTGCCCTTAACGCCGAAAAAGTGCTGCCTTAAGGTGCGGTAAAGTCACTGGCAGAATTAAGGGTGCAGGGGGCGGAAAGTGGGCGTGAACAGGGCAGAGAGTGGGCAGTTTCAGTGTGTGCCTCTGTACCGTTGATTGCACAATGGCCTGAAATGCTGGGAACCGATCGCCAATTAAAACCTCGCGGAAAGGGTGTTTTTAGAGGGGAGAGAGACTATTTAAGGAAAGTAGGAAAGGGCACCTTGCTGATGGTGCAAATGGGGCATAGGGGGGTGGCATGGTGGTCATGCAGTGGGGGGGGGGTGCTGGTGGACATGGTGGACTAGGCAGCTGCCCTGGTGGCACAGAGGGGCATAAGAACATAAGTTCACAATAAATGCCATTCTGTGTCAGACCAAGGTCCTTCAAGCCCACTATCCTCTGTCCAATAGTAGCCAATCAGGGGCACAGGTACCTAGGTGGGTCCTGAAAGGACACTCATGGTTACAGAGGCCTAGATTTAGCCAAGCAGGTGATCCTCAGTGTCCTCCAAATAAACGTATATGACCTTTCCTCCAGGACCGTGACCAAACCCTCCCAAAGCCCAGCTATACAAGGAGCTGTCACAACATACACTGCCACTGTGTGCTTGTGTTTGCCAATGCACTGAATGACAAATTATATGCAAACAATGTGTCTGAAATGCATTACACTGTAGTGGCTGTGCCTGTCCCATAGTCTCCCCATATTGTGATGACATTAACAACTGTTAAGTGTGCCACACCATTCAGTACCGTATAGACCCTTATCATATCTCCCCCTAGCCTGTTAGGTTGAGGAGACTGAGGAGGCCTAACCTTTGTAACCTTCCCACATAGAGGAATTCTTCCATCCACAGCACCATCTGTGATGTCCGTCATGATCACACAGTGACAGTGGTGAAACAAAGACAAACTGCTGATGTTGTATGGTGATGTGCCACATGGGGAAGTCCAAGGGACATGGCACCCTTGGCAGAGATGCTGGTGCCCCCCCCCCCCAGTGCCACTGAACCCAGTTGTGGAGGAAGAGGCTGATAGTGCCTGCAGCTGTAGCCCTCCAGGTAGCTGGAAAATGCAGGTGTGCGGGGAAATACCACAGCAGTGGCCATACTCCCCCTGAGACGTATCAGTGGCAGGCGGTAATAGGGCCCTGCATAGGCAGCTGGTGCGAGGGCTGCGTGGCCATCTATGTGTACCTCTGCCCCCCCCCCCCTCTATCCAGCCCTTGTGCCCAAGGCGACTGCTGAACCTGCATGTTCAACATGCTGGGAATACACACCACCACCACTGACAGTGTGTGGGCATGTCTGCATGGTGGGGTGGTGGTGGTGGCATGGGAAGTGGCACCAGCCTGCAGCAAACAGAAGCCTTGTCCTGGTCATGTGTGCCATGCTTATTGGAGCATGTGCCAAAGGCCAGCTGAAGGGAAGCTGTTGTCCCCATGTGGTAGCACTGTGGTGCAACACATATGGTTGGTGTGTATATGTGGGGAGGGTCACAGGTTCAGGTCCCTGCTGGGGTTTCTGTATTGCATCCTCCTGTGGACAAGGTTTAGCTGACAGTGCAAGTACAGCTCCAGCATGTGCAACCCCCAAGGAGACGGCCAGCAAGGGTGGAAACACCCATCAGCAACACTGACAGGCTCCACTATTCACAGATGGTTGGAGGCTAATAGCACACAGTAACAAAGTGCGGTGAGGCCAAGGCATGCTAATAGTGCCTGCACACAAAGTACAGCTTATCAATCCTAGAGCAGACATTGAGACAGGAGTGGCAAGCAGGAATGCCAACCATCCCCACTTTTACAGAGAGTGTGTGTGTGTATGGCTCCCCTGTGTCCTGTGGCTTTCTGCACCGCACTTTGGCTCACATTGTCCAAGTTTTTCCCAGCCTTTTTGGAAAATGTGAATAAGGCAAGGCAGAGGATTGTGGGTATCGCCTTATTCACATAAGCTCAGATTGGCCTGGATGTCTCTACCGCAATGGTAGGGTCAATGACTGAGATGCCATTATGTCTGTCTGCCAGCCACATGCATTGCCTGGGTGGCCACTGCATGTCATGCTGAGATGGCACTCTCACTAAGATCAAATGTGACCATGGCATGGCTATGTAGCCACATAAAGCTATTATACTGTCTGGTTCCAGTGATGTGAATGCAATCTCTGTCTGGGGATGCCAATCACTGAGCAACCATGAGCACCCTGCCTTGGGATGCTGAGTATCCCAAGGCAGGGTGCTCACGATTGCACTAAGCACATGCCGTGTGTGCTGACCAGTAGACCAACCATAGTGTGTTTGTGCTTGCCTGACACAACCCAGAGAAGGGCAACAGGGGAAGTCTTACCGCCCATGCTGTAATCAATTGTTAGTCCTCGATGGTCGAGGCAGCAGTGGTTCATGGCCTACTCACTGGATCCTGGCAGGACGGCAGCTGTAGCCCCACCCCAGCCTATACACCCCCACTGCAGTGGCTGTCCATGGCAGCAGCATATTGATACTGGGCACTAACTTGCACTGTTATCAGAGGGTTAATGTCCAACATGGGCAGATCACAGGGCTAAGCTGTTGCTATCACCTACAGCATACTGGAAACCAAGGAGGGGGGGGGGGAAGCATAACACACTAGCAGTAATACAAACCTGCAGCACAGCCAGCAGAGACCATATCTAATAGTGCAGGTTCAGTGGACCAAGTGCTGGGCACCCATCCTCACCTTCAGGGTGACAGCTGAAACAACTCTGCAGCACAGCTTGCAGTTGTTATGTGCATGTAGCACATGCAGCCAGTGCATCTTACAGAACTAATATGCTGGATCTGTGCATTCACCATTGGTTCTTCAGCTGCAGACCGCTGTTTTGCATATGCAGTGCCTTATAGGTAGTGGAGGGCCCAACCTATGCCGGCACACACAGCAAACAGTTTGATCAGAGACCTGCAAGCTCTACATATTGGTATAGGGACTTGTGGAGGTGTAGCCTACTGGCTGGTGCAATATCTCCATGGGAAAAGGTCCAGGGTTTGATTCCCATTTGTTCATTTTGTGCCTGGGTGCTACTCAGATCACTTGCCCACCTCACACAGTCCTGGTTCTGCTGTGACCTGCAGACAACCATTCTTCTATGTTTCTATGTGTTATGGCCACATGGGCTGCCCAACATGGCATTCCCCATCATGGACATCTGTGAGTATGGCTTTAGTGGCTCTGCCACTGCACCTTGCAGTGAGTCAGTGATGTATATGCAGCAGATGTCTGGAACAACTGGTATGAATACATTTTCTGTTGTGTCATCACTGTGATCTCCCAACTTTACATAGAGAGGATATATCTCATACATTCAGGCACATAATACTCGTTGCATAGCCATCCCCTGTACTATTCTGCCATCATTATTTGACCCACATGGGGCAAATGAGTTCAATTTGTCCCTTTCTTTCATTCCACTCTGTTGGGTGTATTGTCCTGCAGTTGCACAGGCTGAGGCACCAGTCCCACCTGCACAAATGGTGTTTCATGTACCCCATGGCACTGTTACTTTGGGTTCACACACACCAAATGCTTTTGGCCTGTATGATTCCATACATCCATCCACCACACACATTGCAAACTCTCTGCTTGGAAAAACCATGGCACAGCCCTGCACTCACCATTGGCTGTCAGGGGGATTCATGGTGGGATAGTTTACTGGCAGTAAGCTGCCCCACCATGGCCCTCAGGGGTCATTTGCAGCAGATAGCCATATCATGCACACCTCTTCTGTGACTGCTTCACATGAGCACTCATGGACAATCCTCCCTTTGCTGCCCACATCAGGAACATGCCGAATCCACCCAGACACTGTCCTGGCCTATGGCATGTCACACACTGACAGTACAGCTGGATATATGTCCACTCCTCACAGACACTATAATGTAGCGTACAACATGGTGCATGCTTTCAGGAACATCTAGAAATGCATGCCTGTCACAGCGCCCCTGCTGCTGCATCCCCTCCGATAACTCCGCTGCCGCCACCACCCACCGATGTCACAGCCAATACCCACACTGACCAGCATCATTAGGCAGTCGCCTATCTTGCCTAGTCAACAGCATAGGCCTGCTGTATGGTCACACATGCTTATAACACATACAGCCACATAGCCAGGCATCAGGTGAATCAACTCCAACAGCTACCAATTTTGCTT
The DNA here is from genome assembly GCA_033557465.1 of Ichthyophis bannanicus. Classification (NCBI taxonomy): domain Eukaryota; kingdom Metazoa; phylum Chordata; class Amphibia; order Gymnophiona; family Ichthyophiidae; genus Ichthyophis; species Ichthyophis bannanicus. Next base: position 1,738,550,059 of record CM066031.1, on the reverse strand, counting down.
GCATCCATACCTTCTCCAGTGGATTCCCTGTCTCCCTTTCAGCGTTTCAGTGGTTTCTTGTGTTAAGGTGCATTCCAGATACCTTAACGCAGCAGGTCCCGTTACCGCACATTAAGTGTCCACTACCACCCCTTAACTCCAGAACGCCTCTAACATGCCCAGCACACTTACCGCACAGTAACCTCTTATCGCTGTCATTATCACATGGAAAAGACTGCTTCCTTACCGCCCTTTAGTAAACATACCCCCATGTGTCACTAATCAGACAACGGTTCAATATCACCACTGCCTGGTTAGTGACGGGTACCATCTCCACTCTACCACGGAATGCCCCAATACTAGCCCAATAGCATCGGGTGTGTAGCGGCAGCACCCATGGGAATCCAGTGGCACTAACCATGTTAGTGCTGCTGAATAGCCCACTAAGCAGCATTTACATGGTTTACAGGTCTGTGAACCATGTACATGCCTTTGAATATCCCCCCTATTGACCTTCTTTAATTAAAATCTGCAAACACAAAGCCATAACAACACACCCTATATGGCCATGTTTCAACTATTGTCTTCAACAGGGGTATTATAGATACAATCTGAAAAACAGCACAATTATTATGGCAGACCATAGCAACAAATCTCACAAATGAAATCAAGCTGTGTTTAAAATGGTGTACCATATCCACCTTACCATTTGAGGGAAATTGATGTAAGAATAACCAAGTGATGAATTTAATCATACAGATTAGCCAATAAAATTGTCAAAATTAAAACAAAAATTGTAAAAATAAATATGCATCTCTCTCTCACAACTACCAACTTTTTTTCCATTATCTTTCAAGTCCAATGACTACATTCACCATATCATTTAAAGGGACAAACATTACCTCATTCAGTGCAAAGACCGTGAATCTCTCACTGACCTTAAAGATTTACTGCATCTGTAAGTAAACTGCAACAACAAAACAATAATATTTATATTAAAATTCAAATGTAGGACTGCTGAAATGATAATAACCATATCAAAAATATGATTATTACCTCCCCTACAGGGCTGGAAGTACCATTAAGCAGACTAGGCAATTGCCTAGTGGCAGTGCTCCAGGGGTGCCAATTGCTGCCACTCTCCAGGGCTTGCAGCAGTGGCAGTGGTTCAGAAAATGTGGGGCAGTGCTTACTTCAACTCAACGGCATTGCCCCACTGTTTCTATCCCGTAACATAGTAACATAGTAAATGACGGCAGATAAAGACCAGCATGGTCCATCCAGTCTGCCCAGCAATACGGCAAGAGTAGATGCACCTGTCGCTCTGTGCAGGCCACCCCTCCCCATGTCTTTGTTTACAGGTGGACACATCACTCCATGTACGAAACCCCTATTTGCTGAGAGGTTAGATGGTTCGATTTATTTTGTTTTTATCCTGTTGCTGTAAAGGGATCCGCTGTGCTTGCTGTTTCGAATTCCGTCACCGTGTTCGCCCCCACCACTTCCATCGGGAGGGCATTCCAAGCATCCACTACCCTTTCCTTGAAAAAATATTTCCTGACATTGCCTTTCAATTTACCACCTTGCAGCTTCATGTTATGCCCTCTAGTTTTGCAACTTTCCTATCTTTGGAAGAGGTTTTTTTGTTCATCATTCCTCTTTAAGCATTTAAAGGTCTGAATCATATCTCCCCTGTCCCTCCTCTCCTCCAAAATGTACATATTTAGGTCTTCAAGTCTCTTCTCATAAGGTTTCTTACGCAGGCTCCAAATCATTTTGGTTGCCTTCCTCTGAACAGTTTCTAGTCTTTTTACATCTTTTTCAAGATATGGTCTCCAAAACTGAACACAGTATTCCAAGTGAGGCCTCACCAGCGAACTGTACAGTGGCATAAGTACCTCTTCCTTTCTGCTGGTAATCCCTCTTTGTATGCAGCCCAACATCCTCCTGGCTTTTGCCACCGCCTTGTCGCACTGTTTTGCCACCTTGAGATCATCAGAGATAATCACACCAAGGTCTTTCTCCTGAACCATGCATACCAACTTCTCGCCCCCTATTGCGTACATTTCCCTAGGATTTCTGCTGCCTAAGTGCATGACACTGCACTTTTTTGCATTAAATCGTAATTGCCAAGCATTAGACCATTCTTATTTATTTATTTAACTGTATTTATATCCCGCTTTTCACCGGGTCAAAGCGGTTTAACAAAAGGGGGGGACAGTAATCAATTCTTAGGGTGGGGGGCTGTCACCGGGGAGGCCAACATTAATGATCTAGACAGACATTAAGGACTTAAACAATGGACATCAATCTCTTAGTAGGTAGATCTGTGGGCATGTTAAAGGGTCTCGAGAGGGTGTCAGTGGTGAATGTTTGTTTCTGGTCCGAGGTATTCCTGGAACAGGATGGTTTTTAGTTGTTTTCTGAATGTTGAAGGATCTCCGTTGTTTCTGATTTGACTTGGTAGGGAGTTCCAGAGGGATGGCGCGTATAGTTCTTCCAGCTTTTGTAGATCTTTCCTCATGTTATCCACTCCCTCAGGAGAGTCCACTCTGTTGCAAATTTTTGTGTCATCTGCAAAAAGACAGACTTTTCCATTCAGTCCTTCAGCAATATCACTCACAAATATATTGAACAGTGCAGGGCCCAGGACCAAACCCTGGGGCACCCCGCTAATCACCTTCTTTTCATCCGAGTGAGCTCCATGTACCATCACCTTCTGTCGTCTGTCAGTCAACCAATTTCTAATCCAGTTTACCATCTTGGGACCCATCTCCAAGCTACTGAGTTTATTGACAAGCCTCCTATGAGGAACAGTATCAAAGGCTTTGCTGAAATCCAGGTAGATGACATCCATTGCATGCCCCTGATCTAGTTCCTTGGTCACGAAGTCAAAGAACTCAATCAGATTTGTTTGGCAAGACCGTCCTTCAGTAAAACTATGTTGCCTCGGATCTTGCAACCTGTTGGTTTTGAGAACGTTCACTATTCACTCTTTCAGGAACGCCTCCATTACTTTTCCTGCCACCGAGGTAAGGCTCACGGGTCTGTAGTTTGACACTTCTTCCCTGTCACTACCTTTGTGTAGAGGTACGACATCAGCCATTCTCCAGTCCTGAGGAACCTCTCCTGTTTCCAAGGATCTGTTGAATACATCCTTTAATGGCCCTGCAAGAACCTCTCTGAGCTCTTTCGGTATCCTGGGATGTATCACATCTAGTCCCATGGCTTTGTCCACTTTCAGTTCAGCAAGTTGTTCCAACACCTCATCTTCTGTGAATGGTGTGGTATCTACTTCATTCCCATTTTTATATTTGGGAGTCACAGCTGGTCCATCTCCAGGATTTTCTTTAGAAAAAACAGAGCAGAAGTATTTGTTTAGCAATTTCGCTTTTTCAATGTCACTTTCCACGAGTCCTTTCCCAGCACTTCTGAGTCCTGCAATTCCAACTCTGATCTTCTTCCTTTCCCAAATATACCTGAAGAAAGTTTTGTCACCACCCTTAACATCTTTAGTCATCTTTTCCTCTGCCTTTGATTTTGCTATCTTTATTTCTCTTTTTGACTCTTTGAGTTTGATCCTGTATTCATTTCTGTGTTCTTCTGTTTGCAAGCTTTTGAATTTTGTGAAAGCTGTGTTTTTTGCCTTTAATTGAGCAGCCACTTCTTTGGAAAACCAAATAGGTTTCCTTCTCCTCTTGTTTTTATTTACTTTTTTTACATATTTATCTGTTGCCCCTTTTATTGCCACCTTTAGTTTAGCCCATTGCAATTCCACTTCCCTTATCTCCTTCCATCCTGTCATCTCCTCCTTTAGGTATTCGACCATTTCATTGAAGTCAGTGTTTTTGAAGTTTAGGACTTTGAGCTTGCTATGTTTGGCCTGTACCTTGGCTTTTATCTCAAACCACACCGTGTGATGATCGCTGTTGCTCACAGGGGCACTCACGCAGACATTCGACACGCTATCACCGTTGGTGAGCTCTAAATCCAGCGTTGATATTTCCCTGGTTGGTTCCATGACCATTTGTCTAAGTGATGCATCTTGGAGAGCATCTACAATTTTTTTGCTTCTTTCCAGATGTGCAGAAGGAGAAATTCAATACACATCAGGTAGATTAAAGTCACCCAAAATGATCGCTTTTTAAAATTTATTTATTTAAAAGCTTTTCTATACCGTGCTCTTTATTATCAGTGCGGTTTACAATTAACAATTCTCGAACAGTCAAGGCAGAACTGCCTTGTGCTTACATTGAACAGGAGCGGTAACTTGGCATTGTAACTGGGTGAACTATTTACAATTTACTGGGTGGACTATTTACATTTGCTTCCCCCTTTGTGGCTATCTTGGCAATATCTATAATCAATTTGTTATCTATCTCTTCAATTTCCATTCCCACCCCGATGCTGACTTCAAAACTGAAAATTGCTTTGTATGAGGGGAGTGTTTTTTATGAACTAGGCATAGTCTGTGCAGCAATTGTGTTGGTTTTGCCAAGAAGAGGAGGTTTGAAATATAAAAATATAATAAAAATAAATGTAAAAATTGATGGTTTTAAAGGATATCGCAAAGTTTCCTACAGCAACTGTATCTGGATTCAAATTCATATCCTCTGAAATATGAGATTGCAAATCTACTATTAGTAATCTCTGAACTATCATTAAAACATATGTTGTACCTGAAGCCTGGAGAATGGGCAGTGAAACGCCAATTTTTTAAAAGAGTTCCAAAGGTAATCCGGGAAACTACAGACTGGTGAGCCTAATGTCGGTACCGAGCAAAATGGTAGTCATGGTTTAATGGGAGAAAGCTGACATGGAGTCTTGTTTTAAATAATCTGTTATTTTTTTTGAGGGTGTGAATAAACAGGTAGATAAAGATAAGCCGGTTGATGTAGTGTATCTGGGTTTTCAGAAAGCCTTTGACAAGGTCCCTCATGAGAGACTCTTGGCAAAATTAAAAGTCATGGCATAGGAGGCAGTGTACTATGTGGATCGGGGACTGGTTAAAAGATAAGAAAGTAGAGAGTAGAGCTAAATGGCTAATTTTCTCAATGGTGAAAGATGAATAGTGAAGTAACCTAGGGATCTGTGCTGGGACGGCTGCTTTTTAACATATTCATAAATGACCTGAAAATGGGAATGAGTGAGGTGATCAAATTTGCAGTTGATATAAAATTATTCAAAGTTATTAAAATACTGTACAAGAGGATTATGAATTGCAAGAAGACCTTGATAAATTGGAAGATTGTGCATCCAAATGTCAGATGAAATTTAATGTGGACAAATGCAAAGTTATATACTTAGGGAAGAACAACCCAAACTACTGTTACACAATGCAAGGTTTCATCTTAGGAACCACCACCCAGGGAAAGGATTTAGATGACATTGTATTTAATTTAATTTATTTATTTATTTAAAGCTTTTCTATACCATGCTCTTTAAAATCAGTGCGGTTTACAAATAACATTTTTGTGCAAAGCAGGAGGAACCTGCTTCGTACTTACATTGAACGGGTATTGTAACTTGGATTTGGAACTGGGGTAACTATATACAATCTGAGCAGAGTGTTTCGCTGAGCTGTTGTAGCGACATCACGTGCTCTAATAACTATGAACAGGATTGAAGTTATTTACAGGATTGTCAGTTATTTACAGTTAGATGGTTGGACTGATGAGTGTGGTTGCCTTGACATGATTAGGGTGTGTTGGTGGTGTTGTCAAGGTGGGTGGGGGTATGGTTGGTAAAGTTGTATCGTTGGCATGTGAGTAATGTAGAAGAAAAAGATGATGCTTTATTGCCTTCCTGAATTGGATGAGGTCAGTGATCGCTCAGATGGTGGTTGCGAGGTCGTTCCAGCGAGTAGGTGCATGGAACACAAAGGCTCTGTTCTTTGTTGCCTGAGAGCATTTTGTTATTTCACTGTGGATTATTAGTGTGTTGGTGTCAAAGGTCCTTCTTGATCTGTTTGGCGGAGTGGGGTGGAGAAGGTCCGTTAGGGAGGTGGAGGATATTTTGTTGATGGCTTTGAAGGTCATCAGTACTATTTTGTAGGTGAGCCGGCAGTTGATCAGCAGCCAGTGCAGGTCTTTTAGGATCGGGGTTATGTGGTCTCTTCTAGAGACCCCATGTAGGAAGCGGGCAGCAGTGTTCATTTCTAGCTGTAGTGGGTTCGGTGGGTTCTGTGGGTTCTTGGGGAGTCCGTGCAGGATAGCGTTGGCATAGTCGAAGTGGGGGGTTAAAAGTGCCTGGAAAATTGTTCGGAAGTCATCTGACTGCAGCAGGGGTTGGAGATGTCGAATTGTCCGCATCTTATGGTAGATTGCCTTGATGGTGTTGCTTATGTGCGCTTTCATGTCGAGGTGCCGGTCTAGCATTGTAGATAATATGTTGTAGATAATATGTTGAAACCTTCTGCCAAGGAAGATGTAATAATAATATGTTGTAGATAATATGTTGAAACTTTCTGCCAAGGAGGATATAATAAAAGCTGTTAGTGTAGCTATGTTTAAAAAAGGTTTGGACAAGTTTCTAGAGGAAAAGTCCATAAACCATTATTAATGAGGGTCAGGGAAATCTACTGCTTACCCACGATAAGCATTGTGAAATCTGTGTATCTTTTTAGGAACTTGATAGGTACTTGTGACTTGGATTGGCCACTGTTGGTAACAGGACCCTGGTCTGATCCAGTATGGCATTTCTTATGTTCTTTTTTTTTTTATTTTTTTAAACGCTGTTTATTGAAATCACATCCACACAGTTCAGATCGTGTAGAACTATATACAGAAATGGCATCCCTGGTGTTTTTTTTTTTTCTTATCCCCCAGTCCAGGGTTCCTCAACAGATCATTCACAAAGATACAGCAAAGTTCACAATTATACCCCCTCCCCCCCTTCGCCCCCCACCCAACCTTCCCTAAGCCCCACAGCCTCTCCCTAAGCATCCGACCTCTCTCAAAGGACACATACAATGGATACAGTACTCCCTTTATTAGTTAGTGTCGCATTCCTCCCATTCTCTCCCCCATCTACCCCCCAGGTCTCCTCAGCCCGGTTGAAGCACTTCATTCCGAGTACGGGACCACAATGTTTGAATATATGGTTCCCATACCAGCAGGAATGAAGCCCAGCGTCGAACACTTCCTCTAGCCCCCCTCCTCTCCATGAGCATCAGTTGGTGGAAGCTGTTACGCCATTCCCAGAATATAGGGCCGGTCGGTTCCCTCCATCTATGAAGTATCGGGCCCTTACCCACCAGACATGCTTTCCTGACTAAAATACGCTCCCACTTCCCTTTCGGATGTAGTGGTCCAAGTTGGTCAAAGACCACAAGCGACCCCATCCAGCGGATTGGTTGCTGTATGACCCTGCTCATATAATTATCAATCTTCTTCCAATATAAGCGAATCTTCTGACATCCCCACCACATATGCCCCAGATCGGCCAAGGGGCAAGAACATTTTGGGCAGCCTCCCACCTCTGTGAGGCGACACTGCAGTGCTCATCTCGGAGAGAAGTGTGCCCGCAATAGGCATTTAAACTGCACTTCTGATAATACTGAAAAGCGGTATATAAAAAATGTTAAATAAATAAAAATTAAATAAATCTGGCTTCCTCCACCAACCCCCTAATCCTACTCAAGGCCCACATGAGCGAGCCAGGGGGCACCACCAGATTCAACTCCTGGGCCCACAAGCCCTCTTCCGCGCCATAGTCTGGCAGGCTGCCATAACCCTCTATCTGTCTCTTCAACTTTGCGATTGTGGGCGGTGTCTCCTCCCCTAATGCAAAGAACTCCAATATCTGCGCCGATCTTTCCACCCGGAGCGCCCCTTGCGGGAGTAAGGCTATATAGTGCGCGAGCTGGGCATGAGCAAAATAGTGTCGACTACTCAGATCAAATTCTTTGCCAAGAGCCTCAAGTGACCTACACTGCCCCACTTGATCTATCACATGTCCGATATTCCGTATCCCCTTTCTCCTCCAGTCCAAAAACACTGGCGTTTCTGACCCTGGGGTGAACCGATTGTTCCCCTGTATTGGAAACCAGCTCAAAACCTCCGGAGGTTCGCCCCAAAGCCTATTCAGGTGCTGCCACGTCCGCCGTGCTGGGTGAACCAACTCACTGCCCGTCACTCTACCAGGCAGGTGTCTGCCTTCCAGGTGCAACACCGCCAACAGGGTCTGCGGGGCCACAAAGGCCTCCTCCAGAGCTCTTGGGGTATACACCTCCGTATTCCCTAGCCAGTCTCCAATATGCCATGCCTGGCATGCCGTGGCAGAATCACCCGTGGCAGAATCACCATCCCTAGTGCCGCTGCCCGGACCAATAGGGAAAGGGGCAGCAGAGTCCACGCCTGGAGCTGCACTCGAACTTTAGCGAGGATACGCTCCAAGTTTTTCCTGTAGAGCTCCCTCAGCTCTCCTATCAAAAGTATCCCCAAATACACAAGCGAATCGCCTGCCCACTTAAGTGGGAACTTCCCTCTCCATTGTCCCCTTAGTGTCCCCGCCACATCCATGGCCTCCGACTTATCCGTGTTAATACAGAGCCCGGCGAAGCTGCCAAAGTAAGAGAATTCCTTTAACAAACTGGGCAGCGACGTCTGAGGAGACAACAAGTGTACTAGCATGTCGTTCACAAACGCAGCCAGTTTAAACATATGGTGCCCTATACTTATACCTTGTATTTTGTCAGACGCCTCTATTCGCCATACCAGACGGTCTAGAGACAGCACAAAGAGCAGGGGTGAAAGTGGGCACCCCTGTCTCGTTCCTCTCTCCAGGTTGAAACCATCTGATAGCACTCCATTACATAGCACTCCCGCTGTAGGCCTCGCATATAAAAGCTCTACCATATTGCAGAAAGAGGTCCCGAGTCCATACTGTGGCAACAGATATTTGAGGTATGCCCATTTTACTTGATCGAATGCCTTTTCCGCATCAAAGCTAATCAAAAGGGACTGCAGCTTCCTGGCCCGTACCCACTCTAATGAGGCCACAATTTTACATAGATTTCGCACTGCATATCTTCCCTTCACGTACCCTACCTGGGCGTCGTGCACCAGCTCCCCCAATACCTGGGCCAACCGATCTGCCAGCACCTTAGCCAGTATTTTCACATCAAAATTCAACAAGGAGATAGGTCAATAGGAAGCAGCCTGTGTGAGATCTTTTCCTGCCTTAGGTATGAGTATAATATGTGCATGGTTCTCCCTCCATGTAAACCCCCCCTGGGCTACTCTCCTATGGTACATTGCCACCAGAGAGGGGGCCAACTCATCTCTCAATAGCTTGTAGAAGTCCGCCCCAAATCCATCCGGGCCAGGCGCTTTATAACAGCTCACCTTCTGAATAACCCTTTGGACCTCCTCCGCAGTTACCGGTGCGCTCAATTGCGCCCGCTGACCCGCCTCTAACTTGGGTAGACACACTTCTCCCAGGTAGTCTACCATGTCACTTTGAGAGCCTTCCCTCTTTGTGTAGAGTTTTTGGAAAAACATCCGGAACACTTGAGCGATCGCCCGACTATCCTTGTGCATCTTCCCCTGGTCATCTCCCAGCACCACCACGGTGCAGGTCCCCCTACTACCTTTGAGGCATCTTGCCAATAACTTTCCCGGTTTTTCCCCTACCGATATAGCTGAAACCGGTAATACAAGAACGATTTCTTGGCCCTTTGGTGTAACAGCTCATTTAAGGCCGTTTGAGTCTCCCACAGTTTTCTCCTATTCGCTGCCAACGGGTAATTCGCCTGCCTGCCTCCTTCGCTCTCTGCCTGCCTGCTGTTCGAGTCGAACAATCTGTTGCGTCAGCATTTTCTGCCTTCTTCCTACATACCCCATAACGTCTCCCCGTAAGACTACTTTCACGGTTTCCCAGAAAAGCTCCGGGTTCTCCCGATGTTGAGCATTGTAAGTTGCAAACTCTTGCCACTTCTGCTTTAGCTAGTTATGAAAATCAGGGTCCCGGTACAATTCCATGGGGAATCACCAAATTCGAGTCCGCGTATTCACCTCATGCCATTCCATTTCCACCCAAATCAACGCATGATCAGAAATCTCTATAGGACCCAGTTGCGCATCTTCTATTTGGACAAACAGACGATCTGACACCAACACATAATCAGTGCGGGCATTCAACCCATGTGCTCTCGACTGGTGTGTGAAGTCCCTTTCCAATGGGTGCAATAACCGCCAGGGGTCTACCAGCCCCAATCTACACCTCAGGCCCTGTAATGCTCTGGCAGTTGGCACCCGAGCTCTATCTCTGCCCCCTCTAGTTGCATCTAACTCAGTGTCCATGACTCCATTAAAATCCCCTGCTAAGATTAGAGGAGCCTCTGGCCACTGCTCCACCCGGGAGCCCAAGCTAGCGTATAGCGCCCGATCCAACACATTTGGATTATACAGATTGCCCAGCACCACAGGTTTCCTCTCCAACATTCCATGCAGAAGCACGAATCTGCCCCCAGCACCCACATACATGTTCTCCTGGACGAATCTAATTTGCCTGTGTATCAGAATAACCACTCCTCCCTTCTTTCCCATCACTGGGGCCCCCCAGACTTGTCCCACCCAGTCTCTCCTTAGTTTGAGGTGCTCCTCAGCAGTCTGGTGGGTTTCTTGAAGCATGGCAATATCACATTTTTGCCTCGCTAGGGCCTGCAACACCTTATATCTCTTGATAGGATTACCTATCCCACACACATTCCACGATATAATCTTCAGGTCAAAGGGTAACCATAAAGCTCAAACCATTTAGCAAGTCTATTATCTTGAGGAAGGACCCCCCCAGCCTGAGGCCCTCCCCCACTACTGTGTATGTGCCACAAGACTAGCCTTACTAACCCAGGTGGACTGTTTCCCCCCCTTCCTCCCCCTACATCTCCTCTCCATCCCTCCCGACCCCTATCCCCACTTTCTCCCCCTCTCCCCTCCATGCTCCCCCTTTCCCCACTCTCTCACCCCACCTCCCATTGTACCCACTACTCTCTTCTCTCCTTCCCCTATGTGTCACCAGGATGCGTTCGGTACCCTCCCCCCACTTCTCCTTCCATGTCTGCCCTCTAGATCGCTATCTAAATACCTCCCCCCACCCCGCGCCGCTCCTCAACCCATCTTGCTCCATCTCCACCCCTGCCCCCCTCCCCACTACTCCCAACTCTCCCCACTCCCTTAATTTTATATAAGGAACCAAAGGACATCAGAACATATAACATTAGTAGAATAACTTTAAGCATCAATGCCAGCCTCCAAAGCTAGCACCCCGCTCCCTTGGGAGCAGCCTGGTATTTCCTTGCTCCAACAATGAGGTTCTACTCTTCACAGTCTCCCGTCTCAGGCCTCGCCCTCCTGGTCTCCGTGTTGTGCGCCTGATGTGGCCGTCGTTCCTCTCGCTATCTCTCCCACATATGGTGCTGCTGCCTTGGCTGATTCAAAAGTCATACGCACTCTGCCATGTGTAAAGATCAGGCGGGCAGGATATTGCACTATAAATTTGATATTATTGTCTATCAGCATTTGACACAGGGGGCCATACTCTCTCCTGTGCTGACCCAGGGCTGCTGAGTAGTCTTGCACTATTTGCAGCTTAACATTGTCCTTAGAAACCACTCCAATCTTCCTTACAGCTCGCAGCACTGCTTCTTTCTGCGGGAATCATAGAAATTTCACCAGGACCACTCTAGGACGGCCGTCATTTGCTCTCCGAGGCCCCAATGCGATGCGCTCTCTCTATTTGCACCAGAGCGCCTTCCGTATCGCCCTCCAAGATTTGTGTCACCAATGCCTCTAGATAGGATTTTAAGTCTTTATCCTCTATGTTGTCCGGAACTCCTAAGAATCACAGATTGTTGCAGCGGGATCTATTTTCCAGGTCATCTAATTTTTCCTCTTGTTCCTAGAGCATTTTTCTCATACGGCCCACCTCTTGCTGGAGCTCTAGCACGTGCTCCTCCGCTTGTTCAATCCAGTGCTCAGCGTCCTGCATTTGGCTGCCCAGGGCCTCCACCGAGGTCTGTAGAAGATCCATCCAGCCTTTCAGATCTTCAAATTGTGCAGAAAGTGCCCCCACCACTGCCAGGGAAATCTCTTCTGCCAGCTCCGGGGTGGTTGCCGCTTTCGATGGCATGTGCTGTTTCATTGCTCTGTGCTGTGTGGCCAGCTTCTCTTTTTCGCGGCGCCCTCCTTTTGCTGCCGACGCCATTGCCCTCCCCTCCTCCGGCGTTCCCACTTCTCCTTCCTGTATGCCTGCTTCTGGCCAACCCCTGGGCCCTCTCTCCCAGCGAAGCTGCACTCTTATGGCTGTTGCAGGGGACCGGGGAGGCCTGTGTCTCTGGAATGGCGGATTCCCACCCTCTGGCAAGCACGGAGGAGCGGGGGAGCCCAGATCGCTGATTCCGCCGGCACGGGAGGCAGGGGGGTCAAGGTCTCCTATTTGGCGGTTTGCTGCTCACTTACAGGCTCATAAAAGCAGGGGAGCCCAGTCTTCAATTTCAGCAAGCACTGGAGTGCTGAGAGGCCTGGGCTCAGCGTCGGCGGTCTCTCATTCTCCAGCCGGCATCAGGGAGCGGGGGGAGGGGGCCCAGAGCTCTATTTCACCATGCGGCTGATGCGAATGAGCAGGGGGGTCCGTAGCTCAGAATCGGTGATCGCCCATCTTTTTTCCAGCACGGAGGAACAAGGGCGCCCAGAGCTCTCACTCACCGCATCACCGGAAGTCCGTCATTCTTGTTTTATTGTCATTGCCGCTCCCGATCCTGGGAAGATGTAGCTGCGATGCAGTGGCAGTAATCGCAGGGATAGAAGATCCTCTTATGTTCTTATATTCTTATGTTCTACAATCTTCCCTCACCCCAACCCCCAAACTGCAGAATTCCTCTCTGTTGCTATGTATCTCTTGTTAGTTACATCTAGTATTTGGCCTTTTTCCTTATGAACTCATTGTTGCTGTGTTTTCATCCTTTGTATTGTCAGATTCAGATAACAAATGGGCTTTATACCAAAGAAATACCATTTTACATCTGTGGCAACATTTGCAGTTGACTTCATTTTTATTTGCTTTAAGTGCCAGAATATTGGCAATAATACATAATTCTTGTCAAGTAAAAGGGTTTAATATTCACATTTAGACTTTAAAAGTGCCAACTAGCTGATTTAAAGAGTTCAAGTTCTTCTCTAGGCAAACTATTAGAGTAACTTACGTAAGTCTTGTTGACAGTTTTCTATACTTTTGGTTTTCAGTGAAACAAACATTAATACCATGAGAGTTCTTACCCTGGGGCATGAGAATGGCTAAAGTCTAATGGAATTGTATATCATTCTATTATTTGTATAATGCTTTATTAAACTTTAGTGTATTTCATCAGAAACTTAACATAATCACATACGGGGTGCTGTGGTGTGATGGGTCTTAACGCAAGAGAATCAGTAGTAACGTACTGAACCAAGAATACATACAGTAGCTCAACACATAACAAGATTAAATTAGTATATGGTGTGTGTGCTCAGTTATTCTTTAGTACATCCTATCAAATCTTTTGACTTCCTCCAACCCTCATGCTTCCTGACATCACAAGACTGTTATTATACTGTCCTCAGGAGAGGTCCATTGTTAGACTTCCCATCTGACCAATGTCAACCCTAGTTGGCTGACCCAGTTCTGGTTTTGCCTTATTGCCTCATTGCATTTATGCATTTAGTTTCAATTTTTCAAGCAAAGTCAGGACTACCAGTAAACTAATGTAATCAGATATATTCAGAATTGATTCAGCCTGCCAAGATTGACCTCAGTCCACTGAAAATCCTATGCTTTACACAGTTTAACCAATAAATACACCTCAAGGGTGGACTGCTTCCATCAAGCCCGATATTTAATTTCTAACAGTGGCCAATCCATGTCATAAGTACCCCATGCTGCTTATCCCAAGGATAAACAGTGGATTTCCCACTAGCATAAATTCCATTCAAGCAGCCCCTACAATGTGAGGGAGGGGGGTCCGGGCAGAAAGGGGGACCACATAGCAGCAGTGGCAGCAACACAGCAAACTTCCTTTATCATGTTTGCCGCGCTGCTCCACTCTTGTAAGTTCCCTGCGGCAAACTTACAAGAGTGGAGCTGCATAGTAAACATGTTAATGTAAGTTTGCCATGCTCCTGCCACCACCACCGCCACATGGGGGGCCGCACAGGGAAGGTGCACCACCACTGTGACAAGGGGAGCTTTCAGCAAAATTTTGTTTGCGGGCCCCTCATTGTAACTTACGCCATTACTTTCAACCATCTTTTCTCTAAGCTGAAAAGCCCTAACCTTTCAAGCCTTCCTCATAGAGATATCCTTCCATCACCTTTATAATTTTGATGACCCTTCTCTGTAGCTTTTGCAGTCCTACTATACCTTTTACAGATACAGTGACCAGAACTGCACATACTTTTCTAGGTGCAGTCACACCATGAAGCAATATAGCGGCATTATGATATCCTTTGTTTTATTCTCCATTCCTCTCCTTATAATTCCTAGCAAACTATTAGCTTTCTTAGCTGCTTCTGCACACTGAGCAGAGAATTTCAACATATTATCCACAATTATGTCTAGATCCTTTATCTAGATGTTGACTCCTAATATGGAACCTTGCATCAGGTAAGTTATACATTGGGTTGTTCTTCCCTAAGAGGCAGATCCCATAAGATGCATGTCCAGCTTCCAGACATGTCTAAATTGAAAACAGGCCCTGTTCGAACTTAATTCCACATCCATGGGTCTAGACAAGTCTGTGGGCCCGGAATCGGGGAGGTAGACATGTCCGGCATGGCACGGGCAAAACGCTATTCAGCTGGCCCCTGCATGTATCTGGTGTTTGGCCCATGTACGGGTGCAGGCACGAACCATACAGTATAATGGAGAAACATGCCCCGTAAATATTATGGGACACGAGTAAGTGTTTTGAACATCCCCATGCCCACCATATTCTGAAAAGTTTCACATTTCAGATTCTGCCCGTTTCCGTGATGTACCCACGGACCACCATGCCTCCTCAATAAAAACATGCTGCTCTTCACACTGATAGTAGTTTCCTGATGCAAACTAGACATACATACCAATGAGAAATGATGCTGCTGCAACCTAGACCATATACCAGACTTCTGTATGCACTGAAAAGTGCTAGGTAGTCCCAGTGCACCCTAATATGGTATAAGAGAATATAAATATGAACATGTATGTCATGAAATACCTTGCTTCAAATGTTACTTGGCATTATAAAATGGCCCCAGTGATTCCTGCCTTGGTCATCTGTACAAACACACTTTAAACTGCTAAGGATGGACCATTACCAAGTGCACAAAAGCCCAAACTAACATTGCAGTTCCCCAAAGGATGTATAATAATAATGAATAACAAAGGTATGCCCTTATCATGCCTATGGCCCATAAGTGCACTCATTCTGCTGCATCACACTACCTTTCCTCTCTTATCTCTTCCTACACCTCTCCTCGGGAACTCCATCCATCTGGCAGATCACTTCTATCTGTGCCCTTCACCTTACTGCCAACTCCAGATTTCGCTCCTTTCACCTTGCTGCTCCTTATGCCTGGAACAAACTACCTGTATGCCAGGCTTCTTTTCTGGCCCTTCTAACATCCAGACTGAACGCTCACTTCTTCAATGCCACTTTAGCATCTGATCTTCCTAATCTCCCTTGTGTTTCCTTACTATTCTCTCTAGGTTCAATACCATAATGGCATGATGTTCCAAGACTACACATATGATCTCCCTTTCTTACTCACTGGATTTGTTTCCAGACTCATTCACATACTATGCTTACATCAACAATCCCAGTTTTCAGAACACAGGATTTCTTAGGGCCTCCTAGATTAGCTCTTTTAGCACAAACAGCACATTTCAACATAGCTAGATTAAACATATAAGAACATAATAAATTCCATACTAGGTCAGACCAAAGTCCATCACACCCAGTATTCTGTTTCCAGCAGTGGCCAATCTAGTTCACAAGTAACTAGCAGTTTCCCAAAAAGACACACAGGTTCCATAATGCTTGTATTGGGGCAAGCAGTGGATTATCTGGGTCTTTTTTAATAATGGTCTATGAACCTTTCCTCCAAGAACTTGTCCAAACCTTTTTTAAAACCAGCTACAAATAACAGCTTTTACTATATCCTCCAGTAACAAATTCCAGAGTTTGATTAAGCGTTGAGTGAAAAAAACATTTTCTCTTATTAGTTTTAAATAGGTTACACTGTACCTTCATTGCATGTCCCCTAATCGTTCTACATCTTGATAGTGTAAACAATTGACCTACGTTTACCTGTTCCACTCCAGTCATTAATTTATAGACCTCTATCATATCACCCCTCAGCCATCTCTTTTCCAGGTTAAAAAGCCCTATCCTTTTAAGCTTCTCCTCATAGGGGAATCCTTCCATTCCCTTTACCATTTTGGTGGCTCTTCTCTGTACCTTTTCTAATTCTGCTATATCATTTTTAAGATGTGGCGACCAGAATTGCACACAATATTCAAGGTGCAGTCGCACCATTGAACGATACAGAGGCATTATAATATCCTTTTATTCTCCATTCCTTTCCTTATGGTTCCTAACATTCTATTTGCTTTCTTGGCCGCTGCTGCACACTGGGCAGAGGGTTTGAACATATTATCCATGATGACACCTAAATCTTTATCATGGGTGGTGGTTCCTAATGTGGAACCTTGCATCATGTAACCATAGTTAGGGTTGTTCTTTCTGAGGTGCACAATTTTGCACTTCTCCACATTAAATTTCATATGCCATTTGAACATCCAGTCTTCCAATTTATCCTCTTGCAATTTTCATAATCCTCTTGTGTCTTAACAACTTTGAATAATTTTGTGTCATCTGCAAATCTGATGACCTCACTTGTTATTCCCATTTTCAGGACATTTATGAATATGTTAAAAAGCAATGGGTCTAGCAAAACTCCCTGGGGTACTCCACTATTCACCTTTCTCCACTGAGAAAATTGGCCATTTAGCCCTACTCTTTGTTTTCTATCTTTTAACCAGTTCCTGATCCACAATAGTATACTGCCTCCAATTCCATAACTTTTTAATTTGGCCAAGAGTTTCTCATGATGGACCTTGTCAAAGGCTTTCTGAAAATCCAGATATTTTCTAATATTTTGTCTATGGAGAGGGCCTTAATTTGAACTTCTGCCTCTGCCTTCAGACTAAATACCTGACCAAGAATCCTCGGATCCTTCCCACTCACATCTTCTTGGTATGATTTGCAGACAGGAACATGGAAACAAGCCTCAAACCAGTTTTTATTAGGGATTCAGCACTTTAAAATAAATAAAACATGCAGTACAAAAATACTTTTCTATATGACATGAACATTTTACAGACAATAAATGATTATTTAAAGCTTTCAAAAGTCACAGAACACAGTATCTAAATGTACCCCTTTTTCCGCATCTTCCCTTTGAGGCAAGGGGCACATCTTTGGGCCCTGCAGAGACAGTCATAAAGAGTGAATATATTTTTCAATGTCATCCCCATGAATAAAGCAAAAATGGACTATTTGGAAACTACCTGCCCTGCGTGTGGATAAAAGTAGGTGCAATGTTCCACATCTAACAGAGGTGCTCCCGAGGGCAAGGTTAGGGTGGCGATTGAAACAGCGCATGAGTTTTCTGTTTTCAAAGCTGTGCATGTTATTATGGTCAGATAAAATAGCAGCAGAAAAATGAGTGCGTGTCGCTGCAATACTTGTGTGTTCTTCGAAAAGGAATGGTTTTGAAATTTCCCCCCATGTGTCTGAGAACCGGAGTTGTTAGCTTTGAACTTTGTTCCCAGAGCATAGCCTGTAATGCAGGGAACAGAAGGGAAGGGGTTAAAGTCGAAGCAGACAGAGCAGAGCTTCTAGGCTTCCTGGTGTAGCCACTCTTTTCCTGTTTCCCTCCTTTACCCCTCACTCGCTGCTTCGGGGAGCAGGAAGGGAGAGTGTGAGGCTGGATTAGAAGGACCACAGTAGAAGAGCACCTTTGATCACAAATCCAGTCCTTCAAACATCCCAGAAAACCAGAAGAAACAATCAGTTACTCAGGTTTCACAGAGTAACTCAGAAATGGTCAGTAACGAGTATTGATGGTAAAGATAATAGGCAAACCATATACTCCTCCAGTCCCCCCCGCCCCCCCAAAAAAAAAAAATGTGCAAAGGCTCTGATCTTAGTGGAGTAAAACAAATCACAAAACCCAGAGAGGCAGTAGCGTCAATTTATATATTTTCTTTGGTTGCTTTATACTTCTAGATGGTGCAGCTCCAAGTCAACTATGCTGAGAGCTCCAAATAACTCTAAAGTTTGGCGGGGAGAAGGGGGGTGCGGCCCGCGAGGCTCCCGGTAGTCGGCTGTGCGGCCCGCGGCCCTCTGGAGGTTGGTGACCTGTGCTCTAAACCAACCAGAAAAAAAAAACTGGGGATAGCCAAGTTCCTTGCACACAATGTTTTATTTTACGTGCTTGTGGCAAGGCTAACAAAGATGCTATCTCTGATACCCTGATTCCTCAGCTACGTTAAGCAAACAAGTCCTCTTCAACTTACCTGGTGCCTGATCTATGTCATGTTACCCAATGGCCACTTTCAGTCCCAAGAGGCTACTAGAGGGTTAAGACTCAAGATTGCCTCTGCTTTCAGTTCTTTTTATTTCAGGGTCTAGCTTCTCAAGCAAGGATCTGTCCTAAATAAGTCAGTTGCACTGTGGCAGATTCTGGCTTGATGTCTGCTCCAGAGAACTAACATGTACCATCTGCTTCTTTCTCTGTCTTGACTCCTGGCTCTTTCCACTACATTTTGACTCTACCTCTCCCTGAGTTTTGCGCCAGATGAAGAAAAAATTACAGAGAGGTCATAACCAGTCAGAATCAGAAATCTGAAGGGGCTGCTCTTGTTGAACCTGACAACAAGCATGCGTACCAACAAGCATGCCCACCAACAGCAACCCCAGTATCGGAGACAAGACTTTTTACACCTTCAGACCCCTGGAGCTCTCCGAGGGTGAGCACACCAGGTCCTGGGATCGGGGTTCTGGGACTTGGACCAGATAAAGCTGGGAGGATATTTGGCAAGAGGGGTTTGTGACTATGGAGCCCTTACAGAACAATAATATTTCACTGTACACTTGGACCGTGGGGATTTCCCAAAATCATCACACTCCAGGCTATATTTTGCAACAGAAACACAATCTTTACAAGTCAGCTTCTAGAAAAAATAATCTGAACTAGAATAAGCTGGTACAGAAAGGAAATAAAGCAGATTAAAGAAATGCAGATAGTTGAAAATATGTAAGGTCTCTCAGTAAATGGCATAAAAAATAAACCTCAATAGCTTTTAGACTGTGCAGGACATTATCAGGTTATCCCACACTTCTACTGTTGATATGTTCAAAAAATATTGCAGACAAAAAGAAAATCCTACTTGCCAGCTGGATGGCTAAAACCAGTCAGTCTGAGTGTCCAAAAAACTGCAGTTGTCCCAGGACATTGGAGGCCCCGAGTGATGCAACATAGAGTTCATTTTTCCTTTTACTACTCCAGAAGGTGAGTCACTAAATAGGGGCTTATAAAGTGATGCGGCTTCTCTTTCTCCTATACGACGCCTTCTCTTGGTGCCCTCTTAAAATGGGTGAGCTCCTAGTTCAGTGATGGCTAACCTTTTTGAGCCCGAGTGCCCAAACTGCCGCACAAAACCAAAGAATTTCCTCAAAGTGCCAGCACGTCAATTTGCATAAATATTTGCATAATGCTAACATACACTAACTTTTAGTAAACATGTCTCTTAATGAGTGTATGGATAAAGACAGACTAAAAGATTTCTACATTACTAGAATCCAGTGCCAACCGCCAGGCACATTAGGAACTACTACAAACACTGCCCATTTAGAACCAATAGCAAACCCGCCGTATCCTAACAGCACTACCAGGACTCACAAAGCACCACACCATACCTATCAAAAGGCAACACTGCAAATATTAAACCAATACATTTCAGACAATAACAATACATGACCTACTGGGGAAAGAGAACAAGTGGCAATGTCAAAAAGGAATTACATAAACAGAATACCTCAGCTCAGTTACACAGTTGCAATTGCTCCAGCCACTTTCTTCTGGTTTCTTCATGTTTTCTGCTAACTCTCCATCATCTGCTGTCCATTTGTCCTTTCTTCTCTCTTCTAGTTTTTTTTTCCATTCTCTCTCTACTTCTGCTTTAACATACTAATCTTCTCCTTTTGCTCTTTCCTCATTCCTATTTCATCCACTCAAATTTTACCCCTCCATCCTCAATCCCCACTTACTCTCCCAATACCCGGCCAATTGTAGATTTTTTATCCCTCCCACACAAAATATTTTTCCCCTCTCCATTTTACTCTCCCAGCCCCATCCCATTCTAATCCTCCCCCAACATCAGCTCCCTTCTAGTTCCAGCCTCACCCAGCATCCATTCCCTTCTAGTCCCTGCATCAGCCCATTTCCAGTCCTAGCAACCCCCCAACCCAATACCAGTCCTAGCCCCCCCCATCAACTCACTTCCAGCCCTAAACCCCCATCACCCCATTTCCAGACAGCCCCCATCAGCCCACAGCCCATTAGCAGTCCTACCCCCCCAGCCCATTAGCAGTCCTACCCCCGCCCGCCCGCCCATTAGCAGTCCTAACACCCCCCCCTCCTGCCCATTAGCAGTCCTAACCCCCCCTCCTCCTGCCCATTAGCAGTCCTAACCCCCCCTGCCCATTAGCAGTCCTAACACCCCCCTCCTGCCCATGGGCAGTCCTAACCCCTCCCCCTCCTCCTGCCCATTAGCAGTCCTAACCCCCCCCCTCCTGCCCATTAGCAGTCCTAACCCCCCCCCTCCTGCCCATTAGCAGTCCTAACCCCCCCCCTCCTGCCCATTAGCAGTCCTAACCCCCCCCTCCTGCCCATTAGCAGTCCTAACCCCCCTGCCCATTAGCAGTCCTAACACCCCCCCCCCCTCCTGCCCATTAGCAGTCCTAACCCCCCCCCCTCCTGCCCATTAGCAGTCCTAACCCCCCCCTCCTGCCCATTAGCAGTCCTAACCCCCCCCTCCTCCTGCCCATTAGCAGTCCTAACCTCCCCCCCTGCCCATTAGCAGTCCTAACCCCCCCTGCCCATTAGCAGTCCTAACCCCCCCTCCTCCTGCCCATTAGCAGTCCTAACCCCCCCCCTCCTCCTGCCCATTAGCAGTCCTAACCCCCCCCTGCCCATTAGCAGTCCTAACCCCCCCTCCTGCCCATTAGCAGTCCTAACCCCCCCTCCTCCTCCTGCCCATTAGCAGTCCTAACCCCCCCTCCTCCTGCCCATTAGCAGTCCTAACCCCCCCCTCCTGCCCATTAGCAGTCCTACCCCCCCCTGCACATAGCAGTCCTAACCCCCCCTCCTGCCCATTAGCAGTCCTAACCCCCCCCTCCCGCCCATTAGCAGTCCTAACCCCCCCTCCTCCTCCTGCCCATTAGCAGTCCTAACCCCCCCTCCTCCTGCCCATTAGCAGTCCTAACCCCCCCTGCCCATTAGCAGTCCTAACCCCCCCCCTCCTGCCCAATAGCAGTCCTAACCCCCCCCCCTGCCCATTAGCAGTCCTAACCCCCCCCCCCCCCCCCCGGCAAATTTTTTAAAAAAAAAAGCAGGCTCTGGCTGCTGCCGCGGCAGATTGCAATGTCCCGCGGGGCCCCTCCGCCCGCTAAGCCCCTCTGCAAGGGCTTTCAGATTCGCGAGGGAGAGCGTCTCCCTCGCGTCTCTGTTAAGCCCGCAGGGGCTAATGGGAAATTTCCCATCAGTCCCTCACGTCTAACGGGGCTGATGGGAAATTTCCCATTAGCCCCTGCGGGCTTAACAGAGACGCGAGGGAGACGCTCTCCCTCGCGAATCTGAAAGCTCTTGCAGAGGGGCTTAGCGGGCAGAGGGGGCCCCGCGGGACGCTGCATTCTGCCCTTGCCGCGTCCGCAGTCAGACAGCTTTTTCTTTTTATTGCGGACCTATGGCCCGCGTGCCAGCTGCAAGGCCTTCGCGTGCCACAGCTGGCACGCGTGCCATAGGTTCGCCATCGCTGTCCTAGTTCTTCCTCCAACCATTATACAGCACAGCTCGGGGCTTTCTCCATGCCTCCATGCTGGGGTAGATGTTCTAAACTGCATTATCCTTTAGCAAAGCAGTTTACTCCAGATTTTCTTGTGATGCAGTAAGAATTTTTAGTGTAGACAATCAGTGGTGAAATCACCGCACTCAAGGATAGCACAGCGAGCATGTAAAAAGCATGCAAAAGACTGAATTTTAAATTACTTCTGCTGTACAATACCATGATAAATTTGAGTGTGGTTTTACTTGTCTTGTAGTGTTTAATCATGTGCCAAAGGATCATCTGAGTGAAGTGCAGAACTTTATCTCAGATGACCCTGCTCGGCAACAATCCCTGGCGGCCCAAGTTGGCCCCTGGATCCCCTGCTCCTGACCCCACAGTAAATATCCCAGGTGATCTGTGGGCCCTTGGCCTTCCCACCCCTATTCTAACCTCCTAAAGATCTCCCTGGTGGCCCTCCCCCAACTCCGCAAAAGAAACCCTGGTGGCCCAAGTGGATCTCCAGATCCTGTGACCCCCCACCCACCTCTAAGTTTTGAGGAAGTGAGTGGAGCTAATTGGAAAGATCATGCTCCTTTCTTTTATATCAGACATAATAGGCAA
The DNA here is from genome assembly GCA_033557465.1 of Ichthyophis bannanicus. Classification (NCBI taxonomy): domain Eukaryota; kingdom Metazoa; phylum Chordata; class Amphibia; order Gymnophiona; family Ichthyophiidae; genus Ichthyophis; species Ichthyophis bannanicus. The sequence continues at coordinate 1,738,527,331 of CM066031.1, read as the reverse complement.
AGGCAAGTGTAGCTCTGCTTAAAACAATCGCAGAGAATAGATCAGCACTGTAAGTCTTCTGGTGCCCAAACTGGACCCTTGGTGAATCAAATCTATATAATAGTAGGAGAATCCCCAGTGTAATGGTATTGCCAGGAGAATATAGGTGTACTTGAAAAGACATGAGGTTCATGCATATTTTGAGGCAATCGATACTGTATCATGTGAGTTAGAAAGAAGTCCAGTCTAAATTCTGTAGATTGATGTGTGTGTAATGGGGAGAAGGGGAGGGGGGAGTGAGCGGTGTCTCCAAGGTATGCAGGACTTCTGCAATCATTTATATTTGGATATAAATTAAGCCTTTTCTTAGATGAATGCAGACAGGGATTCAGAAACTACCCTTTCAAGAGAAACATTTCCTATTGAACACAAGCTTTTTTATGTGTAAATATCAGGAAGGATGTGACTTGTTTTGTACAGTAAGAGTATAACAGAGATAAGAAATATCCCCAAGATGGCACTGAAGTAGCAGTATACTGAACTGTCTAGACCATCTCTTACTGCTTTCACTCTTCTTCAGAAATAAAGATCAACAAATTAAGCAAACAAGAAATCTCCAGCAAATATAAGGTGATACTTTTTCATTGGACTAACACACCTCCTTAACCAGTTTCAGGAGCTAATAGCGCCTTCCTTAGGTTAGAGCCAAATAAGCAAAAGAGTGGAGAAGTAGTGGTTAAGGCAGTGGGCTGTGACCCAGGAAAACCAAGATTCAAATCCCACTATGCTCCCTGTGACCTTGGGCAAGTCACCTAACCCTCCATTACTTTAGGTACAAACTTAGGGGCATGTTTACTTAATAGCAATGTGGGGTTAATGCACAATTTCGGCATGGCACTGGAAAGTAGCGTGAGGCACCGCACTAAAAACCTCGCGCTGTTCTCGCCGTACATGTCAAGGCAGCGATTGGGTAGAATGTGAGCATTCCTACCATGGCGCAGCTAGCGTTGATGTTGAGGGGGGGAGGAGGGGCCTCTAGACTTGCATGGAGCTGTTGCTATAGTCCTGTTGGACCTATCCTGACCACAGGGAGCAGGCCAGGAACAACTGCTGTCCCAGCCATCTAGAACTAACAAGCCACCAGAGTCAGACTGCACCTGCTGCCCACCACTGGGTTCCATCCACGCACAAATCAAATGAAGCCAGTCTACTGGTCAGCACACATTGCATTTGCACAGAGTGGCCATGTGCACCCCAGCTTGGGGGATAAAGCATGGACACCCAGCATTTGGCTCAGTGATTGGGCTCCCAGAGGAGGAATTGCACCTACATCACTAGAGTCAGATACTATATAAGCACTGTGTGGATACATTGCAGTGCCGTAGTCACTGCCCGGTCAGAGTGAGAGTGCCCTCTTAGCATGACATGCTGTGGCCACCCAGTCCATGCACATGGCATATGAGTACTACAAAGTCTCAGCCATTGACCATACCTCTAATGCGAGGCACAGTGAGGTATAGAAAATCACTGAAAAATGTAGACACACACACACATACATACACACATACACACTCTCTCTCACACTCACATTGCCACCCTGCAAAAATGAGGATGGTTGGCATTCATGCCTGCCACTTTGGTCTCCATACCAGCTCAAGCCTTGTTAATATGTACACGTGCTAGTAGCATGCTCTGGAATTTACGCACATTGCTAATGCCAGCTCAGTGTGCTGGTGCTATCAGGCTGCCACTCCATCCAGCTGTGGATAGTGGAGCCTGTCTGTGTGGCTGATGGGTATTTGTAACCTTGCTGGCCGATTCATTGGGGGTTGCACATGCTGATACTATACCTGCACTGTAGGCTAAAGGTTAGCCAAAGAGACATTCAATACATGATACTTGAACCTGTGACCCTCCACTCACTGACTGTGTGTGTTGAGTCACTGTGCAGCCATATGGATGCAACAAACCCTGGGGCTGACATGTTTCCCATCAGACAGACCTTGGCACATGCTGTGAAGTGCAAGGCACCTAAGGCCAGGACATGGCTTTGGTCTGTTGTACCCACTACCAACACCCCCACACCATGCTGACATGCCCACATGCTATCAGTGGTGGTGTTGCGCAATCCCAGCCCATCCAAAATCCAGGTGTGGCAGGCACCTAGGGTGAAAGGTCAAGATGGGGAGACAGAAACACACATGGACGGCCACACAGCCCCTAACCATCTGCCTCTGCAGGGACTCCATCCCCTCCTGCCACCAATACATCTCGGGGGAGGATGACAGCCACAGCTGTGGTATTTCCCTGGGCACCTGCAATTTGCCACTACCTGGAGGGCTACAGCTGCTGGCGCTATCAGCCTCTTCCTCCAGAGCTGGTTTCAGCAGCAGTGGGGGAAGGGGAGGCATCTAGGATCTTTGCCTAGGGTGTCAGGATCCTTGCACAGACCCATTTGGCACATCACCTTCCACAGAAGCAGAATGTCTGTGTGCTGCCACTGTCAATATGGGGTCATGCTGGACATCACAGGCATGAGGCTAAAAATGTTAGGCTCTTCAACCTGGAGAAGAGACAGCTGAGGGGAAATATGATAGAGATCTATAACTTAATGACTGGAGTGGAACGGATACATGTAGATTGATTGTTTATACCATCAAGATGTAGAATGAGTAGAGGACATGCACTGAAACTACAGTGTAACCCATTGCTGACTAATTAGAGGAAATATTTTTACAATGACCATGTCATCACACTTGGATTCATTACCGGAGGATGTCATACAGGCTGTTAGTATAGCAGGGTTTCCTGGGGGAAGGGTCCATTAACCGTTATTAAAGGGGACCCTGCTTGCCCCAATACAAGCATTGTGAAATCTGGGTGTCTTTTGGGGACACTGCTAGGTACTTGTGACTTGGATTGGCCATTGTTGGACACAGGATACTGGACTTGATGGACCTTGATATGAACCAGTATGGCATATCCTATGATCTTATGTGCCACATAGGCAGTTGCCTGGTCCACCTTGTACATCAGCAACCCCCACTGCATGACCCATGTGCAACCGCTTTTGTCTCATTTGCATCATTAACATAGTGCCCTTTCCTACTTGGACACTATGCTGTTGCTGCTAATGGAGCACTACTATCACTGTCTAGGGCTCCCCTCTGTGTGGATCACATTGCAGACAGAAAAATAGGCTCTCTCCCTCCAAATACACCCTTTCCGTGAGGTCTTTATTGGTGTTTCCAGCGTTAAAGAGCTTTTAAACACTTTGCGCAACTGGCTTTAAGGGAGTGCATGTTGTTGACCCCCACTCTCTGCCCCATTAATTCCCACTGTCTGCCTACTGCGCCCTTAACACTGCTGGAGCTTTTAACGCTTGGTAATGCTGCTTTTTCGTAGCGTTAAGGGTGCAAGTGTGCCGATAACAGGGATTAACGGCACACATGCTCCCTTACTGCCATTTAGTAAACATACCCGACTATATGCAAATTTCAAAGAATTTCTTTCAAACAATTCCGTTCCCTTTTTTTTGTTTTTCAGATATACTCAACTAACCCTTTTAAGCATGGGCTTATCACATGCCAGATAAGTATTTGATATTTCTTATTAACAAAAAAAAATTAACAAATGTTTTTCTTTCAAAATGAGATTCTTGCCTGATCTTTTTTTTCTTTCTTTCTAGCAGATTTAAAAATGACCTGGATCTTGATGTTTCCTAGGATACCAGCAAGCATGTGTTAAAGAGGAATGGGGGGATATTCAAACCGTGTAAGTGTCAGTTAGAGGGATATCCAGCGGTACTAGCACACTCAGTACCGCTGGATATGTGCGGGTGCTGCTGCTATACACCCTGATGCTATGAGGTTAGCATCGGGGAGTATTGTCAAATGTTCTGGGATGGAATGGAGGTGGCACCCGTGGCTAACTGGGCAGTGGTGATATTGAGCCACTGCCTGGTTAGCAATCCGTGGGTAATGCTAGACACGGCAAAATCTGGCCTAACTTTACCCTTAAGAGCTGACCGGGCAGTGGCTCAATATTGTCATTGCCCAATTAGCTTCCACACTGTGCAGATATTCAGTGTCGGTGGCTGGATATTTCCAGGCTGAAAACTCACCTCTTCACTGCTGCTTTCGGATCTTGATTCGCCTGATCTCCTTTGTGTTTCCTTACCATTCCTCCTAGATGTATTCTATGTCTCCAGCTACTGTGTTGACTGCCTTGACTAGACTGTAAGCTCTGGTGAGCAGGGACTGTCTTTTACATGTTTCTGTGCAGTGCTGCGTGTGTCTTCTAGGTCTATACAAATGCTCAGTAGTAGTTGTAGTATTATATGGCCCTGATATTGAACATCTGGGGTTAGTATTACAAGGTTAGCTGCCAGCACTGACTAGCACCCCCAATAAAATTTAAATACTTTTGACATTGCCTAATAAAATAAGTTCATATTAGCTTATATGTCTGACTCAGTTACTTACCTCTTGAAGACCCCACTAGCTTGCATTGGGCACAGTGAAGAAAGTCACTTCCATCTGGGTTTGGAATCTGGTAACAAGAATTCAGAACATCAGGTCTTCTACCAGGTACCTATTACTCTATGCCCCACCCCTAAAAAAAAAATTAACAAACAAGAAAAAACTGTCTCTCTTAGACTATTGAGGTCTTTTATTAAAGAGTGCTAGCTGGCAGTGCATGGACATGTATTGCCAGCTAACATCAGCCAATGACAGCGCGGGCTGATTGCCATGCTAACTGTGCATGAGTGGGCAGAAAGTGGGAGCTGTGAGCTCTGAGTGGTTAGCACGGAGTATATACCATGTGCTAACTGCGTCCATGAGGAGTTCACCTAACACCACCTCAATAGGTGGAGTTAAGTGTACCTGCACTAATTGGGGTAGGGGACAAGGCTTCTCGATAACTGCTGGGAAAACACTGTCCACACCCCCAACAGTAAGCACAGTGGTGGTGTACCTAACGCGCCATGGTTTTGGAACTATTGTCATGTTAGGTGGAATACCTTTGTGCCCTTTAACAAAAGGCCCCCTATGTGTAAGTTGATTAGCTTGTGCTCCTCTTTTACATGAGTCTGTGCTCCTCTTTTGTAACTACCCACAAACAAAATAAAAGTTAAAGGGTATCCTATCTAACCTCCCTTCATTCCTGAACCCAGACTCAGTTATCAGACCTCAACCTGTTTCTGGCTTAGCATCTGACTTAGTACAAACTATGGCAGTTATCGTCTCCAGGCAGAAATGTAAAATGTATTTGTTGCACGCACTCATGGACACTCATATACGTTCTACCTATCAGGGGCTCCAGTTTGCTTTTGGCTTCAGAGCTCTGAATTAAAAAGAAAACAAAACATATGCTCCTGAAACCTCTTAGCAAATCATTAATATTTTTGAAACATAAATATTTTATATATACACAATTTTCATGCTCACACTTCACATTAGCTAAAGAAGTGTACTTTCTCATAAAAGATAAATAGAATAGATCAGTCAGACTACTCTGTCAAGTGTTCAATTTCAGGCAGAACATTCAGCCCTAAAGAGACTAAAGCAAGGTAAAATGGAATTTTAGTGAGACTGGCTTTTGTGGTAGTTAGTGTGGGGGCTTGAATGTATATGGATGCGCACTGCTTGGTGTGACTGAATAGGCCTCTTTCTGGATGAATTTTGGAAAGATTGATAGGTTTTGTTTGAGTGAGTATGAGAAAGGGGTGAATGAAATAAAGTGATTTAACGTTTTCAAATGGAGAATCTCAGGTAGATTCAGGTGAAAGTTTAAAGAGAACAGATTGAAGATTTAAGAAGAGAGTGAAAGCCTAAAAAGAAGTTTAAAAGAAGAAAACTAGCAAGATTCTTTGGTTTAGAAAATTAAAATGTGTTTTACTTTCTAATTAGAAGTGTATAATGAGTTTGGGTGGAAATAACAACAGAAGTAGTTGAAGGTAGGTTAGAGAAGAACACCCAACCCTGCTTGATACACCAGTCTGCCATGTTAACATCCATGATGACTCCTTATCACTGTACCCTTGCCAGCTGCTGCATATTCTTAGCTCTGACACATAGCGCCCTTGCCCTCACCTCCTCTCACAATCCCATCCTGGTCCTACAGAGTTCCTGGAGGAGGTGTCCCCCTGCCACCAGACAGGTGGGACTGGACACATACCATTTATTTATATTCTCTTATATACTGTGCTATTCTGCATCAGTGCGGTTTACATTGAACAAACTGAAATTACATTGAACAGGGCATTATAACTTGGAGATAACTATTTTACAGGGAACATGGGCTATGGAGGGTTAAGTGGCTTGCCCAAGACCACAAGGAGCACCTGTGGGACTAGAAACCCCAGCCCTTCCAGCCCAAGGTTGCTGTCCTCTAGTGGGATTTGAACCCCCAACCTTCTGGACTGAAGTACCTTGCCCCCAACCACTAGGCCACTCCTCCACTCCACATACCATGCCCACATCTAATCTATGTCGCCCTCCAGCAAGCCAAGCCTCCCCAGAGGAGACAACACACCCATCCCAACAACCTGAAGTGCACACTTATAAACGCACATTCGATCCGAAAGAAATGGCCAGCCGTGGCCGACCTGGTGTCCTCCCACGACCTGGACATCCTATTCATGACTGAGACATGGTTGTCCACCTCAGACGCCGTCATCCTACACCAAATAGCCCCCCCCCAACTTCGCCATCCACTCCTGCCACAGGGCTGACCGTAGAGGTGGAGGAGCACTCATCCTGGGTAAGACGGACCTACAATTCCAGCTAACCGCCTCCAACAGTACTTTGAACCTTGACGCCATCACCATATCGAATAAACACAGCACTATCAACTTGCTCTACAGGGCTCCATCCCCTTCCCCAGAGGACTTATCCACAATTATAGACCTTGCCTGCAACCCCAAGTACCCTCGTGTTCCAAACTGTGTGCTGGGCGATTTCAACCTTCCAGCTCTCCAAGACACTCACTCCAAGGCCTTCATCGAGGCCCTTAAAGAGTTAGGATATACTCAGTTGGTCCACGCCCCTACTCACGTAAAAGGAAACAAACTGGACCTGATCTTCACTCCACAAGCTGCCCTCAACCCCATGCACAAGCTGGATCTATCCATCAGCCCGGTACTATGGTCCGATCATAGCCTAATAAGGTTCCAGATGCCACTGCACCCCAACAAAAATAGAACCCAGGCCTCAAGCGAATCCACCACAGTGCCATCAAAACACTTCCGGCCATTCAACAAGGAGGAAATCCTGGACAGAGCCCAGCCTCTCTATAACCCACCAGTACAGAGCCTCGACGACATGATCTCCATGTGACATGCAAGCCTAGATGCCGCAGTCCAACTACCTCCCATCAATACGTCAGCAGGAAGAAGAAAGAATGCTCCCTGGTACTCCCCTGAGCTACGGACTTCGCTTCTCCACCTCAGAAAGCTCGAAAGATGTTGGCGTCACTCACAATCAGCTGAGAACCACGAAACATACATTACTCACTTGGGAAGACACCGTTTGGCAGTCACAAAGAGAATGAAGCAGTTCCATGCAGAGATATTACAGCGCTCCCTAAATAAACCACACAAGCTCTTCAGCCTAATTAAGACCCTAATGAAGGAGCCCTCCCCCATGCAACCAAGCTTTCCTGACCCACAGGAATATGTCAACTACCTGCAGGCCAAAACAAGCCAGACCAGCATGCACTCCTCATATGGGGCACCCCACCCAACCCCTCCCTCCACCCACCTTGACGCCATCCACGAAGGACATCCAGCATATCATCACCACCTTCTCTGCCCCAACTGAAAAAGGCATCCAAGACATCATCACCGCCATAAACACCACCACAGCACCTAACGACCCTTGTCCAGCATTCTGGATAAAATCCCTAAGTGCTGACCTCAGCCCTTTTCTATACAAACTCATAGGACTATCATTCTCGACTGGAACTTTCCCGCAAAGCCTGAAGCAAACAGCCATCAGACTACCACTAAAAAACAGCAACATAAGAACATAACATAAGAACATAAGATATGCCATACTGGGTCAGACCAAGATTCATCAAACCCAGTATCCTGTTTCCAACAGTGGCCAATCTAGGTCATAAGTACTGTGACGTTCGCGCCCCTACCAGGCGGTTGCCTAGTAGGGACGGCTGGCCATCTGTATCCCTTCGAGGGTTGTAGTTGTGTCAATAAGAAGAACCGAGTGGTTATTTAAAGCGCACAGGAAATTTTTATTCGGTTTCCAAAGTTGGCAAGTGATGAACATAAAAATTCTTTAAGCACTTTTTCCAGACAAAAGAAATACAGGATAATTTTCTCCAAATCAAAATGTCCAAACAAAACTCACAGCAGTTTCTATTCTTCACTGCAGTTGCCTGACATCACAATACAAAAGCATTAGTAAAACTCTTCACAGCTTCCAACCTGCTGTTGCCACGCCCCATACAAACAGTTCTAGCTGTTTGGGCCTTCAGTGAAGTTTAGCAGTTTTGCTTCCTAAGAGATTCCTAACCTCTTGTCTTCAGGGTTACTCTTCTCTTTCAACTCTTGCAAACTGCTTTAACTTGTAACAGCTTCCTTTTATATTTCACTGTTTTCTAACACATTGCTATTGTACTTTAGTGCACAGCTCACATTCCATCTCAGAGGCTTCTGACTCAATAACACTTTCTTCAGGGCCTACCTCCATGCTCTCCAGTGAGCTACAGCTAGGTGCTCTTTGAAAGTGCTCTGGTAACTTTTCCTTAAGAGTCTTTGCAATGTTAAACAGTCTCTCACACTGCCTGGCCTTGGCTCCTCCAAGCCGGTCTCCTGTGTGTCTCTCCTGCTTAATCTCCCTCCTGAGATACTTCTTGCTGTGCTGAGGCTTCAGGTGTCTGAAAGTCTCCTCTGAGTCAGAGCAAGAACTATTCTGGTGGCACTGCTCATTCCCTGCGTACCTTTCTTGGCTGCCTTTACAATGGTTCCTCCATTTGCTGCTCTCCTTGGCTGCAAGGGTTTTCCACAGCTTGGCCCCAGATCTCTCCTGTCTGTGCCTCCTGGGAATTGGACTTGAACCTGGGCTAAGGCTTGAACTGCAGCTGCCACTGGTGCTTGCTCCTGCACTCCTCCTGGACCTTCTGCTCACAGCTCCTTTCTCCTCCTGCCTCAAACTCAAACTGTGCCTCTCTCTTTTGTTTGTTCTTCCTCTGTTAACTGTTGAGCTGGGCAACTCCCTTCCTAGCTCCTCCCACTTGGACCTCCTACTCCTCTGCAGGGTTGTCCTGTGGTCTGTGATTGGCTTACCTTTGGCTCTGCCCTCTAGGTTTCTTTCAGTGCTTCTAGTATGAAGCCTAGGTTTTTGTGCTCCCATCCCCCGCAATGAAAAGAAATCCTTCTTTTTTTCCGTTTTCCTTAGCTGGGCTGCACTCACCTCATCACATATCCCCCCCCTTAGACTATTTTGGGCTGTCGCTTTATCCCGCGAACAGCACGAAATACGGGATAAGGCGTCTGCATTTGTGTGAAGCTTCCCGGCCCTGTGCTCTATCTTAAAATCAAACTCCTGTAGGGCCATGTACCACCTCGTTAAACGAGCGTTGCTGTCTTTCATTTTATTTAGCCATTTAAGTGGGGAGTGATCAGTCACCAGTAAAAATCTCCATCCAGTTAAATAAAATCTCAGCGCATTAATGGCCCACCTTATAGCAAGGCACTCACGCTCTATGGTTGAGTATTTTTTCTCTGGAGGAGTTAACTTGCGACTTAAAAACATTACTGGGTGCTCAGAGCCCTCCGGCTTCTGAGACATCACAGCCCCTAGGCCTGTTTCCGATGCATCGGTCTGAATAATAAAAGGTAGAGAAAAATCTACCCCACGTAATACAGGTGCTTCACACAATTTCTCTTTTAACCTCACAAAGGCCTGTCCCGCTTCCTGATCCCAGAGCAAGATATTAGGGGCATTCTTTCTAAGCCTCTCAGTTAATGCGGCTGCTTCGGTTGCGAAGTGTGGGATAAACCGCCTATAATACCCCACTAACCCCAAGAAACCCCTAAGATCCTTTTTTGTAACAGGTCTCGGGAATTTTTTTACACTCTCCACCTTGTCAAGGAGAGGTTTTACTATACCCTGTCCAACCATGTGACCTAGGTATTTTACCTCAGATGCCCCAAACATACATTTAGCCGGGTTTATAGTAAGGCCGGCTTGCTTCAATGCCCGCAACACTGCCCTAACCTGGGTCAAGTGTTCATCCCACCGTGCACTATGAACCACGATGTCGTCCATATAGGCCGCTGCATACCGCTGGTGAGGGCGGAGGACCATGTCAACCAATCGTTGACAAGTTGCGGCTGCCCCATGGAGCCCGAAGGGCATCCGACAGAATTGGAAAAGCCCTATTGGGGAACTAAAGGCTGTTTTTGGCCGAGATTCCCTGGTGAGGGGAATCTGCCAATACCCCTTTGTTAAATCCAATGTAGTCAGATACCTGGCCTGCCCTAGCCTATCCAAGATCTCCTCTATCCTAGGCATAGGGTAGCTGTCGAAACGTGAAATGTCATTTACTCTCCGGAAATCTATGCAAAAGCGCATAGATCCGTCCGGCTTCGGGACCAAAACTACGGGGTTGTTCCAAGGGCTCTTGGAAGCCTCAATTATGCCCATCTCTAACATTTCTTTTATTTGGGACACTACCTCTCTCTGCTTTGCCTCCGGGAGTCTATACGGTCGCTGGCGCACTACTTCACCAGGCGGGGTCACAATTTTGTGCGCGACCAGCCCTGTTTCTCCCGGTACCGGGGTAAGGACGTCCGAGAGGTCCTTCAGCATTCCGGACAACTCCTTTTGCTGTGTCCAGGAGAGCTTTTCCCCAATCCTATAAACAGGATCTGTATTGCCTTTCACTAGTTGAGGTCCTAATTCATCTTCTTCCTTCTCTATACAACAGGCAGTTAACCCCTCTATCTCACCTAGGCCTGTAGATCCAAATCCCTTGGAGTCCCTGGTGGTAGATGAAAGCTCATCTACTTCTTCTACGGGTGGAAAACCTACCCTCTCACAAACTAATTGGGCCACTCTGTCTCCGGGGTTCACCTTAAAATTTTCTTGGGAGAAGTTAAATAAAAGAACCTTTAATTCTCCCCTGTAGTCAGGATCTACGACTCCTGCGCCTACATCTATAAAATTTTTAAGGGCAAGGCCTGACCTGGGTGCAATCCGTCCGTAACACCCGGGCGGTATTTCTACCCTCAGTCCAGTGTTTACTACGGCCTTTCCTTGCTTGGGTACAACTACCTCAACTGCGCTAGATAGATCTAACCCAGCCGCTTGTTCAGTGGCCCGCTTGGGAATCCTAGCCTCAGGGTTAATTCTACAAAACCTGATGACAAACCTGGGTGCCTGTACTTTTTCTCCACTCCCTTCCTGAACGGGGACCAATCTCGGCCCAGTATAATCTCATGAGGGAGTCTTGGTATTACTGCTACTGCTACCTCCCTTCCCTTGCCTAAGCCTTTTATCTTAACGGCTTGAAGTGGGTAGGTAGAGGCAGCCCCATGCACACACTTAATTTTAACCTGCCCCCTTGAGGACTCTTGGGCGCACTGCTTCTGGGCTTCTATCACTTTCCATAATTTTCTGGAGATCATGGACTGACTTGCCCCTGAATCTAACAGTGCTTCTGTCTTTATTCCCTCTACCTCTACGGATAGGAGGAATCCTTCACCTATCTCCTTGGGGTGTGTTATCACAAAGGCTTTCTTTGTCTTACAATTTTTCTTGAGGTGACCAGGCTCACCACAAGAAAAACACTTTCTTTGTAAGTTGAACTTTTCCATGGGCTTATCTCTCTCTGTCCTATATTTACTCAAGGCTGCATTCTTTTCCTGCACACCTGTACCCTGAAAAACGCCCCCTTTCTTTAGGCTCAGTTTCTGGGCCTCCAGAAAGCAGTCTGCCAAGACTATGGCTTCTCGGGTGTTCTTACAATTTTGTTTTATCAAAAAGCTTTGCATGTCTATAGGAACAGCTTCAATAAATTGCTCTAATATTATTGCATCAATAATAGACTCTATATCTTTCTTTTCCGGCAATAGCCATTTAAAGACTAAGCTCTTTACTCTATAATACAGAGCTTGTGGTGTTTCACCTTCTTTTAATACAGAAGCTCTTAGAAGTCTCCTATAAGAGGAGGAACTTAAACCCATCCGTTCTCTTATAGCTTCTTTAACATGCTCATAATCATGAATAGAATCAACTGGCATTTCCCTGTAGGCAGCTAATGCCTCACCGCTTAGAGTAGTGGCAAACCTTACAGCTAGCTGTTCTTTAGGCCACTGAGCTAGACCAGCTATTCTCTCAAACGCTTCTATATGGTCGTCAAGGTTGTCCTCCTTGCTTAAGCGACCACATGCAAAAGGTCCGAAGGCTAGTCCTTCCCCCCCTGTACCAATAGGTTGAGTCTTTGGAACAGCCTGTGCTTGCTTTGTTGCTTCTTCCTGAGTCCGGATCCATTTAGCCATCATGTCCAGCAGGGGTTGCTGTTGGGCTCGCAACATGGAGGTCGCCTGCTCCTGGCTCAATGCTGCCATCTCCCGCTGCTTCGCGAATTGGTCTGCTACCCATGCCAATACGTCCGCTGCTTGCATCCTGGATTGTAGTCTCTGCAACAAAACAGACAAGACACACACAAAGTGCAGCACTTTTTTTTTTTTTCTCTCTCTCTCTCACTTCCCCAAGTGAGCAGCTGGTGGCCCCCTTACACCAGAATCCAGGCCTACCCCTTCCAGTCTACGGGTTACCTGATTCTGATGCAGGTCTCAGCATTGTCCACCAGTCACAGCGCTCCCGATCCGAATCCGCTCCGGTTTTTCCCTCCGTTGCCTCGATCGGTCACCGCCTTTCCTGGAGTTCTACGTCCAGATGTATGGCTCAAAGATGCTCTTCTTGACCACTGGAACACCGCATCCTGCCAACTACGCCACCTGTGACGTTCGCGCCCCTACCAGGCGGTTGCCTAGTAGGGACGGCTGGCCATCTGTATCCCTTCGAGGGTTGTAGTTGTGTCAATAAGAAGAACCGAGTGGTTATTTAAAGCGCACAGGAAATTTTTATTCGGTTTCCAAAGTTGGCAAGTGATGAACATAAAAATTCTTTAAGCACTTTTTCCAGACAAAAGAAATACAGGATAATTTTCTCCAAATCAAAATGTCCAAACAAAACTCACAGCAGTTTCTATTCTTCACTGCAGTTGCCTGACATCACAATACAAAAGCATTAGTAAAACTCTTCACAGCTTCCAACCTGCTGTTGCCACGCCCCATACAAACAGTTCTAGCTGTTTGGGCCTTCAGTGAAGTTTAGCAGTTTTGCTTCCTAAGAGATTCCTAACCTCTTGTCTTCAGGGTTACTCTTCTCTTTCAACTCTTGCAAACTGCTTTAACTTGTAACAGCTTCCTTTTATATTTCACTGTTTTCTAACACACATTGCTATTGTACTTTAGTGCACAGCTCACATTCCATCTCAGAGGCTTCTGACTCAATAACACTTTCTTCAGGGCCTACCTCCATGCTCTCCAGTGAGCTACAGCTAGGTGCTCTTTGAAAGTGCTCTGGTAACTTTTCCTTAAGAGTCTTTGCAATGTTAAACAGTCTCTCACACTGCCTGGCCTTGGCTCCTCCAAGCCGGTCTCCTGTGTGTCTCTCCTGCTTAATCTCCCTCCTGAGATACTTCTTGCTGTGCTGAGGCTTCAGGTGTCTGAAAGTCTCCTCTGAGTCAGAGCAAGAACTATTCTGGTGGCACTGCTCATTCCCTGCGTACCTTTCTTGGCTGCCTTTACAATGGTTCCTCCATTTGCTGCTCTCCTTGGCTGCAAGGGTTTTCCACAGCTTGGCCCCAGATCTCTCCTGTCTGTGCCTCCTGGGAATTGGACTTGAACCTGGGCTAAGGCTTGAACTGCAGCTGCCACTGGTGCTTGCTCCTGCACTCCTCCTGGACCTTCTGCTCACAGCTCCTTTCTCCTCCTGCCTCAAACTCAAACTGTGCCTCTCTCTTTTGTTTGTTCTTCCTCTGTTAACTGTTGAGCTGGGCAACTCCCTTCCTAGCTCCTCCCACTTGGACCTCCTACTCCTCTGCAGGGTTGTCCTGTGGTCTGTGATTGGCTTACCTTTGGCTCTGCCCTCTAGGTTTCTTTCAGTGCTTCTAGTATGAAGCCTAGGTTTTTGTGCTCCCATCCCCCGCAATGAAAAAAAATCCTTCTTTTTTTCCGTTTTCCTTAGCTGGGCTGCACTCACCTCATCACAGTACCTAGCAGTTCCCCAAAAGAAACAGATTCCACAATGCTTGTACTGGGTTAAGCATTGATATCCTGGGTCCCTTCTTAATAATGGACCTTTCCTCCAGGAACTTGTCCAAACCTTTTTTAAATACAGCTACACTAACAGCCTTTACTACATCCTCCAGTAACAAATTCCAGAGTTTGATTACACGTTGAGTGAAAAAATATTTTCTTTTATTAGTCTTAAATAATTTACCTTGTAGCTTCATTGCATGTCCCCTAGTCTTTCTATATTCTGATAACGTAAACAATCGATCTATGTTTACCCATTCCACTCCATTCATTAATTTATAGACTTCTATCATATCTCCCCTCAGCCGTCTCTTTTCTAGGTTAAAGAGCCCTAACCTTTTTAGCCTTTCTTCAAAGGAGTATCCTTCCATCCCCTTTACCATTTTGGTGGCTCTTCTCTGAACCTTTTCTAATAATGCTATATCATTTTTAAGATACGGTGACCAGAATTGCACACAATATTCAAGGTGCGGTCTCACCATGGAACGATATAGAGGCATTATAATATCTTCTGTTTTATTTTCCATTCCTTTCCTTTTGATACCTAGCATTCCATTTGCTCTCTTGGCCGCCGCTGCACACTGGGCCGATGGTTTTAACATGTTATCCACAATGACCCCTAAATCTTTTTCCTGGATGGTGGTAACTAATGTGGAACCTTGCATCGTGTAAGCATACCTAGGTGCATAACTTTGCACTTGTCCACATTAAATTTCATCTGCCATTTTGATGCCCAGTCTTCCAAGTTATCAAGATCCTCTTGCAATATTCCACAATCCTCTTGGGTTTTAACAACTTTAAATAGTTTTGTGTCATCTGCAAATTTGATAATCTCACTCGTTATTCCCCTTTTCATGTCATTTATGAATATGCCAAAAAGCAGCGGACCCAGCACAGATCCATGGGGTACACCACTATTCACCTTTCTCCATTGGGAAAATTGGCCATTTAGCCCTACTCTCTGCTTTCTATCTTTTAATCAGTTTGTGATCCACAATAGTACACTGCCTCCTATCCGTCTCTGATGAGGGACCTTGTCAAAGGCTTTCTGAAAGTCCAGATACTCTATATCAACCGACTCACCTTTGTCTACTTGTTTATTCACATCTTCATAAAAGCATAACAGATTAGTAAGACAAGATCTTCCTTCTCTAAAGCCATGTTGGCTGTTTCCCATTAGGCCATGACTATCTACATGCTGGGTAATTTTGTTCTTTATGATGGTTTCTACCATTTTTCCCAGTACTGACGTCAGGCTCACCGGTCTGTAGTTTCCTGGATCACCCCTGGAACCCTTTTTAAAAATTGGCGTTACATTAGCGATCCTCCAATCTTCAGGTATTAATGATGATTTTAATGAAAATTCACAGGTTACTAATAGCAGGTCTGCAATCTCATATTTCAGTTCTTTCAACACCCTTGGATGTATACCATCCAGCCCAGGAGATTTGCTACTCTTCAGTTTATCTAATAGTTGTAATACATCTTCCAGATGTATCGATATTTCCTTTAATTCTTCGACACCTTTAAATTCCACTTCAGTCATGGGTAACATCCCTACATCTTCCTCAGTAAAGACCAAAGCAAAGAATTCATTCAGTCTCTCCACTATCGCCTTGTCGCCTCTTAGTTCCCCTTTAACCCCTCTATCATCTAATGGACCAACTGACTCTCTCACAGGTTGTTTGCTACGAATGTACTTGAAAAAGTCTTTATTTTGCGTTTTTGCTTCCATAGCAAGTTTCTTCTCAAATTCTCGCTTTGTCTGCCTTATCAATGCTTTGCATTTAACTTGCCAGTACTTGTGCTGTTTCCAGGTTTCGTCGTTTGGCTCTTTTTTCCATTTCTTGAAAAATGCTTTTTTTTGCAAAAACAGCCTCTCTGACCTCACCTTTAAACCATGCTGGCATTTTATTGGACTTCCTTCCACTTTTCTTAAAACGTGGAATACAGCTGGCCTGGCTTCCAAGATAGAATTTTTCAACAAAACCCAAGCTTGATGTAAGTCTTTAACCTTTGCAACTGCTCCTTTTAGTTTATTCTTAACTATTTTCCTCATTTTATCATAGTCTCCCTTTTGAAAGTTAAAAGGTAGTACTGTGGATTTCCTTACTATTCCTCCTCCACTAATAAAATCAAACGCGATCATGCTATGATCACTATTGCCAAGTGGCCCCAACACCCTTATCTCTTGCACTAGATCTGGTGTTCCACTAAGGACTAGGTCCAAAATGGCTTCCCCTCTGGTCGGTTCATGAACCAGCTGCTCCAAGAAGCAGTCATTTATTTCATCTAGGAACTTTATCTCCCTAGCATGTCCTGCCATGACACTGACCCACTTGATACCAGGGTAATTGAAATCACCCATTATTATTACTGCGCTGTAACGTTTGTTAGCTTCCTTGATTTCTTTGAGCATTTCATCATCCATTTGTTCATTCTGGCCAGGCGGTCGATAGTATACCCTCACTGCCATCGCCTTCCCCTTTTTACATGGAATTTCAATCCATAGAGATTCTATAGCAAATTTTGTTTCCTGCAAAACTTAATCCTTTCTGACTCAATGCCCTCTCTAACGTAGAGCACAACACCTCCACCCATTTGATCAGCTCTATCATTACGATATAGTTTGTACCCAGGTATCACAGTGTCCCACTGGTTGTCCTCCTTCCACCATGTCTCTGATATTCCAATCATATCTAACCTCTCATTTAGTGCTATATATTCTAACTCTCCCATCTTATTTTTTAGACTTCTAGCATTTGCATTCAAGCATTTTAGAGACTGTATTTTATTCATATTAATCTGGCTATTGGTAGACATAGGTAATTTGGGATCTTTAAGCTCTGTCTGCTCCATACTCGAGGGCATTTGGGCTACTTTACTCTTTTTTGGAATCTCTCTGCTTTTGGTAATATCCTTCAAGGATACATTCTTCCGAACCATGCGCTCTTGGGCGACTGTTGGCTTTCCCCTATTATCTAGTTTAAAAGCTGCTCTATCTAGTATGATATTTTGCCTTTATGTTTTATGGGATTGACCTGTACTTTTTTTGGTTGTTGTATATGACTGAAAATCAAATTTTAAAAAAAAAAAGCTGCTCTATCTCCTTTTTAAAGGTTAATGCCAGCAGCCTGGTTCCATCCCGGTTAGTTGGACTCAGCAAAGATGGACTCCTGCAGGCCAATTTCAAGCATCCCTCTTCTGGAAAAAATCTTTGAGAAGGTCGTACAACGCCAACTTCACTACCACATTGAGACTAGCACACCCCTCAACCCCTGCCAGCATGGATTCCGGGAGTCGCATGGTGTGAAAACGCTGTTGACCACATTATTCAGCACATTAACCATTGGGCTGGACAACATCAGTCAAGGGTTTGCCCTGATCTTCTTGGACAATGCAGCAGCCTTTGACACTGTGTGCCACGAAATACTCCTGACACGTCTCAGGGAGAAGGCGTCCAGGGCACTGCGCTAACCTGGTGTGCATCATACTGTCACGAGGTAACGCCATCAGAACCCATGGAAGTGGGGGAGAGTGAGCAAAACAGAAGGGAAACTGACAGCTCACCTTCACATATGGGAAAAGGTTGCTATGAGCAACAGTGGAAAACACAGCCACGAGGTGTTAGGGAACGCCCGAGCAGAGAGGGAGCTCAGAACCCATTAGAAAATAGAGAGCACCTGCATGGGGGCGGAGCCCAGGCTAACACCAATTGCAATATATTTAAGACTCACCAGCAGGTAGAGAGAGAGGAACGGAGTTGAGAGGAACGGAAGTGTCTGGGACTGCTGAGTTGGAAATCAGTGTTCACAGAGCTGTGAGGACAGAGCCAAGGAGAATCTCCGAGGAACCCGAGGTTGGTGACTTCCAAAGAAGCTGTTGGGAACAGCAGGGCACAGCCTCCCGGTATCCTCAGGAGCATTGTTGTGAGGCAAATAGAAAAGGCAGTCCAACAGCCAAGGTTAGTGGCTACAAATTGTCTAACTCCAGGAAAGCAGAAGGGGAAAGTTTTTACCCTGAAGCACATTGGCTGGAGACAGATAAACGCCGTGGAAAAAGGGTGTCAGAGCAGAGCTGTGTTCGTCAGAGAAAGCAGGAAGCAGCAGAGTCTAGAGGTAGGCGTATTCTCCCTAGTAAGAGGGACTTGAAATACCCTGACTTTCTCTGTTCTTACAAAGAACTCTGTAGCTCTCAAGACTCTAAATACAAGCAATGTGGTAATTTCCCACAGGCCACTAGTATAGTGGAGGAAGCTAATGTTTTAACTCCCCGGCAGAGACATTTTAACTTTAAGGGCATTTGGGAGCCAGAAGTTCACTCTGACGAGGAGGAAATGCAGGTTGAATTCTCTGAAGATGTTTTAGAGGGAACTGCAATGGATTGCACGTACACTTTGTCCGATTGTGTAACGTCTTTGTGTTAAAGCAGCCAGAACTGTTGTAAGAAGAAACAGGTGAAAAAAGCACGTGAGTGAAAGGAACTGTTTTTCTGTTATTTTCTGGTGCTGTTTATTTAATGCTGAAGAAAGCTGATTTTTGTTCACAGTATTTTCTTTAATTGTGTTACCAGACGTATGGTCTGTTTTTCCTTTATGTTCCATGGTTTTGAATCCGCCCCGGACGGGGAATAAAGCCTGAGTTTAAACCTTACCCTCTGCCTCAACTACATTTATTGGCTAAAGGTACAAACTACAGGAACCAGAAGGCTTTTCTAATACCTTCATAGGAACTTAACAGCCAATAAAATACTGCCCCACCAAGCTACCCAAGCCCTCCTTAGCCTCTGGGCACGCTAGTGGGTCACAATACTTAACAGACAGATGGCAGCATGTTCGCACCGGCCTCTCTACCTCCGCACCTTTCCCACAAGAGAAAGGCATACCACAGGGATCCTCGCTCTCAGCCCTATTATTCAACGTCTACATGCAGCCC
The DNA here is from genome assembly GCA_033557465.1 of Ichthyophis bannanicus. Lineage (NCBI taxonomy): Eukaryota > Metazoa > Chordata > Amphibia > Gymnophiona > Ichthyophiidae > Ichthyophis > Ichthyophis bannanicus. The sequence goes on along the minus strand of CM066031.1, from coordinate 1,738,508,065 downwards.
ATTTGCAACCTCATCCGCTCTTTCAATATCAATTGCCTAATCTATACCGACAACGTTTTACTATACATGCCTATCTCGACAGATCATCCTGACCTCTCACCTCTATCTGCCTGCTTCGATGCTGTCACAGATTGGCTACACACGCAGAAACTCAAAATACATTTTAAAAAAACAGAGGTCCTCTTTATCACCAGGAACCCAACATTCACGCTGACCACCTCACTAAAGGTGCGAGATGCAGAGCTCCTCAGCAAGCCCACGGTTCGGTACCTAAGGGTCACGCTGGATCAACAGTTCAATATGAAGGCCCAAATAAGCAACATGGTCAAAGCGATCTATAACAAAATTCGGACGCTTCGCCACCTGCGACAGCTGCGTGAGCCAGAAGACTTTCGGAGAGTCTACCAAGCACTAGTAATTCCACATTTTGACTATGCGAACGCCATACTACAAGGTCTCCCGAAAAACACGCTGAATCCTCTGCAACTGGCAATGAATGCAGCCGCTAGAATCCTGCACGGAGCCTCCATGAGGGAACATGTAACCCCAAATATGAAGCACCTTCATTGGCTCCCGGTCCACCTACAAAGCCATCAACAAGTGCTCCTCCACCTCCCTCACAGATCTCATACAGGCCACCTCCCTCATAAGAACATAAGAACATAAGATATGCCATACTGGGTCAGACCAAGGTCCATCAAGCCCAGTATCCTGTTTCCAACAGTGGCCAATCTAGGTCATCCGTACCTAGCAGTTTCCCCAAAAGACACAGCTTCCGCAATGCTTGTACTGATATAATGGGTCCCTTCTTAATAATGGTTTATGGACCTTTCCTCCAGGAACTTGTCCAAATCTTTTTTAAACCCAGCTACACTAACAGCCTTTCCTACATCCTCTGGTAACAAATTCCAGAGTTTGATTACACGTTGAGTGAAAAAATATTTTCTTTTATTAGTCTTAAATAGTTTACCCTGTAGCTTCATTGCATGTCCCCTAGTCTTTCTATATTCTGATAATGTAAACAATCGATCTACGTTTACCCGTTCCACTCCGTTCATTAATTTATAGACTTCTATCATATCTCCCCTCAGCCGTCTCTTTTCCAGGTTAAAGAGCCCTAACCTTTTTAGCTTTTCTTCATAGGAGTATCCTTCCATCCCCTTTACCATTTTGGTGGCTCTTCTCTGAACCTTTTCTAATAACGCTATATCCTTTTTAAGATACGGTGACCAGAATTGCACACAATATTCAAGGTGCGGTCTCACCATGGAACGGTATAGAGGCATTATAATATCTTTTGTTTTATTTTCCATTCCTTTCCTTATGATACCTAGCATTCTATTTGCTCTCTTGGCCGCCGCTGCACACTGGGCCAAGGGTTTTAACATGTTATCCACAATGACGCCAAAATCTTTTTCCTGGGTGGTGGTTCCTAATGTGGAACCTTGCATTGTGTAACCACAGTTTGGGTTGTTCTTCCCTAGGTGCATAACTTTGCACTTGTCCACATTAAATTTCATCTGCCATTTTGATGCCCAGTCTTCCAATTTATCAAGATCCTCTTGCAATTTTCCACATTCCTCTTGGGTTTTAACAACTTTAAATAGTTTTGTGTCATCTGCAAATTTGATAACCTCACTCGTTATTCCACTTTCCAGGTCATTTATGAATATGTCAAAAAGCAGCGGACCCAGCACAGATCCCTGGGGTACACCACTATTCACCTTTCCATTGGGAAAATTGGTTATTTAGCCCAACCCTCTGCTTTCTATCTTTTAACCAGTTCCTGATCCACAGTAGTACACTGCCTCCTATCCCATGACTCTTTAGTTTTGCCAAAAGTCTTTGATGAGGGACCTTGTCAAAGGCTTTCTGAGTTTTTGCTTCCACAGCAAGCTTCTTCTCAAATTCTCCCTTTGCCCGCTTTATGAATGCCTTGCATTTGACCTGCCAGTGCTTGTGCTGTTTCCAGGTTTCGTCGTTTGGCTCTTTTTTCCATTTCCTGAAAGATGCTTTTTTGGCAACAACAGCTTCTCTGACCTCACCTTTAAACCATGCTGGCAGTTTTTTGGACTTCCTTCCACTTTTCTTAAAGCGGCAGAGTAAGGAGATCAGCCGCCGTCAATATGCTGAAACTCCCGAGGGCGATCACAAAATGCTTGCAGGCAACTAGAAACAGAGTTTTTACGCTATATGCACCCACATTCTGGAATGCCCTGCCACCTGCCATCCGGGCTATCAATGACCTCGCCCAGTTTAGGAAGGCATTGAAGCACTATCTGTTTCTCCAGCACTACACCGAACCCAATGACAACCCGCAGTCATTCACACTCAGGACCCAGATTGAAACCCCCGACGTAGCCACTCCACGAGTCTGGAGCCCAGCCCGCTAGACCCCGATCCCTTTGACGGGTAGAGGTATATTCCCCTGCCTTGTCATCATGTATATAGCTGATGTGTAAATAGTGTCGAGCTGTCCTCATAGCATATGACAGCAAGTTATCTTGTACATAGTTACCCTGTTAACCCTGTAGATAATCCCCTGTTTATTGTAAGTCCAGTGCAGGCCTACACCAACATTCATTCCCTTCATTCATTAATCTTTCCTATCTTAACTCCCCCTAAAACTTCACTTGTATCCCCACTTTATAGATTATATTTGGCCAGAAGGATTGGGGTTTTCTAGTCCCCAGGTAAACCGCACTGATTTTTAAAGACAGCGGTATAGAAGAGATATTAAATAAATAAATAAACATAGATGTTTAAGGATAACAAATAAAAAGGGGAACTAGAGGAGATTGGAAGGGTTTGTTTGTTTGTTTGTTTGTTTTTTAAATCTTTCCTTGACACATCCTGATAAGTGAGCACCAAAAGGAAGTATATTAAGAGAAGTAAAATATTTTTAGGTATTTAATCATGTATCGCCCAAGTACTATCGCATTCAGGTGGTTTACATTCAGGTTCTATCTATATTTCCCTTGTCCCTGAAGGGCTCAGTCTTTCTTGTACCTGAGACAAAGGAGGGTTAAGTGTCTTGCCCAAGTCCACAAGGAACATCTAGGGGACTAGAAAACCCCAATCCTTCTGGCCAAATATAATCTATAAAGTGGGGATATAAGTGAAGTTTTAGGGGGAGTTAAGATAGGAAAGATTAATGAATGAAGAGAATGAATGTTGGTGTAGGGTAGCATAACAGTGAATGGGTGTGAAAGGTACTTGGGTGAGGTTCTGCTGCATAATTTAGGCTGAGGGGTTGAGCGGCAGTGGGAAAGTGAGTGATTGAAGGAAGGATTGTGACTGAGTGGGTATGGGAGATCTGAATGAGTGAATTTGAGAGAGATTTTTTTTTTATTTCTTTCCATCAAGCAAAACTTGCATAATTTCCTTAGAAACATAGAAACATGATGACAGAAAAAGACCACATGGCCTATCTAGTCTGTCCTTCCATATCAACAACTACAACAGTCCACTTTTTACCTTTAGAGATCCTCTGTGTTGGTCCCATGCTTTTTTGAATTCAGTTACAGTCCTCATCTCTACCACCTCCACTGGGAGACAATTCCATGGATCCACTAGTCTTTCTGTAAAGAAATATTTCCGCATATCACTCCTGAATCTATCTCCCTTCACCCTCATCCCATGTCCCCTCGTAGCAGAACTTGCTTTCAATTGAAAGAGGCTCTCTCCCTGAACATTTATGCCACGGAGGTATTTAAACATCTCAATCATATCACCTCTATCCCGCCTTTCCTCTAAGGAAAACATATTAAGATCCTTAAGTCTGTCCTCATATGCTTTATAATGAAGCCCACTAATCATTTTAGTAGCCACCCTCTGCACCGACTCCATCCTGTTCACATCCTTTTGAAGATGCGGTCTCCAGAATTGCACACTATACTCCAAATGAGGTCGCACCAAAGACTTATACAGAGGCATTATCACCTCCTTTTTTCTGCTAGCCATTCCTCTCCGTATGCACCCAAGCATCCTTCTAGCTTTTGCCGTCGCCTTTTCTACCTGTTTAGCTACTTTAAGATCATCAGACACAACCATGCCTAGGTCCCACTCTTCTTTAGTGGACAAAAGTACTTCACCTCCTATACTGTATTGCTCCCTTGGATTGCTGCAGCCCAAATGCATGACCTTACATTTTTTAACATTAAATCCCAGCTGCCAAATTCTAGACCATTCTTCAAGCTTAGCTAGATCCCTCCTCATGTTATCTACACCTTCCTGGGTGTCTACTCTATTGCAGATTTTGGTATCATTTGCAAAGAGGCAAACCTTACCCGACAGCCCTTCCGCTATATCACTAACAAAGATGTTAAAAAGAATCGGACCAAGGACAGATCCCTGGGGCACACCACTGGTAACATCCTTCTCCTCAGAGTGAGCCCCATTTACTTGTACTCTTTGTTGCCTCCCACCCAACCAATTTCTAACCCAAGCAGTAACTTTAGGGTCCATCCCTAGGGTGCTCAGTTTGTTTATAAGTCGCCTGTGAGGAACAGTGTCAAAGGCTTTACTGAAATCTAAATACACCACATCTAGAGCTCTCCCTCGGTCCAACTCTCTGGTTACCCAGTCAAAGAAATCAATCAGATTTGTCTGAGAAGACCTGCCTCTGGTGAATCCATGCTGCCTCGGATCCTGTAATCCGCTGGACTCCAGAAACCTCACTAATTTTCTCTTTCAGCAGCGTTTCCAATAATTTACTCACCACCGAAGTTAAACTAACCAGCCTGTAGTTTTCAATCACATCCTTACTTCCGCTTTTGTGTAAAGGCACCACATGAGCCTCTCTCCAGTCCTTTGGCACCACTCCCGACTCCAACGAGGCATTGAAAAGGTCTGTCAGTGGAGTTGCTAGAACGTCCCCAAGTTCCCTAAGTATTCTAGGGTGTATCCCATCCGGTCCCATCGCTTTGTCTACTTTAAGTTGAGCTAGTTTCTCACGAACACAGTCTTCTGAAAAATTTTAAAGATGTCCCTCGCTTCTGTTCCTATTTGTGGGTGTTTTCTGAGGTCCTGCTCCTGGTTCTTCATCTGTGAACACAGAACAAAAATATTTGTTAAGCAATTCCGCTTTATCCTTATCAGCTTCTACATATTCCCCCCCTGCACCCTTGAGTCTGACAATACCACTTTTGCCCTTCCTCTTCTCACTAATATATCTGAAAAATGTCTTATCCCCCCATTTTATTGCATTGGCTATTTCCTCCTCCTTTTGAATCTTTGCCTTCTTGACTACTTTGCTAGCTTCTCTAAGTTTTTCCAAATACAGATGCCTGTCTTCCTCTCTCTGTGATATGTTGTATTTCATGAAGGCCTCCCTCTTTTTCTTCACTTTTTCAGCTACTTCCTTTGAAAACCATAGCGGTCTCCTTTTCCTTTTGCCTTTATTTACCATTTTAACAAAAAGGTTGGTTGCCCTTAAAATACCCCCTTTCAGTTTTGCCCACTGTTTTTCTACATCCCCCAGCTGTTCCCATCCCACTAACGACTCCCTGAGGTATTGGCCCATCTTCCAAAGTTAGTCTTCCTAAAGTCTAAGATCCTCACCTTGGAATGGATTCTAACAGCCCTAGTCCTAATACTGAACCACACCATCTGGTGATCACTGGATGCAAAATGATCTCCCACTACAACATCAGAAACACTTTCACCATTGGTAAGCACCAAGTCCAGTATGGCCCCTTCATGTATGGGGTCTGTTATCAACTGCCTGAATAGTTCTCCCTGTAGAGAATCCAGGATCTCCTTACTTCTAGATGATACTGCAGCAGAAATGTGCCTTAAGTAGGAAGGGTAAGGGGAAATAGTAATAGGGAAGGGAGTCCTGTGTCCTCAAGTTGAAAAATAAGAGTCAGCTGCCTTCTGATTAAAAATCCACTAAGTATAGACCGCTGAGCCTGGAAACTGCCCACAAGATCCTGGAGCTCCGGAAGAGTGCTGAACCGAAGCTCGGAGAAGAAAATGCATTTTTATGGGTCTCAACGAACTACCTGACACCAGATGTGATAAGTATTATCCTCTCAGAAACACTTTTTAACAATTATTTGAGCTCAAATAAACAGAGATATTTGAGATATGAGTCATACCTCTACCAACTATTTTACTGATAATTTTAATAGAGTGAAAAAGAAAATCACAAACAAATTCAGGACAAATGTTATATGATAGAATCCTCTTTATTGTAAATTTTAAAATGTTACTTTTATTTTATTAATACAACTTTGTAAAATGATTTATGAGTAATTTTGATCATTTTAAGTTATCTCCTATGCATTAATTAATTCCATCTCAGCTCCTATCCCTTTAGTAATTTAATTTTCCTCCATTCTTCTCTTCCTCTTTATAAAGGGGAAGAGTATTCCTGGGGAAACCTAGAGTTTCTGCCCTGCTTGTCACTCTCTAGGAGCTATCAAACACGATCATCTATCCCGGTTTCCGTGTTTATGGGGAAACCTTACTTGACTGATGCTTAGAGATTGTGGCAAGGGTGTGATTTACTTCTCGGCGTCTATCCGTCTCTGTGTGAAAAGCAGAGCCACTGGAGAAGGCTGGATGCTGTGTTTGATTCTCAGCATCTGACTCAGATCATTTTTACAACAAGCAGAGAAGCTATGGGGGGATGCATTCCCTTTTCTCTCTTCAGATCTTGATCCTCCTTCTCCTTTAGATCACCTCCTGGCTTATGACTTTACACTTCCAGCACACATGTTCAGGCCTAAAGAGCAAAAGCAAAAGTGACCAGTCCCTGTGAAAACCAGACTGAGCCACCTCTAGCACATAAGGGCAGGAACCAAAGAGTGACCGGCCCCTGCATTTCCTTCCATCTCTGTTTCTCTGTGAAAATCATGAAGCTGCCGCTGGCTCAGCATTTGACGAGAGCAAAGGTCTAGTGTTCCTTCAAACACAGGCACAGAGCTACAGTAATTAAAAACTCATAGAGGAAACAACAAGTCTATTTGCAAAGCACATAATTAAAGCAGACTCGACGGCACTTAACAACAACAAATAGGATTTCTCTCATTCTCCTTCTTTCAGAGTTGCCAAGTTACCCAGTTCCAGGAGTAAGATTTTTGCCAGTTCTGGTTTTTAGTTTGCATTGCAATGCAGTATAGTATGGTATTTGTAGTCCCTGATTTTACCCATTGGAATCAGTGCTGCAGGTCCCATAATTCATCAGAATGAGATAGTTAGAAATCCAGGACTGGCTTAAAATCTCACTCCTGGAACTGAGTAACTTGACAACTCTGGATCAGTGTGTATGATGGGGAGCCTTTGCAGATGCATGCACAAAAGATCCCCTGCATCTCGCCCCCTCAAACAAACTTCCTGTCCCAGCCCTGAGCCACCTGCAGCACTGAGGGCATTGAAATGTCTGTTTTGTCACTCCAGACTTGCTTCACCTGCTGCCACCTCCCCCCAAAATGGCTCTTCTGTCTGCATTGCTGGGCTCGAGGACAGGAGCTCACCAAAGACGTGAGAGCCAGGAACTAAGGTCAGAAATCAGGGACAATTGCTGAAAATTGACATCTGGTAACCATAACACTGTTACCTTTTGGTGAACAAAGTCTAGGACAGAGATCCTATACTTCTGTAAGCAGGGCCGGCTCCAGATTTGGTTCAAGGTGTTCGCTCTAGGCGGACTTTAAGCTTTAAACCCCCTTAGCTGTCAAAATCTATCATTTAGCGTTCAGTGCATACATCAAAAATACAGCAAAAATAGCTTATTGGAAGTTGAAGCTTCTCAAGCCCTTATGACACTTGCTACAGTACAACGACTTCAGATCTGTAGTGCAAGCCATCATCACACCCCACCTGGACTACAGAAACATCATCTATCAAGGTCTCCCCAAACATGCACTATACCAACTACAGCTAGTACAAAATACTGCTGCTAAAGTACTAACTGCCAGTTCAAACCAACAACACATAGCACCAGCCCTGAAGAGTCTACACTGGCTTCCAATCAGGGCCGGCCCGTCCATTGAGCAAGAATGTTTTTTGCACAGGGCCCCACGTTTCCTACATATCCGGCAGAATGCAGCAAGTCCACTTCAACAACGAAATGGCCTCACCATTCCCTCAAACCCAAGGCATACCGCAAGGCTCGGCCCTGTCTTCCCTCCTGTTCAACCTTTATCTTCGACCAGCCTGTAAAATATTCCAGGATCACATGATCAGTTATCACATCTATGCTGACGACCTAATGCTATATACTCAACTTGATGTCGACAACCCGAATCTCAGCCAACTGGAGAAATGCCTCAGTGAGCTCCAAACCTGGTTGCAACAAAATAATATGTCCATAAATCACAAAAAAACGGAAGTGATGTGCATGTCCAGAAAAACTGACTTCAACCCACCACCAACAGTCACCTTGAACAATAATGTCTACGCCACAAAGAACGAAATAAGATACCTAGGCGTGACACTGGATTGCCACCTGAAGTTGGAAAAGCATCTCCGAATTACCAATCGAGCCATTTTCCACAAGCTAAAAATCATGCAACCACTACATAACATCATAGATCACTCTGACTTCAGGACCGTAGCACAAGCCCTCATCATTCCTCATCTGGACTATTGCAACGCCATACTACAGGGTCTGCCTAAAAAACCCCTCAATATCCTGCAAATGGCGCAAAATGTGGCAGCTAGAATCATCATGGGGATCGGCCTGAAGGATCATATCACACCAATACTAATAGACCTACATTGGCTCCCAATCACTGCACGCATACAATATAAAATCATTATCACCGCATTCAAGCTCATTCATAATATAGCACCCTCTTACCTCAGCACCCTTATCACCCTACAGCCAAATAACAGAAGCAGAAGATCTCCAAACCTCAATACCCTCCTGATCCCGGGGAGCCTGAGATCTGTCAAAACAAATACCAGCAACCGAGCATTTTCATTTATAGCGCCTCTGCTATGGAACCAACTACCATGCGAACTGAGAGCAAACAGTGACTTGTTGGACTTCAGAAAAAAACTTAAGACTCATCTTTTCCAGATGCATTTCTATCCTGCCTAATCACCATGTACTCACACTGGGTCACAACAGGCACAAAGAAAGAACTCCGTGTTATAGCCAACAATAGACCCAGCGATATGTAAATATGTATATATATGTGAAATTACTAGCCTGCAATCAAATGTGAATCATATAATTCGAGTGATACGACCTGTACTTTTCCACTAAATCATGATGTATGTTTAATACCTGGCCTGTACAGCCACACTTTTATGTATAGCAAACCGCTGCTGATCGCTGGAAGTAGCGGGATACAAGTGTACACTAAATAAATAAATAAATAAAAGAACATTCTGTTTTTTTTTCAAAATTAAATAAAAAAAAACCCAAACTGGCTGCTACCACTGCCGCTGCCGCCGCGGCAGTGGCAGAATGGAGTGTCCCGCGGGGCCCCCTCTGCCCGGCTGAGTCCCTCCCTCCCTCTGCGACGGCTGAGCCCCTCTGTGCCAGCTTTCAGATTCGCGAAGGGAGAGTATCTCCCTCGCGTCTCTGTTAAGCCTGCAGGGGCAGATGGGAAATTTCCCATCAGCCCCTGCAGGCTTAACAGAGAAATTTCCCATCAGCCCCTGCGGGTTTAACAGAGACGCGAGGGAGACACTCTCCCTTCGCGAATCTGAAAGCCGGCACAGAAGGGATCAGCCATCGCAGAGGGAGGGACTCAGCCGGGCAGAGGGGGCCCCGCGGGACACTCCATTCTGCCGCTGCCGTGGCGGCAGCAGCAGTGGTAGCAGCCAGCTTTTTTTTTTTTTTTTAAATTTTCCTTGAGCCGATAGGGGGGGGGTTAGGACTGGTAATGGGCTATGGAGGGGGTTAGGACTTGACGAGGTGGGCTGTGGGTTGATGGTGGGGGGTTAGGACCAATGTTCCCTCTAATTTTCTGTAGGCTGTGTGCGCATAAAATATCAGCTGTGTGCAGCTTTTGAAGGAAGGCTAAATTTTTGTGCGCCATATAAGGACACTTGGAGTTATATACTTTAAAATTTGACTACACGTCAGAATACAGTATGTACACCACATTGATTTTAATCAAATTAAATGAAAATAGACGATTACTAAATGAAGCGTGAAATTTCTAGTAATTACAATCATAACTTTTAAATTTTAAGACGTCTGTGTTGTTTTCTATCAGAATCAGAGCTGTAATGTTTGTGCGCTCTGTTGTAAAGTATGTGCGCTCGCTCGGCGAGGTGTGTGCGCGCGCACACGCGCACAGCTTAGAGGGAACAGTGGTTAGGACTGGTAATGGGCTATGGGGAGGCTAGGACTGGAAATGGGCTGGGGGGGTTAAGACTGGAGGTGGGCTGATGGGGTTAGGACTGGTAATGGGCTATGGGGGGCTAAGACAGGAAATGGGCTGATGGGGAGGGGTTAGGACTTGAGGTGGGCTGTTGGGGGGTTAGGACTGTTAATGGGCTATGGCGGGCTTGGCCTGGAATTGGGCTGGGGGGTTAAGACTGGAGGTGGGCTGATGGGGTTAGGACTGGTAATGGTCTATGGGGGGGTTAGGACTGATAATGGGCTCTGCGGCGCTAGGACAGGAAATGGGCTGATGGGGAAGGGTTAGGACTTGAGGTGAGCTGATGGGGTTAGGACTGGTAATGGGCTGTGGGGGGGGGGTTCGGAATAATAATGGGCTATGGGGGGGCTAGGACAGGAAATGGGCTGATGGGGTTAGGACTGGTAATGGGCTGTGGGCTGTTGGGGGGTTAGAACTGGTAATGGGCTATGGGGGGGTTAAGACTGGTAATGGGCTGTGAGCTGATGGGGGCTGTCTGGTAATGGGCTATGGGGGGGCTAGGACAGGAAATGGGCTGATGGGGAGGGGTTAGGACTTGAGGTGGGCTGATGGGGTTAGGACTGGTAATGGGCTGTGGGCTGATGGGGGGGTTAGGACTGGCAATGGGCTGATGGGATTAGGACTGGAAGTAGGCTGATGGGGGGTTAGGACTGGTAATGGGTTATGGGGGGGGGGCTTAAACTGAAAATGGGGTGATGGGGGGTTAGGACTGGAAGTGGGTTGATGGGGGGCTAGGACTGGTATTGGGTTGGAGGGTTGCTAGGACTGGAAATGGGCTGATGGGGGGCTAGGACTGGAAATGGGCTGATGCAGGGACTAGAAGGGAATGGATGCTGATGGGGGTTAGGACTGGTAATGGGTTATAGGGGGGGGCTTAAACTGAAAATGGGGTGATGGGGGTTAGGACTGGAAGTGGGTTGATGGGGGGGCTAGGACTGGTATTGGGTTGGGGGGTTGCTAGGACTGGAAATGGGCTGATGGGGGGCTAGGACTGGAAATGGGCTGATGCAGGGACTAGAAGGGAATGGATGCTGGGTGAGGCTGGAACTAGAAGGGAGCTGATGTTGGGGGAGGATTAGAATGGGATGGGGCTGGGAGAGTAAAATGGAGAGGGGAAAAATATTTTGTGTGGGAGGGATGAAAAATCTACAATTGGCCGGGTATTGGGAGAGTAAGTGGGGATTGAGGAAGGAGGGGTAAAATTTGAGTGGATGAAATAGGAATGAGGAAAGAGCAAGAGGAGAAAGATTATTATGTTAAAGCAGATGTAGAGAGAGAATGGAAAAAAACTAGAAGAGAGAAGAAAGGACAAATGGACAGCAGACGATGGACAGTTAGCAGAAGACACAAAGAAACCAGAAGAAAGTGGCTGGAGCAATTGCAGCTGAAAAAAAATGCACAAAAGGTAGAAAAATATCTCATTATTTTGAATTTATTAATTGGAATATGTCAGCTCTGGGAAATGTGCATCATTAACGTCTGCGCTTTGTTTAGTACAAGAGCAAATTAATGTATAGTTTTATTTCTACAGTGTTGTACATTCCAAGTTTGGCTTTTGGGGTTCCCAGTTTAATTATTGTCTTCCTATTTCTAAATTGTGATTCTTTGTTTGGTGATGGTCTATGTTCTGCATGTGTAATTGAGCTGACGTATTCTGTTTATGTAATTCCTATTTGACATTGCCACTTGTTCTCTTTCCTCAGTAGGTCATGTATTGTTATTCTCTGAAATGTATTGGTTTAATATTTGCAGTGTTTCCTTTTGATAGGTAGAGTATGGTGCTTTGTGAGTCCTGGTAGTGCTGTTAGGATACGGCGGGTTTGCTATGGTTCTAAATGGGCAGTGTTTGTAGTAGTTCCTAATGTGTCTGGCGGTTGGCACTGGATTATAGTAATGTAGAAATCTTTTAGTCTTTCTTTATCCATACACTCATTAAGAGGCATGTTTACTAAAAGTTAGTATATGGTAACATTATGCAAATATTTATGCAAATGAGGCCTCTTATGCAAATGAGGCCCCGCACCGAGTCTCCGCACATGGCCCCGCACCCCCGTTGGGCCGCCCCTGCTTCCAATCTCTCAACGATCAAAATATAAAGTCATCACTACAACCTTCAAAATCCTCCACAACCTTTCAGCCCCTTGTCTCACTGCTCAGATCACAAAAGCATCCACTACAAGACCGAGAAGAGCTACAAACCAGAATCTCCTGATCATCCCTCCACTCAAGACCAAAACAACACAACAGACAAGTAACAGGGCATCTTCACTGTATGCACCCGTAATTTGGAACTCCCTGCCCAAAGCCGTCAGAATAGTTCCATTATTATTTTCGTTACGTTACCTGTAAACCGCATCTGATCTCTGGAAGAATTGGTATAAAAGAATGTACAAATAAATAAACACACAATCAACCAAAGATCTGAAAAAGCTTCTCAAAACACACCTCTCAAAAAATGGACCCTTATGACAATACCTAAATATGGATGTATCATACCGTCATTATCAACCAACCAAATCAACCCTTCACAATTATCCCTCTCTAATATAAATGATCCACCCCTCCATACTTGATCCTTCTTGAACTACACCCTATTCCCCTCCCCACTGTTAACCCCATATTTATCTCCAAGTTATTTCTCCCTGTTAAATGTAAAACAAATCCGTTGAGATTATGTTATGTTGTTTAATGTAAACCACTTCGGACAAAGGTGGTATAGAAATACTGTTAAATAAATAAATATTTGCCGCCTCCCTCCAGAAGTTGCCACCCTAGGCAACCACCTAGTTTGCCTAATAGTTGGGCTGGCCCAGACTGTTAGGTTACCAGATTTTTGCAGGCAAATCTAGGACATTAATCCAAAGTGTATGGGGGAGGGGGAAGGGGAGGGAAAGAACACCTTAGTTCCAGGTTTGAGCAACAAAGCATGCAGGAGGGAAGAGGAGTTACTATCCTGCCCCCTCCCCCCCCCCATCTATCTCATGACAGCCACAATATCACTTCCAAGCAGACAAATCAAGAGAGAAAGAGAAGCAGTGATGCATTTCCTCCAGATTGTGCAAAATATAAGGAAAACAGATGGAAATTCTAACAGCTGACATATGACAGTGCAAAGGCAACGTCAGGACCATATTGACATGAATGCCCCACTGGACATCCATCAGCATGGCTTTAAACCCCAGCACAGTGTGGAAACACTACTCACTTCCCTCTTTGACAATCTCTTAAGAGGCATGGATAACATAAAGAACGGATTCCTGCTAGTGTTCATGGACATCTCGGCAGCCTTTGACACTGTGTCCCACGCCAGGTTAGGATTATGCAAGAATACTCTAAAGTGGTTTACTTCCTACTTGGAAGATCGAACGCAACAAGTCAAATGCACCCAAAAGAAATCATTGCAGTTCCCCGTCATGCAGGGAATACCACAAGGTTCAGCCCTGTCATCAATGCTCTTTAATATTTACATCCAACCCATATGCAACATCAAACGCCACAAACTCCACTATCACCTCTATGCTGACCACATCATGGTGTATGCTCCAATCAACCTACTAGCACCTAACACCACAGCAATAACCAGATGCCTTGAAGACATGAATGCCTGGCTCACAGCCAATAACATGACGGTCAACTACGATAAAAGTGAGGCAATGTTCGTCACCAGGAACCCCACCTTCATTCCACCACAAACCATCAGCATTCTAGACAAACTCATAGTAGTCAAAGATGAAGTTAAGTACCTGGGCATTACAATGGACAGAGCTCTGAACCTGAAATCCCACATCACCAAAACCGCAAACAAGGCCTATCAATGTTTGAGGACCAACAGAAAGATCCAGCCATTACTCCGCCAAGACCACTTCCACACAGTGTGCCAAGCACTCATCACACCTCTGCTTGATTACAGAAATTCGTTATATCAAGGCCTCCCTCAGCAGACCTTCGACCCACTCCAAATGGTGCAAAACACTGCAGCACGCATCATTACGGACACTCCAAGAACTGAGCACATCACCCTCGTCTTACAGCAACTGCACTGGCTCCCAATGATGGCCAGAGCAAAATTGAAAACAGTCCTGATCATCTTTAAAATCATTCACCATCTCTCAGCAGATGCACTCCAAAATATCATAACAAGGGATATCAGCAATAGACCAAGAAGGACCAATAATGACAACATGATCGGCACACCTGCAGGATATCACAAGACTAAACAAACAACTTCAAGAAGAGTTCCTTCACTACTGGCGTCCACACTTTGGAACTCCCTACCAACGAGACTGAGGGCATTAAAAGACATCACAGACTTCCGCAAGGCCCTTAAAACCCTGCTCTTTACAGAAACATATGAGCAGACAGACAACAGTCTCCACCCGAACAGTAATGCAACTACCTCCGCCAACTCGATACTCACTCATCCCAACTAGACATACGAGTTCATTGTATAATGCCGTTAAGTACCCCCATGTTAAATGTAACCCTCCAATTGTGCTGTCTAAATGTTGTTAAGTACCCTCATGTTAAATGTAACCCTCCAATTATGATGTGATCACTTTGATTGTAGGATAAGGTGGCATAAAAATCTGTCTAAATAAATAAATAAATATGCAAATCATTAAACTGAAAATAAAATTAATTTCTGTCCCCTCTCTCCCCATTGCTGGAATTGGAGAGAGAAGGCTGCCAAACAGATGGGAGTCAGGAACACAGCTCTCACTTTGGTGACAATCCCTGAAAATCGAGGATATCCTTCTGGCTTTAGGGTTCCTCACAATACAGAATACAGCATCTTGAGAAGTGGCTCCTCTTTTACCTGCCTATCACAGCTCCCTGGGTTGATACCCAAGAATTGAGAGTTGCTGCTATTTTACAATCTTACCTCTGCCCTTGGGCAATGGTAAAATCACTCTCATTCCTTCATCACTACTATGAAATCTTTCATGCCTGCAGAGTTGCCAAGTTACCCAGTTCCAGGAGTAAGATTTTAAACCAGTCCTGGATTTCTGATAATCTCATTCTGATGCATTATGAGACCCGCAGCACTGATGCCAATGGATAAAATCAGGGACTATGAATATCATACTGCATTGTAATGCAAATTTAAAACCAGGGTTGGCAAAAAATCTCAATCTTGGAATTGGGTAACTTGGCAGCTCTGTGCCTGAAAAGTTCCCTTTAAGGCAGTGGCTCTCAACCCAGTGCTTGGAACACACCTAATCAGTCAGCTTTTCAGGATAACCACAATTAATATGCAAAAGAGGGATTTGCATGCGGTGCCTCCATTGTATGCAGATCTCTCGCATGGATATTCATAGTGCTTATCCTGAAAACCTGACTGGCTAGGTGTTTCCTGAGGATTGGGTTGAGAACCCCTGCTTTAAGAGATGTGTAATCATTTGAAATAAATAAGAAATGTCAGAGGCATTTCCTATTTTGCTTTGCTATTTTTTTTAAATAAAATAAGAGCAAACTGTAGCAGCAGAGCGCAGACAAACCAATGATACCAGGAGTCTGTTCAGAAGGTCCAAATCATTTATTTGTGCACAAGACTCAAGCAGAATCAAATTCAAAATGGCTGAGCAATGGTTTCTAGCAAAAGAACAACTTTTATAGCCTTCTTCTCCATTCTGGACATAGGCAAACTTTTCATTGGTCCCAGTAAAGGCGTGGGTTGTGTATACAGGGTATCCTAATTGTTCTCCATGTTCAGTGTTTAACAGGAAGAAAGAAGGTCTGATGGTTCCTAAGACACATGCTCCTCCCCATTGTGGTGGGAGTTGCGCATATGCTCGGTTTCCACAGATCCAATATAGGCCAGGTGGGGCTTGCCAGGCTTGGACTTTGGCAAGGTTAGTCCATAGACCTGCAAGTTCAGGAAATCTGGCTAATGGGTTAGGAGGTTCAGGATGTCTGATTCCTGACCACCATGCTACCTTCTTGGTCGTGGCATTATAGTATTTCTGGCTAAGACAGACCAGCTGTGGTCCTGCCGGGATCGCGCCCTTCCGACGAGGGCCGCTCCCTGGCGCCACCGGTCCCTTGTATCGGAGGGAGCTGGTCGGACCTCGGCGGGTGACGAGTCCGGCTGGAGTCAACGCCTCGAACCCGAGTGAGGGGAGTCCGAGGTCCAACTCATGCGCCTGCTTGGGAAGTTTTGAGGACCGGATCCGGTGAGTATAGTTTTGATTTTGGGTCTAGACAGAAATAGAAAGAGCAGTACTGCCATTGGAACTTGGAATTTGGAATTTGTAATCTCGAGATATTGGGACTTGGTAAGAGAGCCTGATCAACTCTCAAGGAAGAGCCGAGTAGCCTGGCATGGGAATTCGCTAGGTGAAACCCTCATCCTTTTTGTAATTTGGAAAAAAGACTAGTCAGAACAGATAGAAACGAATGCATTCTGGGAATACGTTGCTAGCATGATTGTGTGAACGAAGTGTGATTGAGAGGTCTGGCAGCACGGACCAAGTGAAAGCGGACCCCTGATTAGCGCATTTCCTGACCGGGCGACCGCGTTCAGGTCGCGAAAAGGGGGAAGCGATTGTCGTCTTGTCTTGTTATTTGTATTCCCTGTATGTTTCCAGGGCCGTGAGGACCCCTTACCCACGGTCCGCCCACCTTTTCCCTTCTGTCTGTTGTTGCGCGCACACATCGAAATGGGAGGGGCGGAGTCTACTAGGAACACTCCATTAGAATGTATGATCGCACATTTTAAAGAGGGATATTCAGGAGATTATGGTATTAAAATGACAGCAGCCCGTTTGCAGATTTTGTGTACTAGGGAATGGCCCGATCTAGACCCCATCTGGCCCCGAGAGGGAACGTTCACCGTAGAGATTATCCAGTCAATACACCGTAGAGTGCGGGTAGCGCACCCCGATCAGTACCCCTATATAGATTCCTGGTTAAGTATTTGTGAAGATCCGCCCTCCTGGGCGCAGCGCTGTTATGAGGAGCAGTGCAGAATAATGTTAGCTAAAATAGATTCTAGACAGAGAAAGGAACAGCCTAGAATGAAAGAACAGGATAAGAAAGCCAAGAAGAAACCCATCTTGGCAGATCCCGATTCCCCAGAAGTAGTCCTCAGGCAGCCCCGAACCCCAGGTCCAGTAAGAATAGCCCGGCGGCGTCCTGCCCCAGATCCCCAGAGACCGCCGGAGCCGAGGCGAGACCCAACCCCTGACCCCCTCCTCCTGGAGGAGAGAAAGAGAAAGAATTAGCGGGAAGAGAAGAGGAGGATGTAAAAAGTGAGCCAGAAGCGGAGCTAGAAGAAGAAGGAGAGGATCCCCCAGAAGAGGAAGAACAGGACAGTGTACAAATAATTGAGAAAGCTAGCGCTAGCACTAGCAAGCCAGTGAAGGAGAAACCCAAAGCAAAACCAGTTGAGAAAAAGAAAGCGACTCCTGCAAAGACAACGACAATAGCCCTTAGATCCCAGACCCAAATGACGCCTAGGACAGCCAAACTGTTTCCCTTAAGGCAAGTCCCGGGAGTGCCCGTAAAGAATGATAATGATGAAGTGGTAGCGGGACCCCTAACTTATGTGTATATCCCATTCTCTACAACGGATTTATTAAATTGGAGGTCGCACTATGCCTCCTATACTAGCAAGCCCCAGGAGCTGACAGAATTAGTAACTAGTATTATGGAAACTCACCAACCCACTTGGCCAGATTGCCGTCAGCTCCTGACCACCCTATTCACTACAGAAGAACGAGCGAGAATTAGAAAAGCAGCTATCGAATGGATGGCAGAAAACCCTGCAGCTCCAGCGCAGGGGCAGAATATAATAGATCGTAGAGAAGCAGCTCAGAGAGAATTCCCGAATGAAGACCCCCAATGGGATCCAAATACAGATGAAGGATCCACCGCCCTAGCCCGTTTTCGCCAAGGCTTTTTACAAGGCCTGCGAAGAGGAGGCCAAAAAGCTATGAACCTTTCCAAAGTAGCAGGAATTATCCAAGGAATAGATGAGAGCCCAGCAGATTATTATGAAAGATTAACTGAAGCTTATAGAATGTATACTCCCTATGATCCCGAGGCACCAGGAAGTTTATGCATGGTGAATTCTGCTTTTGTAAACCAGTCTCAACCAGACATTAGACGTAAATTACAGAAATTAGAAGGGTTTGCGGGCATGAATGCAACACAGTTATTGGAAGTCGCTCATAAAGTGTATGTGAATCGTGATACTGAAAGACAGAGAGAATGTGATAGAAAGATGAAGAAGAAAGCTGATTTTTTGGCTGCGGCCATAGTTGAAAAGAAAAGGGGAGGTGTCCCTAATCGAAGGAGCAGAGGAAGAGGGCGGGGTCAAGGCGGAGGCCGGACCCAGAGACTAGGCGTGAACCAATGCGCCTATTGCAAAGAAAGAAGAAGGACATTGGAGAGATACTTGCCCGCAACTCGAAGACGCCCAGCAAGATGACGAATACGATCATCAGTGGCGAGAAGAAAGACGAGGCCGTCCCCGAGGCCGAGGAGGAGCCAATCGAGAACAATTCCAGCGAGAGAGGGGAGGAGGAGCCATCCAAGCATTGGCCACACAGGCCCATGATGAGGATGACGTGGATTAGGACAGACCGGGCTCCAAGTTTGCTTTAGGTCTCCAGGAGCCTATGGTCGAAATACAAATAGGAGACCAATTTATGAACTTTATGGTTGATACTGGAGCAGAACATTCAGTAATAGACAAAAAGATAGCCCCATTCACCAAGAAAGCAGTCACCATTATAGGAGCAACTGGTGCCAAAGCCACAAAGTCTTTTCTACAAAACCGAATATGCAGTCTAGGAGGACAGCAAGTAACGCATCAATTCCTTTACATGCCCGAATGTCCAGTACCCCTACTGGGACGAGACATGCTAGCCAAGCTTCAAGCACAGATATCTTTCTCCGAACAAGGAGAAATGCAAATGACAGTGAATTCTCAAGCCAAACCAGCAGGAGTAATGCTGCTGACAGTACCCCGAGAAGAAGAGTGGAGATACTACATTGATGATTCGATTCAAGATACCTATTTTGAACAAACCTTAAAGAACATTCATGCACCACTTGAAGTATGGGCAGAAGGCAGTCCCCCAGGCCTAGCCAAGCATATAGCACCAGTGATTGTAACCCTCAAGCCTAGCGCTACACCAGTGCACGTCAAACAGTACCCTCTCCCAAGAGCCGCAATTGAAGGCATTCATCGCCACCTACAGAGATTACTTGAGTATGGCCTACTGAAAGTATGTCAATCCCCATGGAACACCCCACTTTTGCCAGTAAAGAAACCTGAGACAGATGATTATCGCCCAGTGCAAGATTTGAGAAGAGTAAATGATGCAGTTGAAACTATACACCCAGTTGTACCCAATCCTTACACTCTACTAGGATTGATACCCGCTGAAGCTACCCATTTCACTGTACTGGATTTAAAAGATGCATTCTTTTGCATAAGATTAGCCCCTGTAAGCCAAATATTGTTTGCATTCGAATGGCAAGACCCCATCTCTGGAAGAGGGGGCCAACTCACCTGGACAAGATTACCCCAAGGATTCAAGAATTCACCTACCATCTTTAGTGCTGCACTAAACCAAGATCTTTCAAGCTATCCAGTAGCCCCGGGGAGGAGAGTACTTCTCCAGTATGTGGATGATCTGTTGATAGCTGCCATATCAGAAAAAGAATGTATACGAGCCACCCAAGATCTCTTGCAGTTACTAAATGAAGCTGGATATAAAGTTTCCAGAGCCAAAGCACAACTATGCCAAACAGAAGTGAAATACTTGGGTTTTCGTATTACCCAAGGAAGCAGAAGATTAGGCAGAGAAAGAAAAGAAGCAGTATGCAGAATTCCAACTCCAACAACCAGAAAGCAAGTCAGAGCCTTTCTGGGAGCAGCAGGATATTGCCGAATCTGGATACCCAACTTTGCCCAAATTGCCAAACCACTGTATGAAGCCACAAAAGGAGAAGAGAAGTCACCACTGGAGTGGGGACTTGAGCAGGATACAGCCTTCCAGAAGTTAAAAGAAGAATTGATGTCATCACCAGCACTTGGACTACCAGATGTCCACAAACCTTTCCACTTGTTTGTACATGAAGCACAGGGAAATGCCTTAGGCATGTTGACTCAGAAATTAGGAAATTGGGAACGACCTGTAGCCTACCTATTGAAACAATTGGACCCTGTGGCCAAAGGATGGCCACCCTGCTTGAGAGCAGTGGCGGCTACAGCACTATTAGTGAGTGAAGCAGACAAACTCACACTAGGACAGAACATACGAGTCACTGTGCCACATGCAGTCCTTGCCCTTATGGAACAGAAAGCAAATTATTGGCTCACCAATTCCCGAATGTTGAAGTACCAGAGCATGTTATGTGAAAACCCACAGATACAACTTGAAGTGAGCCATGCCTTGAACCCAGCTACCTTGATACCCATCAGTGAAGAACTCCCAGAACATGACTGTATCGAAGTCATGGAAACTGTGTTCTCTAGTCGACCTGACCTAACAGATGTGCCCATAGACAATCCTGACCAGATTTATTATGTTGATGGGAGCAGTCTCATCCTTGACGGACGACGCTGTGCCGGATATGCAGTCGTCACTCAACACGAAGTAGTTGAATCATCAGCCCTAGCCTCAGGCACATCAGCCCAGAAAGCCGAATTGATAGCACTCACCAGAGCATTGTTGTTAGGAGAAAAACTTGTGCTAAATGTATATACAGATTCCAAATATGCTTTCACTACCTTGCATGCCCATGGAGCTCTCTACAAAGAAAGAGGACTCATCACATCCGGAGGAAAATCAGTCAAATATGGTCCCGAGATATTGATGTTACTTGATGCAGTCTGGGCCCCAACACGTGTAGCTGTCATGCATTGTAGAGGACATCAAGCAGGAAAAGGAGAAGTTGCTCGAGGGAATAGATTCGCAGATGCCTCAGCACGACAAGCAGCTATGACAGGACAGATTGCCCCACAAGCTATGCCAATGCAAGCAGCATTGTTTTCAGTACCCTTGAATCTATGGACCCCACGATATACCACCAAAGAATTGGATTACTATTGTGACAAAGAAAATGGAGTATTGAAAGACGGATGGATTGAGCTGCCACCAGAAGAAGGCAGTCAACCTCCGGGAAGAATAGTAATTCCTGAACTGTTAGGACCATCCTTTGTCAAAGCTTTCCATGAAGCCACCCACTATGGAAAGAGTGCTATGGAGAAAGCACTCAGACCACATTTCTACATCCCTCTGATGACAACCATATCAGCCTCAGTAGCACGACAATGTCAAACCTGTGCCAAGAATAATGCCAAGCAAGGCCTTATTACAGCACCCCGAGTTCAGTCAAGAGGTGTGACCCCCATGCACAACCTCCAAGTTGATTTCACCGAAATGCCAAAAGCCAATGGATACCATTACCTACTAGTATTAGTTTGTACTTTCTCTGGGTGGGTAGAAGCATTCCCAACCAGAACTGAGAAAGCCCGAGAAGTTACCAAAGCCTTAATGAGAGAGATTGTCCCCAGATTTGGAATCCCAGCAGTAATAGGGTCAGACAATGGACCCTCATTTGTCTCCCAAGTTACACAGCAGTTAGCAAAAGCTTTGCAGATACAGTGGAAGCTCCACACTGCATACAGACCCCAGAGTTCAGGGAAAGTTGAGCGAATGAATCGTACCTTGAAAGCCCAAATGTCCAAGCTTTGTCAGGAGACACACTTGAAATGGCCCCAAGTGCTCCCCATAGCTTTACTCAGAATACGCTCAGCCCCTGTAAAGTCAACAGGATTTTCCCCTTTTGAAGTTTTGTATGGTAAACCCCCACCAATAGTGCAGGGAATCAAAGGAAGTCTAGCCCAGATTGGTTCAGAAGTAACCAGACAAGAACTCCTAGCTCTTAGTTTTGTTCTGCAGACTCTCCATACGTGGATCCAAGACCAGTTGCCTATCAACTTGACGGAACCCTTGCATCCCTACCAGCCTGGAACTTCGGTGTGGATCAAAGATTGGAAGAAGATACCGTTGGAACCCCATTGGAAGGGACCGTACACCGTCATCCTGTCTACCCCAACTGCAGTAAAGGTAGCCGAGATCGACGCCTGGATCCACCACAGCAGAGTCAAGCCCGCCGCCGATCCTGAACCAGAGCGGTGGACAGCAGAGCAGCACCCTGATGTACCCTTGCGAGTTACTCTGAGACGGCAACCAGCAGCATAGACACTTCATCATAAGTGCTTTGCAGTAGCCAAGTCTTTCGAAGAGGATTGCTGTTTTCCATGCAGCAACAGTTTTGTTTCAACGAACCCAATTTGCATGTGTGATTTGACACACTACTTTGAGACTACATTGACTAAGCCAGACTTCACAAGCCAACTGAATAGCTAAGTTGGTTAATGTGTGCTGGACATCTTGAGGATCTTCAATCAACACTCAGCACCCGTTAAATTGCTTCATTAGCAAACGGGACGAAGAATAATAGACCGTCGTGATCAAGATCAGCAAGCTGAGGATTCAGAAGAACTCCAATCAACATCAACATGTATCTTTGCTTCTGCTTTGCCTTGGTTGCCTTCTTTGGAGGTTTTGAACAGACTTATGCTCTACCTCCATGCACCGCTTGTATTACCTCTACTAGAACTGGACTGAAAGTAACTCAGACTTTGCTTTACCATTCTTATTATACCTGCAAGGGAACAATAACTCGGTGTATCTATAACACCACTGAACTAAATGTTTGCACTCATGGCAAAATCAAAGCTTGCTATAATCCGCATCAGAATCCATCCTATTACACGTTGGAAATAAGATGGAAGGATGCAGATGGACCTATATTAGCTGCTACACCACCACTTAAGGACATTACTAAACCTGCTGTTCTGAATTTTGATGCATGTAATGCTATTAATAGAGATAGTCAGTCCACCTGTGGTACATGGGAGAAAGCGTATCGAAATGACCATAAGTATATGTGTCCGGAAGGTGCCACAAATTGGTGGAAGTGTACAGGTAAAACAGGATCAGGGTATAGTACTGCTACAGCGGCAGACTACTATTGCCCGTATTGGGAATGTGTTTTTTATGCTACCTGGAACACTGGTATAACTGATGAGAAAATAGATAAACGGATGGCTACTCTAACCAAGCCAACCACAAATGATAAATGTCAGAAAGATGCTTGTAACCCCTTACATTTGCGTGTACATAACCCTCATGCATGGAAACAAGGATATAAGTTTGGTTTACGTATTGCTGGAGGAGGAACAGATCCAGGGACCATTGTGTATATTAGATTGAATACCCAAGCCCACAAGTCATCTAAATATCATATTCATAATACCTTTTATGAAGCTATGCATGTAAATAAGTTTGAGATCCCTCACCCTTCACAGAATTTGTTTCTAGAATTAGCCGGAGCAGTAGTATCTAGTCTTAAGATCACAGATTGTTATTTCTGTGGCGGAACCCAAATGGGAGACCAATGGCCCTGGGAAGCCCAAGAATTGAATTATTCCATGATTTACAATCAGACTGAATTACACAAGACAACCAGTGAATGGGTGTTAGCGCACTCAATCGTTGGACGTCTTTGCTATGCCAGAACTGGACCCCAGTTCACTCAAAAGGTAGGACAGCTGGTCTGTCTTAGCCAGAAATACTATAATGCCACGACCAAGAAGGTAGCATGGTGGTCAGGAATCAGACATCCTGAACCTCCTAACCCATTAGCCAGATTTCCTGAACTTGCAGGTCTATGGACTAACCTTGCCAAAGTCCAAGCCTGGCAAGCCCCACCTGGCCTATATTGGATCTGTGGAAACCGAGCATATGCGCAACTCCCACCACAATGGGGAGGAGCATGTGTCTTAGGAACCATCAGACCTTCTTTCTTCCTGTTAAACACTGAACATGGAGAACAATTAGGATACCCTGTATACACAACCCACAAACACAAAGGAGCATCGAGACAGAAAAGAGAGGCCTTACAGATAGGCAAGTGGGAGAAGTGGCAAGGTGATGATTGGCCACCAGAAAGAATTATTGAGTATTATGGACCTGCCACTTGGAATGATGATGGTATGTATGGTTATCGTACCCCAATTTATATGATCAATCGTATTATTCGCTTACAAGCAGTAGTTGAAATAATAACCAATGAAACTAGTCATGCTCTCACGCTCTTAGCTAGACAAAGTACTCAGATGCGCACTGCCATATACCAAAATCGCTTAGCACTTGATTATTTATTAGCAGCTGAAGGAGGACTATGTGGTAAACTGAATTTAACTAATTGCTGTTTGAAAATAGATGATAAAGGTCAAGTAGTTGAAGAAATTGCTAAAGATATGCAAAGACATGCTTATGTGCCAGTACAGACTTGGCACGCCTTGAAATTTCCTAATTGGTTTGCTAACCTTTTCTCTTGGCTGGGAGGATTTAAGACTTTCGTTATCTTAGTACTAATCCTTGTTGCTGTTGTCCTCTGCTTACCATGTTTAATCCCATGTTGCATGCGTTCCCTTCATAGTGCTATTGATAGTACAGTAGAGCGGAAGACCGCAACTAGAATAATGGCTTTATACAAAGCTAGCCCTAGTGGAACCAGTAAGAATCCCTTAATCAGGATGTGAATTTTCTGGAAAGTGATTTAATTCTCACACCTTATTAAGTAATAGGGTGAGATTAATCAAAGGGGGGAATGTGGCAGGTGCAGGCCTGTGACCCACGGTGTCTGACATAGGCAGGCCAGCATGGCTAGCTTGACCTGTAAATGAGGCCTGTGGAGAGGCATATAGGATTGCACATCCCCCAATATGCTGCTATTGTAAGAAAGAACTCAGTAGAAATATTGAATTAGCTTAGATAAGCAGAATTGCAGAATTAAGAAATGGAAAAATACAGAAAAGATGTGTTTTAAAGTTACTGATAAGAAAAAGTACATTTGCAGAGAAATATTGAGGAGTGCTGACAGATGAGTTACAGAACCTTGCTCTTCTGCACGCACAAATGGTCCCATAGCCTTGAAAGTGTGAAAGTAACAAGTTGATGAACTGACCATTGTAATTGGGACTAGAAGGGGGGCAGGCAGGTGTCATGCTCACAGAAGCCCACAGAAGGAACATAATTGGAGAAACTTATCAGTACCGGGACCAATAGAAGGGCTACGGGAGGTACGGGAGCGTACCGGGACCAATGAAGTGTTTTTCTATACCTAGAATGGAACAGAAGTCTATAAAAGTTGTTGTAATGCTTGAAAACTTTGCTCAGCCATTTTGAAATTGTCTTGCTTGAGACTTGTGCACAAATAAATGATTTGGACCTTCTGAACAGACTCCTGGTATCATTGGTTTGTCTGCGCTTTGCTGCTACAACCCCTTCTATCCCATCTATTGGTCCCGGTACCTTTACGTAGTCATCCAATGAGAACCTTGGTCTGGGCTCAGCACCTGGTTGCCTCCCTTACAGTCCCCATTACAATGGACAGTTCTTAGACTCTTGATACATCTCTTCTCCAAGGTCACTAGCTAGCTAGAATATGTGGGAAAGCAGGGCACTGTAATCTTTCTTACAGCAAGTTAATTAATTCCATAGAAGCTTCTCACATCCTTATCAATACCAATTAGAGCTGTTTTCTGTCTTTTCTAAGTTTCGTTTCTGCTTAGCTATGTTCAGTTAAGCTGAGTTAAGTTTCAATTCTACGGTGTCATCATTCAGGGGGGTTTTCATTCCTCTGGGCCTAACCACAAGCTTCATTTACAGGTCAAGCTGCTTAGGCCTGTCTGTTTAGTTCAATTAGCATGGATCATAGGCCTTCGCCTACCACAAAACTATTGTTGGTTTTCTCTTTGTTTCACTTTGGCCTCCCTTTTGGGTTTTTATACCTAGCCCTCCACCAAGCTGCCACTGACACAATGCTTAAATCATTTAAAAATCCTTACTGGACATCTCTCAAACCCCCTTTAGCCCCTCATTCCCCTTTTACCATATTTAGTACAGAGTTGCCAAGTTTCCCAGTCAGAGGAGTAAGATTTTTTGCAGGCTGGGGTTTTAAATTTACATTGCATTACAGTATGGTATTTGTGGTCCCTGATTTTACCCATTGAAATCAGTGCTGCAGGTCCCATAATGCATCAGAATGAGAGTGTCAAAAATCCAGGACTGGTTAAAATCTCACTCCTGGAACTGGGCAACTTGGCAACTGTGTTCTTTAGATAGACTCTGTCACTATGACAACCAACAGACCCCCCCCCTCCCTTTTCCTCCCTTCAGACAGGGGGTAACCTCTGATGTAACAGCCGGTATGTAAAGTTATCACAAGGGCATGATGAGTAGTTAACGGCTGTAGCTATGGCAACCACTCATTGCTCTTCACCCATTACCCCCTCCCTTTCAAAGTTCTTAGCCTAAAGAAATACATCTTTCTTTTTCCTTACAGAAGAAGAGAAAAGAGAAAGATTTTGGTGCCAAAACAATAATTATGTAGCTGAATTTATTTGAACATTTACACATGCTAGAAAAAGCTAAAAAAGTACACATGCTGCACAAATGTCTGAAACAGCCCTCCCCCCCTCCTTTTTCTACTAGAGATGCGCATTCACCAAAACTGAGAGAAAAAATTTTAAGATGTCTTAGCGCAGCAAAAACACTATCATCCTGTCAAAATTTTGCTTTGTAGAAGGACACACCCCCTGTTATTTTCTCATCCCACTTCAATTAAAGAGTACTGTACATACAATGCAAAATTCATGTTGTGTGTTTGTTCCCTATAGTATCCTCCCCTTCTTCACAGAAAACCCCTCCACCATTCCCTCCATGTCCTCCACTAAATTTGCCCTTTTGGAAATACCACTCACTGCCCCCTCCTTTTTCCTCCACAAAACTCCCCACTGCCCTCCCTTTTGCAAATCCCCCTTTCAAGCATCTTTCAGGAAATGGAAAAAAGAGCCAAACAACGAAACCTGGAAACAGCACAAGAACTGGCAAATCAAATGCAAGGCACTGATAAAGCAGGCAAAGAGAGAATTTTAGAAGAAGCTTGCTGTGGAAGCAAAAACGCGAAATAAAGATTTTTTCAAGTACATTCGCAGCAAAAAACCTGTGAGAGAGTCAGTTGGTCCATTAGATGATAGAGGAGTTAAAGGGGCACTAAGAGATGACAAGGCAATAGCGGAGAGACTGAATGAATTCTTTGCTTCAGTCTTTACTGAGGAAGATGTAGGGATGTTACCCATGACTGAAGTGGTATTTAAAGGTGCGGAAGAATTGAAGGAAATATCGATACATCGGGAAGATGTATTACAACTATTAGATAAACTGAAGAGTAGCAAATCACCTGGGTCGGATGGTATACATCCAAGGGTGTTGAAAGAACTGAAATATGAGATTGCAGACCTGCTATTAGTAATCTGTGAACTATCATTAAAATCATCTCTAATACCTGAAGATTGGAGGATCGCCAATGTAACACCAATTTTTAAAAAGGGTTCCAGGGGTGATCCGGGAAACTACAGACCGGTGAGCCTCACGTCAGTACCGGGAAAAATGGTAGAAACCATCATAAAGAATAAAATTACTCAGCAAGTAGATAGTCATGGCCTAATGGGAGACAGCCAACATGGCTTTAGACAAGGAAGATCTTGTCTTACTAATCTGTTATGTTTTTTTGAAAGTGTGAATAAACAGCTGGACAAAGGTGAGTCAGTTGATATAGTGTATCTGGACTTTCAGAAAGCCTTTGACAAGGTCCCTCATCAGAGACTTTTGGCAAAACTAAAGAGTCATGGGATAAGAGGCAGTGTACTACTGTGGATCAAGAACTGGTTAAGAGATAGAAAGCAGAGGGTTGGGCTAAATGGACAATTTTCCCAATGGAGAAAGGTGAATAGTGGTGTACCCCAGGGATCTGTGCTGGGTCCGCTGCTTTTTGACATATTCATAAATGACCTGGAAAGTGGAATAACAAGTGAGGTTGTCAAATTTGCAGATGACACAAAACTATTTATAGTTGTTAAAACCCAAGAGGATTGTGGAAAATTGCAAGAGGATCTTGATAAATTAGAAGACTGGGCATCAAAATGGCAGATGAAATTTAATGTGGACAAGTGCAAAGTTATGCACCTAGGGAAGAACAACCCAAACTATGGTTATACAATGCAAGGTTCCACATTAGGAACCACCACCGAGGAAAAAGATTTAGGCGTCATTGTGGATAACATGTTAAAACCCTCGGTCCAGTGTGCAGCGGCAGCCAAGAGAGCAAATAGAATGCTAGGTATCATAAGGAAAGGAATGGAAAATAAAACAAAAGATATTATAATGCCTCTATATCGTTCCATGGTCAGACCGCACCTTGAATATTGTGTGCAATTCTAGTCGCCATATCTTAAAAAGGTAAATGGTAAAGGGGATGGAAGGATACTCCTATGAAGAAAGGCTAAAAAGGTTAGGGCTCTTTAACCTGGAAAAGAGACGGCTGAGGGGAGATATGATAGAAGTCTATAAATTAATGAACGGAGTGGAAAGGGTAAACGTAGATCGATTGTTTACGTTATCAGAATATAGAAAGACTAGGGGACATGCAATGAAGCTACAGGGTAAACTATTTAACACTAATAAAAGAAAATATGTTTTCACTCAACGTGTAATCAAATTCTGGAATTTGTTACCGGAGGATGTAGTAAAGGCTGTTAGTATAGCTGGGTTTAAAAAAGGTTTGGACAAGTTCCTGGAGGAAAGGTCCATAAACCATTATTAAGAAGGGACCCAGGATATCAATGCTTGACCCAGTACAAGCATTGCGGAACCTGTGTCTTTTGGGGAAACTGCTAGGTACGTATGACCTAGATTGGCCACTGTTGGAAACAGGATACTGGGCTTGATGGACCTTGGTCTGACCCAGTATGGCATATCTTATGTTCTTATGTTCTTACTGCCCATCCCCTTTCCTCCACAAATCACCCAGTACCCCTATGTTTCCTCACAGCAAAGTTCCCTACTACACCCTCCATCTCATAGTCCATGCTCTTCTCTGTATTAACACAGGAAAAATGTGAAGTAGAATTTATTCAAAAGTACATGAGAGAGGGGTTTTGGAAAGACTATCCTATGTGAATTTTATAACTGCTATTAAGTCATTCAAAGCAACAGGAAGAATGGTCTTTCTCTGCCATGGTGAGGCCTGAACTAAAAGTTTTAAAAGTGCCAGGCTCCTTTTCAGGTGGATAGACATTGCTTATGGTGCCACGATTTATATGTGGAAAAAGAGGAGGATAGTCATTTCTTTGTAAAGGTGCTCTCTGTTTTCTCACAATACACAACCATCAAGGCAAGGGGAAAGATATTTGTCCTCAATCTATAAGCCTCTGACATTAAAGCATTCAAATCCACGATGGTATAACTGTGTGGTTTTCTGGTGGCATCCTTAAAGGCCTCATGAAAGAAGCATGACTTACCAAGGTGCATATGTCTGGCGAGAACAGTTAAATTGTAACTTATCTTCGGGGATTTTGAAAAAGCACCACATATTTGGTATTCAAGGTGATATTATCGCTTGTTCTGCCTTGGCAAAAAAATGTTCTGGACATTATTTTATTTGGCTGAACTTTTATACTGCTTTTCACCAAGGTCAAAATGGTATACATAGAAATATGGCCTACCTAGTCTGCCCTTCCATTTTTTATTGCCATCAAGCCAGTGTTGGCTCATACTGACCCAGCTACCTTTGGGTTTTCTTGGCACTGTATTACTGGAAGTAGACTGCCAGCCTTTTCTTCAGAGGCAGTGGAGGGTAAAGTGGCTTGCCCAAGGTCACAAGGAGTGCCAGTGGGAATTGAACCCTTGATCTTCTGGGTACTAGGTAGTTGCTCTAACCACTAGGTTACTCCACTACTGTCCTTTCATATCATTTACAATAGTCCCTTGTTTACCTTTAGAGATCCTCTGTTTGTCCCATACTTTTTTGAATTCAGATAGTGTCCTCTTGTCCACCAGCTCCACTGGGAGACTATTCCACACATCTACCACTCTTTCCGTAAAGAAATATTTCCACATATTACTCCTGAGTCTATCCCCTTTCACTTTCATCCTATGTCCCCTTGTAGCAGAGCTTGCCTTCAATTGAAAGAGATCCTCCCGTGCATTTATGCCAAGGAGGTATTTAAATGTTTCTATCATATCGCCCCTATCCCACATTTCCTCTAAATTATACATATTAAGATCTTTAAATCTGTCCTCATATGCTTCATAACGAAAACCACTAACCATTTTAGTAGCCACTCTGCATCAACTCCAACCTGCCTATATCCTTCTGAAGGTGCAGTCTCCAGAACTGCACACAATACTCCAAATGAGGTCGCACCAAATAACTAAACAGAGGCACTAACACCTCCTTTCTTCTGCTGGCCATTCCTCTCCCTATACACCCAAGCATCATTCTTGCTTTTGCAATCACCTTTTCTACCTGTTTAGCTACTTTAAGATCATCAGACACAATTATGCCCAGATCCCGCTCTTATTTTGTGGACAGACGTACCTCACCCCTAACACTGTACAGCTCCTTTGGATTTTTGCAGCCTAAATGCATGACCCTGTATTTTTTAGCATTAAATGCCATGTTCTAGACCATTCTTCAAATTTAGTTAGATCCCGCCTTATGTTGTCGACTCCTTCCTGTGTGTCTACCCTATTGCAGATTTTGGTATTGTCTGCAAACAAGCAAACCTTACCCGACCGTCCTTCCACAATATCACTAACAAAGATGTTAAACAGAATTGGACCAAGGACAGATCCCTGCGGCACACCACTGATATCCTCCTCCTCAGAGTGAGCTCCATTTAGCTGTACCCTTTGTTGCCTCCCACTCAACCAACTTCTAACTCAATCAATAATTTAGGGTCCATCCCTAGGGTGCTCAGTTTGTTTATAAGTTGTCTATGTGAAACGGTGTCAAAGGCTTTACTGAAATCTAAATACACCACATCTAGGGCTCTCCCTTGGTCCAATTCTCTGGTCACTCAGTCAAAGATTTTTTTTTTAAATTTGATTTTCATTATTGAAATACTTCCAAACAAATATACAAGAAACTAGATTACAAATTACCTCCTTAAATGAAAATAATAATAGCATTGAATGCCAGGTAATACAACCTCATCTCTAAGCTCACATATTAGGGAGAAAAAAGCAAAAGAAATTAGAGCATAAGATAAATCAAGGGTTGCTCAAAACATGCAACCATCAAATTCTATCACCCCCTTCTTTCCTCCCCCAACTTCATCATGCTTTTCCCTAGTAGCCAAAAAAGCCTCCAACTATGAAAGGTCCACAAAAGTAAACCCATCACTATGCAATGTAATTACACATTCACATGGATAGCAGACAAAAAAGATAGCCCTGAGGTCCAGCACTCTCAGTTTAAGGGCCAAAAAGGCCCTTCTCTGGAGTTGTGTGGCCCTGAAGACATCCGGAAACAACTGCAGCTTCGCTCTGAAACGAAGGTAACTAATAACGTTACCCTGGATGTTATGGAATCATGCAAGTCTTCAAAAAAACTAGTCAAATTGATATCAAGATGTGCTTGTAACACATCAAACCCCTCTGGAGACTCCTTCGAGTTAAGTAAAATAATTTGGAAAAACCCATTGAGTCAGCCCCAGCAACTGTCAGGACCTCCTGAAGGCATTTCTGTAGCAATATCTCAGGTGAAAGTAATTGACATACAGGAAAATTTAAGAAATGAACATTCTTTGCCCTAAGTAAATTCTCATATTTATTTTATTTATTTATTTATATTCTCTTATATACCGCACTATTCAGCATCAGCGCGGTTCACAAAGAACAAAAATCTCAGTACAGTCAACATGCATGAGTTTACAGATAACAAGGGAAGGAACTTGGATATACTTCTAACTTTATTTAATAGGTCTTCTATACCGCTTTATCATATATTCAAAGCGGTTTACATAGAACATAGAACAGTTACAGCAACGAGCTTTACGTCGAACAGGGATATATAACTTGGAGGTTAATTGGGATATTACAAATGATTAACAATTGTTTACTATGTACAAGGAAACTGTTACAATGGTATGTAGTCAATGTTATGTAGTCATTCTGTCAAGGTTGTTGGTCTTCTGGGTTGGCTCCAAAGTATTCAATGAAGAGGTGGGTTTTTATTGCCTTCCTGCAGTCTACTAGGTCTGTGATTGCTCTTGTTGAGGTGGGGAGATCGTTCCATAGCTGGGGTGCAAACAGGGAGAAGGCTCTCTTGCAGGTGGATTGATTTGCTTTCCTGATGTTTAGTGGGGTCTCTAGGTTGTTTTTGTCTGTTCTTCTTCTTGTTCTGGGTGGGCTATCTTCCTGATAAGTGGTTGGAGGGTTTTTGGGGAGAGTGGAGGAGTAGCCTAGTGGTTGGGGCAAGATACTTCTGGCCGGAAGGTCAGGGGTTCAAATCCCACTAGAGGACAGCAACCTTGGGCCAGAAGGACTGGGATTTCTAGTCCCACAGGTGCTCCTTGTGGTCTTGGGCAAGCCACTTAACCCTCCATAGCCCATGTTCCCTGTAAAATAGTTATCTTCAAGTTATAATACCCTGTTCAATGTAAACCACACTGATGCAGAATAGCACAGTATATAAGAGAATGTAAAAAAATAAATAATGTTTTAAAGGTTATTATTAAGTTTTTGTATTTGGTGCATACGGAGACCAGGAGCCAGTGTAGCTGGTGGAGCATGAGGGTTATGTGATTCTATTTTGCTGTTCCAGTTATGATTCTGGCCACAGTGTTTTGCACCAGCTGTAGTGGAAGGGTAGTTTTCTTCGGGAGGCCATAATGGATTGCGTTACAGAAAGCAAGTATAGGCATTATTATGGCTTGGCATTCAGTTCAGAAGTCACCGTAGTTGAATAGAGGTTTGAGTTTGCGTAGTATTCTGAGTTTGTGGTAGGCTGATCCGGTTGTCTTTTTAATGTGAGGTTGGAAGCTGAGTTGCTGGTCAAAAATTACACTGAGGTATCTGACTTGCTGTATATTGTTTATGGTGTGGTCGAAGATCTTTATTGAATCCGGTGGTGAGAATATAGTACTCCTGGTAATGTGTATCAATTCAGATTTTCTGTAGTTTATGAATTGGCTTTGATTGTTGAGCCATTCTGACATTGATTCAAGGCATGCAATGACTTGTGTGTAGTTTGGATGTTTGACGTTTATGGGGGTGAATATCATAATGTCATCCGCATATATTCTGTAATGGATGTTGAATTGTTTGTTGCATACTGGCTGGATGTAAATGTTGAATAATATTGCTGAGAGAGCCGAGCCTTGTGGGACGCCTTGGTATTGGGTGAAGGGTTCAGATTGTTGGTTATTGATTTTTACTTGCTGTATACAGTGGGAGAAGTATGAGAAGAACCAATCCAGTACTGTGCCACTTATCCCCATGTCTCTGAGTCTCTGCAACAGGGTGTTGTGATTCACCGAGTCAAAGGCAGCAGTGATGTCTAAGAAACATAATACAAAACCATTGTGTATGTACTGTATCTATGCCTGTTATGAGTGCATCCAAGAGGGATGTAATTAGTGTTTCTATGCCGTGGTTTTGTTTAAATCCGTATTGATGTGGGCCCAGTGGGGCATGGGTATCTATGTGGTCCTGTAGTTGATGTTGTATGCATTTCTCAATTATCTTAGATATGAAGGTGAGGCTAGATATTGGTCGGTAGGAGTTTGGTTCATTTTTGTCGAGATTATTGTTCTTAAGGATTGGTCTGATCAATGGATGCTTTCTTGAGTTGCTGGGGGAGGTATCCTTGTGTGAATGATGATTCAACAATCATTTGCAGATGGGGTGTTAGGTATTCTTTTGTTTGCTTGATCCAGTTGACAGGGCATGGATCAATGGGGGAGGTTGTTGTGTTTATGTTAGCTATGATGGAGTTGAGTTGTCTTGATGGGATGTGGAATGACTTCCCACTTCCTGGTCACCCAGTCAAAGAAATCTATAAGATTTGTCTGACAAGACCTGCCTCTGGTGAATCCATGCTGCCTCGGATCCTGCAATCTATTGGATTTCAGAAACATCACGATTCTCTCCTTTAGTAGCACTTCCAAAAACTTACTAACCACAGAAGTTAGATTGCACAAAAGCGGACGCAAGGATGACATTGAGAACTACAGGCTGGTTAAAGGGACCATCTGTGCTTTTCTCAAGTACTCTGGCACCACTTCCGACTCCAAAGAGGCTTTGAAAAGGTCAGACAGTGGAGCCAGTAGAACGTCCCCCAGTATTCTTGGATGTATCCCATCTGGACCCATTGCTTTGTCTACTTTTAGTTTAGCTAGTTCCTCTCGAACATAGTCTTCTGAAAATCGTTTGAGATTCCTGTCGCTTCTATTTCTATTGCTCCAGGCCCTTCATCTGTGATCACAAATCAGAATTATTTGTTAAACAATTCTTTTTTATCCTCATGAGTTTCTGCATATTCCTCCCCTGCACTCTTGAGTCTGACAATACCACTTTTTGCCCATCCTCCTCTCACTAACATATCTGAAAAATGTCTTATCCCTGCATTTTATTGCATTGGCTATTTCTTCTTTTTTTTACCTTTGCTTTCCTGACTACTTTTTTATTTTATTTTATTTTTATTTAGCTGTATTTATATTCTGCTTTTCACCAGGTCAAAGCGGTCAATTGGGGGATACATTTAACATGAGGGGATATGACACACATACGTTAATACTTACAGGGAACATGGGCAATGGAGGGTTAAGTGGCTTGCCCAAGACCACAAGGAGTGCTTATAGGACTAGAAATCCCAGTCCCTCTGGCCTGAGATTGCTGTCCCCAGGTGGGACTTGAACCCCCGGCCCTCCGGCCTGAAGTACCTTGTCCTAACCACTAGACCACTCCTCCCTCATATCACCTCCCCTACTTTGCTAGCTTCTCTAAGTTTCTCCAAATATAGATGCCTATCTTCCTCTCTCTGTGATCACTTGTAGTTCATGAAGGCCTCCCTCTTTTTCTTCACCTTTTCAGCTACTTCTTTTGACAACCATAGCGGCCTCCTTTTCCTTTTACATTTATTTACCTTTATAACGAAAGAGTTTGTTACCATTAAAATATTTCCTTTCAGTTTTGCCCAGTTTTTCTACATCCCCCAGCTGTTCCAATCCCACTAATGACTCTCTGAGGTATTGTTCCATCTATGCAAAGTTAGTTTTCCTAAAGTCTAAGGCCCTCGCTTTCAAATGGATTTTATCAGCACCAGATGCAAATTGATCTCCTACTGTAACATCAGAAACACTTTCCCCATTGGTAAGCACTAAGTCCAGTATGGCCCCATCACGTGTGGGTTCTGTTACCAATTGCCTGAATAGTTCTCCCTGTAGAGAATCCAGGATCTCCTTATTTCTAGATGATACCTCAGCAGGGTTGTGCCAATCCACATCCGGCATATTGAAATCATCTATCAGTAGCACCTCTCCTTTCATGGCAATACTGTATATGTCTTCTATTAAATCTTCATCCACACTTCTTGTGATGGGGATCTGCATATAACTCCAGTGCAAACGGATTTCCCTTTCTGGCTTAACCCATAGTGCCTCCTCTCTTCCTTTTAAGCCCTGCAATTCTATAGCTTTAATATTAATTTTTAACATATGGTGTCATATCACCTCCCCTTCTTCCTACCCTGTTCTTCCTGAATAAAGTATAGGCCGGTATAATTACATCCCTGTCATGGTTTTCTATGAACCATGTCTCCTTAACCGCCACTAATGGCCAATTTTCTCAATGAAGAAAAGTGAATAGTGGAGTACACCAGGGATCTGTGCTGGGTCTAGGGGCAGCACAAGGGTGGTACGGGGCCATGTGCGGAGACTCATTGTGGGGCCTCATTTGCATATCCACTGGACCTCATTTGCATAAATGTAATTTATTTTATTTTAAAATGTATATGTTGCCAACTAAACTTTTAGGCAATTTTCAAAGGAGCCTTCACAAGCTTCTCTTTTGTACTGGCAATGACTTAGGGGCATGTTTACTAAATATTAATGTGCATTAAATGCCACCGCGCCAATAGAAATAAATGGATGTTCCTGCACTTAGCACATATTAACATTTGTGAATGCGAATTAACTTTTAAACATGCCTCTTAATGAGTGTCTGAATACCATTTGCATAGGCAGTGAGGATAAAGAAAGATTACCAGATTTCTACATTACTATACTTCAGTGCCAACTGCCAGGCACAATAGGAAGTACTATAAACCCTGTTCATTTAGAACCCATAGCAAACCCTCTGTATCATAACAACACTATTAGGACTCACAAAGCACCAAACCCTACCTATCGAACACTGCAAATATTAAACCAATGCATCTCGGAGAATGCCTCCTACTGGGAGAGAGAACAAGTTGGACTGTGTCACATAGAAACTACATGAACAGAATACTGCAGCTCGGTTACACATGCAAAACATAGTCCATCACCAAACATAGAACAAGGGATCACAATTTAGAAATATGAAGACAATAATTAAATCGGGATCCCCAAATGCCAAACTTGGAATGTACAGTAATACAGGAGAAATAAAACTATAAATTAATTTCCTCTTGTAACTAAACAAAACACAAAGATGTTAATGATGCACATTTCCCAGAGCTGACATATTCTAGCTAATAAATTCAAATTTAAAAAGTATTTTTCTACTTTTGTTGTTTGGACATTTTATTTTTCAATCGGAATTGCTCCAGTTGCTTTCTTCTGGTTTCTTCGTGTCTTCTGCTAAGGGCTCAATTCTGGGACGTGGGATGTGGGGCTGCACATTCCAGCAGGACGTGCAGCCCCTCAAGCCATATGGGCTTGATTCCCCCTCCGGCTCTCCACGTACATCCTGAGCAGCAGGATAGGGAGAGCCGGCAGGGGACAGGGGTAATATCTAGGTGGAGTGGGTGGGGCAGCCCGGCAGGACGCACAGAGCCGATTCAGGTCACAGCCCTATACTTCCTGCCAAGTAAAAGGGGACATGCTGCTTATTCCACCTGAACTGGCAATCGGGCTTGGGAATCCCCTCTCTGGGGCTGGAGACGGGGCTGGATGCAAGGGGGGGCCCTGCCTCCCAATCCAGGCCCTGGCAGGCCAGCTGTGGGTCGGTGGCGGGAAGAGGGGGCCTTAAGCCATGAGAGATGGGGGCACCTGTGGGGATGATGTTCCCGCAGGTGACTCGGGAACACCAGGCCATCCACAGGCCCAATTTTGTGCACCATGGGAACGTTTTGTTCCCACGGTTCAGAACCGGGTCCTAATGGGCCCGTCTTCTTCAGGCTCCACCTTTCCATTGTCTGCTGTCCATTTGTCCTTTCTTATCTCTTCTAGCTTTTACCCATTCTCTCTCTACTTCTGCTCCAACATACTGATCTTTCTTTTTTTTGTTTTTCCTCCATTTCTTTCTTTATTTCTTTTTCATCCACTCAAATTTCACCCCTCCATCCTCCATCCCCATTTACTCTCCCAATACCCGACCAATCGTAGATTTTTCTTCTCTCCCACACAAAATATCTTTTCCCATCTCCATCTTCACTCCCCAACTTCTTTTTTTTCCTCACCAGCCCCATCCCCTTCTTGTCCTCCCCCAACATCAGCTCCCTTCTAGTTCCAGTCCCTCTCAGCATCCACTCCCTTCCAGTCCCATTCTCCCATCCCTCCGCATCAGATTATTTGCAGTCCTAGTCTACAGTCTTCTTCAAAGGTCAGCAGCTCTCTCCTCAACCCCTGCCCCCCAATCAGCCCATTTGTAGCCCTAGCCCCAAGTTTTCTTCCAGGCCAGCAGTTTTCTCCTCCCCCTATCAGCTCATTTCCAGTTCTAGACTCCCCCCCCCCATCATCCCATTCCAGTCTGAGCCTATTTCCAGGCCTACCCCCCCCCCATTAGCCCAATTCCAGTCCTAGCCCTCCAATCAGCCCATTTCCAGTCCTAGCTCTCCCTAATCAGTCCATTTCCAATCCAAGCCAACCGATCAGCCCATTTCCAGTCTTAGTCCTCCCATCAGCCCATTTCCAGTCCTAACTTTCCCTAATCATCCCATTTCCAGTCCTAGCCCCCCTTCAGCCCATTTCCAATCCTAGCTCCCACCAATCATCCCATTTCCAGTCCTAGCCCCCCATCAGCCCATTTCCAGTACTAACCACCCCTAATCATCCCATTTCAAGTCCAAGCCCCCCCAATTAGCCCAATTCAAGTCCTAGCCCCCCCCAATTAGCCCAATTCAAGTCCTAGCCCCCCCAATCAGCCCATTTCCAGTCCTAGCTCTCCCTAATCAGCCCATTTCCAGTCATAGCCCCCCCCATCAGTTCATTTCCAGTCCTAGACCCCTCATCAGCCCATTTCCAATCCTAGCTCCCACCAATCAGCTCATTTCCAGTCCTAGCCATCCCATCAGCCCATTTCCAGTGCTAGCCCCACCCATCAGTCCATTTCCAGTCCAAGCCAGCCAATCAGCCCATTTTCAGTCCCAGAGCTCTCCCTCCCTGGAAGAGTCCCGCATCTGCCTGACTATCTTCGGAGGGAGCCAGGGATGCCTGAAGCCCAAAGTCCGGTGCCCCAGCTCACCTCTGCAGAGCCATGAGAAAGAACAGTATTTTCCTTCTTTCCCGTGGCTCTGGTAAAGTTGACCTACCGGCATACTGAATGCTGGGAGGTTAAACGGGGACATTTCCTGCCTCATGCGAGGCAAGAAATGTCTCCGTTTACCCTTCTGATATTTGGCATGCTGGCAGGTCAACTTTAACAGAGCTGCGGGAAAGAAGGAAAATGCATTCTTTCTCATGGATCTGTAGAGGTGAGCTGGGGTGCCGGGCTTCAGGCCTCTCCAACTCCCTCTGAAGACAGGCAGGCAGGCACAGGGCCACCTGAGGCATGGGGCCATGTGCAGGCAACATTCACCCACGATGGATGGGCCATCCCTGGCAGGGCCCACTGCTTTTTAACATACTCATAAATGACCTGGAAATGGGAATAACGATTGAGGTGATCAAATTTGCAGATGACACAAAATTATTCAAAGTTTTTAAAACTTTAAAACTTCAGGCCGGAAGGTCGGGGGTTCAAATCCCACTAGAGGACAGCAACCTTGGGCCGGAAGGACTGGGGTTTTTAGTCCCACAGGTGCTCCTTGTGGTCTTGGGCAAGCCACTTAACCCTCCATAGTTCATGTTCCCTGTAAAATAGTTATCTCCAAGTTATAATGCCCTGTTCAATGTAATTTCAGTTTGTTCAATGTAAACCGCACTGATGCAGAATAGCGCGGTATATAAGAGAATATAAATAAATAAATAAATAAAATAAAAACACAAGAGGATTGTGAAAAATTGCAAGAGGTCCTTGATGAATTGGAAGACCGGCTGTCCAAATGATAGATGAAATTTAATGTGGACAAATGCAAAGTTATACACCTAGGAAAGAACAACTCAAACTATGGTTACATGATGCAAGGTTCCACATTAGGAACCATTACCCAAGAAAAAGATTTAGGTGTCACCATGGATAATACATTGAAACCCTCTGCCCAATATGCAGTGGTAGCCAAGAAAGCAAATAGAATGCTAGGAATCATAAGGATAGAAATGGAGAATAAAATCAAGTATATTATAATGCCTCAGGTTGCGACTGTACCTTGAATATTGTGTGCAATTCTGGTCACCACATCTTAAAAAGAACATAGCAGAATTTGAAAAGGTATAGAGAAGAGTCACCAAAATGATAAAGAGGATGGAAGGATATCCCTATGAGGAAAGGTTTAAAAGGTTAGGGCTCTTCAACTTGGAAAAGAGACAGCTGAGGAGAGATATGATAGAGGTCTATAAATGAATGAGTGTAATAGTGTGTAAATGTAGGTAGGTTGTTAACTCCATCATAAAGTAGAAAGACTAGGGGACATGCAATGAAGCTACAATGTAACCCATTTAAGAGTAATATTTTTCACGCAACACATGACCAAACTCTGGAATTCTTTACCTCAGTACAAGCATTGTGGAACCTATGTTCCTTTTTGGTACTTGTGACCTGGATTAGCCACTCTTGGAAACAGGATACTGGGCTTGTTGGACCTTGTTCTGACCCAGTATGGCATTTCTTATGTTTTTTGAGAAGTATAGAATAGGGGGTTGTGGACTCTGTCAAGAAGTAGGAGCAGCAAAGGCCACACTTCTGCTGGAGGATGCAGTGAAAGACTTTGCAAATGTTATACTGTAGGTGGGGCTTGTTGGGTGAAAAAGAAGTTGAGAAGACAGTAGGTTTGGGGAGGAAATGGTGGATGGAGCTGTGACGCTTTTGATAGAAGGGGGAATAGGGGCTGTGAAACCATGGTGACATTTTACTTACAGGTAATGTCCTTTCCTTGAGTCATGCTAGATCAGTCCAGGCAAGAACCAATGAAAAGCCCAAGTTTCAATGACATCATTCCCATGCCTCTATTCGCCTCAGCCACCAGAGGTCCCTTCAATATTCATCCCAAAGAATATGGGAGAAACATGGCAAGCCTCACACAACCTCAACCGTGGGCAACAATGAGTGATC
The DNA here is from genome assembly GCA_033557465.1 of Ichthyophis bannanicus. Lineage (NCBI taxonomy): Eukaryota > Metazoa > Chordata > Amphibia > Gymnophiona > Ichthyophiidae > Ichthyophis > Ichthyophis bannanicus. The sequence continues at coordinate 1,738,467,147 of CM066031.1, read as the reverse complement.
AACAGTAGAGAACTATGTACAGGAAAGCATAAACATAGGGCTGCCAGTAGATGATGAACCCGCAGAGCCAAGTATAAAAATCATAGCAGACCCAAGGGTACCACAGCAGAAGAACAGAGCAAATACAGTTTCAGGGGTGAGCCCTGGGTTGCTCTAGCAGGACTCAAGGAAAGGACATTAACTGGTAAGTAAAATGTCACCTTCCATATCGTCCTGCTAGACTAGTCCAGACAAGTGGGATGTACCAAAGCTACCATGGCAGGAAGAAGACATAGCAGCTCTCAAAACCTTTGAGCCAAAGGCCGTTTCCACCCATGTGTGGACCTCCAAATAGTAATGCTTAATGAAAGTGGAAAGTCATGCCCATGTTGCTGCCTGACAAATTTCTGTAGGGCTACCAAGCTCTGCTCCACCCACAAGGACACTTGTGCTCAGGTAGAATGGATGTGCAAACCCTCTGGAACCAGCTGGTTCTGCAAGAGATACACTGAGGCAATGGCCTCCTTAATTCAGAACCCCAATGTTGACTTGGCTGTCATGTCACCCTTGCGTGGGCCAGCAAAGAGCACAAAAGATGGTCATACTTATGAAAGGAATTTGTAACCTCCAAGCACCAGAGAAGCACCCTGCGGTTATCTACAAGATGAAGATCCTTATCCTTCCCCAACACTGCTCCTTTGAGAAGGAGGGCAGGCAGACCACCTCGTTCACATGAAAGGGTAAAATCATCTTAGGCAAGAAGGAAGGCACAGACTGAATAGAAATGGCCTCCTTTGAAAAAGACAGATAAGAATCTCGGCAAGACAGAGTCTGCAGCTTGGAAATCTGCCTTGCGGAACAAATCGCTACCAAGAAGATTGTCTTGAGAGTCAAATCCTTTCAGATAGCACATTTCAAGGCTCAAAGGGTGCCACCATCAGGGCCTTGAGCACCAGACACAGATCCCAGGAAGAGTTCACAGATCGAAGGGGGATATAAAGATGCCAACCCCCCTGGAGAAAGCGCAAGATATCTGGAGGCAAGGCTAGAGACTTACCAGCCACCGGACCTCAGAAACAGGATGAAGCTGTCACTTAAACTTTCAGGGAGCTGAGGGATGGCCCTTCTCCAGGCCAACTGCCAAGCGCCATGCCATTGTTCAAAGAGGCATTAGATCTGCCCATATGCCTGCTTGGTAGACCTCCTCAGGGCTGAGAGCAGAGTAAAGACCAATGCAGGAGAGTAGCCCTTACATGCTGTCTCCTTTCAAGAGCCAAGCTGTAAGTGATAAGGGAACTGGGTCCTCCAAGACAATCAATCATTGCCATAATAGTTCCCGAGATGGAGGCAACCGAAGAGGAGGTGCCCTCAGGAGCCTCATCAGATCTCCAAACTATGCTCTCAGCCAATTCAGTGCCACAAGCACAATCCTGCCCGGTTAGCATTCCATATGCTGAAGTACAGGAAACATGTACAACAGGTGCTGACTTGGCCAAGACTGGGTCGGGGCATTGACGCCCTTGGACCCTGTCTCCTTGTGGTGACATTGGCATTGGTGCAGGTCACCATCCGACCTATTTCGGGGTGACCCCAGCAATGCAGATGTTTTGAATTGGAGCAATATAGAGATTAAACAGTATAGCCGAGAGCACAGAACCCTGCGGCACTCCATCTCAACACATTTCCAAGATGACGCTTGACCTGAAGACTGAACTTGAATAAATCTATCCTGCAAAAAAGATGTGAACCAAGAAAGTACCTTACCTTGTATCCCTAAGTCGCAAAGCCTAGCTAAGAATAGAGTGATCCACAGTGTCAAATGTGGCAGATACATCAATCAACACTAATAGAAAGGATTAAACCTTGATCAAAACCGGTAAGAAATTCTTCAGTAAGGGTCAGAAATAACGTTTCAGTCCCATGATTGGGACGAAACCCAAAAACCATGATTCCAACAACAAGTTGTGTGTTTTAATAAAGCTCTGCAATTATAAGAGCACCAACTTCTCTAAAACCTTAGCTAAACATGAACAAGAAGAAATAGGATGATAGTTCAATCGGTCAAGTTTATCCAGTGATGCTCCCTTAAGCAAAGGAAAAACTGAGGCCTTTTTTAACACCATTGGAACCATTCTCTGAGTAAAGGTTCCATTAACTATAGCAGTAATGCAATGTCCAATCAATTCTTTCAACTTTTTAAACATTGAATCAGCTATCCAATGGACTAAATGTGTTATTCAAAGATGAAACAACCTCAAGAACCTGAGGCACCGAAATTGGCTGAAAATAAGTCCGCAGCTGCAGCTTTGCCTCAGAAAAAATATCTATAATATTACAATCATTAGAGGAACAAAGTGCAGCTAAATTTGACTTAACAATAAAAGAGGACTGAATAGTTGGAATTTTTTAAACAAAAGGAATCTAAAAACAACTGCAGTTCAATTGAAATGGAAGCACAAGAGTCGGAGCAGAGGTAGACAATTGTTTCACAACTGCAAAAAGACGATTTGGAGCACCTAAACGAATCATAATCTGTGAATCATAGTATTTCCGCTTACTTTCCAAAATAGACTTCTGATATTGAGCTAACAAACGTAAATATTCATTTTTAACATCAATAAGCAGACAGGCAAGATAAACATAAATAGTGGAGGAGTGAGGAGCATCAGGATTCAAAAGCAACCTCAAAGAGGTGGGTCTTCAGCCCAGACTTGAATAAGTCCAGAGAAGGAGCTCGACGCATCGACTCAGGTAATTTGTTCCAGGCATATGAAGCAGCAAGGTGGAATGGATGAAGTCTAGAGGTGCCAGGGGCAGAGAAGGACACAAATAAAAGGGATCTGCCAGAGAAGCAGAGTTCCCGAGGAGGAGTGTAGAGTGAGATAAGAGAGGAAAGATGGTGAGGAGCTGCAGATTGCACATAAAGTGAGGAATGAGAATGGAGCATTATCCCTATCGGGATGACAGATTGCCCTCACATTCACCATCCTCCATTACTGTACAGTACTTCTTGACTAAGAAACTGTACTTGTTAAATCATCAACTAAGAAACCTCCTGATTGTTCTGAATAACTGGGGTGCGCTCCATGAATGCTTCTTCCACCGCAAGCAGATCATCCTCTGTAATTACTGTTCCAATGCTGGGGCCAAAGGTGATTATTTTAAAGGCAGTATTTCAAGTAAGGAATGGAAAAGTAGTCTAGTGGTTATTGCACTGGCTTGTTAACCAAGACACTAGGGTTTGATTCCCCCTAGCACTCCTTGCGGCCTTAGGCAAGTCGCTTAACCCTCCCATTGCCAGGAGTCAGCACTGACTCAAAGGTGCACATTGCATTTGCATATGAAGTATAATAAAGTTCTTAGTGCCAGGAATCTGACTTGTATGCGCACTACTTAGCTGAACTCACCCTATGCCTGGGCTCTTGCCTTTGCCCTCCTCTGATATTTTAGGGCCTTGCAACCTATGTGCTGTGCTCTGTTGGTCTTCCTAGCATAATTTAGGGCCTTGCAACCAATCTGGATACTATGTTGCGTTCTTCCTCCTGACATAATTTAAGGCCTTCCTGCCAGTCTGGGTATTGTTTTGGTCTTCTTGCCATTTTACTCCTCGCAAAGTGCCTTGGTGTGCTTACACCAATTGTGGTGCTGCTTTGCCTTCTTCCCCTGTCTGAGGTGTTCACTATGCTCTTTGTACTGCTTTGTGTTTCTGATACTCATCCTGCCAGTGCCCGAACTCTTTGCCCCTCTTCTGGTGTTCTTGGGGGATTTGTGATACTCTTGATGGTGTGCAGTGCTGCTACAGACTCCTGCCATCAAGACTGAAGCAGGGATGACCGAAAATAGATGAAAAACCTGACTGTTCCATTGTGAAATATCTTTCCCCACAGACTTTAATGGGGACAAAAGGTACGAATACAAGAATTCCCAAAGACTAACCTCACGGGTATATTCTGACGAACAAAAACAAGTCCAAAAATCACTCCTTATACTGTACCATTCCCTTGCATTTCTGCATTTTTTAGTATTAAATCTCAGCTGCCAGATTATCAACCATTCTTCAAGTTTCTCTCGATCCCTTCTCATGTTATCTATACCTTCCTGGATGTCTACCCTATTGTAGATTTTGGCATCATCCACAAAGAGGCAAACCAACAGCCATTCTTACAAAACCTTTTAAGAAGAATCAGACCAAGGACTGATCACTGCGGTACATCACTGGTAATATCCTTAACCTCAGCGTGAACTCCATTTACCAGTACTCCCTTTGTTGCCTCCCACTCATCCAGGTTCTAATCCAGCTGGTCACTTTATAGTCCATCTCTAGGGTGGTCAATTAATTTATAAGTTGCCTGTGCAGAATCATGTCAAAGGTTTTGCTGAAATCCAAGTGCACCCCATCTAGAACTCTCCATCGGCCCAACTCTTTAGTTACCCAGTCAAAAAAAAAATGATCAAATGTGTCTGACAAGACCTGTTTCTAGTAAAACCATGGTGTCTTAGATCCAGCAATCCACTGGATTCCAGACATCTCACTATCCACTGTTTTGGTAGCATTTCCATTCATTTACTTACCACAGAGGTCATAGCCAGCTTGTAGTTCTCAACCTCCTCCTTATATCTGCTTTTCTATAGTGGGACCACATGTGCCCTCTCCAGTCCTCTGGGACCCCTCCTGACTCTAAGCATTGAAAAGGTTAGACAATGGAACTGCTAAAACATCCCTAGGTTCCTTCAGTACTCTCAAATATATTCCATCCAGTCTCATTGCTAGCTCCTTATGAACAATCTTCTGAAAATTGTTCATGATCCGCCTCACTTCTGTTCCTATTATGTTTTCTGAGGCCCCACACCTGGCCCTTCATCTGTGAACACCGAAGAGAAATATATTTAAAACAATTCTAATTTATCCTCATCAGTTTCTACATATTCCTCCACTTTACCTTTGAAACCAACAATACTGCTTTTGCCCTTCCTCCTGTCAATAACAAATCTAAAAAAGTCTTGTCCTCCAATTTTGCTGCATTGGCTATTTTTCTTCCATTTGCATCTTTATTTTCCTCACTACTTTCCCAGTTTCTCTTAGCATTTTGAAATATTGTTGCTTCCTGTGATCTCTTACATTTTATTGTTTTCTAACCAAGGTAGCTTGCTGTCAATTCCAACAATTTACAGAGTCTAGAAATATTGTTGAAAGGAGGATGATGTTGATGGCATCTCCAGAGTTATGGAAGTCTCCCATTTGATCTCTGTAATGATTTTTTTCCCCCTCATGTTCTGAAGGAAATAAAAAGCCTCTCTCTTCCCAGAGGAGTAACAGTGGTGGGAAGAATTTGCATTCCCTCAATGTCAGCTGACTTTTCAAGATCCATTTTTAGCAATGGATCTTGGTGAATTTTAAACCACTTTGATTGCCTTTGAGCAGAAGGAGCAATATTGAAGCTTTTATCAATAAATAAATAAACCTAGCCTGCAGCATGTGTCTGAAACTTCATCTAAACTTAGCAGGTTGAGTCAGATGCTTAGGGAATTTTTGAAACCGCAAAGCTGCAATCTCCATTACTGACATTGCTCTAATTAAGGGATAAAAGCCACTGGGAATGACAGGTTATGGCATGATAAGGGGCTCTGGTTGTTATAGAAAATGCCAAGGTAAAGCCCAGATTTGTAGGAGATAACCCAATAGCAATGTTAATTAACTCAAATGCTGTTCCATCTGCTTAAATGTCTGTCACAAAAATATAAAATTTAGATCATTTAGAGAAAGAGGACATCTGGGCTACATGATTCTTAATTATTAATGGAGGGGGAGGCTCAGAGAGCAACACTGGGAGGTTATAACTGGGCATTTGGAGGTATGTGGGATTAGGAATGACATCAACTATAGAGGCTGACCTGTAGGAGTCAATAAAAGAATCTTACCATACAGTGATATGCATGTTTTAATATATTGTGTAACCTCCTTCCACGGGATCCTTTCTGCCTATATTGACCAAGAGGCACCTTTAGTGCTGCGGAGTCCTGGGAAAACTTGCTGCAGTCCTAGAACAAGGTTTCTTAAGAACATAAGATATGCCATACTGGGTCAGACCAAGGTCCATCAAGCCCAGTATCCTGTTTCCAACAGTGGCCAATCTAGGTCATACGTACCTAACAGTTTCCCCAAAAGACACGGGTTCCGCAATGCTTGTACTGGGTCAAGCATTGATATCCTGGGTCCCTTCTTAATAATGGTTTATGGATCTTTCCTCCAGGAACTTGTCCAAACCTTCTTTAAACCCAGCTACACTAACAGCCTTTACTACATCCTCAAGTAAGAAATTTCAGAGTTTGATTACACGATGAGTGAAAAAATATTTTCTTTTATTAGTCTTAAATAGTTTACCCCGTAGCTTCATTGCATGTCCCCTAGTCTTCCTTTATTCTGATAATGTAAACAGGCGATCTATGTTTACCCGTTCCACTCCGTTCATTAATTTATAGACGTCTATCATATCTCCCCTCAGTCATCTCTTTTCCAGGTTAAAGAGCCCTAACCTTTTTAGCCTTTCTTCATAGGAGTATCCTTCCATCCCCTTTACCATTTTGGTGACTCTTCTCTGAACCTTTTCTAATAACGCTATATCCTTTTTAAGATATGGCGACCAGAATTGCACACAATATTCAAGGTGCGGTCTCACCATGGAACGATAGAGAGGCATTATAATATCTTTTGTTTTATTTTCCATTCCTTTCCCTATGATACCTAGCATTCTATTTGCTCTCTTGGCTGCTGCTGCACACTGGGCCAATGGTTTTAACATGTTATCCACAATGACGCCTAAATCTTTTTCCTGGGTGGTGAGGAAGCAATGCTTTTAAGTCCAAGAGGATCAGACCTCAGGCCTCACACAAAAGATCTGTTGTTCCCAAACCAAAATCAATTTTACTGATACAAAAACTAGCTAAATAAAAGCAGAACTAAAGGAAAAAAACAGTTCTTTTAAGGCCCTAAAACGGCTCTTTTAAGCCCGCCGGCGCTGATGGGAAACAGGCATTTCTTGTTTCCCATCAGCCTCGGCGAGCTTAACAGAGCCACGAGAGGGAAACACTCCCTTCGCAGCTCTAAAAGCCCACCGCTGATGGAGCTGATGCCGGGAGGGTCTTCCGGGCAGGCGTGGGGGCCGCGGGACAGTTGATTCTGCCGCCGCCACGGCGGCAGAAGCAGCAGCAGCAGCCAGGTTTGTTTTTTTTTAGTTTAAAAGTTACCTGGGCTGATGGGGGGAGAGGGGTTAGGACTGGTCATGGGGGGCTAAGACTGAAAATGGGGTGATGGGGGGTTAGGACTGATAATGGGTTATGGAGGGGGTTGCTAGGACTGGAAATGGGCTGAGTGGAAGGGGGCTTGAACTGCAAATAGCTGATGGGGACAGGGGTTTGGAATGGAAATGGGCTGAGTGGAAGGGGGGCTTGAACTGCAAATAGCTGATGGTGATGGGGACAGGGGCTTGGAATGGAAATGGGCTATAAGGGGAGGGAGCTAGGACTGGAAATGGGATGAGTGGGGAGGGAGCTTGGACAGGAAATGGGCTGATGGAGGGGCTAGGATAGGACTGGAAATGGGATGTTGGGGGGTGCTAAGATAGGAAAAGGGCTGTGATGGGGGCTTGGATTGAAATGGATTCATGGAGGGGCTAGAACTGGAAGTAGGCTCATGGGGGGCTTGGATTGGAAATGGGCTGAGTGGAGGGGAGCTAGGATTTGACATGGGCTGATGGTTGGGCTAGTCAAGGACTGGAAATGGGCTGATGGGGGGCTGGGATTGGAAATGAGACGATGGAAGGACTCGAATAGGACTGGAAATGGATGGGGGAGCTAGGATTGGAAATGGGCTGATGGTGGGGCTAGGATAGGAAATGGGCTGATGGTGGGGCTAGGATAGGAAATGGGCTGATGGGGGGACTAGAAGGGAGCGGATGTTGGGTGGGGCTGGAACTAGAAGGGAGCTGATGTTGGGGGAGGATTAGAATGGGATGGGGCTGGTAGAGTGAAATGGAGAGGGGAAAAATATTTTGTGTGGGAGGGAAGAAGAATCTACAAATGGCCGGGTATTGGGAGAGTAAGTGGGGATTGAGGATGGAGGGGTAAAATTTAAGTGGATGAAAAAGGAATGAGGAAAGAGCAAAAGGAGAAAGATTAGTATGTTAAAGCAGATGTAGCGAGAGAATGGAAAAATAACTAGGCGAGAAGAAAGGACAAATGGACAGCAGAAGATGGAGAGTTAGCAGAAGACACGAAGAAACCAGAAGAAAGTGGCTGGAGCAATTGCAACTGAAAAAAAATGCACAAAAGGTAGAAAAATCTCTTTATTTTTAATTTATTAACTGGAATATGTCAGTTCTGGGAAATGTGCATCATTTACATCCGCGCTTTGTTTAGTGCAAGAGGAAATTAATTTATAGTTTTATTTCTACAGTGTTGTTGTACATTCCAAGTTTGGCTTTTGGGGTTCCTAGTTTAATTATTGTCTTCCTGTTTCTAAATTGTGATTCCTTGTTTGGTGATGGTCTGTGTTCTGCATGTGTAACTGAGCTGAGGTATTCTGTTTATGTAATTCCTATTTGACATTGCCACTTGTTCTCTTTCCGCAGTAGGTCATGTATTGTTATTCTCTGAAATGTATTGGTTTAATATTTGCAGTGTTGCCTTTTGGTAGATAGAGTATGGTGCTTTGTGAGTCCTGGTAGTGCTGTTATGATATGGCAGGTTTGCTATGGTTCTAAATGGGCAGTGTTTGTAGTAGTTCCTAATGTGCCTGGTGGTTGGCACTGGATTATAGTAATGTAGAAATCTTTTAGTCTTTCTTTATCCATATACTCATTAAGAGGCATGTTTACTAAAAGTGTATGGTAACATTATGCAAATATTTATGCAAATGAGGTCCCTTATGCAAATGAGGCCCTGCTCCGAGTCTCCGCACATGGCCCCACACCCCCCTTGGGCCGCCCCTGTCCTGAGGTCACCCTACACGTGTTTCGGCTGGAGCATTCTTCTGGAGTACAGACCTCTCTAAAAACAAACAAAAACATAAAAATAAGAAATAATATAAAACCAAACATTAAATACAAATAGCAACCTTAAGAATGAATAAAAACATCATATTTTCAAGATGAGTAAATGATGAATAAAGGAACATTAATAAAATCATTGGACAATCTAAAAAAAACAATAAATAAGCTGATTAAAAGTAACCATGCGAACATAGCAACAATATAGAATGCCAAGGAGGAGACCTTAAACAAAGGTCTAATGTTTAAATTATTGTATCTCAATTAAAATAATACAATTAAACATTTTAAATGAAGCTAAAAAATAAAAACAGTTGTAAATTGATTAAAATTAGACTGAAATAGGGGGATCATATTGGAACTCACCCACCACAGGTAAGGACATGAAATGTAAGCTCTCTCAGATTCTAAGACAAACTATGAAAATCTATAGATAGTATATATATCTTGATGACACCAAGATGACCTTTAAATGGGTTTATATAAAATTATATTAAAACCAATTAAAATAAATAAAATAATTTGTGGGATGACAAATAAAAATGTTTAAATAGTAAATACCACCAAAAAATATGATACAAATGTGTCAAATACTGTCATCCATGAGCAAACGAGGGCCATGGTCAAGTAAATCCCATTATGAGCTTCAAAGTGAAATAGGACACTATGGGGTATGTTTACTAAAGGGCATTAAGGGAGCGAGTGTGCTGTTTATGCCTGTTATCGGCACCTTTGCGCCATTAATGCTGTGAAAAAGCTGTATTAACGAGCATTAAAGGCTCCTTTAATGCTGGCAACTCTAACACCAAGTAAAACCTTGTGGAAAGGGGTATTTTGAGAGCCTATTTAAAATGTCTGTAATGTGAAGCATAGACAGGGAAGCCCAGGATGGTGATAGTAATGCTCCATTAGCAGCAACAGCATAGTGCCCAGATATGAAAGAGCACTATGTTGATGGTGCTAATGGGGCAAAGGAGATGGCACATGGGCCATGCAGTGGGGGTTGCTGGTGTGCGAGGCACACCAGGGAGCTGCCCAGGTTGCACATCTATGATGTCCGCCATAATCCCACAGTGACAGTGGTGGCACACAAACATGCTGCTGCTGTGAAAAAGTGATGCACAACATGGAGCGGTCCAAGGGTCCCTGGCACCCTAGGCTGAGATCCTGGCCAGCTACCCCCCCCCCCCTACTGCCACTGATGCTGGATCCAGAGTAAGAGGCCGGTAATGCCAGAAGCTGTAGCTTTACAGGGGGCTACAAAAAGCCAGGGAAATACCACTGCTGTCTGTCCACCTCCCCCCCCCCCCCGAGATGTATCTGTACTGGTAGGTATGGGGTTACACCAGCAGCAGTTTTTTTTGGGGGGGGGACAGCGTGGCTGCCCATGTGTAACTATGCCCCCCATCTGGAACTGGCACCCTAGGCACACATCTAAGCCGCATGGTGGATGGGTCAGGACGGCATGCAGGCATGGTGTGTGCATGTTGGTGGCAGGTGCAGCAGCACCTGCCTGCAGCAGACAAAACCCATGTCCTGGTCCTGTGTGCCATTTGCATTGCAGTATGTGCCAAGGGCTGTCTGATGGGAAACATGTCAGCCCCAGGGACTACTGCATTCATGCGGCAGCTCTGTAGCTCGTTACACAAAGCCAGTATCTATATGAGCAGCAGGTCACAGGTTCAAAACTTGGCTGTGGATCTTGTCCCTGTGGGTAAACTTTAGCACTACTGTGCAGGTACAGCACCAGTATGTGCAACCCCCAATGAATTGGCCAACAATTGTACAAACACCCATCAGCCACACAAACAAGCTCCACTATCCACAGCTGGATGGAAAGGCAGGCTGATAGCACTTGCACACTGAGCGGGCATTAACAATGGGCATGAACGACAGAGCAAGCTACTAGTGCCTGCACAATGAGCACACCTTAACAATGCTTGAGCTGATATGGAGACCAAAGTGACAGGCAGGAATGCCAACCATCCCCACTTTTCCATAGCGTAGTGATGTGAGTGTGTGTATATATATATATATCCATCCAGAGTTCTGTGGCCTTCTGCACTGCACTGTGCCTCGTATTGCCTAATCTGTTCCCAGTTTTAATCTGCAAATGTGCTTGTTCAGGAGCAGAGGCCTCAGCAGTTTACACTACAAGGACACTCTCACTCTGACCAAGATGTGACCATAAAAAGAACCAAAAACCTATGGGGGACCATATAATTCCTCAAAAAAATGAAGGTCCCATATCATAGCAATGGGTATAAATGAAAACATGTAAATGTCAGAAACTCTATCAAAGGGGGAGGGAATGAACCTCCCCCCTCCCTCTCTCCCTCCCCCCCCCCCCCCCCCCACAGCAGAGGTTCCTTTTTAATCACCTTGTGTGCATTTAAAAGTCATTTAGAGTAAACGTATCTGAAAACACCAAGAAGTCATGAAATCCATCACATGACATTACACGTTTTGGGTTATACAGTTTAAACCCTGCTTCAGGCTGGTGGGATTCAAACAAAAGGCACGATTTTTAAATGCAGGGGGTCAGACATGTTCACTCTGCAGATGTCAGGCACCTTCTTGGGGACCAATATACCAGGGTTTGAGGCCCACTAGCACTCCTTATGACATTTCGTCATGTGTTAACTGTCGCATTTTATATCTGCCACAACCTTCATGGACTAACAACACCTTCATGTGACCTTGAGCAGGTCACTTAATCCACCAATGGCTCAGCTGACTGCAGGTCTGCACAGTCCCTATTTATCATCAGACTTTATCAATTTGTCTGTAAGATGTACCCCGTCATGACTGCACTGATACAGCGGTATACTAACAGGCAGTTACATGTATACAGATGTAACCTACATGTGAGACATGAGTCGTATGATATCATGACTGTGACTGAACAGCTTTGGCTCCATCACATCTCTTCAGTACATGTGGACACATCCTACCTCTTGGAAAGCCACCTGCAGGTATCATCTCATGTCCGTACGTGGCCAATTTGCCCAGATTACATGACACTTGTCCAGTTGTTATCTGCACATTTGTCTGCGGTGTTGTATGGTGGTTGTGTGGCTGGGACAGATATAAGACCCACATATCTGTTATCAGGCCTTCCACATGGCATGACACTCATTTTCCCACTCGGTACAAATACATTGGGGATGGCGCATACGGTATATCGGTGCTGCCATCTCATACCTCCTTCTCCTCTGCCGCCATCCTTCCTTCAGCCTATTCATCAACCTCTGTTGGCCGTTTGCAGTCATATGTTCTCATGCAAGCTGCTACACCATGGACCGGATGGCATACATCTAAGGGGGTTGAAAGAACTGAAATATGAGATTGCAGACCTACTATTAGTAATCTGTGAACTATCATTAAAATCATCTGTAATACCTGGAAATTGGTGAATGGTCAATGTAATGCCAATTTTTAAAAAGGGTTCCAGGGGTGATCCGGGAAACTACAGACCGGTGAGCCTGACGTCAGTACCAGGAAAAATGGTAGGAACTATTATAAAGAACAAAATTATTGAATATGTAGATAGTCATGGCTTAATACAATGGGAGACAACAAAAATGGCTTTAGCCAAGGAAGGTTTTGTCTTACTCATCTGTTATGATTTTTGAAGGTGTGAATAAACACGAAGACAAAGGTGAGATGGTTGATATAGTGTATCTGGATTTTCAGAAAGCCTTTAACAAGGTCCCTCATGAGAGACTCTTGACAAAATTAAAAAGTCATAAGATAGGAGGCAGTGTACTATTGTGGATCAGGAACTGGTTAAAAGATAGAAAGCAGAGGTTAGGGCTAAATGGCCATTTTTCCGAATGGAGAAAGGTAAATAGTGGAGCACCTCAAGTATCTGTTCTGGGTCCGCTACTTTTTAACATATTCATAAATGACCTGGAAATGGGAACAAGTGAATTAATCAAATTTGCAGATGACACAAAATTATTCAAAGTTTTTAAAACCCAAGAGGACCTTGATAAATTGGAAGACTGGATGTTCAAATGGCAGATGAAATTTAATGTGGACAAGTGCAAAGTTATGCACCTAGGAAAGAACAACCCAAACTAGGATTACACGATGCAAGGTTTCATATTAAGAACCACCACCCAGGAAAAAGATTTAGGAATCATCGTGGATAACATGTTCAAACGTACATCCAGTGTGCAGTGGCGGCCAAGAGAGCAATTAGAATGCTAGGTATCATAAGGAAAAGAATGGAGAATTAAACAAAGGATATTATAATGCCTCTTTATCATTCCATGGTGCAACCACACCTTGAATATTGTGTGCAATTCTGGTCGCTGTATCTTAAAAAAAAAAGATATAGCGTTATTAGAAAAGGTACAGAGAAGAACCATCAAAATGATAAAGGGGATGGAAGAATAGCCCTATGAGGAGAGGCTAAAAAGGTTAGGACTCTTGAACCTGTAAAAGAGACGGCTAAGGGGAGATATGATAGAGGTCTATAAATTAATGAACGGAGTGGAACGGGTAAACGTAGATTGATTGTTTAGACCATCAGAATATAGAAAGACAAGGGGACATGCAATGAAGCTACAATGTAGCTATTTAAATCTAATAAGAGAAACTTTTTTTTTACTCAACGCGTAATCAAACTCTGGAAATCATTGCCCGAGGATGTAGTAAAAGCTGTTAGTGTAGCTTGCTTTAAAAAATATTTGGACAAGTTCTTGGAGGAATGGTCCATAAACCATTATTAAATGGGACCCAAGAAATCCACCGCTTGCCCCAATACAAGCATTGTGGAACCAGTGTCCTTTGGAGAAACTGCTAGGTACTTGTGACCTAGATTGGCCACTTTTGGAAACAGGATACTGGCTTGATGGATCTTGGTCTGACCCAGTATGGCATATCTTATGTTCTTATGCCTACACTTGTACTCTTTCCTGCATTTCAGTTCTTCACTCATGCCTCTCTTGTGCCTGATCTGTACATCACCACTCCTGCTCTATCCTCCTTTCACTGCACGCATCCTGCCACTTCTGACTCCACTGGGGGACATGTCTTCTCATCCAATGCCACACACTGAGATTGAACCATTTTACATTGGCACCCCCAGTGCATCAGTACAGCTGCCTCCCACATGCTCGTCCAAATTACTGGCTGCCATGTAGAGTGCCCATGGATCTGGCAGGTCTATCAGCTCCCACCTGTCCTTCTATTCATCACCTTTACATTGACTTTCCTTGGTGCTCCTTTATCCACCACTAGGTGACAGTCATTTTCAGATGTTAAGGTGCATGCTTGAAATGTTAACGCCAAATGTGCTGTTAACGCACGTTAACTGGCCCATAGTGCCCTTACTACCAGAATGCCTCCTACCTGCCCAGAGTCTCTTTTGCATGTAAAACCTCTTATGGCTGCTGTTAATGCCTGCTACCTTAACACCCTTTAGCAAACAGAACTTATGACTAACAAATCTTAGGGCTGCCACGACAATGAGGTGAAAGTTGTTTTTTACATGTTCTTAAGGACGTCCGATGGACAAACATCAAATTTATTTATTTATATTCTCTTATATACCGCACTATTCTGCATCAGTGCGGTTTACATTGAACAAACTGAAACTACATTGAACAGGGCTTTATAACTTGGAGATAACTATTTTACAGGGAACATGGGCTGTGGAGGGTTAAGTGGCTTGCCCAAGACCACAAGGAGCACCTGTGGGACTAGAAACCCCAGTCCTTCCGGCCCAAGGTTGCTGTCCTCTAGTGGGATTTGAACCCCTGACCTTCCGGCCTGAAGTACCTTGCCCCAACCACTAGGCCACTCCTCCACTCCATCTTATGAATGTCATCTTATGAAACAAATAAAGAGCCAACAGAATAAGGTCATAAATTTTTTAAATAAATTGGCCTATATAATTAAAAGATTGTATTAAAAGAGACCTGTTTAACCAGATCCTGCAAAAACAACAATGCAGGGATGTAAAAAACCATCTCACCATTTACAAACCACATTGTAATTGGTAAAAATAATAAAATGAAAATGGAAGAGGGGTAAAACACCCACAGATTGCCATTCCATAGACCAACTTGAAGAATGTAATCCATGTGCTAAATACATTGTAATCAATGTACAGCACATATTGCAATCCTAAAGCGGTCAAGAGACATTTGTCTATAGCCTAACATTAAGCTTGAGATCATATAAAAATTGTTTTTGAATTATAAATAAGGATAAATAAAAGTATTAATAAGGATAAAAAACTTTAAAAAAACCAGATATCCCTAAAATAAAGATGCCAACGTTAAAAATAAAAACAAACATCCCTGCATTGTTGTTTTTGCAGGATCTGTTGTTCATTTTATTCAGTGGTAATGAAAGTTACCTACAGTATTAAATTAGGGTTACCAGATTTTTCACTGGCAAATCTGGGACACTTATGTGAAATGTGGTGAGGAGGGGGAGGAAGGGACACCTTAGTTCCAGTTTTCATCAAGAAAGCATAGAGGACGGAAGAGGAGTCATTACCCTACTCCCCCCCCCCCCCCTCCACCTATCCATCCCATGACAGCAGCAATATCACTTCCAAACAAAGAAGCAGAAAGAGTGGTGCATTGCCCCCATTTTGTGCAAAATATGAAAATAATGGATGTAAGAAATTACAATCATAACTGGAACGAGAGACATCATCGCGGATGTGAGATGGATTCTTGAAAATAAAAAGAATACCAAAAGGATATCTATATGTGTTGTTTTATTGACTACAGCAAGACGTTTGACTGTATAAATAATGATAAACTCTGGACCACATTAAGAAGCATGAGTATACCAGAATACCTGATAGTTTTCTTGCACAACCTTTACATTGATCGAGAAACAACAGTCCAAATGAAACAAGGAGAACCAGAATGGTTTAAAATCAGCAAAGGTGTACAATAAAGCTGCATACCTACCTGTTTAATTTATATGCAGACAAATCATCAGAGAAGCAGGACTGTATGAAGACAACTGAGATGTTAAGATCGGTGGAAGAGTCATCAACAGTTTTCGCTATGCTGATGATACCACAAAACTGGTTGAAAGTGAAGACGATCTGAAAAATTTGCTTTTCAAGATTAAAGAATATAGTCTTAAAATGTGCCTGCACCTTAATGTAAAGAAGACAAAAATGCTGACAACTTGTAAAATCAATAAGTTGATCGTTGATTGAGAAGAAATTGAAATACTTGTTAACTTTAGCCTGCTTGGATCAATAAATAAAGAAATGACAAGCTGTCAAGAAATCTGACGATGCATTGCTCTTGGTAGAATAGCTATGAAAGACCTAGACAAGGTTCTCAAGAGCAAAGATGTCTCTCTCCATACAAAGATTCAACTTGTCCAAGCCATGGTATTTTCAATAACGTCATATGGATGCAAAAGTTGGACAGTGAAAAAGATAGACAGAAAGAAAGTCCTTGCCTTTGAATAATGGTGTTGGTGAAGAATACTATGTATATCATGAACTGCCTGCAGAACAAACTAGTCAGTACTAGACAATATGAAACCAAAGTTTTCTTTAGAAGCTCAGATGACAAGACTTTGACTTTCGTACATTGGACACATCATACGAAGAGAGAGCTCATTAGAGAAAGATATAAGAACGTAAGAGAGATACCATACTGGGTCAGATCAAGGGTCCATCAAGCCCAGTATCCCGTTTCCAACAGTCGTCAATCCAAATCACAGTACCTATCAGGTTCCCAAAAGGTATACAGATTCCATAAAGCTTGTCCAGTGGGTAAGCAGTGGATTTCTCCTGTCCTCCAGGAACTTGTCCAAACCTCTTTTAAATCTAGCTACACTAACAGCTTTTACTACATCTTATGGTAACACATTCCAGAGTTTGATTACACATTGAGTGAAAATATATTTTCTAGGAGTAGTCTTTAATGTGCAACACTGTAGTTTCACTTTACTCCAAACTAACACTCCACGTATTTCAACCACACCTTATAGTGCAAAAATCAGCTTTTTTTCTTTCTTTATTCTTTCTAAGAAAAAACAAATACAAGGAGGGATGGGTCTCAGAACCAATGGGGCTTCTACATGGGCAGCTTGGAAATATCTCTGCTACTCCACATCCCCAGAACATCAATGATCCAACACCATTTCCTCCTTTTATATCACTCTTATCACAGCATAGTTTCTCTACAGCAGCAGTTCTCAACCTCTGGGTCGCGACCCCCACGGGGGTCACCACAGGATTTAGCGGGGGTCGCCTCGTCTCCGCCAAGTTAAAAAAACAAACAATTAAACGTGCACAAGTTGCTGCCGCTGCCGAGTCTGCTTCTCGGCAGCGGCAAACTCACCCCCTTCCTTCTGATGCAGCCGCGGCTCCTTGCCTCTTAGGGAACCGCGGCTGTGCCTGTAAAATCGTTGCAGAGCCTCCCTGTCTCTCGACGGGCTCTGTGCAGCATTGTCCCGCCTCTAAAGGAAGTTCTTTACCACTTCCTTTGGAGGCAGGACAATGCTGCACGGAGCCCGTTGAGAGACGGGGAGGATCCGCAACGATTTTACAGGCACAGCCGTGGTTCCCTAAGAGGCAGGGAGCCGCGGCTGCATTAGAAGGGAGGCAGACATGGGGAGAGGTGATGAGGGGGCAGGGAACCTGCAACACGGCTGACATAGACAGGGGGGGGAGCTGACATGGACGGGGGGGCTGACATGGAGGGATGGGTCTGATATGGATGGATGGAGGGAGGGGAGACTGACATGGACAAAGGGAGGGAGGGAGGGGGCTGATATGGATGGATGGAGGGAGGGAGAGGGGGATGACATGGAGGGCGGGGGCTGATATGGATGGATGGAGGGAGGGAGGGGGGTTGACATGGACAGGGAGGGAGGGAGGGGCTGATATGGTTGGATGGAGGGAGGGGGCCGACATGGATGGAGGGAGGGAGGGATGGGGGCTGACATGGAGGGAGGGGGCTGATATGGATGGATGGATGGAGGGAGGGGGGCTGGCATGGACAAAGGGGAGAGACAAGGGGACATACTGGACAGACGGGATAAATGCTGGACAGAGGCGAGAGACAGTGTGGGTTAGGATTATAATGGACTGATGGGGGAGCTAGCACTGGTAATGGGCAGATGGGGGGGCTAGGACTGGTAATTGGTTGATTAGGGAAGGCTAGGACTGGGAATGGACTGATCAAGGGGGGTTGGGACTGGTAATGGGCTGATTAGGGGAACCTAGCACTGGTAATGGGGTTGAGGGGGGGGGGACTAGCACTGGAAAAGAGCTGATTAGGGGATGCTAGGACTGGTAATGGTGATGGGGTGGGGTAGGACTAGTAATGGACTGATGGGAGGCTATCATTGGAAATAAGCTGATCGGGGGGGGGGCTATGACTGGAAATGAGCTGATTGGTGGAGGCTAGGACTGGTAATGAGCTGATGGGGGGTAGGACTGGTATTGGGCTGATTAGGGGAGGCTAGCACTGGTAATGGGGTTGAGGGGGGATTAGCACTAGAAGTGAGCTAATTGCGGGGATTTGACTGGAAATGGGCTTATTGTGTGGAGGGCAGGATAGAGCTGCTGGCCCTGGAAGAAAACTGGGGGCTAAGGCTACAAATGGGCTGATACAAGGGGATGGGAGAATGGAACTGGAAGGGAGTGGATCTGAGAGGGGCTGCCATGGTATTTGTACTAGAAGGGACTGGTCAGTGGGGAAGGAGGGGGACTGGAAGGTAATGGACACCAGTGGCAGTCATGGAAATGCAAGTTGACATTGGAAGGTACTGGGAGTGAGGACTGGAAAGGGGCTGATACTGGGGAGGGGTTACTGGGACTGGAAATAGGTTGATGGAAAGAAGTGAAGAAAACGAAAGAAGAGATAAGAAATGGCAGATGGACCATAGACCACAGAAAGAGAGCTAAGAGAAGACAGGAAAGCAGAAGCCTCAGATCAGGACCAGCATGATCAAAGAATAAATTGGTCAGACAACAAAGGTAGAAAAAATAATTTTATTTCATATTAGTGATTTGACTACAAAATCATAATAATTTTGAAATCAAATATTGTTACTTGTTATTGTGATTAATTATTGTGGTTTAAATAAGTAAATTTTATAAATAAAAACATATTGCAAAGGCCTATGATATATTAATTCAACAAATGATTACAGCGACAATGCGTTAACGGTAAAGGAAGGGAGACACATTTGATTTTATCATTGGGGATCACCACAAGTTGACAAATGGTAAAAGGGGTCACGGTACAAAAAAGGTTGAGAACCACTGCTCTACAGGAAGATATAGCTACATAATGCTTAACTTAGCTCAATTCATCCACTTCAGAGCGATCCCACTCTTTCCTCAAGAAAGACAGAGAGGTATACAAATGAGACCTACAGGGACAAAGTACTGAAATCCCACCTCGAGTCTGGCAGCCTCCCTTCTGCCATGGAGGAGAGAGGTCACGTGACAGGAGATCATCACCCTGGTGTTGCAGGAAGGGATCCTGTAACTAGGACCTGTCCTCCAGGTGATGTACAACCCTCTTACACCGAGGAGTTTTCTCCAGGGCCATGTGCCCATGAGGGAAGGGTTAGGAAGGCCATTATAGTTGGTGATTCAATCATTAGCCATGTAAATAACTGGGTGGCTGGTGGATGCGAGGATCGCCTGGTAACATGCCTGCCTGGTGTGAAGGTAGTGGATTTCACGGGCCACGTAGATAAGGTTGGGGAGGGGTCCGATGTCTTGGTACATGTTGGTACAAATAACATAGAAAAGTGTGAGAGGGAGGTTCTGGAGGCCAAATTTAGGATTTAAGGTAGGAAGCTCAAATCCAGAACTTCCAGGGGAGCATTCTCAGAAATGCTTCCTGTTCCACATGCAGGATTCAAGAGGCAGGCAGAGTTCTGGAATCTCAATGCATGGATGATACAATGGTGCAAGGAAGATGGTTTTGGATTTGTTAAGAACTGAGAAAAAATTCTGGGGAAAGGAGGGGCTTTTCTGATGGGGTGGGGTCCATCTTAACCAGGATGGAACCAGGCTGCTGGCATTAACCTTTAAAAAAGAGAGAGAGCAGTTTTTAAACTAGATAATATGGGAAATCCAACAGTCACCCAAGAGCACATGTTTTGGCAGGATGTATCCTTGAAGGATACTAGCAAAAGATTGAAGTTAGGGCATATTGACAGAGAGATTCCAATAAAGACAATAGCAACCCAAATGCCCTTAAGTACAAAGTAGACAGAGCTTAAAGATTCCAAATTTCCCCTGCCTACCGATAATCAGATTAATATAAATAAATTACAACCTTTAACATGCTTGTATGCGAATGCTAGAAGTCTAAAAAATAAGATGGGAGAGTTATAATACATAGCACTAAATGAGAGGTTAGATATGATTGGTATCTCAGAGACATGGTGGAAGGAGGACAACCAATGGGACACGTTGATACCTGGATACAAATTATATCACAATGATAGAGTAGATCAAATTGGTGGATGGGTTGCACTCTATGTTAGAGAGGGCATTGAGTCACACAGGATTAAAGTTTTGCAGGAAACAAAATACACTGTAGAATCTCTATAGATCAAAATTCCATGTAAAAAGCGGAAGGCGATGGCAGTGGGAGTGTAGTATCGAAAGCGTGGCCAGAATAAATGGATGATGAAATGTTCAAAGAAATCAGGGAAGCTAACAAAAGTTACAACACAGTAATAATAATGGGTGATTTCAATTACCCCAGTATCGGCTGGGTCAGTGTCATGGCAAGACATGCTAGGGAGATAAAGTTTCTAGATGAAATAAATGACTGCTTCTTGTAGTAGCTGGTTCATGAACTGACAAGAGGGGAAGCCATTTTGGACTTAGTCCTTAGTGGAACACAAGATCTGGTGCAAGAGATAAGGGTTTTAGGGCCACTTGGCAATAGTGATCATAGCATGATTGCATTTGATTTAATAAATGGAAGAAGGAAGTCCATAATGGAGAGACTGAATGAATTCTTCACTTCGGTCTTTACTGAAGAAGATGTAGGAAAGTTACCCATGACTAAAATGGTTTAAAAGGTGATGCTTCGGAAGAATTTAAAGAAATATCGATAAACCAGGAAGATGTATTACAACTATTTGATAAACTAAAGAGTAGCAAATCACCTGGACTGGATGGTATACATCCAAGGGTGTTGAAACAACTGAAATATGAGATTGCATACCTACTATTAGTAATCTGTGAACTATCATTAAAATCATCTGTAATACCTGAAGACTGGTGAATGGCCAATGTAATGGCAATTTTTAAAAAGAGTTACAGTGGTGATCCGGGAAACTACAGATCAGTGAGCCTGAAACCATTATAAAAAACAAAATTACTGAAGATGTAGATAGTCATGGGAAGATTCCGAGCTGCGGTTAGCAGGGTTGGATGTCTGGTTCGGATGTCCAGTCCCGCTAAACACCTGGGACTGTACTCCCTGCCCAAAGCTCCTTGCACATACATAGGAGATGTGTGGGGAGCTTTGTACTGGGGGGGGGGGGCAGGCAGGTGCGACGATGGGGAGTAGAGTGGGCAGGCAATACAACCTGCATGTTCAGTGCTGATTCTGGTCATGGCCCTGTACATTCGGGTTGACCAGGACAGACGGGGGACTTATTCCACTTCAGAGGTGGAATAAGTCTCCCTGGATGTCGGGGGATGGCAGCACTGGGGCGCGGATGAAAGGTGAGAGGTACAGAGGATTCCCCATAGCCCAACCCTGGCCATGGAAGGCCCGATTGGGGAGTTGGGCTATGGGGAAATAGAAACATAGAAACATAGAAATATAATGACAGAAAAAGACCACATGGCCTATCTAGTCTGTCCTTCCATATCAACAACCACAACAGTATGTTCCACTTTGCTATCTATGCTAGGCTCCATTAACTCTGCTAGGCAAGTGTAATGTCCCATGCCCAAATAACTTTGCTGAGTTGTCTCTGGTTTTGAGACTGACCTGGTGTGAGTCCCCCCCATTAGGAAGGCTCCATCAGTCCCTGAATACTTGGTGCTTAGTGACTCCATTTGCGGAAGAAGGATCTTTGAAAGTAGAATTTCACTCTCTTTGCTCACAAAAACAAAAAAACAAACATAACTGTTAATCAGCTTATCCGATATCCACTTAGATAATTAGGGTACTAATCCCCACACAATATTAGAGATTCTTTTACTAAAGTGCGCTAAGCAGTTAATGTGTGTTTGTGTGTGGTCAGGTCCACATTAATTGTTACATCATGCTGATTCACACACTGCCACTCACACATTGGGGTGCTGAATGGGTTAGTATAGGTGCATCTAAAGCCCCCTCAATAGGTGGAGTTAGCTGCACCCACAGTAATAGCGCCATTTATTTATTTATTTATTACAATCGTTTATATACCGCGCTATTTGATATCAGCGCGGTTCACATACAACAACATCAACAGAATAACAGGCTATTCCGTGTTTACAGCAAACAGGTATATAAACTTGGGTAACATAAGGTTAACTTATTACAAACATGCATTAGCATACTCATCTGCACGTTAACAATTGGGAGCATGCTGGTTACATCCCTGACAGTTATTGTGGAGGCTTTGCACTCGCTGGTTTTTGTGCTAATCACCCATTGGGTGCAAAAACCTCACACACTTTAGTAAAAAGGCCCCTTAGTATTTTGATATAGAAAACAGCCTCTTATTGCCCTTGTGTTCAACAACAGCCATCTTTCTGCTTTACTCTTCCCACTGTACTCCAAGCCTCACCCACCTGAGGGAGTGCAACTGGATCAGTGGAGGCTATGAGTCATATAAGGGGATCTTTCAAGTCTGGCCTGATCATTTCCTCTATTTCATTATCAGTTCCCGTTGTAAAAACAGTGATGTATTACATGATGAATTATTAATTGCATTGGCTCTCAGAAAAGAGGACTTTAGAAATCTGTCAGTTGGAGAAACAAATACAGAAAAATAAGCCTCTACTGCGACCCTCCTCCACTTAGCAGTTGAAACTAGCCTGAACTAAGGAATGTCAGGTGACGCCATCCTGCCAATGACTGGGAACAGCAGGAAAAAAGTAATGTTAAGTAGACACAAGCACCTGACAGCAGAAACCAGCTCTGAAAACAGATTGCCAATGACTAAATCCAAATGTTAGTGCCCCACTGTAAGACCCATATGGAAAGTTATTGACTCTTATCTAATGAAGATCAGCTTCACCCTTCTGCTAATGGAATATACATCTTCTCTCTGCTGATTAAATCAAACAGAAACCTTCCTTCTGCTAATGCACAATTAGTTGCACAATTGGTTGATTCAGCTGACTACACAACTGAAAGCCAATCAAAGCTGGTGTCGTCACACAACATGCACCCTAGAGCCTCACCAGAATCTAAAAAGACTCAATCCTTCTCTCTGCCTCTTCATCTGGAAATAGGGCAAGATGTGCCCCCTCTCTCTCTCTTTCATCCCCTATGGCAAGACCCATTGCCTAATACATCACTCTGCAAACAAGACAGAACCTTCTCCAACTACCTGAGAAATTAAGCAAACTGAGTTGTGGAAGGCAGAACAAGCAACCAAAGCTCACTTTGGCACACAAAACAAACACAATGGCGCAACCTCACACTTCCCCTCCCCCCCCCCCCCACAATAACACCCCCCACAGCAGTCCACCTCTAAACCACTCCTTACACCAGTCCACCACATCGCACAATGTATCATAAGTGAGATGGCAAAGGCATTCTTAGTCTGCCTTCTACTCCCCATAAATAGTCATACTGAACACTATCCAAATCAGACGTATGGAACATACATAAACCTTGTAAATAGTTTAGTAATAGAATTATTCTTAGTTTCATGTTAAGCATTCACTGTTATAACTAATATGTTAATGTACATAGTTAAAAAGAAAATGTTCCTTGTACTGAATATATACTTGTTACTGTAATATTTAAATGTTCTCTGTAAACCGCTTTTGATTTGTCGGAAAATGTGGTATAAAAATTTACAATAAAATAAATAAATAAAGCTCATCAATGCCAAGTTTTTCCTTAATGTTCTAACTGTATTTCATTCATGAATATTTTCCAGCAATGCACTCGATGAAGGCTGGTGGATTGTCCCCAAACATATATATTTAATTCCTTTTGGGTAATATCGTAGTCATAATACCAAAGCATTACTAGATTTGCTCAATGAATGGAGCTCTTAGTGATTCCAGTTCTCTATGATTCCAGCTCAGAAAGCCCATGGCCAGCTATTTCACCTTTCCCTAGTTACGAGTGTTTTACCCTCACCGCTTGAGTGTGCATGTTGACATTCAGTTTGTATTGTATCAACAGCCTGTAAACTAAAGCAAGCATCTTCCTATTAAGTTAATATAATCTTTGTTCTTATACCGTAGGTTAGATTTACATATGATTTATCCCTTCAGTCTCCTTGAGAACTGTCTGGTTTCATGCCTCAGCCCAAGGTACAACCCTTGACTTTATTAGTCAATTCCAGAGCCCTTAGTCTTTATGGGTACTCTTCTGCACCCCTCCCTCTAGTGAATAACTCTCTATCTTGGGCTCATACAGCAAGCAATACACAGCCTCTCCTCTATCCCCTAGAATTTCATCATCTTTTCACTAGTCTTTCATCAAGGTGAGGTCAGAGAGGCTTAAAGGTGAGGTCAGAGAGGCTGTTGTTGCCAAAAAAGCATCTTTCAGGAAATGGAAAAAAGAGCCAAACGACGAAACCTGGAAACAGCACAAGCACTGGCAAGTCAAATGCAAGGCATTGATAAGGCAGGCAAAGAGAGAATTTGAGAAGAAGCTTGCTGCGGAAGCAAAAACGCGAAATAAAGACCTTTTCAAGTACATTTGTAGCAAAAAACCTGTGAGAGAGTCAGTTGGTCCATTAGATGATAAAGGGGTTAAAGGAGCACTAAGAGGCGACAAGGCGATAGCGGAGAGACTGAATGAATTCTTTGCTTCGGTCTTTACTGAGGAAGATGTAGGGATGTTACCCATGACTGAAGTGGTATTTAAAGATGCGGAAGAATTGAAGGAAATATCGATACATCGGGAAGATGTCTTACAACTATTAGATAAACTGAAAAGTAGCAAATCACCTGGGCCGGATGGTATACATCCAAGGGTGTTGAAAGAACTGAAATATGAGATTGCAGACCTGCTATCAGTAATCTGGCAACTATCATTAAAATCATCTCTAATACCTGAAGATTGGAGGATCACCAATGTAACACCAATTTTTAAAAAGGGTTCCAGGGGTGATCCGGGAAACAACAGACCGGTGAGCCTGACGTCAGTACCGGAAAAATGGTAGAAACCATCATAAAGAATAAAATTACTCAGCATGTAGATAGTCACAACCTAATGGGAGACAGCCAACATGGCTTTAGACAAGGAGGATCTTGTCTTACTAATCTGTTATGTTTTTTTGAAGGAGTGAATAAACAGGTGGACAAAGGTGAGTCAGTTGATATTGTGTATCTGGACTTTCAGAAAGCCTTTGACAAGGTCCCTCATCAGAGACTTTTGGCAAAACTAAAGAGTCATGGGATAGGAGGCAATGTACTATTGTGGATCAGGAACTGGTTAAAAGATAGAAAGCAGAGGGTAGGGCTAAATGGCCAATTTTCCCAATGGAGAAAGGTGAATAGTGGTGTACCCCAGGGATCTGTGCTGGGTCTGCTGCTTTTTGACATATTCATAAATGACCTGGAAAGTGGAATAACGAGTGAGGTTATCAAATTTGCAGATGACACAAAACTATTTAAAGTTGTTAAAACCCAAGAGGATTGTGAAAAATTGCAAGAGGATCTTGATAAATTGGAAGACTGGGCATCAAAATGGCAGATGAAATTTAATGTGGACAAGTGCAAGGTTATGCACCTAGGGAAGAACAACCCAAACTATGGTTACACAATGCAAGGTTCCACATTAGGAACCACCATCCAGGAAAAAGATTTAGGCGTCATTGTGGATACCATGTTAAAACCCTCGGCCCAGTGTGCAGCGGCGGCCAAGAGAGCAAATAGAATGCTAGGTATGATAAGGAAAGGAATGGAAAATAAAACAAAAGATATTATAATGCCTCTATATCTTTCCATGGTGAGACCGCACCTTGAATACTGTGTGCAATTCTGGTCGCCGTATCTTAAAAAGGATATAGCGATTTTAGAAAAGGTACAGAGAAGAGCCACCAAAATGGTAAAGGGGATGGAAGGATACTCCTATGAAGAAAGGCTAAAAAGGTTAGGGCTTTTTAACCTGGAAAAGAGACGGCTGAGGGGAGATATGATAGAATTCTATAAATTAATGAACGGAGTGGAATGAGTAAACGTAGATCGATTGTTTACCTTATCAGAATATAGAAAGACTAGGGGACATGCAATGAAGCTGCAGGGTAAACTATTTAAGACTAATAAAAGATAATATTTTTTCACTCAACGTGTAATCAAACTCTGGAATTTGTTATCGGAGGATGTAGTAAAGGCTGTTAGTGTAGCTGGGTTTAAAAAAGGTTTGGACAAGTTCCTGGAGGAAAGGTCCATAAACCATTATTAAGAAGTGACCGAAGATATCAATGCTTGACCCAGTACAAGCATTGTGGAACTTGTGTCTCTTGGGGAAACTGCTAGGTACATATGACCTAGATTGGCCACTGTTGGAAACAGAATACTGGGCTTGATGGACCTTGGTCTGACCCAGTATGGCATATCTTATGTTCTTATGTTCTTATGTTAAATGGTTCCATTTTGCAAACACAATGTGTCGTCCATTTCGTGGAGGCAGGGCATTGTGACCGCATGGGTGGTGCGGGGAACCAAGGGAGGGGGTCCAGGGGTCTATGGGGATGGAGTATGGACACACCCATTCTGTGCAGGTATGACAGAGGGGCACTACCTGTGCATATGTGCATGGGAAGCCCTCTCTGCACGGGTAGCACCTCTGTGCCCGCGACTGCCTGGATAGGTAGTTTCCTTCTGCCATACCCATGCAGAATGGACTTCAGCAGCATGGGTGTGGCCTAGCAGCACTGCACATGCAGGGCGCACTCTGCCCTGCGAAAGCACAGTGGTGCATGCCATGGATGCCATGCCCGCCTACTGTGTTATGCAACCTACCCAGGTATCGCAGTCTAGGTGGTCATGTACGCCTATGTTGTTGTTGCTCAGTGTAGTGCAGCTATGGTATCTTACGGCGGCGAACTGCCACGCAGATCTTTGAAACGTCGGCGCCTAGGAGCCTACACAGGTACTTGATATGCCTTTGGATGTGGCAAGGCACCATTGCGCATTCTAACTGTGTATGCGTAAGAGGAACTATATGGGTAGTCAATGGCTGACATAAGAATGTAAGAACATAAGATGTGCCAAACTGGGTCAGACCAAGGTCCATCAAGCAATGTATCCTGTTTCCAACAGTGGCCAATTTAGATCACAAGTACATAGCAGTTTCCCCAAAAGACACAGGTCCCCTTTAATAATGGTTTATGGACCTTTCCTCCAGGAACTTGTCCAAAGCTTTTTTAAACCCAGCTATACTAAAAGCTTTTACTATATCCTCCGCTAATAAATTCTAGAGTTTGATCACGCATCAAGTGAAAAAGTATTTTCTCTTATTTGTCTTAAAGAGGTTACACTGCAGCTTCATTGCATGTCCCCTAGTCTTTCTATATTTTGATGGCGTAAACAATCGATCTACATTTACCCGTTCCACTCCATTCATTAATTTATAGACCACTATCACATCTCCCCTCAGCCGTCCCTTTTCCAGGTTGAAGAGTTCTAACCTTTTTAGCCTCTTTTCACAGGGGTATCCCTTCCATCCCCTTTACCATTTTGGTGGCTTCTCTGTACCTTTTCTAATAACGCTATATCCTTTTTAAGATACAGTGACCAGAATGGTACAAAATATTCAAGGTGCAGTCGCACCATGGAATGGTACAGAGGCATTAAAATATCCTTTGTTTTATTCTCCATTCCTCTCCTTATGATTCCTACCATTCTATATCCTCTCTTGGCTGCCACTGCACACTGGGTGGAGGGTTTCAACATGTTATCCACGATGACGACTAAATCTTTTTCCTGGGTCGTGGTTCCTAATATGGAACCTTGGATCGTGTAACAATAGTTTGGGTTGTTCTTTCCTAGGTGCATAACTTTACATTTGTCCACATTAAATTTCATCTGCCATTTGGATGGCCAGTCTTCCAATTTATCAAGATCCTCTTGCAATTTTCCAGAATACTCATGAGTTTTAACAACTTTAAATAGTTTTGTGTCATCTGCAAATTTGATTACCTCACTAATTATTCCCATTTCCAGGTCATTTATGAATATGTTAAACAGCAGCGGACCCAGAACAGATCCCTGGGGTACTCCACTATTCACCTTTCTCCATTGGGAAAATTGGCCATTTAGCCCTTTCATCTGCTTTCTATCTTTTAACCAGTTCCTGATCCACAATAGTACATTGCTCCTATCCCATGACTTTTTAATTTTACCAAAGGTTTCCCGGATCATCTCTGGAACCCTTTTTAAAAATTGGCGTTACATTGGCCATCCTCCAATCTTCAGGTATTACAGATGATTTTCATGATAGTTCACAGATTACTAATAGGAGGTCTGCAATCTCGTATATCAATTCTTTCAACACTCTTGGATGTATACCGTCCTGTCGGGGTGATTTGCTACTATTCAGTTTCTCAAATAGTTGTAAAATATCTTTCCGGCGTATCAATATTTCTTTCAATTCTTCTGTGACATCACCTTTAAATACCATTTCAGCCATGGGTAATATCCTTACATTTTCCTAAAGTAGAGACCGAAGCAAAGAAGTCATTAAGTCTCTCTGCTATGGCCTTGTCCCCTATTAGTGCCCCTTTTACCCCTCTGTCATCTAATGGTCTGGCTCTCTCACAGGTATTTTGCTTCAAATCTACTTGAAAAAGTCTTTATTATGCGTTTTTGCTTTCACAGCAAGCTCCTTATCAAATTCTCTCTTTGTCTGACTTATGAATGCCTTGCATCTAACTTGCCAGTGCTTAAGTTGTTTCCAGTTTTCATTATTTGTCTCCTTTTTCCATTTCCTGAAAGATGATTTTTTTGGCAACAGCCGTTCTTACCTCACCTTTAAACCGTGCTGGCAGTATTTTGGACTTCCTTCCATTTTTCTTAAAGCATGGAATACAGCTGGTCTGGGTTTTCAAGATAGTATTTTTAAAGAACACCCATACTTGATGTAAATTTTTAACCTTTGCAACTACTCCTTCTAGTTTTTTCTTAACTATTTTCTTCATTTTATCATTGGCTCCCTTTTGAAAGTTAAAACGTAGTACTGTGGATTTCCTTGCCATCATTCTTCCATTTATTAAATCAAACGCGATCATGCTATGATCACTATTGCCATGTGGCCCCAACTGCCTTATCTCTTGCACCAGGTCTTGTGTTCCACTAAAGAATAGGTCCAAAATGGCTTCCGCTCTTGTCGGTTCATGAACCAGCTGCCTCAAAAAGCAGTCATTTATTTCATCTAGAAATATTATCTCCCAAGCACATCCTGCCATTACACTGACCCAGTCGATAACGGGGTAATTGAAATCACCCATTATTATTACTGTGCTGTAACGTTTGTTAGCTTCTCTGATTTCCTTAAGCATTTCTTCATCCATTTGTTCATTTTGGCCGGGCAGTCGATAGTACACCCCCACTGCCATCGCCTTCTCTTTTGACATGGAATTTCAATCCATAGAGATTCTACAGTGAATGTTGTTTCCTGTAAAACTTTAATCCTTTGTTACTCAATGCCCTCTCTAACACAGAGTGCAACCCCTCCACCAATTTGATCTGCTCTATCATTATGATATAGTTTGAACCAGGTATCACAATTTCCCACTGGTTATCCTCCTTCCACCATGTCTCTGAGATACCAATCATATATAACCTCTCATTTAGTGATATATATTTTAACTCCCCATCTTATTTTTTAGACTTCTAGCATTTGCATACAAGCATTTTAGAGACTGTGTTTTATTCATATTAATCTGGTTATCAGTAGGCGGGGGTAATTTGGAATCTTTAAGCTCTGTTTGCTCTGTACTTAAGGGCATTTGGGTTACTTTTGTCTTTATTGGAACCTATCTGTCGATATGCCCTAACTTCAATATTTTGCTAGTATCCTTCAAGGATACACTGTTCTGAACCATGCGCTCTTGGGCGACTGTTGGCTTTCTACTACTATCTCCTGTTTCCATCCTGGTTAAGGTGGATCCTATCCCTTCAGAAAAGCCCCTCCTTTCGCCAGAATGTTCCCCAGTTCCTAACAAATCCAAACCCCTCTTCCTTGCACCATCGTCTCATCCATGCATTGAGACTCTGGAGCTCTGCCTCCCTTTTGGGTGCTGCGCGTGGAATGGGAAGCATTTCGGAGAATGCTACCCTGGAAGTTCTGGACTAAATTTGTTCTCCAGAACCTCCCTGACACTCTTTCCTATATCATTGTTACCAACATGTACCAAGACAGCAGACTCCTCCGCAGAACTATCTAAGACCTTGTCTAAGTGGCGTGTAAGGTCCACTGCTATAGCACCAGGCAGGCATGTTACCAGGAAATTCTCACATCCACCAGCCACCCAGCTATCTACATGCCTAATTATCAAATCACAAACTATAACAGCTGTCCTAACCCTTCTCTTGTAGGCACATTGCCGTGGAGAAACCTCCTCAGTGCAAGAGGGTTTTGAATCACCTGGAGGACAGGTCCTAGCTACAGGATCACTTCCTGCCACACCAGGGTGATGCTCTCTTGTCACATGACCTCTCTCCTCCATGGCAACAGGGATGCTGCCAGACTGGAGGTGGGACTTCAGGTCTCTTCTATGTATCTCTCTGTCTTCCTTATGTCTTCCAAGTCTGCTACTTTAGCCTCCAGAGATCAGACTCATTCACTGAGAGCAAAGAGCTCCTTGAACCTAGTGCACATGGAAGATCCCTCACCAACTGGGATAAAATCATACGTGTGACTCTCAATGCAAAAGACTGGAAAGCCCCCATCTCGCAGCTGGACTGCTGTCTGCATCTTAGTTTTAAGCAGGGGCGGCCCAAGGGGGGTGCGGGGCCATGTGCGGAGACTCGGTGCGGGGCCTCATTTGCATAAGTGGCCTTATTTGCATAACTATTTGCATAATGTTACCATACACTAACTTTTAGTAAACATGTCTCTTAATGAGTGTATGGATAAAGAAAGACTAAAAGATTTCTACATTACTATAATCCAGGGCCAACCGCCAGGCACATTAGGAACTACTACAAACGCTGCCCAGTTAGAACCCATAGCAAACCCGCCGTATCCTGACAGCATTACCAGGACTCACAAAGCACCATACCCTACCTATCAAAAGGCAACACTGCAAATATTAAACCAATACATTTCAGAGAATACTGGGGAAAGAGAACAAGTGGCAATGTCAAATAGGAATTACATAAACAGAATACCTCAGCTCAGTTACACATGCAGAACACAGACCAGCACCAAACAAGGAATCACAATTCAGAAACAGGAAGGCAATAATTAAACTGGGAACCGCAAAAGTCAAACTTGGAATGTACAACAACACTGTAGAAATAAAACTATAAATTAATTTCCTCTTGTACCAAACAAAGCGCAGACGTTAATGATGCACATTTCCCAGAGCTTTCATATTCCAGTTAATAAATTCAAAATAAAGAGATATCTTTCTACCTTTTGTGCATTTTTTTTCAGTTGCAATTGCTCCAGCCACTTTCTTCTGGTTTCTTCATGTTTTCTGCTAACTCTCCATCGTCTGCTGTCCATTTGTCCTTTCTTCTCTCTTCTAGTTTTTTTTCCATTCTCTCTCTACATCTGCTTTAACATACTAATCTTTCTCCTTTTGCTCTTTCCTCATTCCTATTTCATCCACACAAATTTTACCCCTCCATCCTCAATCCCCACTTACTCTCCCAATACCCGGCCAATTGTAGATTTTTCATCCCTCCCACATAAAATATTTTTCCCCTCTCCATTTTACTCTCCCAGCCCCATCCCATTCTAATCCTCCCCCAACATCAGCTCCCTTCTAGTTCCAGTCTCACCCAGCATCCATTCCCTTCTAGTCCCTGCATCAGCCCATTTCCAGTCCTAGCTCCCCCATCCATTTCCAGTCCGAGTTCCTTCATCAGCTCATTTCCAATCCTAGCCTCCCATCAGCCCATTTCTAGTCATTTCCTAGCCCCACCATCAGCCCATGTCAAATCCTAGCTCCCCTCCACTCAGCCCAATTCCAGTCCAAGCCCCCCCATGAGCCTACTTCCAGTTCTAGCCCCTACATGAGTCCATTTCAATTCAAACCCCCACCTCAGCCCATTTCCAATCTTAGCTCCCCCCAACAGCCCATTTCCAGTCCTATCCTAGATGCTCCATCAGCCCATTTTCAGTCCTAGCTCCCTTCCCTCACAGCCCATTTCCATACCAAGCCCCCTCCCCATCAGCTATTTGCAGTTCAAGCCTCCCCTTCCACTCAGCCCATTTCCAGTCCTAGCAACCTCCCAACCCATTACCAGTCCTAGCCCCCCATCAACCCACTTGCAGTCCTAACCCCCCATCACCCCATTTTCAGTTTAAGCCCCCCCCCTATAACCCATTACCAGTCCTAACCCCCCATCAGCCCACTTCCAGTCCTAACCCCATCAGCCCATTTCCAGTCAGCTCCCCATAGCCCATTGCCAGTCCTAACCCCCCCCCATCAGCCCACAGCCCATTACCAGTCCTAACCACATCAGCCCACCTCAAGTCCTAACCCCTCCCCATCAGCCCATTTCCTGTCCTAGCCCCCCATAGCCCATTATCAGTCCTAACCCCTGCTCAGCCGATTACCTGTCCTAACCTCCCAACACCCACTTTCCAGACAGCCCACATCAGCCCACATCCCATTACCAGTCTTAACCCCCCATAGCCCATTACCAGTCCTAACACCCCCAACAGCCCACAGCCCATTACCAGTCCTAACCCCATCAGCCCACCTCAAGTCCTAACCCCTCCCCATCAGCCCATTTCCTGTCCTAACCCCACCATAGCCCATTACCAGTCCTCAGGCCCCCTCACCCCATTTCCAGACAGCCCCCATCAGCCTACAGCCCATTACCAGTCTTAACCCCCATAGCCCATTACCAGTCCGAACCCCCCCAACAGCCCACAGCCCACCTCAAGTCAAGTCCTAACCCCCTGCATAGCCAATTACCAGTCCTAACCCCCCATCACCCCATTTCCAGACAGCCCCCATCAGCCCACAGCCCATTACCAGTCTTAATCCCCCCCCATAGCCCATTACTAGTCCTAACCCCCCATCACCCCATTTCCAGACAGCCCCCATCAGCCCACAGCCCATTACCAGTCTTAACCCCCCCATAGCCCATTACTAGTCCTAACCCCCCATCACCCCATTTCCAGACAGCCCCCATCAGCCCACAGCCCATTACCAGTCTTAACCCCCCCATAGCCCATTACCAGTCCTGACCCCCCCAACAGCCCACAGCCCACCTCAAGTCAAGTCCTAACCCCCTCCATAGCCCATTACCAGTCTTACCCTCCCATAGCCCATTACCAGTCCTTACCCCCCATCACCCCATTTCCAGACAGCCCGCATCGGGCCACAGCCCATTACCAGTCTTAACCCCCCATAGCCAGTCCACAGCCCATTACCAGTCTTAACCCCCCAACAGTCCACAGCCCACCTCAAGTCAAGTCCTAACCCCCTCCATAGCCCATTACCAGTCCTAACCCCATCACCCCAGTTCCAGTCAGCCCCATAAGCCAATAGCCCATTACCAGTCTTAACCCCCCCATAGCCCATTACCAGTCCTAACCCCCCCAACAGCCCACAGCCCACCTCAAGTCAAGTCCTAACCCCCTCTATAGCCCATTACCAGTCCTAACCCCCCATCACCCCATTTCCAGACAGCCCCCATAAGCCCACAGCCCATTACCAGTCCTACCCCCCCCCATCGCCCCTTACCAGTCCTAACCCCCCCCAACCGCCCACCACCCCCCTCAAGTCAAGTCCTAAACTCCTCCATAGCCCATTACCAGTCCTAACCCCCCCCCCCCCATCGGTTCATGGAAAATTAAAAAAAAAAAAGCTGGCTGCTGCTGCTGCCGCTGCCGCCGTGGCAGCAGCAGAATGGAGTGTCCCGCGCGGGCCCCCTCTGCCCGGTTGAGCTCTCCCTGCCCGGCTGAGCCCCTCTGCGCCGGCTTTCAGATACACGAAGGGAGAGTGTCTCCCTTGCTTCTCTGTTAAGCCCGCAGGGGCTGATTGGAAGCAGGGGCTGATGGGAAATTTCCCATATGCCCCTGCGGGCTTAACAGAGACGTGAGGGAGACACTCTCCCTTCGTGTATCTGAAAGCCGGCGCAGAGGGGCTCAGCTGGGCAGGGAGAGCTCAGCCGGGCAGAGGGGGCCCCGCGGGACACTCCATTCTGCCGCTGCCACGGCAGCAGCAGCAGCAGCCAGCTTTTTTTTTTTTAATTTAATTTTTAAAAAAAGCAGAATGTTCTTTGCGCGGGGCCCCCTGAAACGCGGGGCCCTGTGCAAAAAACATTCTTGCTCAATGGACGGCCCGGCCCTGGTTTTAAGGTTGTGTTTAGTTATTTAAGTTGTTCACTTACTTAGGCTTGCTGGGGATGCTTATACTAATAAAACTATACCTAATATGTTTAATGGACTTTGTTCACCTCAAGATAAATTAATCTCAGGTCCTTAATGTATGCCTAATGAGGATAAACAGCTGCACCTGAGAGTGAATATGGGCACCTCCTTCCTTTTAAGATGTTTAAGCACCTATAAAGCTATGATTATCCCAGGGGTGGGTGGGAGTTAGGTAGAAAGGGAGGGAGGGAAAGAAGACATTAAAAGTTGGCTGCTATACAGTGCCCTCTCCTGTGCTGCTAAGATTGTCTTACCAATTTCCTGGGTGATTCACACTGCCCTTGGTTTGGTAGAAAAGGGCCTTTTAAACTGCCCCTTTGATCTGTCACATGCCTTTAATACCTATTTAAGGTAACTTCACAGATCTTTTGCTCCTTAATTGGAAGGGCTCTTTGTAAAGGTTACTGGAAACAAGTTTATTTTTCTTTCTACTCTGAGACTATTCTACTTGTATGCTAAGCTATATTCTGATTTGATTTAAGTAAAAAAGCTCTCTAGCAACAAATTTATTTCAGGAACTATTTACTCTATTTTACTTTCTAGGTTAAGCTAAACTCTGATTTTATTTAAATGAAAAGCTCTCTAGAAACTAATTTCAAAGTCTACTCTTATTTTATGTACTATGCTAAGCTATACTCTGCTTTGACTTAAATACAAAGTTCAATGGTGGTACTAAGACCTGACTGACTCAGAAAAATCACTGAATTCTAAAATACACCGATTTATCAGCTTTAACACCAAGAAGTCCCGTTTACCCCAAAATATAGATTTAGATTTATTCCAGAAGATTATACACTTGTAGATCTACTTCCAGTTGTAGCAGTCCCTTTTGATAGTCCTTCAAGACATCAAGGCACCGACCAAGGCCAAGCACACAAGGAAGGCTAACTTCACACCTTCTGAGACAGCTATTTTATTTATTTATTTAACATTTCTTACAAACCGCCTTTCATGATATCAAGGCGGTTTTACATGGAACAAACTGAAATTGAAAGGAGGAGTGGTATAATAGTGCCCATCAGCAGACCCAGGCAGGTGTGGAGCATGTAATTTGGGTGGTGAAGAGCCGCTCTCAGTGCTTTGACAGAAGCAGTGGGCAACTCATCTATAGCCTGGCATGGGTATGCCAGATATTTGCATCATGCTGCATACTCCACAACCTGGCATCATGCTGCATACTCCACAACCTGGCTATGGCCCTGGGGCTCATCCTGCAGCACCACACTGCATTCTTCATGGCAGAGGATGCCAGCACACAGCAGACAGCATGGCGAAACATTGTCCCAGGGTCAATGCAGTACACCACCACAACAGGGACATGGAGGACATCAAAAACAAGTGGCACATGGTACGGCAGGCAGCAAAGGAGAAGAGGGCCAGCAACAGCAGGCTGCTGCCTGCGCAGCAGCACAGCCTCACCCCACTATAGGAGCAGGTGCTGCAGTACGTGGAGAAGGTCACTGTCTTTGGGGTTTCAGGCTTTGACAGCTCCACCACAGGCACACAGGGGGGTGAGTAGGGGTGTCCCATGGCCTGGGTGGAATTGTGTCAGCCATGTATGTGTTCCCACCATGCCTCCATCCACCTAGTGCATGTCTGTCTGTCTGTTAGACCTTGGGTGCAGTGTATGGTAGGTACAGTGTGGACCATGCACCACCTGCCTGTTCTGTAGTGGGCTGGGTGTCACCCCATAGGCCGATCTGGCAAACCATGTCACTAACCTCTGCCACCTTTGCTCTCCCACAGATCTGCTAGGGACCCTGCCCTCCCAGCCTGGGACAGATGCATTGGGGAGAGCCTCAAAATCCAGCACAGATGATGCCAGTGCACAGTCAGAGTGCAGCACAGACATAGAGGTCAGTGTACCTGCCAGGGCAGCAGAGTGGTCCAATGCACCAGCCAGGGCAGAGAAGCAGTCAGGTTTGCCACCCAGGGCAGTGGGGCAGGCCAGAGTAACCACCAGTGCCGGGGAGCCGGAGACAGATGATACCCCACTTGCCGAGTTACAGTTTGCCATTCTGGATGACCTGTGGGTGCAGGGGGCAGTGACCTGGACCAGGAGCTACTGCAGGATGGTGCATGCCTGGAGCCTGGCACAGAGGGCATACTGTCTGAGCTGCAAGATATCCAGCAGGACCTGCAGGCTGCAGAACAGGGAAGGGAGGCAGAGTGCGAGGAGTGGCGGGAACACAGATTGCATATGGAGCACCACATATAGAGGCATCTGCGACTGATGAGGGAGATGGCATCTTACCAGGCATCAATTGCTGGTTCCATGCACAGTTTGGTGGGCCTCATGCAGATGTGGGTGTGGGTGCTGGGGCTGTCAGCGCAACAGCACAGCCACCTGTTAACCCTGAGCCATGTCGATCAGCCTACCCTGCTGTGGAGGGTAATGATCCTGCCAGCACATCCTCTGACATCCCTCTACTGCATCGCAGTGTGAGTGTTAGCAAGTGCCCATGGCTGGTGGGAGCCCTGGGGCAAGGGGATCATGTGGGGGGGTAATAAATTATCACTCTGCACGCATTGCATGGTAATAGGCACTTTATTAGTGATTGTGTGTCCTATTCTAGTGCTGGTGCGGGGCCAGGGCCGGATTTAGCTATACGCCATGTACGCCATGGCGTAGGGCCCACAGCTGCAAAGGGCCCACAAAAATTGAAGTAGTTAGGCTTTTTTTTTTAATAAAATAAAAAAAAACCTGCTGGCTGCCGCCGCGGGGCCCCCTCTGCTGCCGCGGCAGCATGGACTGACCCGCGGGGGCCCCCTCTGTAAGCTCGGTCCCTCCCTCCGTGCCTCCGTGTCTCCCTCCGTGCAGGCTGTTAGAGACGCGAAGGCAGACTGTCTCCTTCTGCCTTCCCGTCTCTGTTAAGCCCGCAGGGCTGATGGGAAATTTCCCATCAGCCCCTGCGGGCTTAACAGAGACGCGAAGGAGACAGTCTGCCTTCGCGTCTCTAACAGCCTGCACGGAGGGAGACACGGAGGCACGGAGGGAGGGACCGAGCTTACAGAGGGGGCCCCCGCGGGTCAGTCCATGCTGCCGCCGCAGCAGAGGGGGCCCCGTGGCGGCAGCCAGCAGGTTTTTTTTTTTTAAAATAAATTTTACTTTAGGCCGGGAGAGGGGGAGGGGGAGGGGGTAGGACTGGTAATTGGGGGGGCTGGGACTGGGGCTGGAAATGGGTTGGGACTGGGACTGGAAATGGGCTGGGACTGGGACTGGAAATGGGTTGGGGGGATTAAGGCTGGAGGTGGGCTGATGAGGAGGACTGGTAATGGGCTGTGGGCTGTTGGGGGGGGTTAGAACTGGTAATGGGCTTTGGGGGGGTTAAGACTGGTAATGGGCTGTGGGCTGATGGGGGCTGTCTGGTAATGGGCTATGGGGGGGGCTAGGACTGGAAATGGGCTGGGGGGGGTTAAGACTGGAGGAGGGCTGATGGGGTTAGGACTGGTAATGGGCTGTTGGGGGGGGGGTTAGAACTGGTAATGGGTTTTGGGGGGTTTAGACTGGTAATGGGCTGTGGGCTGATGGGGGCTGTCTGGTAATGGGCTATGGGGGGGGCTAGGACTGGAAATGGGCTGGGGGGGTTAAGAATGGAGGTGGGCTGATGGGGTTAGGACTGGAAATGGGCTCTAGGGGGGGCGTATAGAACTGGTAATGGGTTTTGGGGGGGTTTAGACTGGTAATGGGCTGTGGGCTGATGGGGGCTGTCTGGTAATGGGCTATGGGGGGCTAGGACTGGAAATGGGCTGGGGGGTTAAGACTGGAGGTGGGCTGATGGGGTTAGGACTGATAATGGGCTGTTGGGGGGGTTTAGAACTGGTAATGGGCTTTGGGGGGGGTTAAGACTGGTAATGGGCTGTGGGCTGATGGGGGCTGTCTGGTAATGGGCTATGGGGGGGGGTTAGGACTGGAAATGGGCTGGGGGGGGGTTAAGACTGGAGGTGGGCTGATGGGGTTAGGACTGGTAATGGGCTGTGGGCTGATGGGCTGATGGGGGGGGGTTAGGACTGGCAATGGGCTATGGGGGGCTGACTGGAAATGGGTTGATGGGGTTAGGACTGGAAGTGGGCTGATGGGGGGTTAGGACTGGTAATGGGTTATAGGGGGGGCTTAAACTGAAAATGGGGTGATGGGGGGTTAGGACTGGTATTGGGTTGGGGGGTTGCTAGGACTGGAAATGGGCTGATGGGTGGCTAGGACTGGAAATGGGCTGATGCAGGGACTAGAAGGGAATGGATGCTGGGTGAGGCTGGAACTAGAAGGGAGCTGATGTTGGGGGAGGATTAGAATGGGATGGGGCTGGAAGAGTAAAATGGAGAAGGGAAAAATATTTTGTGTGGGAGGGATAAAAAAATCTACAATTGGCCGGGTATTGGGAGAGTAAGTGGGGATTGAGGATGGAGGGGTAAAATTTGACTGGATGAAATAGGAATGAGGAAAGAGCAAAAGGAGAAAGATTAGTATGTTAAAGCAGATGTAGAGAGAGAATGGAAAAAAACTAGAAGAGAGAAGAAAGGACAAATGGACAGCAGACGATGGAGAGTTAGCAGAAGACATGAAGAAACCAGAAGAAAGTGGCTGGAGCAATTGCAGCTGAAAAAAATGCACAAAAGGTAGAAAAATATCTCTTTATTTTGAATTTATTAATTGGAATATGTCAGCTCTGGTAAATGTGCATCATTAACGTCTGCGCTTTGTTTAGTACAAGAGCAAATTAATGTATAGTTTTATTTCTACAGTGTTGTACATTCCAAGTTTGGCTTTTGGGATTCCCAGTTTAATTATTGTCTTCCTGTTTCTAAAATGTGATTACTTGTTTGGTGATGGTCTATGTTCTGCATGTGTAACTGAGCTGAGGTGTTCTGTTTATATAATTCCTATTTGACATTGCCACTTGTTCTCTTTCCCCAGTAGGTCATGTATTGTTGTTCTCTGAAATGTATTGGTTTAATATTTGCAGTGTTGCCTTTTGATTGGTAGAGTATGGTGCTTTGTGAGTCCTGGTAGTGCTGTTAGGATACGGCGGGTTTGCTATGGGTTCTAAATGGGCAGTGTTTGTAGTAGTTCCTAATGTGTCTGGCAGTTGGCACTGGATTATAGTAATGTAGAAATCTTTTAGTCTTTCTTTATCCATACACTCATTAAGAGGCACGTTTACTAAAAGTTAGTATATGGTAACATTATGCAAATATTTATGCAAATGAGGCCCCTTATGCAAATGAGGCCCACACCCCCCTTGGGCCGCCCCTGCTGGGGCCCACAATTTTTGTTGGCATAGGGCCTCACTCAAGGTAAATCCGGCCCTGTGCGGGGCGGTCACCTCAGAAACTGTCACGTATCATCCACGCATGGTGGGCCAGTGCCCTGACCTGCTGCTAGCTCCCGGACTCTGTACCCATCACCATCTGCTGCCTCTGCAGCCTCCCAGTCCTCCACAACTGCTGGCTCTGGGTCCGCCACTCCACGCATCCATGCCAGGTTGTGGAGTATGCAGCATGATGCAAATATCTGGCATACCCACGCCAGGCTATAGATGAGCTGCCCACTGCTTCTGTCAAAGTACTGGAAGCGGCTCTTCAGCACCCCAATTGAGTGCTCCACACCTGCCTGGGTCTGCTGATGGGCACTATTATACCGCTCCTCCTGCTGGCTCATGGGGTGGCACACTGGGGTCAGCAGCCAGGTCCTCAGAGGATATTCATGACCACCTGTGGGGGCAATGTGAGTTGTGAACATGAGCATTGGGACGTACATTGGGTATAGTCTATGGGTGGCTATGGACAGCAAACAGTGGTGTCATGTGTTACATTACATACAGAACACATCTATCACCACCTGCTTGTGGTACACATAGCAGCATACTACAGCAGGTATCCGTTCTGGGCCTGTCCTGAAGCTCACACCTGTGCACACTCACCTAGCAGCCATGCATCTCTGAACCGACCCCCAGCTGCTCTCTGTCCCAGGCTGGACTGGGCAAGGACAAATGCATCGTGGCAGGAGCCTGGATAGCAGGCGTACACATCAATGAAGTCCATGTTGGCATCCACAATGACCTGCATGTTCATCAATGTGTACCTATGCCTGTTCCAGTATGCCCCCTTCTCCAGCCATGTTGCTCGCAGTGCAATGTGGGTGTAGTCTATACATTTAAGCACTGATGGGAATCCAGTGACATTGTAGAGCACCTGCTTGGTTCCTGCCACATCTGCTGTGTCTGGAGGAAGGCTATGAGGTAGCGCATCCTCTGCAGCAGGGCCCTGGTGAAGGTTCCAATGCAGTAACTGGCAGTGGACTGCAGGATTCCAACAGTCACCCCTATCACATGCTGGAAGTTGCCGGTTGCAAGGAATCCCAGGGCAGCAGTCACCATCATGACCACAGGTAGGGCCTGGCTTCTAGATGTGAAGGGCTCCAGGTCCACACTGAGAATGCTGCACAGCCTGGTTATCGTTGCCCCATCCAGTCTATATCTCTGATAGATTTCCTCCTCTGTCAGTTGAAGATAGCTCACCCTGCACCTGTGTACACGTGGGGCATGGTAACTGTCTCAGGTGCTGGGCTGCAGCCTGCTTCTGGGTATGTGTCTCCACCTCTGGATCACCATGTGTATGGCCCACATGGTGTCTCTGCCTGTCCAGAGTCATTTTACGTCTGCCCAGTTTGGGTATAGGCCTGCACATGCTTCCTTCACTCTACTGTGCACTATTCCACCACTACACGGGTTCGCAGCTCACTATTAGTGGTCGTATGTGCCGGGAACCATTGCTTAAGGCTACATGGTTAGTGGCATCCAATGTCGGCGCACACAGGTTTCGGTAATCTGCTTTATGCGGGTTCACAGCAACACGCCCCTGTTCTGCCCCCGGGCTTCAGTGTCTGGCACATTGCAGGTAGTTGGGCCTCAACGATTAAAGCTGCCTTGTTGAATATCTGGCTTACTTGGTTATGGCAGTTTTGCATGCATAAGGC
Source organism: Ichthyophis bannanicus (assembly GCA_033557465.1). NCBI lineage: Eukaryota > Metazoa > Chordata > Amphibia > Gymnophiona > Ichthyophiidae > Ichthyophis > Ichthyophis bannanicus. The sequence goes on along the minus strand of CM066031.1, from coordinate 1,738,425,415 downwards.
TGACTTTTTTCATGTGTAGCATGTGCCTAGGTCTTCGAAAATCAGGCCCCATATGAATAGCAAGGGGATTTTGGAAGTCCCCATGGGCTTTGCATCCTGGCAGCAACTTAACCTCAAGGAACTACAAGCTCATTTTCAAAAGGAAATTCCTTGTGGACTATCCTTTGAAAATCCTGCTTGTGAGCAAACTACATTCTGAAAAGTAAGCATGGAGCTTTAAAAATAAGAAATGTCCTACTGGGTCAGACCAAATGTCCATGTAGTCCAATATCTTGTTTCCAACAGTGGCCGATCCAGGTCACAAGTTCGTAGCAAGATCTCAGAATGTTGATTCTATGATGGTTACTTCAGGAAGAAACAAGGATTTCTTCAAGTCTAGAAGGCCTGGCAATCTACTTCCGGTGACACTGCCAAGAAAACCCAGGAGCTTCTGGGTCGCCAGGAGTCAGGACTGACTCGAAGGCACACATTGCATTTTACCTTACCAATAACAGCTTATAGGTTTTTCCTAAAGAAATTTTCCCAATTTAAACCCAGCTATGCTGTTTTTATCACAGCCTCCTGCAACCAAGACTGGTGCAAGGGTATTAGATGTCCTAAGTGAATTTTCAACCTTGTAGCCCTCTCAATTAATTTTCCATGCCCCTAGGCTTCCTCTGAGATATTAATAATTAAACTCAATAATCACGATTATCCCATCATCCATCCTAATCAATCCTGTAAACATGCACATGTGAAATGAGGGCAGTTTCCAGAAGCCATTTGTCTGAGTAAATGGGTTATGTGAAAACAACTTACCCTCCTTCTGGGTAAAAGTATGTGCTGATTGCTTTTTGAGTACCATGGCTGTCAGAATCTATTGTTTTGCTTTGACTGCAGCTGCTCTTTGTCGCCCTCTGGAAACCACCATCCTAGGTGAATGTCTGCAACAAATTTCAAGCTTCATTATACAGTACATTGAATGGAAAAATGTTTCCCGTAATTTGCTTTAAATGTGCTACTTAGTAGATTTATGATGTGTCTCCTAATCTTTGTAATCAATTCGTGTTTACCCTTTCCACTCCACATGATTTTATAGACCTCTATCATATCTCCCTTTAACCATCTCTTCTCCTAGCTGAAGAATCCTAACCGGTTTAGCCTTCTCTCATAAGGAAGACATCCCATCTTGTTTATCATTTTGCTCACCCTTCTCTGTACTTTTCTAATTCCACTATTTTTTTACGAGATGCAGCAACCAGAACTGCACAAAACACTCAATGTGTGATCATACCAGGGAGCACTACAAAGGCGTTACGATATTCTCTACTTTATTCTTCTTTCCTAATCATTCCTAACATTCTGTTTGCTGTTTTTTGGCAACTGTTACACACTGAGCTGATGATTTTTATTGAAGGCACATGTTTTGACAATGACACTTAAGGGGCCCTGTTTGCTAAGCATTTTTACCATAGACACAAAATGGGAGAAACCCTTTAGTAAACAGGGTCCTTAGATCCTTTTTTGGTGACTCCAAATGTGGAATCTAGCATCATGTAGCTAACTATTTTCTTCTAGAGCACCTAGGACAATTGTTTTAAGGCACTTTAGATATGCTAATAACTCATTTTTGTTTTTTAATGAAATTAAGCATCATTGATCCATCGCAATTTGAATTTTTTTTGTATGGTGAGTTGTAGGGAGACTAGCAGCATTGTTGGGGAATGTGGTGTGTGTGTGTGTTACTCAGCTAGAGATTAAGCATTCATATTAACATTCTGTTAAATCCTGTATAGAATCTAGAGTTCACTTCCACATAGAAGAATTAGCTCAATGATGCTATGAACTATAATAGTAGTTTTACTGACTGGATGAAAGAGACTGGGTGTTTATGAATCGAAGGTCCTGGAGACTTTTTCATTAATGTGTTTTCTACAAATTAAAAGTGGGGGAGGGAACATGTGATTTGGTGGTGGGCATGATGACGGGAAATATCATTTTCCCCACCCCCTCCATTCTGTCTAGAACGTCATTGTCCTGCAGGCCAGCAGTTGGCCATTTCCAAGATGCTGGTTGGCTCAACCATCATTACTGGTGCCATCCAGTAGGTAAATTCATTGTATTCATAACCTTTTTCCATCCCTTTTTCATATGCTTCTCCCAACTACATCATGATTATTTTAGTATTGGAAGATATTTTATTTGTTCTATAGATCAAATCATAGTTACATGCCAACACAGTGATACAAATATAAAAATCAACATATTGCAGTCACTACCATAACTTGTAGCCTAGGTATAACCTTTTGCCAATATAGTAGATATATATAGGGCCAGATTTTGAGCTGGGCGGTCCTATGTACCACGTCGGCGCATAGCCCGCCCCCTCCCACCTAACCCAGATTTTCCATACCAGGGTCATATGCAGCTCCGGCATCGAAAATTTGTGTGTCTCCGCATAGCCAGGAAGCTGCAGGAGCCACCCATGTAGCACCGATTTTAGCCCCAGTGCCTTAAAAATAGGCAAGATTTTCCCATGTCTATCTTTAAGGCGCAGAGCATTAACTGTGTGTCATTGAAAATCGGTGCTACATGGGTAGCACTATGGCCCCCCTCCCCTCTGCCCCGAAACACCCCCAACATGCCCCGATCCTAAGCCGATAGCATCTGGGCGCGATAGGGACATATCCGGGATCTTTGAAGGGCACTACCTTGTAGGTACCCTTCGAAAAGGCATTTGCACAGGTAACTAGGGAAGTTATCCATGTAAATGCCTTTAAAAAATAAAAATAAAAAGAATAAAAAACCGGGCCTATATTTTATAGTTAACTGTAAATATTCTTTATAAGATTTCTCTTCATTTTGTTTGAATAAGGATAGAAGAAGATTGACCTTACTTTTGATGCAACTGGGGAGATGACCCCCAACAAAACTGGGAGCTATACTTTAAGTGGCATTTTAAAAAGGCTGTCCAGGTGCAATCTGGAATCAGTTTATATAAAAAATTGCTAATGCAAAAGTTGTTTGAACAGCTTGCAAAACTGAAAGTGAACAAGGCCATGGGACAGAATGGGATACATCCCAGGATACTGAACGAGCTTAGAGGGGTTCTAGCAAGACCTTTGAAGACTGTTTTTAATAGCAAAGGTAAGAGTGTGTGGCTTTTAATTACTAGCTCTCTGCCCAAGAGCTCTTAAAATGGTTTTGATACATTTTTAAAACAAAGTTACATTCTTTTTGGTGCTTTAGTTCAAAAGGTGAAATATTTTCTTTAGTAGTGTAGTTTTAAAACTGCTTTTAGTATTTTTCTCAGCTCTTTGAAGCTACTGACTCCTCATCAGCTGTTAGTTCCCTCCCTACCCTCCCCACTCCCACCCACTCCATGCAAGCAATCTTGCTTTATAGGGCACCTCCCCAATTAGCTACATACAGGAACTTGGAACAGTAAATTTAGAACACACTTAAAAGAGGTTAACAGTTTTTTCTCTGAAAGAACAGCTGGAAAACTGGCTGGTACTTTGGTAGGTCTTGCTCTCTTTTATTTCAACAGTACCTAAGATCCACCAACAGAACAATGACTGGGAAAAATCATATCGCTAAAGCTGGTGCCCCCATTACAGCTTCTGCCTCTGTCCAAACAGAGATCCCAATGCCAGTTGAAGGACCAGTTCCATGTGCAAGATGCCTGCATGCTGAAGCTCTCGGAAAATAAGTGGAGGAGCTCAAAGAAAAGGTGGCGAGGCTGAGGAGCATTCAAGATAGTGAGAAGTACATTGATGAGATGCTTCTTGAAACATCCAAACTGTCCAGCAGAGGAGAAGATGATGAGGGTTGGACATGAGTCAACAGGGCCTACAGACTCACCAATCCAACTCCTCAATCCCTTGAATTGAAGAACCATTATGCAGCCCTGAAAGTGGAGGAGGTGACAGCATCTCTGGAAAGGGAAGAACGAGAGCTTGAGCAACCCAAATTTGCAGAATCAGTGACCACTAGGAAGCAAAGGGTAGTGATGGTTGGTGACTCTTTTGAGGGGTACTGAGGCGTCCATCTTCCGACCAGACTTGATGTACAGAGAGTTATGCTGTCTGCCAGGTTCCAAAATCTGAGATGTTACAGAGAGTTTGCCAAGACTCATCAAGCCCAATGACTATTACCCGATGTTGCTCATCCATGTCAACACAAATGAAACGTTACGCATCACGCGATAATGTTACGTATCACGCGATAACATCGCCGCTGCTACGTTAAGACAGTTTAGTAAACATACCCCTTAGACTTTAGGAAAACTAACTTTGCAAAGATGGGACAATACCTCAGGGAGTCCTTAGCAAGATAGAAACAGCTGGGGATGTTGAAAAAGAGTGGGAAAAACTGAAAGGGGATATTTTAAGGGCAACCAACCTTTTTGTTAAAATGATAAATAAAGGTAAAAAAGGACTCCACAGCCAAGAAAGGTTTTAAAGAAAATATCTTTTATTTAGGGAACCAGCATCCAGACAACTGCCCCTAGGTTTTTTCCCAGCTGTAAGCAGTCCTTACTCACTCACAACCAGGCTACTCTGCTAAACAGGACCGTACCTAGCCCTGTGCGACCGGTGTGGCCGCACAGGGCGCAAAGGCTTAAGGGGTGCATTTTAGCTAACTGCCGTTGCCTGCTGCCACCACTTTTTCTTCTCTAAGCGGCGGCAGGCAACAACAGACAGCTAAAATGCGCCCCTTAAACCTTCTCGCCAGCATGCTAAGCAGATCTGTCCCTTCCGGGAGGGACAGATCTGTTTAGCATGCCGGCGACTTGCACATCGGGCGCGCCTCTTCTCTCCCGCCACAAGTAGGGGGTGCTCGCCCGATGTGCAAGTCGCACAGGGCGCGATTTACACTCAGTACGGCCCTGCTGCTAAATAGTAGAACACTGCTCCAGTAGCGACAGTACTTCGAAAACAAACAAACTGCTCCTCAGTTTCCTCACTTCGGGCAGCACAGCCCAGCCAAAAGTCTCTCCAACCAAGCAGATCTCCAGCAGCAATGCTGAGCAGACAGTAATAAATTCAAATGCTTCCTACCTCCACTGCAGGCTCTCTTTTTTAGGTAAGTAGTCTTCAAGTATGCTCCAGAACCCCTGACTTCTCTCTCTCCTCCACATCTCCAACTTCCTGGTTTAAACGCTAGGGCCAGGCTACACTCTCCCCAGGTATTCTCCAGTCTATCCTCTTAAAGGGATAGGGGTTTAAGTTCTTACCAGAGCAATACCTCACCGGTTCTGGCCTTGGCTGGGGAGAGTCCCTGCGGGGGATGGGGAGTTTCCCATACACACCATCACACCCCCTTTATATTTTCTCGCTTGGGACATAAACTAAACTTGACCTCAACCAAAGGCAGCAGATACATTTTTCTGTTGTTTCCATCTCATACCAGATACTGAAGTGACTCAGGTGCAGGCCATATTTATTAATTATTTATGCAGATAAGGAGCTGCAAAGCCAGGAGCTTTCAGTCTCCATTTGTATAGCTGCTGCAGCTGTTTTGTCCTTTTGCATAACCAAAGATGTGTGAATTTTAGATTAGATGGCACTTTCTCCATTATATTCTGAACTACAACCCAATAAACAAGGGATGGTTTGGTTAGTTTCTGTCAGTGGAAGAGCAGCCTAATGATTAAAACAGCAGGCTAAGAACCAGGGAAGTGAACATTGAAATCCCACAAATGATCTTTGTGACCTTGGGCAAATAACCTCTTCCTTCATTGCCTGTGGTACAAACGTAGGGCATGATTTGCTGAGCCTTCTCTCCTATTCAATGTCTGTGGGAAAAACAAGCTTAGTAACTCCCCCCCTCCCCCACCCCCCGCCTCGAGTTTGTAAGCCCTCTGGAGACAGGGGAATAAGTACAATACCTAAATGTATCTTACCTCAGGAGTGGAGGAGTAGCCTAGTGGTTAGAACACTGGCTTGGTAACCAAGCAACCAGGGTTTAATTCCCACTAGCACTCCTTGTGGCCTTGGGCAAGTCACTTAACCTTCCACTGCCTCAGAAGAAAGGCCAGGCAATCTACTTCCAGTGACACTGCCAAGAAAGCCCAGGAGCTTCTGGGTCGCCAGGAGTCAGGACTGACTCAAAGGCACACATTGCATTTTGCATCTTACCTCAAGCTTCCATGAGCTAAATATAAAAATAAGTTTTCCTGAAAAAAAATGGCCAGATAAACGCCTCACATCGTCCTGACAACTGTCTTGTTAACTAAATATTACTGCTACTGAAATATAAAGCAGCTAACAAATACAAAGATAATGTTTTCTCTCACTTTAGCTATTATTAGTGCGTTGGAATGGATGTGGTACAAAGTGATAGTGAGAAGGCTCAAAATAATAATTTATCAACAGACTAGTGATCATCTCACATCACAATGTGTAACATGCTCACAGCTTTCCAGTGTCACTGGTGTTTTCCTTACTGAAAGAAGAAAGTTAGCAATATTTTTTCATACCTTCTATTCTTATACTCCTCCTCCTTCCTTCTTTTCTTATATTCCCTCCTCTCTTCTTGCTGTGAACGTGCAAGTCTACAGTATTACAGGCTTTGCTTCTAGGGTCTGAGTTTTTTAACCTCCTGCTTGTAAGGTCTGTCTGCCTATATATATATATAACACAGGTACACTAAAAAAATTTTTTTTTAAACTGCCTCTAATGTTTCGATTGATTTTTACGTTTTTTGGTGCGCTGAATCCAAATCTGGTAACCAATTTGCTCCATCACGTACAGATTTTTTGCTACATTGGGTTAGCAGTTTGAGGTGAACGTTTCAGATTGAGTGCGATCGAGATAAAAGTTTCTTGGATGAATTCTTTATACTAATTGTTAGTAGCTATTCAAATAAGAATAAAGAAAATTGTAACAAGGCAGCACATAAGAATAGAGTAATGTCAACAAAACACACTGTGATGGTAGCAAAATTGTCTGCACTTAAAACAGCCACATACATGTGCACAAACATTGAGCATATAAAAGCGAGGTTAGACACAAAGCAAAGCAAAGAAATGTGCAAAAAATGTTGTACAGGTATGTATGTAAGAATAGAAAACGCAAAACCGCACCATTGCAATACATGAAGACAAACACCCAATGGTGTGAAAATAAAATTCTAATAAATGAGATCCGACACTGTGGTAATAACTAGCAAATTTTTATTTCAAAGTTTAGTAAAAACACGATATTTGTCAACACAGTTTAGATTTTAAAGTCATTCTTGGGTCAATCAATCTCCTGGTGGGCCCGTTTCTTCTTCCCCCGAATGCTTCTCTTGGTGCGCTGCTTGGCGTATTTTTCATCTGGGGTTTCCCGCAGCAGCAACTAGCAGAAATCAGCCATCATAGTGGTGTTCCATCTTCCTTGGTACCTTCTCTCTGCGTCCTTGATGTCCTGGTGAAACCTTTCACCTTGTTCTTCACTGTACGCCCCCAAGTTTTCGGGAAAGTAGTTCACATGGGAGTGCAAGAAATGGACTTTCAGGCTCATGTTACAGCCTTGTTCTTTGAAGGCATTGAGCATCCTGGCAACAATATCCTTATAGTTCTCATCCCGCCTGTTCCCCAAGAATTTGAGAACAACATCCTTGAAGGAATCCCAGGCTTCTTTTTCCTTCTCAGACATCGTTTCAGCGAATGCTCCATCTGAAATGAGTTTCCTTATATCAGGGCCAACAAACAGTCCTTTCTTTAGCTTTGCTTCAGAAAGTCGGGGGAAACTTTGAGCAAAGGTACCGAAAGCACTCACCATCTTTTGGAAGGGACTTGATGAATTGCTTAATGAGACCCAACTTAATGTGGAGAGGTGGTAATAGAATTTTATCACGAGGTACCAAGCTCTCATGAAGAACATTTTTCTCACCAGGTCTCAAATACTCCCGAATTGGCCAGTCTTTTTTCCCCCAGTGTAGGTCGCGGGCCCGGCTATCCCACAAGCAAAGGAAGCAGGGATATTTGGTGAAATCGGATTGCTGCCCTAATAGCATGGATAGAATTTTAAAGTCTCCACAAATCATCCACTTATGCTCATCATAACGAATCTTCTGAAGAATCAGGGCCAAATTCTCGTATTTTTCTTGGAGAATAACAGAGTGAGCAATAGGAACTGAAGCGAATGTGTTGCCATTATGAAGAAGAACACCTTTTATGCTGTCTTTTGACGAATCAATGAACAGCCGCCATTCAGCAGGATCATACTTGAGTTTAAACTTTTCCATCACTCCGTATATATCGTTGCAAAATACCAAATCTTCCTCTTTGCTGAAATACTTCAAAAATTGTGTCTCGCGGTTGCGGTACCAATAAAAAGTTGTTCCTGGTGACAATAGATTTTTCTGTTTAAGCCGAGAACCTAGCAGTTGGGCAGCATCTTTTGGGAGTTCTAAATCCCGGACTAAATCATTCAATTCAGCTTGAGAGAAAAGTTCAGGTTTCGGATCTGGTTCAGTTTCAAACTCGGAAGTACTGGACTCATCGGGAAAAGCCATCTGATGAGTCTCATCATGATCAGAACCGTCCACACAAATATGATCCAAAGATTTTGGTGGTTCAGGCACAGGTACTTCGTTGCTATGAGGCATAGGCCTAATTGCTGAGGGAAGGTTGGGGTAACTTATTACGTTCTTATTTTTTAAGTTGTATCCCTTCACAATGCAAGAGCAAAAATAGCAGTCACTGCTGTGGTCTCTTTGTTCACGCCACATCATAGGTATTCCGAAACGAAATGCTTGTTTTTTACCTTTCATCCATAAGCGTAGATCTTCCTCACATGTCTTGCACACTTTGTGAGGAGCCCACGGTTTGTCTTGATCGCCTAACTTCAAACCGAAATAGGCGAAATATACTTTTTTAATAAATGCAGAAATGTTCCTCTGCCACTTTTTCACGGTATATTCCCCACAAATAAAACAAAAACTGTCCGGAGAGTTGACGCAACCTCTGGCTCTGTGAGCCATCACAAATACACAGCACTGCAAACTACAACTGTAGTGAACCACTTCGGAATAAAGCTGGATTACGACTGAGCAAACAAAAGGTAATAATGAACTTGCAAGAAACTGAAATTTGACAGGAACGTTCATGTCGCAACCACCGTGTTTGAGCGAGCGAACGAGGCGAGGCGAACAGGAAAGAACATGCGCCAGCGCGAGTACTGGATTTAGCCCCCCGCCTCCCAATTGTCCTGTTAATGTATAAAATGAATACAAAACACTCTAAAATATCATGAGGGAGTGTTTCTAGTTAGTTAACCATTACAACCTCTATTTTGGGCCAAGAAAATAAACTGCAGTCGGCTAAAAAGAAATTATGCCTTATATGGCTAAAAAGAACATTCCTTATATGGGTAAGAAATCTAATTTTGCAAGAAAACGTGACGTGATGGAACATTTTGGCTATTTTTCCTGGATTCAGCACCCCAAAATCTATAGGAATCAGTTGCAAAACTGGAGGCAGTTTTTTGGTAGTGTACCTGTGATTTATTTATTTATCTTATTATTGTTAGAGTGCCTTACTTTTTAGTATTTCTGTTTGTGATCTTCTTCAGCTCCCCCTCTCTGTTTTCAACTGTGTGTGTGTCTCTCTCTCCTCTTCCTTATTATTTCACTCTCCCTCACCAAATGCCCACCCACCCCCTGTGCTCATGACCATGATCACTCACAGGTGCACCTTATCCCCTGCAATTTCTACCACCTGTCCTTTTATTTCTTCTGACTTCTGTGCTCCTCTCCATCTCTCTCTTTATGGCTCCTCTACACTTTCTCTTCCTATTCCTCATACTCCCTAATTGTCTCCCCTCCTACCAACACCTTCAAGCATCTCCCCCTTATCCCCCTTTACCATCCTCGCTCCCTCCATCTTGTCATCTGCCCTATCATCACCTCTTGAGCTTCACCACTTTTTCCCTTTCAGTCAGCCATCTCCTCTCTCTCTGAAAACCTCACCCTCATTACCACCATGCTGTCTCCTCTTTGCCCTACTCCTTCTCCTTCTCTCTTCTGTAGATATCAACCCCAACCCTGGCCCCCTAGACTTTGGTCACACTCACAGAACAGATCCTCATGCAACTGCTGAAATCGTATTCATATCCTTTCCTTTCCCCTTCCTCTCTCCCTTTCTCATCTGCCTTGTGGAACGCACACTCCATCTCAAACAAACTTGCTTTTACTCATGATCTCTTTATCTCTAGTGCTCTCCGTCTCCCTGCTCTAACTGAGACTTGGCTCCTCCCAAAGGATCCAGCTTTCATCACTGTTCTCTGTCATGTTGGCTATCAATTATCCCACACACCTCGTCCCACTGGCCATGGTGGTGGTGTCGGGCTTCTACTCTCTCCTTCCTGTCAGTTTCAACCCTTCCTTCTGCCTCAGTCTCACCCTTTTCCCTCCTTTGAAGTCCACTCCATCTGGCTTTTTACTCCACTACCTCTCCAATTAGCTGTTATTTATCAACCCCCTGACAAGTCTACCTCTACCTTTCTCTCTGATTTTGACTCAGGGCTTTCCTTATTTCTGGATTAAGTTTCCCCCTCCGTTATTCTCAGGGATTTTAACATTCATGTTGATAACCCCTCTGACCTTTATGCTTTAAAGCTCCTCTTCCTTACCTCATCATTTAACCTCCAGCTTTGCTCTACTGCTCCTACTCACCAGGAAGGCCACTGCCTCGACCTTGTATTTATTTTATTTAGCTGTATTTATATCCCGCTTTTCACCGGGTCAAAGCGGTCAATTGGAGGATACATTTAACATGAGGGGCTATGAGGCACATATGCTAATACTTACAGGGAACATGGGCAATGGAGGGTTAAGTGGCTTGCCCAAGACCACAAGGAGTGCCTATAGAACTAGAAATCCCGCTTGAGATTGCTGTCCCCAGGTGGGACTTGAACCCCCAGCCCTCCGGCCTGAAGTACCCTGTCCTAACCACTAGACCACTCCTCCCATTCCTCTATAATTGCTTACCCTCAAACTTCTGTAAGTCAGTTCTTCCCTTATCAGACCATCACCTGCTAAGCTTCACTCTTCATCACTCACCACCTTAACCTTGCATGTCGCCTCCAACCTATTTAGAAATTTTCATGTTATTGATCCGTTGGCTCTCTCCTCCACTGTCTTATCACCTCTTTCCTCCACTATGATCTCTGAGTCTGTTGATGAGACAGTAGCTTCCTATAACAATGCACTCTCTTCTGCACTGGATGCTCTTGCTCCACCCATGTCATGTCCCTGGCTGACTTCCACTACTCTCTATCTATGTTCTTGTGCCCATTCAGCTGAGCATGCTTGGCTCAAATCCTGCACTCTTGCGGACTTTCTACACTTCAAATTTATGCTTGTCCATTCAGCCATAGCACTCACCAAATAAGACTATTATGTTCATCTGACTAACTCTCTTGCCTCGGACCTTTGCCATCTCTTTACAACTCTCAACTCTCTCCTCAAGGTGCCTCTGCCTCTGCTCTCTTCCTCCCTTTCTGCCCAAACCCTGGCTGACTACTTCCAGGACAAAATCCACAAGATCACACTCCAGTTTCCCATGAGATCAGCTACTTCCCCACCTCCCCCTCTTCACTCCCAACTCTCCCCCCCCCCCTCTACTACCTTTTCTTCCTTTTCTATGATCTCTGAGGAGGAAACCACTCACCTTCTTTCTTCATCCAAACTCACTACCTGCTCCTCTGATCCTATTCCCACCCATCTCTTTAGCTCCATCTTCTCCACTGTAGTCGCGTCCATCTCTCATAATCTCAACCTATTGCTCTCCACTGCAACTTTCCCTGCAGCCTTCAAGTATGCTGTGGTCACTCCTCTCCTCAAGAAACCCTCACTAGACCCTACCTGTCCTTCTCACTATCGACCCGTCTTCCTCCTCCCCTTCATTTCTAAACTACTTGAACATGTGGTTAATCACCATTGCGTTGACTTTCTATCCTCTCAAGCCCTTCTGGATCCTCTACAATCTGGCTTTTGTCCTTTACATTCTACCAAAAAGGCTCTTCCAAACTCTCCAGTGACCTGTTCCTGGCAAAATCCAAGGGGCCTTTACTCAATCCCCATTCTTCTTGATCTTTCTGCTGCTTTTGACACTGTTGACCAAATTATCCTTGATAATTTGTCTTTGCTTGGTTTTAAGGGCTCTGTGCTATCCTGGTTCTCTTTTTATCTCTCCCATTGCTCTTTCAGTGTTTGTTCTGGTGGATCCTCCTCCTCTACTGCTATCCCACTCTCAGATGGTGTACCCTGAGAATCTGTCTTGGATCCACTCCTTTTCACTCTCTATACCCAGTCCCTTGGTGCACTCATCTCTTCCCATGGCTTTCAGTACAATCTTTATGCTGATGACTCCCAGATCTATCTCTCTACACCTGAAATCTCTCTGACAATCCAGGCCAATATCTCTGCCTGCCTTTCTGACATTGCTGCTTGGATGTCTCACCACCACTTGAAATTAAACACGGCCAAAACTGAGATTCTTATTTTTCCCCCTAAACCCTCCTCTCCCTTTCCTACTTTCTCAGTCTCTGTGGATAAATCTCTACTCCTCCCTACCTCCTCAGCTGGCAAACTTGGGATCATCTTTGATTCCTCTCTCTCCTTCTTCACACACATCCAACTGAGCTAAAACCTGCCGTTTCTTTCTCTACAACATCAACAAAATTCGCCCATTCCTTTCTGAACACACTACTATTACGCTTATCTACTCCTTAGTCACCACCTGTCTAGATTATTGTAACCTACTCCTTGCTGGTCTCCCTCTGAATTATCTCTCTCCCCTTTAATCTGTTCAACAATCTGCTGCGTGGCTAATCTTCTGCCATCCTTGTCATTCTCATATTACGCCTCTTCTCAAGTCACTTCATTGGCTCCCTATCCATTTCCACATCCAGTTCAAACTTCTCTTGCTGACCTATAAGTGAATTCACTCTGTGGCTCCTCACTACCTTTCATCTATTATCTCTCCCTACAACCCACCTCGGGAACTCTGCTCTTCTGGCAAATTGCTTCTATCTGTGCCCTTGTCTTCTATTGCTAAGTCCAGACTTCATTCCTTTCACCTTGCTGCTCCTTATGCCTAGAACAAACTACCCGAGTCTGTACGTCAGGCGCCTTCTCTGACCCTTTTCAAATCCAGGCTGAAAACTCACCTCTTCGCTGCCGCTTTTGGATCTTGACTCATCTGATCTCCTTTGTATTTCCTTACCATTTCCCCTAGATGTATCCTATGTTTACAGCTACTGTGTTGTCTGTCTTGACTAGATTGTAAGTTCTGATGCACAGGGACTGTCTTTTACATGTGTCTGTGCAGCGCTGCGTATGTCTTGTAGCGCCATACAAATGTTCAGTAGTAGTACTCTACTACTGAACACACAACCTATATCCCACATTCCAACACACATGCAAAGATATTCTGTCTCTCACATCAACCTATTCTGTCTCTCACATCAACCTATTCTCCCAACATCTCTCTCCTCTATTTTTATTTATTTAACAGTATTTACCACCTTTTCCTTAAATCAAGATAGTTTACATCGAACTCAGTTGTTACATTGTAACAATACGATTTACATTCAACTCTGTAACTTGTATACACTGTAACATAATCTGGGAAGGGATGTACATAGGGGGAGATCACAAATAATCTTTAACAGTTTGATTTTTATTTATTTACAAGTGTAACATATACAATTGGGGTGATTCTTTGTGCTTATGTGGTATTGGTCCTTATTCATTGTCTGGTGCCTGAGTGGAGGGAGTGTTTGTATTATTCTATGTGATATTGCCAAAGTGTTCAATAAACAGGAATGTCTTCAACTTTTTCTTGAAGTCCTAGGGAGGGCATTCCATAAACTTGATGCATACAGTGATAAAGTCCTGTAGGAGCTGGACTTCCTTGTTTTGGAGAATTCAGCTGGTCTAGCTAGTGTGTTTTTGCTGTTTGTTCTCATTGGGCGGCTTTCAGAATATCTTGTTATTAGTTCTTGAAGTGATTCAGCTGATTCATTCTACAGTATTTTGAGTATGTTCATTGTTGCCTTGAATCTTGCATGACTCTTTATCAGAAACCAAGCCAATGAGCCAAGCCAATGTTGAGGTTATGTTTTCTTGTTTGTTTCAACACATACAAACACATAATTTAACATTTGCACGTGCAACCTCCATCTCTGACTCATGCATTCTTAATCACAGAAGCTCTGTTAGACATGATTTGCCCCCCTCCCCCCACCTTCCTCAGTTTTCCACTGCTCTTGTTCATCTTTCTCCCTTACCAGTTCCTCTCATGTCTCTTTTTCTGTTCCTCTCTCATTCTTTTCCTCGTTCCTATGCTCCTACACTTCTTTTCTTTTTTTAATGAAATGTTAAAAGGCATATGTTTGACTTTGGTCTAGGATTGCATTTAATTATTAACTGATGTTAAATTTGTTTTCTTATAAATATTATTTATTTTTTTATTTTATTCATTTTTTCATATACTGTCTTTCTTCCTACTACTGATCATTTGTATATCGCTATAAGGTTTACGCAGTGCTGTATGGACACATATAAAAGACGACTACTACTCCTCAGAACTTACAGTCTAGTCAAGATAGACAACACGACAGCTAAGGACAATGAAACTAAGAGGATCAGGATCCAAAAGTGGCCTCGAAGAGGTGAGTTTTCAGCCTGGATCTGAAATGGGTCAGAGATGAAGCCTGGCATACAGACTCAGGTAGTTTGTTCCAGGCAAACTACCTGAGTAGTTTGGATTCAAAGCGGTTAACATTTAACTATAAAAAGATTACATGGTTGCATATAACATTCACAAGACGAGTATTTTATCATAATAGTTTTATGTTATTGTAATCTGCCTTGCACAGTCCATAAATTGAAAAGGACTATGCTATTAATTTAAAATAAATTCAATTTTAAATCAAATACTACATATATGAAGGCATTATTGTGCCATTTTAAAACCATTTTTCAGGAGTTTTGGTGACATCATCAGCCTGGATGGACACGGTTCAGTGAAGCTCCGTCTGAATCCGTAAAAGCTTATGAAAAGCAGATCCATGGCACCGAACATGGTGCTCACACTCCCCGGAGAAGCAGGATGTCCACTAGAGAAAAGCTGGGGGCTTTTCAGTCCTCATATGTTTGGCGCGAGCCAGCCCATGCTCCGAGTGCTGAAAGGCACATGGCGGTAAGTGGCTTTGAGGGATCAGATCAGGAACCAGGGGCCAGTGGAGGGCAACTCATTGAAGACGACTCCAGGACTTCAGAAAGTAGATGTGAGCTGAGATCGGCTCCCTCTGGGTGGATTTGACAGAGGCCATGGCAGCCCTACAGCAAGATCTTGGTGAGCTAGGAGGTGGAGGGCCATGTAGACCATCATGACACAGACCTGGAGGGCTTAGCAACTGGTTGGGAGTCAGTCTGACAAACTCAGGAACATTTGCAAGAAAAGCTTGAAGATTTAGAGGACCGATCCCACCGCAACAACCTGCGGGGGGCGGGGGATCCGGGAAGGGGAGAACTTTAAGGACTGCATGCAGGTGGTGCAGAAGATGTTCTATCACGTATTGCAGCTGGGGGGGGGGGGGGCAAGTAGATACTGCAGCTACTGAGAGAGTAGCAGTGGAGTGTGCACACAGAAGCCTGGGCTTGATTCACGAAAACAGAACCAGAGATGTGATAGTTTGCCTCAGCTCCTATCAGACCAAAGAACATTTGCTTGCACTGATGTGAAAGCACAGCCACATGTCCTAGGAGGGATGCAAAGTGGAGCTACACAATAACTTATCCCAAGGCACATTAATGAGACACAGGACCCTGTGGGAGGTCACAATGTATATGCAGCAAGAGGAGATTCGTTATCAATGGATGTTTCCTTTTGAACTACTGCTTACAGTAAAGGGGGTATCCAGGCCTTGGCAGGCTTTCAGCAACCTGGGGTGCATGGGCTTCCTGCAAAGAGGAGACCAGTCATGGAAGGAAGTAGTGGTGCCATCCTCGGGCATGCCATATATGAAGTGGCTGTGTATTACCACTTAGTAGTAGGTCTGCTAACAGAGGGTTTTACTATCCACCTCTACCAATGTTGTCCCTCTAATTGTATTAAGATTCTGATATGTTTTCTCTGCAGAATTGCCTATGAAACACAAAGTAGTGCCGATTTAAGTCTGAGACCAAAAAGTTCTAATCACCTCTGTAAGCTTTAGTAAGAAAATAAAGTGTAAGATAATAGGCAATTCTGCAGAGAAAACATATCAGAATCTTAATACAATTAGAGGGACAACATTGGTATAGGTGGATATATGAAGTGGCTGCCAAGGGATAGCATCTGAAGAGACTCTCACAGGGGGTGCAACCCGGAGAGGATGAAGCTGAGGATGAACCATGAACTGGTGTGGAGAGAAAGCCTTTTTGCTACAAATGTACTTGAAAAAGTCTTTATTTTGTGTTTTTGCTTCCATAGCAAGTTTCTTCTCAAATTCTAGCTTTGCCTGCCTTATCAATGCTTTGCATTTAACTTGCCAGTGCTTGTGCTGTTTCCAGTTTTCGCCGTTTGGCTCTTTTTTCCATTTCCTGAAAGATGCTTTTTTGGCAGCAACAGCCTCTCTGAACTCACCTTTAAACCATGCTGGCAGTTTTTTGGACTTTCTTCCAATTTTCTTAATGCGTGGAATACAGCTGGTCTGGGCTTCCAGGATAGTATTTTTAAACAACACCCAAGCTTGATGTAAGTCTTTAACCTTTGCAACCGCTCCTTTTAGTTTTTTCTTAACTATTTTCCTCATTTTATCATAGTCTCCCTTTCGAAAGTTAAAAGGCAGTACTGTGAATTTCCTTACTATCCCTCCTCCACTAATTAAATCAAACGCGATCATGCTATGATCACTATTGCCAAGTGGCCCCAACACCCCTATCTCCTGCACCGGATCTGGTGTTCCACTAAGGACTAGGTCCAATATGGCTTCCCCTCTGGTCAGTTCATGAACCAGCTGCTCCAAGAAGCAGTCATTTATTTCATCTAGGAACTTTATCTCCCTAGCATGTCCTGCCGTGACACTGACCCAGTCGATACCGGGGTAATTGAAATCACCCATTATTATGACTGTGCTGTGACTTTTGTTAGCTTCCTTGATTTCTTTGAGCATTTCATCATCCATTTGATCATTCTGGCCGGATGGTCGATAGTACACCCCCACTACCATCACCTTCCCCTTCATACCTGGAATTTCAATCCATAGAGATTCTACAGCAAATTTTGTTTCCTGCAAAACTTTAATCCTTTCTGACTCAATGCCCTCTCTAACATAGAGTGCAACCCCTCCACCAATTTGATCGGTTCTATCATTACGATATAGTTTGTACCCAGGTATCACAGTGTCCCACTGGTTATCCTCCTTCCACCATGTCTCTGAGATTCCAGTCATATCTAACCTCTCATTTAGTGCTATGAGCTCTTGGGCGACTGTCGGCTTTCCCCTATTTTCTAGTTTAAAAGCTTCTCTATCTCCTTTTTAAAGGTTAATGCCAGCAGTCTGGTTCCATCCTGGTTAAGGTGAAGCCCATCCCTTCAAAAGAGCCCCTCCTTTCCCCAGAATGTTCCCCAGTTCCTAACAAATCCAAAACCCTCATCCTTGCACCATCGTCTCATCCACGCATTGAGACTCTGGAGCTCTGCCTGCCTTTTGGGTCCTGCACGTGGAATGGAAAGCATTTCGGAGAACGCTCCCTGGAAGTTCTGGATTTCAACTTCCTTCCTAAAAGCTTAAATTTAGCCTCCAGAACCTCCCTACCACATTTTCCTATGTCATTGGTACCGACATGCACCAAGACAGCAAACTCCTCCCCAGCACTATCTAAGACCTTATCTAGGCGGTGTGTGAGGTCCGCTACCTTCGCACCAGACAGGCATGTCTTTCCATATCAACTATACTATAACAGTCCCCTTTTTTCCTTTAGAGATCCTCTGTGTTTGTCCCATGCTTTATTGAATTCATATACTGTCTCATCTCTACCTCCTCCACTGGGAGACCACAAACTCTTTCTGTAAAGAAATATTTCCGCATATTACTTCTGAATCTATCCCGTTTCACCTTCATTCTATGTCCCCTCGTAGCAGAACTTGCTTTCAATCGAAAGAGGTTCTCCACCTGTGCATTTATGCCATGGAGGTATTTAAACGTCTCAATCATATCACCTCTATCTCGCCTTTCCTCCAAGGTGTGCAAATTAAGATCCTTAAGTCTGTCCTCATATGCTTTATAATGAAGACCACTAACCATTTTAGTAGCCACCCTCTTTACTGACTCTATCCGGATTATATCCTTTTGAAGGTGCAGTCTCCAGAATTGCACACAATACTCCAAATGAGGTCACACCAAAGACTTATACAGAGGCACTATCACTTCCTTTTTTCTTTTAGCAATTATTCTCCGTATGCACCCAAGCATCCTTCTAGCTTTTGCTGTCGCCTTTTCTACCTGTTTAGCTACTTTAAGATCATCAGGCACAACCACGCCTAGGTCCCGCTCTACTTTAGTGGACAAAAGTACTTCACCCCCTATTACTATACTGCTTCCTTGGATTGCTGCAGCCCAAATGCATGACCTTGCATTTTGCAACAATAAATCCCAGCTGTCAAATTCTAGACCATTCTTCAAGCTTAGCTAGATCCCTCCTCATGTTATCTATACCTTCCTGGGTGTCTATTCTATTGCAGATTTTGGTATCATCCGCAAAGAGACAAACATTACCCAACAGCCCTTTTGCTAGATCACTAACAAGGATGTTAACGGACCAAGTACAGATCCCTTGGGCACACCACTGTTAACTTCCTTCTCCTCAGAGTGAGCTCCATTTTCATGTACTTTTTGTTGCCTCCCATTCAATCAATTTCTAACCCAAGAGGTAACTTTAGGGTTCATCCCTAGGGTGCTTAGTTTGTTTATAAGTTGCCTGTGAGAAATGGTGTAAAAGGCTTTACTGAAATCTAAATACACCACATCTAGGGTTCTCCCTCGGTCCAACTCCCTGGTCACCCAGTCAAAGAAATCAATCAGATTTGTCTGACAAGACCTGCCTCTGGTGAATCCATGCTGCCTCAGATCCTGTATCTGCTATACTCCAGAAACCTCTATTTTCTCTTTCAGCAGCGTTTCCAATAATTTACTCACCACCTAAATTAAACTAACCAGACTATAGTTTTCAACCACATACTTACTTCCGCTTTTGTGTAAAGGCACCACATGAGCCTCTCTCCAGTCCTTGGACACCACTCCCGACTCCAATGAGGCATTGAAAAGGTCAGAAGGTGGAGCTGCTAGAACATCCCCAAGTTCCCTCAGTATTCTAGGGTGTATCCCATCCAATCCTATCACTTTGTCTACTTTAAGTTTAGCTAGTTTCTCACAAACACAGTCTTCTGAAAATTATTCAAGATGTCCCTCGCTTCTGTTCCTGTTTGTGGGTGTTTCCTGAGGTCCTGTTCCTGGTTCTTCATCTATGAACACAGAACAGAAAAAGTTGTTAAGCAATTCTGCTTTATTCTCATCAGCTTCTACATATTCCTCCCCTTCACCCTTGAGTCTGACAATACCACTTTTGCCCTTCCTCTTCTCACTAACATATCTAAAAAATGTCTTATCCCCCCATTTTATTGCATTGGCTATTTCCTCCTCTTTTTGAATCTTTGCTTTCCTGAATACTTTGCTAGCTTCTCTAAGTTTTTCCAAATATAGATGCCTGTCTTCCTCTCTCTGTGATCTCTTGTATTTCATTAAGGCCTCCCTCTTTTTTTCACTTTTTCAGCTACTTCTTTCGAAAACCATAGCGGTCTCCTTTTCCTTTTACCTTTATTTACAATTTTAACAAAAAGGTTGGTTGCCCTTAAAATATCCCCTTTCAGTTTTGCCCACTGTTTTTCTAAATCCCCCAGCTGTTCCCATCCCGCTAACAACTCCATGATATATTGGCCCATCTTGGCAAAGTTAGTTTTCCTAAGGTCTAAGACCCTCGCTTTTGAATGGGTTCTAACAGCCCTAGTCCTAATACTGAACCACACCATCTGGTGATCACTGGATGCAAAATGATCTCCCACTATAACATCAGAAACACTTTCACCGTTGGTAAGCACCAAGTCCAGTATGGCCCCTTCACGTGTGGGGTCTGTTACCAATTCCCTGAATAGTTCTCCCTGTAGAGAATCCAGGATCCCTTTACTTCTAGATGATACTGCAGCAGGAATGTGCCAAACAACATCTGGCATATTGAAATCCCCTATCAGTAGCACTTCCCTATTCCTAGCAATGCTGCGAATGTCTTCAATTAACTCTCCGTCCACCTCTTCCTCTTGTGAGGGAGGTCTGTAAATCACGCCAATGCAAATAGATTTTTCTTTCCCTCTTTCTAGTTTAACCCACAATGTTTCCTCTCTCCCTTTTAAGCTCTGTAATTCCAAAACTTTAACCCTTTCATGGCTGTTGTTGCCATACAGCAACCTTCAAAATTTTCCCCCAAATGTTTCACTGGATTCTATATTTCCAAAAAATCCGCACACTGTGTGCAAAATGTGATGTGTATCTGTGCCTAACATCTGAAAAAACACTGTTATTTAAACTATCACACCCAGCAGTAAATGAAACTGATGCCAAGACTGTTTTTAATTTTCAGCCATTCAGGACCGTAGTTGCCATAGGACAACAGTAAATATTGTTTCTTAGAAATAATTTTTTTTCAAAAAATGTTATATTCTGCATCATTTAGCTCAAATCTTAATTAAAAAAACAGAAAAAAATTTTCAGTTACAAAACAATTATGTGGACGCGAAAGGGTTAATATTATTTTTTTACATATAGTGCCACTCCTCCTCCCCTTCTTACTACCCTGTCCTTTCTGTATAAAGTATAGCCAGGTATAGTTACATCCCAATCATGGTTTTCTGTGAACCAAGTTTCTGTAACTGCCACTAAATCCAAACAGCCACCCCCACCAAAGCTTCAACACCAGGGATCTTATTCCCCATGCTATGGGCATTTATACACACTGCTTTCTATATGTTACCCCTTTATTTCATTTCCATAAAGGTATTTAATGTTTCACTTACCTGGGGGCTTTCTTCACCCATCCCCAATGAATCTAGTTTAACCCTGGGAGTACCAATGGGGTCAAAGTGACTCCATTGCAAGTTTCACAATGCGTATCTCGGAAACTAGTTGTTCAAGAATGCAATTTTTTTATGACTTTTCACATGTCAATATTTTCTTTATATTGCGCCATGAGAGGAATAATTTTCATCCGCTAGGTGACGCTAGTGATGAATTGCAGCACAGAGTACCACTGGGGTCATTTTTGACCCCAGTTGCTTACGTCCGGTTTGGATCATGATACAATTTGCAGTTTTGTGAATTTTTTGATCTGACAAAGGTATTTATCATTAATTATGTATCATTCATTTTTTGTACTCTTATTTTATGAAAATTACACATTTTCTGTAATTGATATCATACGTTCTCTCATTATTTCTGATGAAATCTAAAGGCTTTCAGCTCGTTCATCACGATTATTGTACACCTATAGTAAAACTGCTTTGCGTTTTATTCAACTTTATCTTGTTTATTTATTTTAGGTCATTGTTTATGATGTCAAAACGAAAGTATTCAGCTGCCCAAGTAAGAGAAATATTGCAACGAGATACTGACAGTGACAGCTCTGAGTCATCTGATGATGCAGCATATTCAGCAAGCGAAGAAGCATATCAGCCAAGTTCAGGCGATAAATCTGATGATGACAATCATGATTCAGATGGCGACAGCGGCTGGTCGCCAATTGAATGTGAGACTGATGTTGAGCCGGTAACATCGCCTACAGCAGAGAGTCAAGTTACAGGTTGAGGCAAAGGTCAAGGCTGTGCTGGACGGGGAAGAAGGTGGGCGTCCTCGGTGTCAGTATCATCTGTGAGGAATCTTAGTTGTGGTCATAGAGGAGCTAAGAGGTCATCAACTATAAGCACAAATGTTGCCATTGAAGCCTATGTATCTAAGGATGCCACATCATAGAACAGGAAACCTATAAAGCAAGCTGCTGGAAGATACGCCAGAGCTAATGTCATGCCCGTACAACAAGGTCCTACAAGGTATGCTGTACGAAATGTTGATGGCCCTCTTGCAGCATTCCACTTGTTCATGAGGAAGAACTTATTGAATGAAATCATGATGTGGACGAGCAAACAAGGAAGACACATTTATGACGACACCTGGAAAGATTTGACAGATGGAGAATTTCAACGTTTTCTTGGACTTCTGATCCTCTCAGGCATGTACAAGTCACAAAATGAATCCATAGTTCAGTTGTGGAACCTTGAAGATGGTCGTTCTGTTTTCGGCAAAAATATGGCCTGTAACCGTTTTCAGCAAATTTCTTGTGCTTTCAGATTTGATGATGCAACCAACAGACGTGAACAATGAGGTGTGGATAAGCTTGCTCCAATCAGACACGTTTTTGATACCTGGAAAGCAACTCTAAGTGACGCCTTTGTTCCTGGTAAAAATGTTACCGTGGATGAGCAACTGCTTACATTTCGTGGCTGTGTTCTGTTCAGACATTATATTCCCAGCAAACCTGGGAAATATGGCATAAAGCTATGGATGTTTTGTGACAGTGCAATGTTATATGTTCTGCATCTTCAAGTATATACAGGACGGGAACTCAGACAAAACAGGGAACCGAATCAGGGTGAAAGGGTTGTGCTGCAACTCACTGAAGGATTGACGCGATCTGGCAGAAATGTTACTATTGACAATTTCTTCTGCAGTTTATCCCTGTCACGGAAATTGCTAGAAAAACAAATGACACTTTTGGGGACAATTCAAAAGAACAGAAAAGAATTACCTCCAGAATTTGTAACAGCAAAGGGCCGAGAGGTATTCACTTCACTGTTTGCCTTTCGCGATGACGCCACTCTGGTTTCCTACTGCCCGAAGAAAGGAAAAGTGGTTGTTCTTCTGAGCAGTTTGCATGATCAAGAAGAAGTAGATAACACATGTCCAGACAAAAAACCACGCATGATCTTGGACTATAATTCTAGTAAAGGTGGAGTAGATACGGCAGATCAAATGTTGCGCACGTATACCACAAAACGAATGACAAGACGCTGGCCAGTGACAATCTTCTACAACATGTTGAACATCAGTGCTTTGAACGCCTTCATTGTTTGGATGTCACTAAATCCAGAATGTCAGTCCAAATCAAAGCACAGACGTCATCTATTCTTCTTGGAATTAGGAAAGCTGCTGCTTCAGAGTAATTGCAGCGAGACTTCTTCCAGCATTCAAGAAGCCACTGATGCTGTTTGCAATGTCGGGATCCCAAAGAAAAGGGCAAGGTGTCACTGCTGTTCCAGAGAAAAAGACAAGAAAAGTAACATAGTTTGCACCTCCTGCAAGCGCAATGTTTCCAAAGAACATTCAGAAATTGTCTGTGTCTCATGCAAATGACTGTAGTACTTTACTGTGTTCATCAAATACATGCAAAATCTGCTTTCATGGCAACTCTTCTTCAAGTAATTTTATGATAAAGCATTAAATTTCAAACCATTTAACCTTCATATAATAAATAATTAATTCGGAATAATATTTGGTCTGTTTAGTTTAAAATTTTCATGGTTAACAATTAAAATTCATCATGGGGTCATTTATGACCCCAAAGGTATTCAGTGTGTGCAAACAATCTTGGTAATTCCAGGATTAAAGCCCTCTTCAGTAGATTAGCCAGTCTGCTACTGAAGATGCATCGACCTTTCTTGGACAGATGGACGCCATCTCTGCTCTGCAACCCTTGGAACAGCATCCCATGGTCCAGGAAACCAAAACGCTCTCGATGAGACCATCCATGCAGCCACGCATTCATCTCCAGGATGCGAGCCTCTCTGCCTTGGCCTTTACCCTCAACAGGGAGGATTGAAGAGAACACCACCTGTGCACCTATCTGCTTCCTGCTGTGTTTATCTTGTATGTTATGGATTTTGGAATATTGGGAGGGGGGGATTAAATAACAGTTGTGATTATATTGTGTTTTTGGGACACATGGGCATTTGGAATGAGAGGGAGTGGTTATGGGGATGTAAATGGGGCTGAGTGTGGTATGAGTGGGTGTGGAGTGGATGTGGAGATTGTGGGGAGGAGTCATTGGTTCTATCTGAGAGAAGTGTTAGATCCTGGTTGATGACTACATCTGGAAGGGTGGATCCTCGGAGAGGGATCGGAATAAGAAGGAGAAGGGGGTGGGGCAGGTGTGGCGGGGGGAAAGGGGACAGGGATAACCCAGTTGAGCGGTGGGCACAGGGGTGGCAGTGGATCACCTAGATGGTGTGAGTGGGCACGATTAATGCCAAGAGCTTGAACTTGTCTATGAAGTGGCAACTGCTTTTCTGTGAAGCAGAGAGGGCTAGGTGGGATATTATTATGATACAAGAGATCTATCTTCAGGGCAGAGATGAATGGCTTATTTATTTATTTATTTACATTCTCTTATATACCGCGCTATTCTGCATCAGTGCGGTTTACATTAAACAAACTGAAATTACATTGAACAGGGCATTATAACGGAGATAACTATTTTACAGGGAACTTATGCGTAGTAAGTACTACCTGCTGCAGTTATTCTGGTGCAGAATACCTTTTAGGGCCATGAGGGAAGGATAGTGGGGGTTAGGGGTCAATTGGGGGGGGGGGAATGTGACATAGTGATGATATATGGGGCAAATGGGGGCAGGTATCCTTTTTGCAGGAGATGTGGCCTTTGCTAGAAGAGAAGTCTCAGGGGAAAATACTCTTGGGATGGACATTAATGTGGTGCAATACCCGGGGAGGAACAGGCAAGCCCAGACGCGTGATGGAGATGGCAAGAATCAATGGGCTTTAAGAGGCCTTAAGGGGACTGATGCACCGCTTTCATTTAGATGATGCTTGGCGGGATATGCATCCAAAGGGGAGGGAGTTCTCATTTTACTCATGCCCACTCATGACCTGGAAAGGGGAATAACAAGTGAGGTAATCAAATTTCAGATGACACAAAATTATTCAAAGTTCTTAAATCACGAGAGAATTGTGAAAAATTGAAAGAGGACCTTGATAAATTGGAAGACTGGCTGTACAAATGGCAGATGAAATTTAATGTTGACAATTGCAAAGTTATGCACCTAGGAAAGAACAATCCAAACTATGGTTACATGAAGCAAGATAACACATTAGGAACCACCACCCAGGGAAAAGATTTAGGCATCATCGTGGATAACACATTGAAAGCCTCCGCCCAGTGTGCAGTGGCAGCCAAAGTAGCAAATCACCTGGACTGGTTGGTATACATCCAAGGGTGTTGAAAGAACTGAAATATGAGTTTGCAGATCTACTATTAGTAATCTGTGAACTAGCACTAAAATCATCTGTAATACCTGAAGACTGGAGGATGGCCAATATAACGCCAAATGTTAAAAAGGGTTCCAGGGATGATCCGGGAAACTACAGACCGGTGAACCTGATGTCAGTACCTGGAAAAATGGTAGAAACCATTATAAAGAACAAAATTACTTAACATGTAGATTGGCATGGCTTAATGGGAGATGGCTTAAGCCAAGGATGGTCTTGTCTTGCTAATCTGTTATGTTTTTTGAAGGTGTGAATAACCAGGTAGACAAAGGTGAGTCAGTTGATGTAGTGTATCTGGATTTTCAGAAAGACTTTGACAATGTCCCTCATGAGAGACTTTTGGTGAAGTTAAAAAGTCATGGGATAGGAGGCAGTGTACTATTGTGGATCAGGAACTGGTTAAAAGATAGAAAGCAGAGGGTAGGGCTAAATGACCAATTTTCCCAATGGAGAAAGGTAAATAGTGGAGTATCCCAGGGATCTGTGCTGAGTACACTGCTTTTTAATATATATTCATAAATAACCTGGAAATGAGAATAGCAAGGCCGCGGAGCCATGTGCCCGGGGCCGGCACTAACCGGGGGGGCGGTCATGCGTTGCCCCGTCAGAGCGTGCCGTAGCGGGGGGGGGGGTCAGGAAGCACTCCCATTGGCCCCGCGAGTTGTTATGGCGCGGGAGCCAATGGGAGGGAGAGCAGGCAGTCGCGGGGGGGTTAAGGGTGGAGGTGCGGCGTGGCTCCGGCCTCTTTCGCCGGATTCCGGGACGCCGGACGCCCACCCTCCCTCCCTCGCGGACTGGGGATTGCTTTTCCGGTAGTGGGGTGTTGCAGCTGGAGGGGGTGGCGGGATCCCGGCGGTTTCCGGGGTCCGGATCCGGCTGCAAGCAGGAGGGCGGGGGGGGGGTACCCCCGACCCGGACAATCCCGCAGGCTGTTGCGAAGGACATGGCGTTGCCGGATGAGGGCGGGAGAGAAGCAAATTAGTCGGGCCTTGTCCCCGCGGGCGGCCGCCGGTACGTCACCTTGCTAATAATCCGGCCGGTGTTGGCTCGGGCTGCGGGGGGGGGGGGGTAAGTTCTGTTGTTGTATTTCTAATTGGTTAATTGTTCAAGAATAAAGCTGCGACCAGTTTTGATCCAAGAATGTGTGATAGTCTGTTGTGTGGGAGGTGGTGTATTGGGGAGCTGGGGGGGGGGGGGAAAGGGGCAAGGACTCGGGCGAGGCATCGGTCCGCCTTACCCGGTTATAACGAGTGAGGTAATCAAATTTGCAGATGACACAAAATTATTCAAAGTTTTTAAAGCCCATGAGGATTGTGAAAAATTGCAAGGGGACCTTGATAAATTGGAAGACTGGGCATCCAAATGGCAGATGAAATTTAATGTGGAGAAGTGCAAAGTTATGCACCTAGGAAAGAACAACCCAAATTCACACGATGCAAGGTTCCACATTAGGAACCACCACCCAGAAAAAAGATATAGGTGTCATCGTGGATAACATGTTGAAACCCTCCATCCAGTGTGCAGCAGTGGCCAAGACAGCAAATAGAATGCTAGGAATCATAAGGAAAGGAATGGAGAATAAAACAAAGGATGTTATAATGCCTCTGTATCGTTCCATGGTGTGACCGCATCTTGAAAATTGTGTGCAATTCTGGTTGCCATATCTTAAAAAGGATATAGCTTTATTAGAAAAGGTACAGAGAACAGCCACCAAAATGGTAAAGGGGATGGAAGGATACCCCTATTAAGAGAGGCTAAAAAGGTTAGGTCTCTTCAACCTGGAAAAGAGACGCCTGAGGAGAGATATGATATAGGTCTATAAATTAATGATTGGAGTGAAACGGGTAAACGTAGATTTATTGTTTACGCCATCAAAATATAGAAAGACTAGGGGTCATGCAATGAAGCTACAGGGTAAACTATTTAAGACTAATAAGAGAAAATATTTTTTCACTCAATGTGTAATCAAACTCTGGAATCCAATACCGGATGATGTATTAAAAGCTTTTAGTATAGTCGGGTTTAAAAAAGGTTTGTAAAAGTTCCTGGAGGAAAGGTCCATAAACCATTATTAAAGGGGACCTGGAAAATCCACTGCTTGCTCCAGTACAAGCATTGTGGAACCTGTGTGTCTTTTTGGGAAACCGCTAGGTACTTGTGACTGACCTGGATTGGCCATTTTTTGAAACAGGATACTAGGCTTGATGGAACTTGGCCTGACCCAGTATGGCATTTCTTATGTTCTTATCTTCACATGATAGCTTCAGTAGGATCAACTTGATCCTGGTAGACCAGTTGTGGGTGGCAGCTCTAAAGAAAGCAGAGTTGGGAAATATCACTTGGTCAGACAACACTCCAGCATGAGAGGAATTGTGTGAAAGAGACCCAGGTGGGGGTTTGGTTCTGGAGTTTGAACAAGAGCTTGCTCAAGCATAGGGAGGTAGTGAAGGGTGTGCAAGGGGTGAATAAGGAATACATGGATGAACGATAATGGTTAAGTGGGGGATGTGACACTCTGGGAAGGTTTAAAAGCGATGGTGAGGGGCAAGTTTGTCATGTGGCAGCTCGTCTTAGGAGGCATAGACTGCAACAGGAGGATCACCTCCAAGAAGAAATTAGGGAAATGACCAGACCCTAGCAGCGAATATGGCAATTACATGTGGAGCTTCAGGGCTTGCAAAGGGAGGTGATTGTGTTCGGGATGCAGAGGGTCTGCCAATTATATTATGAATTTGGAGATAGAGCATGTCAGCTCCTAGCAAGGAAAATGTGGGTCAGATGCTTCATTTGTCAGTCAGCCAGATTCAAGGGGACGATAGGTAGTAGAGGTGCATGGACAGCCACATCAAGGCTCGGTTTATGTAATTTTATCAAGCCCCATACACGTGGCAATCAGACATTGAGGAGAGAGGCCCTATTTCAGTATCTGCAAGGTTAACAAATAGCTTTAAAAGAGCCTTCGGTGCTATATGCTCTTCGTGCTTCAGACCCTCTGAGGCAGACTCCCTTTAAAGTGAGAAGGGAAGCAACTGGACCTGCTGGGGGAGGGGAGGGGTAGCAGGAATAAGGTCTGTCTAGGCCAGGGTGTCTCATATCCTTGCATCAGCCTTGCCTATTGCAATAAGCTATTAAGCAATGCGGAACTGTTCCTGTCACAGAGGAATTCCCTAAATCCGTGCAGGGCTCACTGACTGTACTGTTACCAAATGCAGGAAGTAAGTCATTGGCACAAACCTGTTTGCTAAGCTTATCTGTCAGATGGATCTCAATACTTTCACTATGAAAACACCTTAAGGCTGCTACAACAATAGCTATTATTATTTCTGTACATCCAGAGTTGCCAAGCTACCCAGTTCTAGGAAAGTTGGGCCCAATATCGAGTTGGGCAGGCTATGTGCCACGGTGGTGCATAGCCTGCCCGCTGACCCCCCTAACCTGGATATTCACTTCTGCGCTAATGGAAATGAATATCCGGGTTAACCCAGATGCCCCAGCAGCTGCAGAACCTACATGGGTAGCAGTGATTTCCGTTGCTACCTGCATCGCCTCTGCGTCTTAAAGATAGGAGCGGTATCTTTAAGGCGCAGAGGGCTACGCGGGTAGGAACGAAATCACTGCTACCTGTGTAACCCCTTCCTCTGCCCCTGCTCTGCCCTGGAATGCCCCTAACATACCCCGATGCTAGCAGATAGCATCGGGGTGCATTAGGGACTTAGCCGGATATTCAAAGGGCACTACCCATGTAGGTACCCTTCAAATATCCTGGATAAGGCCCTTACACAGGTAATTAAGGAAGTTACCCATGTAAGGGCCTTTGAATATCGGGCCTAACATTTTTTACATTTCTGGTTTTAAGGTTGCCTAGCAATGCAGTATGGTATTTGTAGCCCCTGATTTTACCCATTGAAATCAATGCTGCAGGTCCTATAATGCATCTGAATGAGGTTGTCAGAAATTCAGGATTGGCAGAAAATCTCACTCCTAGCACTGGGTAACTTGGCAACTCTGTATATCTAGCACCGATGTAGACGAACTATGGCCCACAGGCCAAAACCAGCACCACCATGAGAGTCTGCTTAACTATTAGGCAAATGAGGAGGTCACCTCGGGCAGCTTTGGGAGGCTGACAAAGAACAGTTAGTTAAAGCAAAGCAATAAGTCCTGACAGTCACATTATGTTAAAAAAAACCTTCAGTGCATATGTTTACCCATAAGGAGGGTGGCCAGTTTTCAAATAGCCTATTTATCTGATATATATACATCAGAATAAGCATAGATACCCTAATAAAAAACTATTTACCTGTGAAAATTGCCCCAGTTTGGACTGCAAAAATCCAAGGGAGCGGTATAGTATAGGGGGTGAAGTACTTCTGTCTGTGAAAGAAGAGCAGGACCCGGACGTGATTGTTTCTGATCCTAAGGTAGCTAAACAGATAGTAAAGGTGATGGTGAAAACCAGAAGTATGCTTGGGTGCATAGGGAGAAGAATGGCCAGCAGAAAGAAGGAGGTGATAGTGCCTCTGCATGTCTTTGGTGAGACCTCATTTGGAGCAGTTCTGGAGACACTTTCAAAGGGATATGAACAGGTGCAGATCGTGGCTACCGTCATAAGGCATATAGAGACAGATTTAAAGATTTAAAAATATATACTTTGGAAGAATTGTGGGAGATGGGAGTTATGACTGAGACTTTTTAATACCTCTGTGACATAAAAGCACAGTATGGAGCATCTTTCAACTGAAAGAAAGCTCTGCAATGAGGGGATCAGAGGATAAAAGTGAAAGGGGAAGACGTAGGAGTGATATGTGGAAATATTTCTTTATGGAAAGAGTGGTAGATGCATAGAGTAGTCTCCCAGTGGAGGTAGTAGAGGCAAGGGCAATATCTGAATTTAAAAAAGCATAGGACAAACACAGATCTCTAAAGAACAAAAATGGACTGTAGTTTTTGGTATGGAAGAGAATTAAGATACAATTCTTGTCTCCACCACCTTCACTGGGAAGCTGTTCTACACGTCCACTACCCTTTCTGTAAAGAAATATTTCTTTAGACTTGCCTTCAGCCTATTACTCCTGAGTCCAGAGGTTCCTTTCATTTGAAAGAGGGCCACCTTTTGTGCATTCATTTAAATGTCTCTATGTTTATTAAAACTTTCTATTCTGCCTTAGGCAGGGTAGCATCAGAGCGGTTTACAAAGAAGACTGAAAAACATACTTAGAGAAAGAAGGCAATTTTAAAATAGGAAAGTTAAGGGAAGACTCAAAGGGCACGCCATAGGGAAGTGGCTAGGAAATAGGACATCGAGTATCGTGATGCTTTTATGCAGGCTCATGAGACCAGGGCAGTGATTAATAAATTTGCACTCTGTGAGCGAAGAGTACAAACAGGACAATAAGCAGTTAATAAGGTTGAAAGACAGAGCTTTGTGGGAGAGAATGAGTATTTTGAAATGAGACCTAAACGAGAGAGGAAGCCTACCTTTCCTCCAAAGTATACATATTGAGGTCTTTAAGTCCATCCCCATATACTTTATTACAGAGACCACTGAGCATTTTAGTAGTCTCTCTCTCGACTCTTTAAATCCTTTTGAAGGTACGGTCTCCAGAACTGCTACTACTACGACTACTGATCAGTTGTATAGTGCTACACCTTACGTCCCAAGGGTAAGTGCTGAGAAAGGAAAGAACAAATACACTTACACAAGGCGCATGCAGAACTGTACAGAGACATGAAAGAGATGGACCCTCCCCATCAGAGATTACAATCTACTTAAGGCAGACAACACAACATCTGCGGTTAGGATATGTCTAGGGGAATGTTAAGGAAACACATAGTTGAAGAGCAGGAGACTACACGGATCAGGATACAAAAGCAGCCTCTGGTACATCCTGTTCCTGGATTTGACAAGGGAACAAGATGGAGCCTGATGAACTGACTCGGGTAGTTTCTTCCAGGTATAAGGAGCAGCAAAGTGGAACAATCGAAATCTGGAGTTGGCAGTCAAAGAGAAAGGTACAGATAGAAGCTATCTGCCCGAAGAGTGGAGTTCTCGAGGAGGGGTGTAGGGAGAGATAAGAGAGGAAAGATAGTGAGGAGCAGCAGAATGAGTGAATTTATAGATCAGTAGAAGTCTGAACTGGATACACAAACGGGTAGGAAACCAATAAAGCAATTTGAGAAGAGGGGTTACATGAGCATAGCGAGTCTGGCAGAATATTATCTGCACAGCTGAATTTTGAACAGATTGAAGGGAAGAGAGATGATTCAGAGGGAGAACAACAAGGAAGAGGTTGCAATAGACTAGATGAGAGGTGACCAAAGAGTGGGTAAGTGATTTGGTAGAGTGTTCAGAAAGGAAGGGGCAAATTTTGCTGATGTTATAGAGAAAGAAATGACAGGTTTTAATTATCAGTTGGATGTGTGTGGAGGAGAGGGTGGAGTCAAAGACAACCCCAAGGTTGCAAGCCGAGGAAACAGGGAGGAGTAGAGTGTTATCCACAGAGGCAGAGAAAGGAGAAGGGGAAGGTGAGTTTCGTGGAAAGGATAAGAAGCTTAGTTTTGGCCCTGTTCAACTTGAAATGGAAGAACTGGCTTGCTGACTAAGCCTAATAGAGGAGTTGCTGTACAGAAGTGTTGCCTGTTGGAAGAGGTACAATAAGTGACTGGTTACAGTGCAGTATCCCAAATGAGGTCTCACAAGTGACATCAGATAGCAGTCAGTTGGCTTAAGCAGTCTTGGCAAACTCTGTAATGCCTCAAATCTTGGCACCAGGCAGACAGCATACCTCACAGGACATCCTGACTGGATGGAATATGGAAGCCTTTGTACCCCTCAGAAGAGAGTTACCAACCACCACCAGTATCTTTCGCTTCCTAGTGGTTGCTGATCCTACAGCTTTGGGGGTTTTGAGCTCTGGTACATCCTGTTCCTGGGACGTCAGTGCTTCTTCCACTTCCAGCACTGAAAATTGACACTCTTTATCTGAAAAAGAGTTGGCTAAAGTAGTGTGATTGCCATGTCTGTCCACTTTAATAGTTGAAAATAAAAAGAACAAAAAAAAGAAAATAAGGTGATACTTTCTTATTGGATTAATTTAACACATTTTGACTAGCTTTCAAAGGTTAAAACTTTCTCCCTCCTATGCTGACCTGACCAAGAAGGTTTTAATCTTCAAAATCTAGTTTGCATGGGCTAAAGAGTATGTTTTACTCAAGGAAATGAAAGTGTGCAGGCATCTGTCAGTTTCAAAAGTATGTCTGACTTCAAGTATGCAAAATACAATGTGTTTGGCAACTCAGATTTACTTTGAACTTACTGAAATCATAATGCTTCTTCTCAAAGTCAATCAGTTGGGTTAACAATAACTGGAGCTTTGCTAGTTTCACCCTCTTATGCTCTGCTTCTCTGACCTGAGAAAGAAGGTTTTAACCTTTGAAAGCTAGTGCACAAATGTACTAAGTTAGTCCAATAAAAAGGCATCACCTTACTTTCCTTTTTGTTTCTTTTTTTATTTATCACATCAAATGAGAAATCTGGCTTCCCAACTAATGGCAGTGGGCTGAGAACCAGGGAAGCCTGGCTCAAATCGCACTGCCTATCCTTGTGATCTTGGACAAGTCACTTAGCCGTACACTCCCTCAAATAGATTGCAGGCCCACCAAGGGATAGAAAAAATATCTGCTGTACCCAAATGTAACTCACCTTGAGCTATTCCTGAAAAAGGGCATTAGCTAAATCCAAACCTCTTCCCCCGTAAGACCCAAAGGCCTTTAAAAAAAAAAATCACCAGTTTAATTAAGAGGTTGCCTCACCATTTTTTAGGCTTGTTAATTCTGCCACATCCAAATAACATATGCAAGCTTTTAGTGCAGATTTGATAGAAATATATTTTTCCAGGATTTTGGCAATGTCCTATACAAAACTGCTTGCATGGGAATTAGCGAACAAAATTACAGCAATAGCTAAACGTCTTTATCGGAAATGACCACTGTCTCTCCACACAAGTTCTGGGAATGTGGGGCAAAAAACATTTTCACATTACCAGAGGAGGCTTTCGGTGCATTACATTACAGAAAGACACATTAATGAGCGGATGAGTCATAAAAGGCTGAATTTTTCAACAGTTCATTTACGTGAACAATGCTGGAAATCCAACGGTGTTGCGCTTGTAATTCCAAAGTGCATCAAGAATTAACCGAAGGGCAAAAACCAGGCCGAAAGCAGCACGCAGAACAAATGAACAGGGTTGTTTACTGCGTTTAGTAATGAGAGCAGTGAAACAGATGATGGTACAGTAGATCTGGAAACATTAAAAAAACAAGCAACGTGCCTGGGGAATTAACAGATGGGGATAGCATGAGAACGTAAGAACTGTCTTCCTACTAAAATTAGATCCCCAAAAAGGAACAAAGCTTTCCTTGTTTCCCGTATTTTTGAAAGCACAGTATTTTTAGCCAGCTGCTCAGATTTAGTAATAGAAGCTAAGGGATTGCAGTGATTGAAACAGAGGGAGTGAAATACCCCACCGAGGAGCCCTGCCACACCAGCTCTTAACTATATTTAAGGCTGGCCGTTT
This sequence comes from Ichthyophis bannanicus, assembly GCA_033557465.1. Lineage (NCBI taxonomy): Eukaryota > Metazoa > Chordata > Amphibia > Gymnophiona > Ichthyophiidae > Ichthyophis > Ichthyophis bannanicus. The sequence goes on along the minus strand of CM066031.1, from coordinate 1,738,391,430 downwards.
GGATTGTGCCGGAACTCCTGATTCCATTCTGCCGCTGACCTTAAACAAGTCACTTTAGCTCACTGTGCCTCAGTTTATTCACCTGTAATTGGGCAGTAGTAACAACAGCATTCTCTCTTCCTCTTTGAATGCCAACATTTAAATCTGAGTACAGAAATATAAGAGCCAATGGCAGGTATAGTTTTGAAACAATGAATTGTACAGCAGATTGAGAGCCGTGCGTGGATGAAAGCTGCTGTTTCAATTCAAATTAATATTATTATCAACTCATTTGGGCCTCTGGTCCCGGAGATTTGGAGGTGTGATAAAAGACATGATACCCTGGAGTAGATCACTGCAGGAGAGCGCTGAATATCCCCAGACCAGTCCAAGTGCCTTTTGTGCAGGATGAAGAAAAATTCCATGCATTAAATATCTCCAGTTCTCAGTCATTTATCACGCTCAGCAAGTTAGCAGCATGGGGGCTTTTATCAAATCTGCAGCAGTCTGAATTGTATCAGAATCTCTCAGTAGAAATGGAAAGTTTGCCTTCTGTGAAAACAAGGATACGTTCTATGTTTATTCTGTTGGGCGCCACATTGAAGTAATTGGTATCTGGGAAGGCCAAAATTGACAAGACAACAACAAAGAAAATGTGTGATTCACTAACCATCATAGGATATATACAGGAAGTCGAGTCCCTACTAGGAAATATCGTATTCTGAACAATATTTGTCACAATCCCTGGGCACTAACAAAAGCCCACTGCTGTTCCTAATCATTTTGAAATGACATGAAAGTGTGCAATGAACAGGGTGTTGCACGTTGTGTTTGCAAATGAAATGAGAAAAACATCGCTAATGAAATTTTTTTGTTTTCTCCATTTCATTTTAACACATGCCAAAGCGGAAACCAAATGAAAAATATTACAAATGAAGTTTAGGATTTGTTTCCAGTTTTGACTTGAAGATCTAAATATGAATACCCTAGAGGAGAGGAGAGACAGGAAGGATATAATTCAGACCTTTAAATACTTAAAGGGTGTTAATTAACAAACAAACTTCTTTCAAAGATGGAGAAGCTATAGAATTAGAGGACATGAAATGAAGCAGAAAGGAGGTAAACTTAAAAGCAACATCAGGAAATACTTTTTATACAAAGAGGGGGGTGGATGCCTGGAATGCCCTCCCAAAGGAGGTAATGTGAACAAAAACAGAGAAGGAATTCAAAAAGGCATGGGACAGACAGAGAGGATCACTATATAGCAAGAGGATGGAATCAAAGCAAACATAAATAACTTCATAAATAGAGGGGTAACCTGCCTGAAGCAGCAGATAGAACCTTAAGCAAAGGCATGGGGGAGGGGGTAATCTTCACAGAGGGATAGATGAGGCTCTACAACTCTTGTCACTTACTGGGCAGACTAGATTGACCATGCTGGTCTTTATCTACCATCATTTATTATGATATTATGAAATTAATTTTAGCACATGCTAAATTGGAAACAAAATGAAAAAAAACCCCTGAAAATCCCAAAAGACGCCCCCCCCAAAAGAAAATGACAGAACAAAAAAAATGCATACTCCTGATTTCTAAGTCAGATGCTGAATTCATCTAAGAAAGGATAGCAGAAACATTGTCCACCATTTCCGAGTCAGAATTACACTCAGCAGGATTAAATGTGGCCCCTGCTTCTACCTCTGAACTCTAAACTGGGAGCATAAGATAACCAATAACCAAGAGAATATAAACTTAAGTATTCCCAACTCGCTGCCTTATCTCCTGGTTGGGTGCTCACCTTAAAACAACAAAAACGCAGTTCCTCTACTGTCCCACTTTTCCCCATCTGCTCTTTCTGACACTGAGGCCCGGGACACCAATATTCCTCTTTTGCTCCAAGCTACAACCCCACCCAGTCCAGAGCCAATGCTGCCCTTGATGACAAAGGCATGTGAAAGGAGCTATGAATCCTTGGTTAGGCTCCTATGCACCTAACAAATTACAATGCCCTTTCTTCCTTCTCAGTGGAATCCTACTTCACTTATCTTAAAGCGCTTTTGAGGAAGACACAGCAATTGATACAAGGTTTCCCGAAACGTGCACATCGTGCTTCCCGGTCTTTGGATTTTCTGGCTCCTTATTTAAGATAAGTGTTACTACATTGTGAATTGTTTTTTGAAGTTTTTTTGAACCAAATTGATTAAAAAGGATATTGCAGCCTGGTGTGGGTGATTTCAGTTCTCCCCTCCCGCGGCAATATCCGACAAAAAGAAGATTTTCTGGAGGACACTGTTGGTGACTTTTTCTTCTAGTACATTAACTAACAAGGCCTTACACTTCTTATGGAATAGCACAGCATCCTCATGGCATTCAGCTCTTCTGACAAGTAGTCCAGTGTGCAGGATCCTTATACGGTTGCGGTCAACATTATTGGCACCCTTGCATTTTAGGTGTGCTGTGCACAATATCTTGAGAAATAATTGGAAATATTCCAACTGAATGTCATCATAATATTTTAATAGTATGTTCAAAGGTATACAACAAATAAAGAGATGTCTGTGCAACTCAGACAATAATTTATGAGAGAAAAAAACTAAATATGACCTGGGCAGGAATAATAGCACCCTTCACTATTTGGTTGTACAACCCTTGGCAGTGATGACAGCCTCCAAACGTTTCTTGTACCCATCTATAAGTTTCATACATCTGTCTGTTGGTAGTTTCTCTCACTCTTCAACTGAGATTTGTTCCAGCTCATGAATGTTACCAGGATTCCTTTTACCAATGGCAGATTTCAGCTCTTGCCAAAGGTTCTCAATTGAACTGAGATCAGGTCTCATTGCTGGCCAGTTTAAAACAGGACATTTGCTCCTTTTTAACCATTCTTTTGTACTTTTGAATATATGTTTTGGGTCATTGTCCTGCTGGAGGACCCACGACCTTCGACCCAGACCTAGCTTTCTGAAACTAGATAGCACATTTTGTTTCAAAATACCATGGTAGTCCTCTGACTTCATGATTCCTTTAATACATTCCCACACTCCAGTTCTTGAGGCAGCGGAAACAGCCCCAAAACATTATGGAACCTCTACCATATATAACTGTAAGAAGGGTGGGTTTTTTCCTTATAATCTTAATTTCTTCACCTGTAAATGTATAAGCTGGTCAGCATTACCAGAGAGCTCAAGTTTGCTGTCATAAACCATCAGGATTATGGTTTCTCAAGGTGGGTTTGGGCAAAGATCAGTCGTGCCTTTTTATGTCTATCTTTGAGCAGTGTCTATCTTTGAGCAGTGGGGTCCTCCTTGGCCTTCGCCTATGAAGTCCGTCTTTGCTTAGTATGCGGTGTATGGTGCAGATAGAAACCACCACTCCAGATTGCTCCAGGTCAGCCTTAAGCTTTTTGGATGTTGTACATTTTATTTTTCCAACAGTTCGCACTAATCTTTGAAGACTTCTTGGATTAATTATTCTCTTCCCACCACATCTTGAGTGATTCTTGACAGTTCCATGAGCAGAAAACTTCTTAATAACATTGCAAACTGTAGACATAGGAATCCCAAAGTCTTTGGAGATGGCCTTGTACCCATTTAAAGTTTGATGTTTGATGATAATGGCTTTTCTGATGGTCTCAGGCAGCTCTCTTGTCTTCACCATTGTGAAAATGGAACAGGGAATGAATGTGGTCATTTTAAAAGCCATCATTCATTGCTTGATTAGAATCATGTGACTACTGACAAATGATCACAGGTGTGTCTAATTTTACTGCAGTGGGAATGTGGTTCTTCTGTTCAAAATGAACGGAGTGGAATGGGTAAACGTAGATCGATTGTTTATGTTATCAAAATATAGAAAGACTAGGGGACATGCAATGAAGCTACAGGGTCAACTATTTAAGACAAATAAGAGAAAATATTTTTTCACTCAACGTGTAATCAAACTCTGGAATTTGTTACCGGAGGATGTAGTAAAGGCTGTTAGTGTAGCTGGGTTTAAAAAAGGTTTGGACAAGTTCCTGGAGGAAAGCTCCATAAACCATTATTAAAAAGGGACTCAGGATATCAATTCTTGACCCAATACAAGAATTGTGGAACCTGTGTCTTTTGGAGAAACTGCTAGGTACGTATGACCTAGATTGGCCACTGTTGGAAACAGGATACTGGGCTTGATGGATCTTGGTCTGACCCAGTATGGCATATTTCATGTTTTTAAGGGTGCCAATAATCATGTCCTCACAAAAAGACTCCTAGTCAAAATACTCAAAATAGAAAAAAGCCAGACCATCCAATCCCCAAAAAACAATCAAACTTTTCAAAACTCTTCTTTTTTTTTGTTGGAGTGTTCATCATGAAAAAGGATAACTATTTTCTCCAGACAAACCTTCCTTTTTATTCCCTTTGAAGAGCCAAAAGCTCCAGTAAGTATGCAAAAATGCTACAACAGCACACTACATATAAGCAATTATTATATGAACTTATCTTAGTGATGTGAACTTCATAATCAATAAGCAGTCAGGAACAAAAACTATCAGGCACAAAAATGGCATATGTCTAGAGAAACCTTTTGAAGTAAACATCGCTTGAGGAAGGGCTAACAAAATTACTTGAAGCTTGAAACACACAACTGTGTTGCGATCTTGACTGAAGGGATTCTTCATTTATCTGTAACGCTTCTTAAGAACATAAGAACATAAGAAATGCCATACTGGATCAGACCGAGGTCCATCAAGCCCAGTATCCTGTTTCCAACAGTGGCCAATCTAGGTCATACGTACCTAGCAGTTTCCCCAAAAGACACAGGTTCTGCAGTGCTTGTACTAGGCCAAGCATTGATATCCTGGGTCCCTTTTTAATAGTGGTTTATGGACCTTTCCTCCAGGAACTTGTCCAAACCTTTTTTAAACCCAGCTATACTAACAGCCCTTACTACATCCTCCGGTAACAGATTCCAGAGTTTGATTACACGTTGAGGGAAGAAATATTTTCTCCTATTTGTCTTAAATAGTTTACCCTGTAGCTTCATTACACGTCCCCTAGTCCTTCTATATTCTGATAGCGTAAACAATTGATCCACGTTTATCCGTTCCACTCCATTCATTAATTTATACACCTCTATCATATCTCCCCTCAGCCGTCTCTTTTCTAGGTTAAAGAGCCCTAACCTTTTTAGCCTCTCTTCATAGGAGTAGCCTTCCATCCCCTTCACCAATATGGTGGCTCTTCTCTGTACTTTTTCTAATAACGCTATGTCCTTTTTAAGATACGGTGACCAGAATTGCACACAATATTCAAGGTGCGGTCGTACCATGGAGCGATACAGAGGCATTATAATATCCTTTGTTTTATTCTCCATCCCTTTCCTTATGATACCTAGCATTCTATTTGCTTTCTTGGCCGCCGCTGCACACTGGGCGGAGGGTTTTAACATGTTATCCACGATGACTCCTAAATCTTTTTCCTGGGTGGTGGTTTCTAATGTGGAGCCTTGCATCGTGTAACTATAGTGTGGGTTGTTCTTTCCTAGGTGCATAACTTTGCACTTGTCCACATTAAATTTCATCTCCCATTTGGATGCCCAGTCTTCCAATTTATCCAGATCCTCCTGCAGTTTTCCACAATCCTCTTGGGTTTTAACAACTTTAAACAGTTTTGTGTCATCTGCAAATTTGATAACCTCACTAGTTATTCCCTTTTCCAGGTCATTTATGAATATGTCAAAAAGTAGCGGACCCAGTACAGATCCCTCGGGTACTCCACTATTCACCTTTTTCCATTGGGAATATTGGCCATTTAGCCCTACCCTCTGCTTTCTATCTTTTAACCAGTTCCCGATCCACAATAGTACACTGCCTCCTATCCCATGACTTTTTAGCTTCGCCAAAAGTCTCTGATGGGGGACCTTGTCAAAAGCTTTCTGAAAGTCCAGATACACTATATCAACCGACTCACCTTTGTCTACCTGTTTATGCACACCTTCAAAAAAACAGATCAGATTAGTAAGACAAGATCTTCCTTGTCTAAAGCCATGTTGGCTGTCTCCCATTAGGCCATGACTATCTACATGCTGTGTAATTTTGTTCTTTATGATGGTTTCTACCATTTTCCCTGGTACTGACGTCAGGCTCACCGGTCTGTAATTTCCCGGGTCACCCCTGGAACCCTTTTTAAAAATTGGTGTTACGTTGGCGACCCTCCAATCTTCAGGTATTACAGATGATTTAAATGAAAGTTCACAGATTACCAATAACAGGTCTGCAATCTCATATTTCAGTTCTTTCAACACTCTGGGATGTATACCATCCGGTCCAGGTGATTTGCTACTATTCAGTTTATCAAATAGTTGTAATATATCTTCCCGGTGTAGCGATATTTCTCTCAATTCCTCTGCAGTATCACCTTTAAATACCACTTCAGTCTTGGGTAACATCCCTACATCTTCCTCAGTAAAGACCGAAGCAAAGAATTCATTCAGTCTCTCTGCTATAGCCTTGTCTCCTCTTACTGCCCCTTTTACCCCTCTATCATCTAATGGTCCAATTGACTCTCTCACAGGACTTTTGCTACGAATGTACTTGAAAAAGTCTTTATTTCGTGTTTTTGCTTCCGTAGCAAGTTTCTTCTCAAATTCCCGCTTTGCCTGCCTTATCAATGCTTTGCATTTAACTTGCCAGTGCTTGTGCTGTTTCCAGTTTTCATCATTTGGCTCTTTTTTCCATTTCCTGAAGGTTGCTCTTTTGGCAGCAACAGCCTCTCTGACCTCACCTTTAAACCATGCTGGCAGTTTTTTGGACTTTCTTCCACTTTTCTTAATGCGTGGAATACAGCTGGTCTGGGCTTCGAGGATAGTATTTTTAAATAACACCCAAGCTTGCTGTAAGTCTTTAACCTTTGGAACCGCTCCTTTTAGTTTTTTCCGAACTATATTCCTCATTCTATCATAGTCTCCCTTTTGAAAGTTAAAAGGTAGTACTGTGGATTCCTTTACTATCTGTCCTCCACTGATTAAATCAAACATGATCATACTATGATCACTATTGCCAAGTGGTCCCAACACCCTTATTTCTTGCACCAGATCTGGCGTTCCACTAAGGACTAGGTCCAGTATGGCTTCCCCTCTGGTCGGTTCATGAATCAGCTGCTCCAAGAAGCAGTCATTTATTTCATCTAGAAACTTTATCTCTTTAGCTTGTCCTGCTGTGACACTGTCCCAGTCGATACCGGGGTAATTGAAATCACCCATTATTACTACTCTGTTGTGGCTTTTGTTAGCTTCCTTGATTTCTTTGAGCATTTCATCATCCATTTGTTCATTCTGGCCAGGTGGTCGATAGTATACTCCCACTGCCATCACCTTCCCCTTCATAAATGGAATTTCAATCCATAGAGATTCTACAGCAAATTTTGTTCCCTGCAAAACTTTAATCCTTTCTGACTCAATGCCCTCTCTAACATAGAGCGCAACCCCTCCACCAATTTGTTCAGCTCTATCATTACGATATAGTTTGTATCCAGGTATCACAGTGTCCCACTGGTTATCCTCCTTCCACCATGTCTCTGAGAGTGCAATCATATCTAACCTCTCATTTAGTGCTATATATTCTAATTCTCCCATCTTATTGTTTAGACTTCTAGCATTGGCATACAAGCATTTTAGAGACTGTATTTTATTAATATTAATCTGGCTATTGGTAGGCATGGGTAATTGGGAATCCTTATGCTCTGTCTGCTCCTTACTCAAGGGCATTTGGGCTACTATACTCCCTTTTGGAACCTCACTGCTTTTGGTAGTATCCTTCAAGGATACCTTTGTCCGAACCATGCGCTCCTGGGTGACTGTCGGCTTTCCCCTATTTTCTAGTTTAAAAGCTTCTCAAGCTTCTTGGAGATGCATTTTCTGGTGAGGATTTTCATTACCTTCGAGGCTGTTTATTATTGGACTGGGACATTAACATTCAATTACGGAGTCCTAGGGCTGCTTATTAATTATGAACTTCACAGCACCAAGATATGATAATTGCTTATATGTAGCATTCTTGCATACTTACTGGAGCTTTTGGCTCTTCAAAGAGAATTAAAAGGAGAAATTTCACTTACCCTTAATTTCCTTTCCTGGAATACTGCTAGACCAGTCCAGACAAACGGGTTGTGTCCCCCTGCCAGCAGATCTTGGAGACAGAGAATTCTACCAGAGCTCTGATAGGCTGGACTCTGGTGATATGGTCCTACCCCTAGGGGTCTCCCTCAGTATTGTCTGTAAAGCGAACCCAAACATGTAACGCAACTAAACCATAAGACCACACATAGTGGACGTTTAATTCAACTATGTACAAGGGAGCTGAAAGTATCCCCAGAACTGAAGGCTGCTAAGTTTGATAACGCAGCCATCGGGCCCCCATGGTGAGGCATACTGACAAGGAAGGAACAGAGGCCAGCGGCTTCACCGCACTAGCAGCACCGTAACTGACAGCAGGGTGGGTCCTGGACTGGTCTAGCAGTATTCCAGGAAAGGAAATTAATGGTAAGTGAAATTTCTCCTTCCAGGTCATACTGCTAGACCAGTCCAGACAAACGGGCAGTACCCAAGCTACCTGCTTTCAAGGGGGGGTCAATGCCAATGACAGCACTGCAGCTCCAAACTGCCCCTCCTGCTGAGCGTGAACGTCCAATCTATACTGACGGACAAACGTGGACAACGATGACCAAGTCACTGCCCGGCAAATGTCGAGAGGGGCTACTTGAGACCGCTCAGCCCAAGACGAAGCCTGAGCCCGAGTGGAGTGAGCTCGGAGCCCTGCTGGAACCTGCTTGCCTTGCAGTATATAAGCTGCCTCAATAGCTCCTCGCAACCATCTAGAAATGGTGGATTTGGAGGCTGCGGACCCCCATCGAGGGCCCACAAACAGGACAAAAAGATGATCGGTCTTACGGAAGGCGTTCGTGATCTTAAGATACCGATAAAGCACTCTCTTCAGGTCCACAGCACGCGATTGACGAAGGTGACCGGAACACTGCTCTCTTTCAAAGGTAGGCAAGAAAAGAGGCTGGTTGACATGAAACGGGATAAGCACCTTAGGTAAAAAGGATGGAACAGTTCGAAGAGAAACTCCCGCCGAAGAAAACGAGAGATAGGGGTCTCGACAAGAGAGAGCCTGAAGTTCGGAAATCCGACATGCCGAGGTTATGGCCACTAGGAAAACCGTCTTTAGCGTTAAATCCTTAAGGGAACATGCCTTCAGGGGCTCAAAGAGAGGAGCAACAAGGCCACGGAGAATGAGAGCAAGATCCCAAGAAGGAACTAAAGGACGTATCGGGGGCCGTAATGTCTGAACCCCTTTAAGAAAACGCGAAACGTCCACATGCGAGGCGAGAGAACGCCCCGCTATCGGCCCTCGAAAACAAGTTAGCGCGGCAACCTGCACGTGCAAGGTCCCAAGCGCCAGAGCCTTATCTAGAACGGCCTGCAGAAAGAAAAGAATATCCGGGATGTTGCAACGCCAGGGCGAGATGTGACGTTGCAAACACCAAGTGTCAAAGAGACGCCACACACGAGCGTAAGCCAGCGACGTCTAAGACCGCCGTGCCTTAAGCATTGTCGCCACCACACTCGACTAATATCCCTTTTGAACTAACCTGCGGCATTCACGAGCCAGGCCGTAAGCGAGTAAGGAGCCAGGTTTCCCATTTCCACCGGCCCTTGGAGCAGGAGCCCTGGGAACGCCCCCAGGCATAGAGGAGACGTCCGAGACAGCCGGACGAGATGCGCATACCACGGTCTGCGAGGCCAATCCGGTGCCACTAGGATCACCAGGCCGCGAAGCTCCCAGACTCTTTGGAGAATCTTGCCGATCATGGACCAGGGAGGAAAGACATACAGAAGGAGATGGGTTGGCCACGCTTGAGACAGAGCATCTGTCCCGTGCGACCCATTGTCTCTCCAACGGCTGAAGTAGATCGGTGCCTTGGTATTCTGCGCCATAGCCATGAGATCCATTGCCGGTAGACCCCATCGTCGAACAATAGACTGAAAGGACTCTGGCACCAGAGCCCACTCCCCCGGATTCAGAGCATGTCGGCTGAGGAAATCGGCTTTTACATTGTCTATCTCCGCGATGTGTTGCACCGAGATCGCCTGCAGATGCCTCTCCGCCCACAGAAAGAGAAGACCCATTTCCTTCGATACACCTGGACATTTTGTGCCCCCTTGGCGGTTGAAGTATGCCACTGTCATAGCGTTGTCGGACAGAATTCGAACCGCCTGATGCCACAGAAGAGGCTGAAACGTTCGCAAGGCTAAGCGCACCGCTCGCTTCTCAAGGCGATTGATGGACCACCGGGCCTCCCGAGGAGACCAAATCCCCTGCGCTGAGTGCGAGCCGCAATGCGCTCCCCAACCGGAGAGACTGGCGTCTGTCGTTACCAACATCCAGTGCGGAGTCTCCAAGGGAACCCCTCGAAGGAGACGAGACTGCGGGGCTGGAGCCACCAACGGAGGCAAAGTCGCACCACCGGTAGTAGAGGCAACTGAACTTGATAATCCTCTGGACACCATGCTCGAGGTGAGACCTGTGCTAGGAGACTGCGAACTTGAGAAGTTAACTTGAGGAATCGAGGCATTGACAAATAGACCCGACCTAAGGCTGTATCAAATCAATCCCCCAAAAAATTCGATCTCCTGGGACGGCTGAAGACAACTCTTGTCGCGGTTGATTACCCAGCTGAGGCTTTCGAGAAAGGCAACAGCCACCGAGAATGTGCTTCAAGCCTCGGGGAGAGAGTCTGCGTGAATGAGCCAGACGTCCAGATAAGGATGAACTCTGATGCCGTGGCTGCGTAAGGCCGCAGCTACTACCACCATTACCTTGGAGAAGGTTTGAGGCGCCGAAGCTAGACCGAAGGGCATCGCACGAAATTGGAAATGTTGACCGAGTACCGCGCATTGAACGAGTCACTGATGCCCCTCTCGAATGGAAATGTGAAGAATGCTTCTGTGAGATTGAGGGAAGCTAGAATTCCCCCTTGCATACCGCTTGAATAACGGATCGCAGAGTCTTCATTCGAAAGTGTGGTACCCGCAGACTGCGATTGACACCTTTGAGATCCAAGATAGGATGAAAGGAGCCGTCTTTTTTTTTTTTTTTGGCACCACGAAATAGACAGCGTAACGGCCTAGTCCTCTTTCCAACGGTGGAACTGGACGAATGGCAGCTAAACGCTGGAGTCTTTGAACGAATCAACATCCGCTGCACATTGACACAGCCAGAGCCATCTCCGAGCTACTGTCACCGGTGCTACGGAGCGAGTTGACAGCCGCAAGAGATCAGATAAGGCCTCTGCCAGGAATGCAGCGATGGATTCTAAACGAGCCAACTCGGGATCACCTGGAAGCTGCAGAATCCATCGAAAGGAGGCCCGTGCTGCTAGACCTGCGCACACCCCTGCTTGAAGGGAAAGAGCGGACAACGAAAAACCCGTCTTTAGCAGACTCTCAACTTTTTTTTTTTTTTTTTGGTCTTCCTGGTCGCGGAGTGCCGCTCCGCCCTCAACCGGAATTGTGGTATGCTTGGTGACCCCGGTCACTAACGCATCAACTTTCGGGTATGTCAGCCAACGGTCCAAGTCAGAAGGAGACCAAGGGTATAACTGACCAATACCGCGTGCCGTACGTAGAGAGGACTCTGGAGAGTCCCACTCTCGAGATACCATATGCTGTAACTCGGCTGGAAAGGAAAAAGCTTTGGAAGGCTTACGAATGCCCAGTAAAATGGGATCCGGCTGCAACAGGGTTTGAGAACTCTGAGGATCAGGCGTGTCGACTAGGCGTAGCGACTCCATCACCTGTGTGATTAGGGCCGGCAACTCCTCTTTCCGAAAAAGTCTGATATCTTGAGAGCCCTCGTGAACTGTCAGCGAAGAATCAGACGGAGAATATTCCCCATCTTCTTTCTCCAATGAGTCAGGGCTCACCTCCGATGATTTAAAGTCTTCTGGAATATCCGTAGTGTCCCGCAAGCCACATGCAACGTTCCTGGAAGGACGTACTGCTTTAAGGTCTGAGGACTTTCGGGACCGCTTGCGAGACCCCACTATATCCTTGTGTGCTACCGGGCGGGTGCTGAAGGTATACCAACAGACTCAGAACGCCACAGGTGCCATGCCTGGTGGAAGAGCGTCAGGAACTCCCTGTCAGCCAAGGCTGCCATGGCTTCCAGCGGCTGTGGAAGCAAAATGGGAGCTGACTGAATCTGTTCTGCAGGAAGATCCTGCTGCAGGGGCTCTAAGGAGGGAGGAGTTAAGGCGCTGATGTCCCCAGCTGGAAGCGCAGAGGGAATGGAGGAAGAAGATTCTCCTGGATGCAGCATGCAGGTGGAACACAAGCAATCTATTAACTCCTTTTTCTTATTATTACATATAATACAGCTGTGCAGAGAAACAGGCATTGCAGAGGCATAAACCCTTTTTTTTGTAAACAAAAATCAAGGTAGGCTTAGGGAAACAGAAGACTCTTCAAAGAAAACGGATTTTGAAACTCCCTGTGCCTTCACAGCATGTTTAAATGTTTTGAAATGGCTGCCCAGAGCTGTTCCCTCCAAAAAAACAACACTGAAGAGAAATCCCTCCTGATTTTCAAAATGGCCGCTGGCACAGAAAAACTGCAAAATAAAAGTTCCCTAAACTCTAAAAACCTTAAAAATGCAGCGAAATCGCTGGGGAAGAGGCAAGGAGTGCTGCTAGCAACTTAAAAATTCAAATCCTGACGAACCCTGAATCACCAGAAACAGAGGGGAGAAGGAAACTGTCAGTTATTCACTGTGCTGGTACAGAGGAGCTGAGCTCCCATGGAGGAGAACAGAAACTTTCAAAGTCAGTGTAGGGTTGCCAACTGGCCGGTTTTTCCATGGACAGGCCGGCTGCCGGCGCAGAGGTAAAACCGGCCATTGAAAAGCCGTTTTTTTGCTCTGGCCGCAAGATCGGGAGCGGCCAGAGCAAAAAAAACGGCTTTTCTCCCAACCCGTCCAAAAAAAAACCCTTCCCTGGGGCGGTCCACACACCGGAGGGCTTCAGAGGGAGCCGAGGAAGCCCGCGCGAGGCCGCGGCTCCCTCTGTACAGCCGCCAGCGTGAAGGAAAAGGCTCTTCACGCTGGCGGCTGTACAGAGGGAGCCGGGGCCTCGCGCGGGCTTCCCCGGCTCCCTCTAAAGCCTCAGACAGCCGTGGTTTTGGTGGGGGGGGGGGAGGCCAAGGACTGCATGGGCTGTGATGGGGGGAGGGGACCTGGACTGGAAAAAGGCTAGGGGGGGGGAGGGGACATGGACTAGAAATGGGCTGTGATGGGGGGAGACCTGGACTGTAAAAGGGCTATGGGGGGAGGGGACCTGGACTGTAAAAGAGCTATGGGGGGCAGGGGCGGCCCAAGGGGGGTGCGGGGCCATGTGCGGAGACTCGGTGCAGGGCCTCATTTGCATAAGTGGCCTTATTTGCATAAATATTTGCATAATGTTACCATACACTTACTTTTAGTAAACATGTCTCTTAATGAGGGTATGGATAAAGAAAGACTAAAAGATTTCTACATTACTATAATCCAGTGCCAACCACCAGGCACATTAGGAACTACTACAAACGCTGCCCATTTAGAACCCATAGCAAACCCGCTATATCCTGACAGCATTACCAGGACTCACAAAGCACCATACCCTACATATCAAAAGGCAACACTGCAAATATTAAACCAATACATTTCAAAGAATACTGGGGAAAGAGAACAAGTGGCAATGTCAAATAGGAATTACATAAACAGAATACCTCAGCTCAGTTACACATGCAGAACATAGACCATCATCAAACAAGGAATCACAATTTAGAAACAGGAAGGCAATAATTAAACTGGGAACCCCAAAAAGCCAAACTTGGAATGTACAACAACACTGTAGAAATAAAACTATAAATTAATTTCCTCTTGTACCAAACAAAGCGCAGACGTTAATGATGCACATTTCCCAGAGCTTTCATATTCCAGTTAATAAATTCAAAATAAAGAGATATCTGTCTACCTTTTGTGCATTTTTTTTCAGTTGCAATTGCACCAGCCACTTTCTTCTGGTTTCTTCATGTTTTCTGCTAACTCTCCATCGTCTGCTGTCCATTTGTTCTTTCTTCTCTCTTCTAGTTTGTTTTTTTTTCCATTCTCTCTCTCTACATCTGCTTTAACATACTAATCTTTCTCCTTTTGCTCTTTCCTCATTCCTATTTCATCCACACAAATTTTACCCCTCCATCCTCAATCCCCACTTACTCTCCCAATAACCGGCCAATTGTAGATTTTCAATCCCCCCACACAAAATATTTTTCCCCTCTCCATTTTACTCTCCCAGCCCCATCCCATTCTAATCCTCCCCCAACATCAGCTCCCTTCTAGTTCCAGTCTCACCCAGCATCCATTCCCTTCTAGTCCCTGCATCAGCCCATTTCAAGTCCTACCCCCCATCAACCCATTTCCGGTCCTAGCTCCCCCATCCATTTTCAGTCTGAGTCCCTTCATCAGCTCATTTCCAATCCTAGCCCCCCATCAGCCCATTTCTAGTCATTTCCTCGTCCCACCATCAGCCCATGTCAAATCCTAGCTCCCCTCCACTCAGCCCAATTCCAGTCCAAGCCCCCCCATGAGCCTACTTCCAGTTCTAGCCCTTCCATGAGTCCATTTCAATTCAAGCCCCCACCACAGCCCATTTCCAATCTTAGCTCCCCCCAACAGCCCATTTCCAGTACCAGTCCTAGCCCCCCATCAACCCACTTCCAGTCCTAACCCCCCATCACCCCATTTTCAGTTTAAGCCCCCCCTATAAACCCATTACCAGTCCTAACCCCCCATCAGCCCACTTCCAGTCTTAACCCCATCAGCCCATTTCCAGTCAGCCCCCCATAGCCCACTGCCAGTCCTAACCCCCCCATCAGCCCACAGCCCATTACCAATCCTAACCATATCAGCCCACCTCAAGTCCTAACCCCTCCCCATCAGCCCCTGTCCTGTCCTAGCCCCCCCCCCATAGCCCATTATCAGTCCTAATCCCCCCATAGCCCATTACCAGTCCTAACCCCCCATCACCCCATTTCCAGACAGCCCCCATCAGCCCCCAGCCCATTACCAGTCCTAACCCCCCCCCGCAGCCCATTACCAGTCCTAACCCCCCTCCCCGTAGCCCATTACCAGTCCTAAACCCCCCCCCCGCAGCCCATTACCAGTCCCCGCCCCCCAGCCCATTACCAGTCTTAACCCCCCCCCCGTGCAGCCCATTACAAGTCTTAACACCCCCCGCGCAGCCCATTACCAGTCTTAACACCCCCGCAGCCCATTACCAGTCTTAACACCCCCCCAGCCCAGCCCAGCCAAGCCCATTACCAGTCTTAACACCCCCCCAGCCCAGCCCAGCCCAGCCCAGCCCATTACCAGTCTTAACATCCCCCCACAGCCCAGCCCAGCCCATTACCAGTCTTAACACCCCCCCAGCCCAGCCCAGCCCAGCCCCGCCCCAGTCTTAACACCCCCCCAGCCCATTACCTGTCTTAACCCCCCCCCCCCCGCAGCCCATTCCCAGTCCTAACCCCCCCCCGTAGCCCATTACCAGTCCTAAACCCCCCCCTGCAGCCCATTACCAGTCCTGCCCCCCAGCCCAGCCCATTACCAGTCTTAGCCCCCCGCCCATTACCAGTCTTAACACCCCCCGCAGACCATTACAAGTCTTATACCCCCCGCGCAGCCCATTACCAGTCTTAACCCCCCCGCAGCCCATTACCAGTCTTAACACCCCCCCCCAGCCCAGCCCCGCCCAGCCCATTACCAGTCTTAACACCCCCCCCAGCCCAGCCCAGCCCATTACCAGTCTTAACACCCCCCCCAGCCCAGCCCAGCCCCAGTCTTAACACCCCCCCCAGCCCATTACCAGTCTTAACACCCCCCCCAGCCCCGCCCAGCCCATCACCAGTCTTAACAAACCCCCCCCAGCCCAGCCCAGCCCATTACCAGTCTTCTCACGCGAGCAGCCCAGCGCAGCCCCGCCCAGCCCAGCACCAGTCTTAACACCCCCCCCCAGCCCAGCCCAGCCCAGCCCATTACCAGTCTTAACACCCCCCCCCAGCCCAGCCCAGCCCAGCCCCGCCCCGCCCCAGTCTTAACACCCCCCCCAGACCGGCCCAGCCCCGCCCCAGTCTTAACACCCCCCCAGCCCAGCCCAGCCCATTACCAGTCTTAACACCCCCAGCCCAGCCCAGCCCAGCCCAGCCCCAGTCTTAACACCCCCCCCCAGCCCATTACCACTTAACACACACCCCCAGCCAAGCCCAGCCCAGCACAGCACCAGTCTTAACACCCCCCCAGCCCAGCCCAGCCCCTTACCAGTCTTAACACCCCCCCAGCCCAGCCCAGCCCAGCCCAGCCCAGCCCATTACCAGTCTTAACACCCCCCCAGCCCAGCCCAGACCATTACCAGTCTTAACACCCCCCCTAGCCCAGCCCAGCCCAGCCCATTACCAGTCTTAACACCCCCCCAGCCCAGCCCAGCCCAGCCCAGCCCATTACCAGTCAACACCCCCCCCAGCCCAGCCCCAGTCTTAACACCCCCCAGCCCATTACCAGTCTTAACACACACCCCAGCCAAGCCCAGCCCAGCCCATTACCAGTCTTAACACACACCCCAGCCACGCCCAGCCCAGGCCGTTACCAGTCTTGACACCCCCCCCAGCCCAGCCCAGCCCAGCCCATTACCAGTCTTAACACCCCCCCCAGCCCAGCCCAGCCCATTACCAGTCAACAGCCCCCCCCAGCCCAGCCCAGCCCAGCCCAGCCCCAGTCTTAACACCCCCCCAGCACATTACCAGTCTTAACACACACCCCAGCCAAGCCCAGCCCAGCCCATTACCAGTCTTAACACCCCCCAGCCCAGCCCAGCCCATTACCAGTCTTAACACCCCCCCAGCCCAGCCCAGCCCAGCCCATTACCAGTCTTAACACCCCCCCCAGCCCAGCCCAGCCAAGCCCAGCTCAGCCCATTACCAGTCTTAACACCCCCCAGCCCAGCCCAGCCCCGCCCCAGTCTTAACACCCCCCCCAGCCCAGCCCCGCCCGCCCCAGTCTTAACACCCCCCCAGCCCAGCCCAGCCCAGCCCATTACCAGTCTTAACACCCCCCCAGCCCATTACCAGTCTTAACACCCCCCCAGCCCAGCCCAGCCCAGCCCATGACCAGTCTTAACACCCCCCCCAGCCCATCCCAGCCCATTACCAGTCTTAACACCCCCCCAGCCCAGCCCAGCCCCGCCCCAGTCTTACCCCCCCAGCCCAGCCCAGCCCAGCCCCGCCCCAGTCTTAACACCCCCCCAGCCCAGCCCAGCCCATTACCAGTCATAACACCCCCCCCAGCCAAGCACAGCACAGCCCAGCCCAGTCCATTACCAGTCTTAACACCCCCCAGCCCAGCCCAGCCCAGCCCAGCCCCAGTCTTAACACCCCCCCCCCCCATATCGGCTTATGGCAAATTTAAAATTAAAAACAAACCTGGCTCTGGTTGCTGCTGCTGCCGCTGCGGCAGCGGCAGCATGGACTGTCCCACGGGGCCCCCACTCCTCGCTGAGCCACTCTGCAAGGGCTTTCAGATTCGCGCAGGGAGAGTGTCTCCCTCGCGTCTCTGTTAAGCCCGCAGGGGCTAATGGGAAATTGCCCCTCAGCCCCTCGCGTCTAAAGGGGCAGATGGGAAATTTCCCATTAGCCCCTGCGGGCTTAACAGAGACGCGAGGGAGACTCTCTCCCTTCGCGAATCTGAAAGCCCTTGCAGAGAGGCTCAGCGAGGAGAGGGGGCCCCGCGGGACACTCCATTTTGCCGCGGAGGCCGCGGCAGCAGCCAGAGCCAGCTTTTTTTTTTTTTTTTAATATAATTTAAAAAAAAAAAGCAGAATGTTCTATGCGCGGGGCCCCCTGAAACGCGGGGCCTTGTGCAAAGAACATTCTTGCTCAATGGACGGGCCGGCCCTGTGGGGGGGAGGGGACATGGACTGGAAATGGGTTGTGATGGGGAGGGGGACCTGGACTAGAAAAGGGCTATGGGGGGGGGGGAACTTGGACTGGAAATTTGCTATGGTGGAGGGAGGGGGAACTTGGACTGGAAATGGGTTGTGAAGGGGGGGGACCTGGACTGTAAAAGGGCTATGGGGGGGTGGGGCATTGGACTGGAAAGAAATGGGCTGTGATGGGGAGGGGGACCTGGACTGGAAATGGGTTTTGATGGGCAGGGGGACCTGGACTGGAAAAGGGCTAGGGGGGTGGAACTTGGACTGGAAATGGGCTATGGTGGAGGGAGGGGGAACTTGGACTGGAAATAGGCTGTGATTAGGGGGGCTAGGACTGCAAATGGACTGTGATGGTGTGGGGGGGGGGGCTAGGACTGCAAATGGGCTGTGATGGTGCGGGGGGACTCAGACTGCAAATGGGATGTGAGGTTGGGGGGCCCAGGACTGGAAATGGGCTGTGATGGGGGACTTGGACTGGAAATGGGCTGTGATTGGGGGGGGGCTAGGACTGGAAATGGTCTGTGATGTGAGGTCTAGCACTGGAAATGGGCTGATGAAGAGCTGGAATAGGATTGGAAATGGGCTGATGTGGGGTATGGGAGAATGGGACTAGAAGGGAGTGGATGCTGGGTGGGTCTAGAACTATAAGGGAACTGATTTTGGGGGAGGACTAGAATAGATGGGGAATGAGAATGGAGAGGGGAAAAAATATTTTGTGTGGAAGAAAAGTCTATGATGGGCTGGGTATTGGGAGAGTAAGAGGGGCTTGAGAATGGAAGGGTGAAATTTAAATGGATGATAAAGGAATAAGGAAAGAATTGGGGGAAAGAGCAAAAGGGAAACAATCAGTATGTTAAAGCAGAAATAGAGAGAGAATGTAAAAGAGAAGGAAGGACAAATGGATAGCTCGCAGAAGACACTAAGAAACCAGAAGAAAGTGACTGGAGCAATTGCAACTGAAAAATAAAATGCCCAAACAGAAGGTAGAAAAATACTTTTTATTTTGAATTTATTAACTGGAATATGTCTGGTCTGGGAAGTGTGTATTGCTAACATCTTTGCGTTTTTCTTTAGTGCAAGAGGAAATTACTTTATAGTTTTATTTCTCCAGTGTTGTACATTTCATGTTTGGATTTTCGGGTTCCCAGTTTAATTATTATCTGACCAAGGAAGTTAGCCTACACGTATCCTCGGCAATTGTTGTGGGTGGGGCTGGGGACGGGGCAGGGGTGGGACTAGGGGCGGAGAATGGGTGGAGCATGGCGAGCCACAGGTGTCGGGTTTTTCTCGGTGAAAACGTTGGTAACCCTAAATCAGTGTAAGGTAATTACAGCGACTGAAAGGTAGGGAAATTAGAGTTTGATCCATCTGCAGCCAGTTAGACCCTCATGGCAGGGGCTGGAAGGTGTTTCTGGAGAAAAGGGGAGCTGCACAGACAGTGAAATCAGAAGCTCAAACCCTGGTGTATTGCTGATTACAGAAAATACAGCTGTTAAGGAGGGAAGCCTGGGAAACCCAGAGAAACACCTCTTGTGTGCTCTGGGTGCATCCAGGAAATTAAAATGAAGAAAATAGGAACTTCAAACCCAGTTGAACAGACCCTGATGAAGCCGGAAGTGAAGGAATACAGGTCAGAGACAGCCGGTCCCAATGCAGTTGAAATAAACCCAGGGCAGCTGAGGCAAGTAAAAAAAAACAGTTTACTTACAGTTTCTCTCAGAAATTGATACCTGATCCTCCTGCTGTCTAAGCTCTCGTGGCAAAGACTCAGCGCTGCTTAAAGAAAATCAGGAGCTCTACTGAAGCCAGGCCCAAGAGCTCCACAAGTTTATCTGGGGAATCAAGTTGCTGGGAAACCCAGAGTAACACCTCTTGTGAAATCTGGGTGCATCCAGGAGCCTCAAGATACAGAGAAACCTGATTTTAGGAAGGCCTTCGTCCAGCTAACAAGCCCTCATGGCCAGATGCTGGGGATTCTTCCTGTCAGCGAGCTCTACTGTGTCAGAAACAGGAGCTCAGCTGCAAACACCCTGGTGCACAATGAAACTATACTGGCAGCAACAGGCAAGTGGAAATAAATATCAATCCCCAAAGGGATTCTAAATAATTTTAAAGATTTTGAGGGAAAAACAACAAAAGCAACCAGATCTGCTGGAGACAGAGAAATACTGAGGGAGACCCCTAGGGGTAGGACCATATCACCAGAGTCCAGCCTATCAGAGCTCTGGTAGAATTCTCTGTCTCCAAGATCTGCTGGCAGGGGGACACAACCTGTTTGTCTGGACTGGTCTAGCAGTATGACCTGGAAGGAAGGTTTGTCTCGAGAAAATGGTTATCCTTTTTCATGATGAACACTCCAACAAAAAAAGAAGAATTTTGAAAAGTTTGATTGATTTTTGAGGATTGGATGTTCTGACTTTTTTAAATTTTGAATAATCATGTCCTGGCAATGTCCCAGTTTTTATACTATTTTCTACTATTCCCTCTTTTAATTGGTGTTGTTTTATTTGATTCTTTTATATGTCAAATATGTGTGCATATAGTCCAAAGCCATTTCACTGGCCACTTTTTTTAGGAGATACTGGACATTAAGGGGTTGAATGGCAACGGTGCCAATAATGTTGACCACAACTGTATGGCAAGCTACAAATCATAGTTTCTATCAGCCTAATCCCTGAAGATATTTGTATTGAATTCCTCTGAGAAGATTGAAGGCAATATTCTGGTATATAGTGGTGCACATATGTGGATATATATTGTGGAACCATCCCAGGCAATATTTTATTTATCAACATTAAGATCTTAAAATCAGTTCTCTACTCAGTCAGAAGCCAATTCAGTGCTCCTATATTGTCATTCTTGTCACCAGCCTAACTGCTGCCTTCTATTTCATTTGCAATTTCCCTAGCTATATCTTCCATAATTCTCTATGTAATGAATTACAGTAATCTACATGAGCCAGCACAAGAAGTCGAATGACAGTCACCAATTCTTCTTCTTTCTCCGAATATGGGTGCATCAAATAATACTACATGTTTCAGTAACAGCTTTAATATCACTTTCCATTGTTAAATGTGAATCCAAGATCACACCTAAAAGTTTAATTTCTTCTTTCACTGGTGCTAACTCACTCACTTCCATCTAAGCATGATTTAGCTTCAACAAATTTTTCCTCACCCATCGCTTCTTCTTAACCAAACATTGTCCTGCCCCCACCTAGGGCCGGTGACTCTAGAGCAAGGGTGACCTCTACTTTGTCTTCAAGTGTCCTTTTTGACTAAGGTAGCAGCAAGGTACGCTGGGAGTTGTAGTCTAGGTTTACTATCAAACAAAGGTGTTGTGGCACGAGGGTCATTTGAACAGATACATTTTTATTTGGGGTTTTTCCTTTCACACATAGATTCTTGGCTCAAAACATGACACGGATTACTTTCCAAAACAATAGGAAACAGGAGCAATTCAAAGTTAGAAAATAAAGCATATGGCAAACTGTTTCTTCACAGCAAACATTCAGGAGAAAACAACTTTGCATTACCTTCATGCAAAGGTTGTCTAACATAGGTCCAAATGATCAATCTCACATAAAGAACAATCCATCTCACAGATATCAGTTGTATCAGGAGTGCTTTCTATGTCAACAATCATCTCCTCGCTGTAATCATTATAATTCTGCTTAGGGGAACTTCTAGACTGCAGGTCACTGAGAACTTCTTGCAGCTGTTCAATAAAGTTGTCCCTCTGATTGGCAGTAACTTTCTCTAGTGCAGGAAACTGATTCTTACGTAAGCTCTTAGCAACAGCCTTTACGTCTGTTTCAAAACACTTACTAAGAATGTTTCTGACTGGAACTGTTTTTGCAGCAGTGCTATCTCTGCTCTTATTAGCACTGTTCTTTAACTGCTGTACAATCTCCTCAGCAAGTCTCTGGCTAGGAATTATGGCAGACGTACCTTTTCCACTCGCAATGCCTTTTCTGTAATCAGAGCTTTCCTCCCTCATATAGGTAAACTCTTCTACCTTTTCTTCAGGTAGTTTCCACAGAGGTTTTGGCTTTGCTTCTAGTGCTCTCGAGGTAAAGGAAATGGACCCTCCAGAATCCTCCTTTGCTAGTTCTGGGTTCCAAAGTTTCCCTCTTTGCTGCTCTCCTCTTTGCCTTCCTTGCCTGCGTTGCTCTGTCTGCTGTCGTTGCTCGCCTCGTGGCTTCTGTGTGCTCTCTCTCTCTCCACCTCTCTTCCTAAACTCTAGCTCTGAAGCAGGTTTAAAACGGCTTCCTTCAGCAGCCACACCCCTCTGGCTACTCAGGTGCAACTCATTAGAGCTCCACTCAGCTCCTAGGTCACTGCTATGGCTGGGTTCAGTTCTAGTTAGAAGCTTTCGGTTTCTATGGGAACCTGACTTGTCCTTACTCTTAAAGGTACAATGCTCATTATTTTCCCAATCCATCTGCTCAGCATTGCTGTCATTATCACAACATGCATTCAGTCTATTAACACTCTTATCACCACTACCCTCTAGATTACATACATATCTGGACTGTGTCTGCATATATATAATAAGAGAATCCTGTCCCTTTGATCAACTGAGCCAATGGTTTCAGGTAAATGTCAAATAAAGCAGGTGACAAATATTCAGCATAACACAAAGCTTTCAAGAAGGCATATCCTGGGATTTCTTAGGTGGTCCTTCAAACTATACATGTATTCCGTATTTTAGAACCACAACACATATCCCAGAAAAGTTCCTCATCAGCATTTATACCTGCCTTAAGCCATATACAACTTTCAGCAAACTTCTATTTTGGACCTGGGATTTGGAGGGGAAATTGTGCTTACCCCTCTGGCATTTGCAACCATGCCTAATTGCAGAGTGGATGTGCACATTTCCAAAATGCAAATATGTATGGCTACTTACACATATAGACCACCTAATGGTGCTGCTCTGTTTTGAATTCATTGTTTTCTAAAATGGCTGTTCCTGTTGTGCATGGTATACTTCTTTAGTAACATTATGGGTGTCATTTTGGAAGCCCTATTCATGCTTTGGAATTCTGATCCAAAGCACAGAGACGTCTTCAGAGCCATTGTAGAAACTGGGTCTCTGGATGTTCCCAGTGTGAGGACATCCAAGTCTGAATGGGAGCATGGTGGAGGCGTTCCCAGGACCCTGAACGTCCCACATCTGATCTCAGAAATGCCCTGCATCACATCTAAGTTTAGACTTACTCCCCACACAAACAGGCATCTGAAAAGTTTGTGTTTTGGCTAAAAAAGCATCCAGAGAGTGTAGAGAAGATAATAGTCCATCATCTCCAGTACTCAGCACAATGTCAACAACAGCAGCAGTGGGATTTGAACCCTGGCTGCCCTGTTACTGGCCCACTACTCTAACCATTATGTTATCCCTAACTAGCTAGGCTCTGAAATACTAGTCTGGGGATGTCTATGTAGACACCCATTCAGATGTCCATATCAAGCACATCATCATTTGTGAAATCATATCTGCACCTGGACGTGCCTGCTTTTTTTCAGATGTTGTGGCTTAGACATCCCAGATTGCACTTAGACATCCTTTCTAAAATTCCCCTGCACGTTACTATCTTACTATGTTAGGTCTAAAATACTTTAGTTTTTTTTTTAACACATGAACCCAAATGCTCATTTCCCGACATAGAAGACCTATACAAATTATCCTCTTTGGGGCTGATTCAGTCGTGGACATCCCGACCCTCTGTGCGCCCAGTCGGAACTGGGATGCACAGAGTTAGCCAGGATTCTGATCCCATGAGGCACGTTAGCCCTGCGGGATCAGAATCGCGTCCAGGCCTGTACATGCAGGCCAGGATACTGATTCAGGTCAGCCTGCATATACAGGCCTTGCCTGGATAGCTCAGTCAGAGCTTTTGAATGGAGCCACAGCGCCATGGTGTCCAGCTGCCAAGGCACCGCGGCTCCATTCAAAGCCACAATCCCCGGCCCCCGGACCAAAAGGTGCATTCCTAGCAGCCCGTGCACCGATGTGGCCTCCCAAGGCCAAGGTCGGGCTGTGAATTTCCTTTTTTGGGCCCCTGCTGCCTCATTTGGGCCCGATCCACCCAACTAGAGGAACTAATTTCACCTCAGAGGTGGAATAATTTCCCCGTTCAGGCAGCTGGCCCCGGATGTACAGGCCCCTAATGCCGCCCACGCTCCGCCCCTTTCCTACCCCTGTCTAACTTCCGCGTACAACGTGTGGGGAAGTTAGTCAGAGTCAGAAGGGGGCCCGAATAGCAGGGATGGACGTCCATCCCCACTATTCATGCCTCAGAATGACCCTGTTTGTGTATTATAAATGAAACATTACAATTAAATTATACAACCATTGACTCCACTATTGTTTTTCTATTATCTGCTCTATATAATATAAAACTGGACGATTCTTCTTATATGCAATAACGTCGGTACATAGGAAGCCCACAGACAGGAATACTTTATTACATTACAGCAGTGCTCACCCACAGGGTTTGAGGAATAGCCTCCCCTTTTCCCAATTTATTCGTTACCGCAGGAACTATTCTGATGTGCTTGATTTTAAGCATCAGTCCAAGTCCCTGGTACGGGGTTTTTTGGCAAGGGGATATCTGATGGGGGTGGTTCGTGGTGCCTATAAAAGGGCTTTGTATAATAATCATTCCCTTTTATTGTTGCCAAAGAATAAAGATGATCGTGTGTGTGGAGGTGAGCTGTTAACTTTATTTCTAAGTATTCCCCTTTTAGTTTCAATATCCAGCGTATTATCAGGAGGCATTTGGGAGTGTTGCGTGTGGTTCCGGGGCTGGAGAATTATTCAGTAAGATGCGTTTGGCAGCGCCAACGCAATTTGCGTGAAATATTGTGTCCGTCTGTTTTGCGCACCCCGTTGGACACACAACTGGATGGGGGTGGTCATAATATTTGTGGGCACTGTTCGGTTTGTGAAGTTTCCTGTGTGACCTCACAGTTTGAATACCATGGTGTTCAATATAAATTGAAGGATCGGACTTCATGTGATTCTCCTTTTGTTGTCTATGGTATTTGGTGTCCCTGCCGATTGCTTTATGAGGGTAGTACTTGTTGTCCATTTCGTAAGAGGATTTTAGAGCATAAGAGTAGACTTAAATGTGTTGTGCGTGAGGTGCCTTTAGTTCAACATTTTGTGGAGTTACAGCATAGTTTTGGGGATTTGCGATGTTTTTGTTTGGAACAGGTTTTGGCCGGCCGGGGTGGTAAAAACAGGGTACAATCGCTTTTGTTATGTGAGCAAAAATGGATTTACAGGTTACGTACTGTGGCTCTGGAAGGTTTGAACCTGCGGATTGATTGGGCAGTGTGCACGTAAGAAGGAGGTGGAGCTGTGCTTTGGGATTTTCTCACACGTCATATGTGGGGATTTCCTTTATAAGAAGGCTGGGTTTTGTTTAGTGCGCATGTGTGGCGTTTTTCTGCATGGCGTTGTTGAAGAGAAGCTAGCAGGATGGTAGTTTGTTGTTGGGCTTTGCCTTTAAAATGTGGGTATACATTATTTGGAGGTTTGACTGGTGTCTCTACTTATTTTTTGTTTTTAGTACTATATGAATGGTTGTTTGTTTTTTCTGTGTTTCAGCTATTTCCCCTGATGCAGCGAGGTCACTCGCGAAACGTATGGGAGCTGTACATTGAGACGTCGGGGAACAAGTATCTGGCTATTTTATATCCAAATACCTGTGTTAAGTGATTTTTCTTGGATCATGCCGGTTGCTTGCATTATGTTACAAGGTCGTTGATGTTACTGGGCGTTTTGTTTTTGGTAGTGATCTTGATTTAGGTCCTGATCATATCTACCAAATGCCCTTGTGTGCTGAGACCTTGTTGTATTTAGAACGTTTAAAACAAGCAATTCTGTAATTTTTAGTAGAGAAACAGTTTGTTCATATTGAGTGAGTACTTTGGATTTTTGATAGTTTCACTCTACAAGTTGACCGTACAGTTGTTGGTTTACTAGTGATACTAAAGCAACTAGGTTTTTGTACATGTACACAGGGTAATTTTATAAACCATGCCCCACATATAGATTATGCTTGATGCATGAGAATGGTTTATAAAATTGTGTGGGGGAACATGCACGATAATACTGCACTTTATGCAGACTGTAAATAGGCATTTCCAAGACAGGTGTTTTGGTGGAGTTCGGATGGAGTTGTAAGGTATATGTATGCTTCATAAAATATGCATATACCCATACAGACCTGCCTTGGAGCAGATGTAGCTTTGTGGCAAACCTCTGTTCACTATTGAAGATTTTTTGGGAGTATATTTTTTGTAAGGGCCTATACATATGTACAGTATGTTGCCTTTAAAAAAAACAAGATATATAATGAATGATCCAATCCTACTTTCAAAGTCCTGTGGATGAAATACACTCATTATATATTCATATAAATACATGAAGAAAGGACCTTCAGAACAACAAGCTACATATATTTCAGCACATTATTCTACTGCTAAAGTATCTCTTATGTCGTAATCACTGGTCCAAGTCTTTTCAGTAAAATATACTTCGCAGTCCCTTTATTGAAATATTTTATATGCAATCAACCCAATTCCGTTCCGGACGTACATGCCCTCTGTACACCCGGTCAGAACTGGACGTACAGAGGGCGTTGCGATTCTGATCCCACAGGGCATGTCTAGCCCCGCAGGATCAGAATCACAATCAGGCCTGTACGTGCAGGCCAGGACTGTGATTCAGCCCATTCTGCATGTACAGACCTTGCCCAACTAACTCAGTCAGGGCTTTTAAATGGAGCTGTGGCGTCATGGCGTCTGGTTGCCATGGCACTGCCGCTCCATTTAAAAGCCGCGATCCCCGGCTGCCAGCTCCTGCAGATAATTCCCCGCAGCCCGACTTCCGATCTGGCCTCCCAGGGCCAGGGTCATGCTGCAGGGAAAACCCTCTGCCCCCTGCCACCCCTTCCCAGCCCCTGCAGAATCGGGGAAGTTATTCTACCTCGGTGGTGGAATAACATCTCCGTTCAAGTCACTGACCCCGGACATATAGGGCCGACATTAGAATCGGCCCTGTACATCTGGGGCCGCCCACTGCCCACCCTAACACCCCCCCCCCATCCTCCCCTTTCCCTCCCCTGTCTAACTTTCCCATACAACCGGCAAGGAAGTTAGACACCCAACGGTTTTGATCTAGTCCTGGGTTTATCCACTGCATGCAGGAATTTGTAGTCTTGTTTTTCTTATGGTGTGCAATAGAAATATCAGAACTTTACAAGTCCCTGCATGCAATGGGGTGAACCCAAGACTGGATTAAGCTTGTTGGACTAACCTGGAGCCAGTTGGCAATCCTATTTGGGACACATCATTGGACTATATTAGTATGATGACACATATCAAGTCCAATCGTATTACCTCTGGGTGATCTTGAATCATAGTCACAATAAGAGATTCAGTCTCTAGAGTTACAGTGGTGAACTATCAATGGTTTCCATGATTATGCTCACCCCTTTCTCTCATGGTAGAATTTGATTTTGTTGAGCAAAAGTCATATCTATGATGCATACTCAGGCTCCAGTGTCAATCAGGGCATATGCAGGATGTTCCTTTTTCTTCTACACAAGGTGAATTAATGTGACCACTTGAGCAGTTCCAGTATCCATTACAAAATTTAGTCTTAGGGATGTCAGTTGTTACTTATTGCTGGCCTTCTGCTCCCTGGAACTGCTCGCTGTTCTGAGGACTGCTCCTGCAGGTGTTTTGCGTATGCCCAGGCCAGCCACAATAGAGGCAGAATCCTTCTGGGGGTTCTCATTCTTTTTCCTCTGTGGACAGGTGTCACCTCATGGTACCTATTATCGTAGGCGCCTCTGATGGTGGGTGTAATTCCGAAGGCATAATTCTGTAGCTCTGTTCAGTTCTCTCAGCATGTCTCTCCAGGATGCATTCTGATAAATGCCTTTCTATGCAAACACATAGCATGAATAGCTCCTCCAGATGAGCTGAAGGGTCCAACTGGACCAACTTATCTTTAATTGGAGCAGCAAGACCCTATTGGAAATGTACATGGAGGGCTAGCATATTCCAGACAAGATCAATGACCCAGTGCCAGAATTATGTAGCATACGTCATTGTCATATGTTGGCCCTGGGTGAGGGTCATCATGTTGTTCTCCACCAACTGGGCTCAGTCCAAGTTGTCCAGTATAGCACTATTCTGTTCCAACAAGGGAGTTGCCCATGCTAGGGCTGTCTTGTTGAGTAAGCTAATGATAAAGCTTACTTACTGGTACATGGATTGATGAAATCGTAACCACAGCTTGCACTGAAATTTGAAACCTTGCAGTACTGCCCAGGTGCCATTAATCTTCTCTTGAAAGGGTGTATACAATTACAGGGGTGGGGTAGCCCATTGTCCTTGCTCAGTCCAGAAGGTAGGTCTATCCTGTGCCAAAGATCCTGGAGTTGACCCTGCATGACTTACAAGGCTTTGGCAAGGTTCCTCAGATTCTCTATTGTTGACTCCATTCTGAACTAGCCCCTGAGTAAGGGCTAGCTCAAACTGTTATGGCTACCTTTGGCAGAAGCATGATGGAGAGGTTAAGCCCAGAACAGAGTGGAGCAGTGCAGGAATAGAATAGGAGCCCAGGCATGGATCAGTAATCAAGCAAGGTACAAGAACCAGGTTTGGAGCAGTAGTCAGGTATGAAACAGAAACCAGATGTAGAGCAGGAACCATGTGTAGCAGAAGTTAGGTGTAGAGCAGGAACCAGGTGAAGTAGAAGAAGCACTCCACTGAAGCAATGAAATGAAACTGATTAGCAGTAGACATAGGACAGACCCACCAAAAACTGTTCTTGGTTCTTATGTCTTAGGTAATATCTGGATTTATGTTAAAAGCCATTTGGAAAAGGTGTGTTTTAAGTGCTGCTTGAACCCTGGCCATTCTGTTCTTAAACTATTACTATAACCATTATGCTATTAGACATCTTTGTTCTAAAATGCTATCCTGGGGATGTCTATATAGACATTTGATACACATGCACATCAGACACATCCATGTTTCTGAAATCGTGCTTGCATGTGCCTGCAATTTTTTTTCAGATATTCTGGCTTTGACATCCAAGATTGCACTTGGACGTCCCATTGTGAAATGTGCCTCTTTGTCTGTCCTTTCTCACTGAGATTCTAGGAAAATTCTGCCTATAAGTTGCTCCATCATTCTATTATGAATTACTCTTGCCAGCCAGCACTTTCTTGGTGATAGACAGTGTTCCACAATACTTAGCATAATGATTTATGTAATCTTTCTTCTTATACAGAGGGACAATTAATGCATCTTTAAAATCCTGTGACATAGACTTATACTTATAAATATACTAGAAGAATTGTGCTTCAGGATCATGAAATCACATCCATGTTTGAAAATCTCAGCTAGTATACCATCTGGTCCTGGGGATTTTCCATGATGACATCTAGCTAACTGCTTTATTAATCTCAGGAAAAGATGGTGGTATATCCAGGTTTACCAGTATTACCCATTATGCGTTACATCCAATAAATGGTTCCTAGAATCTGTTCTCTATATTTGTTTCCTAAGTAAGGCTCCTGTAGAAGGCTTTCACTGAAACATGTTGGCCATATACCTATGGAAATGTATTGGATATATGCACATGTAGCATGAATACATTTGTTTTACATTTTGTATTAACATATTCTGTTGATATTTTATATGTATATTTGTAGAAATAAAATCATATATTTTCATTTAAAAACAAACCATGTACTAGTTCATTTCATTAATTTGTATACATTTCATTACTACTGGTCACCTATTTATCTGTTCTCCAACCCCACTGCTGTTGTTCTTGCTTGCATTTTATGTAGTAAGACATGTTTTCTATGTGCTTAGAGCACTATCGTCCCACTGGCTTTTGAGCCACAGACTGGCTCTATATTTCACAAAGACTGAAGTGCTACATGTAATAAGGGACCATACCTTTGTACCCATGAATGTATTATAGATAGGAAAGGTTGAGTAAGCAGTTAAGCAGTAAGGGCCCGATATTCAAAGTGATTAACGTGGTTAGCATAGCTTCTAACCACATTAATTGTAGTGAATGGAATATTCAGCGGCGATAATACAGTTAGTGCCATTGAATATCCACAGCTGCTGGCTCTACATGTCCCGATGCTAGCTGCCTAGCATTGGGGTATGTCGGGTGTGTTCTGGGGCACAACAGAGGTGGAGCTGATCAGCAACTGGTCAGCGGCAAGATTGAGCCACTGCCTGGTTAGCGATATGCGACAAAAGCCAAGTACAAGTAATGCTGTCCTAACTACTGCTCAATATCACTGCTTCCAGTTACCAATTGGCATATGCGGCTAACCCGGATATTCATTGCCAGAGCCGGGTATAACCCTGGCATTGAATATCTGGGTTTACTGTTCAGTGCCGGAGGCTAGCCATGTTAGTAGTGCTAGCCACCCGGCACTGAATAGTGGGCCTTAAGTGTCCTATTTAGTGATGATACTGCATCAGCAATTGACTTTATGAGTTCAAATTAATAAGGTGATAAGGACAGCAGTGCACAAAATGTGAATGGAATGGAGGCTGAGGCTTCTGCTGATAGATAAGGATTATTGCATGTTTTTTCAAGTCTGGATTACTGCAATACAATCTATCAGGGGTTCCCTGCAGTCTCTATTAGGGTATTACAATTTGTGCCATACTCAGCAGCCAGGCTTTTACTTAAGAAATCAAAATGTAATCATATTACTCCAGTTTTAAGAGAGTTACATTGGCTCCCTATTCAAAGAGAATTCTGTTTAAGTTATTGGTATTACCATAAAATTGCAGATCATTCTTCCGCTGAATGCTTGACTGTAATGCTGCAAGGCTATGTATCTGATCATCCGCTGAGATCATGACTGGAATACACTCAGGACCATACCAAGCTAGAAATGCACCCTGTGCGACTAATGAATCTAGTGCCCCCCCCCCCCAACCACATTCAGTAACTTAATCTTTTTGAGCTTCCTAGAACTCCAGTGATGACATCGGCACCCCCCCCCCCCCACCCCTTCTGTGCTTACATAGTAACATAGTGTATGACAGCAGATAAAGAGCAGTATGGTCCATCTAGTCTTCCCAGCAAGGCAGCAAGAGTAGGTGTACCTGCCACTCCGTGCAAGTCATCCCTTTCCATGCCTTTGTTTAGGGGTGCATCCATCAGTCCCTGTAGGTCACCCCTATTTGTTGAGATAAGAGATAGTTATGTCATTTTTTTATCCTGTTGCTATAAAGGGATCCACTGTGTCTGTCCCATGCCATTATGAATTCTGTCACAGTATTTGCCCCACCACTTCCATCGGGAGGGCATTCCAAGGATCCAACACCCTTTCAGTGAAAAAGTATTTCCTGGCATTGTCTTTCAGTTTACCCCTTTGCAGCTTCATCTTATTCCCTCTAGTTTTACATTTTCCCCATCTTTGGAAGAGGTTTGTTTGTTCATTAATACTCTTAAAGTATTTAAAGTCTGAATCATATCTCCCCTATTCCTCCTCTCCTTCATAGTATACATATTTAGAAACATAGAAATATGATGACAGAAAAAGACCACATGGCTTATCTAGTCTTTCCTTCCATATCAACAACTACAACAGTCCCCTTTTTACCTTTATAGATCCTCTGTGTTTGTCCCATGCTTTTTTGAATTCAGATACTGTCCTCATCTCTACCACCTCCACTGAGAGACTATTCCATGGATCCACTACTCTTTCCGTAAAGAAATATTTCCGCATATCACTCCTGAATCTATCCCCCTTCACCCTCATCCCATGTCCCCTTGTAGCAGAACTTGCTTTCACTTGAAAGAAGCTCTCTCCCTGAACATTTATGCCATGGAGGTATTTAAACATCTCAATCATATCACCTCTATCCCGCCTTTCCTCTAAGGTGTACATCTTAAGATCCTTAAGTCTGTCCTCATATGCTTTATAATGAAGACCACTAACCATTTTAGTAGCCACCCTCTGCAGCGACTCCATCCTGTTCACATTCTTTTGAAGATGTGGTCTCCAGAATTGCACACTATACTCCAAATGAGGTCGCACCAAAGACTTATACAGAGGCACTCCTTTTTTCTGCTAGCCATTCCTCTCCGAATGCACCCAAGCATCCTTCTAGCTTTTGCCGTCGCCTTTTCTACCTGTTTAGCTACTTTAAGATCATCAGACACAACCACGCCTTAGTCCCGCTCTTCTTTAGTGGACAAAAGTACTTCACCCCCTATACTATATTGCTCCCTTGGATTGCTGCAGCCCAAATGCATGATCTTACATTTTTTAACATTAAATGCCAAATTCTAGACCATTCTTCAAGCTTATCTAGATACCTCCTCATGTTATCTACACCTTCCTGGGTGCTATTGCAGATTTTGGTATCATCCGCAAAGAGGCAAACCTTACCCGACAGCCCTTCCGCTATATCACTTATAAAGATGTTAAAAAGAATCGGACCAAGGACAGATCCCTGTGGCACACCACTGGTAACATCCTACTCCTCAGAGTGAGCTCCATTTACCTGTACTCTTTGTTGCCTCCAACCCAACCAATTTCTAACCCAAGCAGTAACTTTAGGGTCCATCCCTAGGGTGCTCAGTTTGTTTATAAGTCGCCTGTGAGGAACAGTGTCAAAGGCTTTACTGAAATCCAAATACAACACATCTAGGGCTCTCCCTCGGTCCAGCTCCCTGGTCACCCAGTCAAAGAAATCAATCTGATTTGTCTGACAAGACCTGCCTCTGGTGTATTCATGCTGCCTCGGATCCTGTAATCCGCTGGACTCCAGAAACCTCATTATTTTCTCTTTCAGCAGCATTTCCAATAATTTACTCACAACCAAAGTTAAACTAACCAGCCTGTAGTTTTCAACCACATCCTTACTTTCGCTTTTGTGTAAAGGCACCACATGAGCCTCTCTTCAGTCCTTTGGCACCACTCCCGACTCCAACAAGGCATTGAAAAGGTCAGTCAGTGGAGCTGCTAGAACCTCCCCAAGTTCCCTCTTTATTCTAGGGTGTATCCCATCTGGTCCCATCACTTTGTCTACTTTAAGTTGAGATAGTTTCTCACGAACACAGTCTTCTGAAAATTGTTCAAGATGTCCCTCACTTCTGTTCCTATTTGTGGGTGTTTTCTGAGGTCCTGCTCCTGGTTCTTCATTTGTTAACACAGAACAGAAATATTTGTTAAGCAATTCCGCTTTTACCTTATCAGCTTCTACATATTCCTCCCCTGCACCCTTGAGTCTGACAATACCACTTTTGCCCTTCCTCTTCTCACCAACGTATCTGAAAAATGTCTTATCCCCCATTTTATTGCATTGGCTATTTCCTCCTCTTTTTGAATCTTTGCCTTCCTGACTACTTTGCTAGCTTCTCTAACTTTTTCCAAATATAGATGCCAGTCTTCCTCTCTCTGTGATCTCTTGTATTTCATGAAGGCCTCCATCCTTTCCTTCACTTTTTCAGCTACTTCTTTTGAAAGCCATAGCGGTCTCCTTTTCCTTTTACCTTTATTTACCATTTTAACAAAAATGTTGGTTGCCCTTAAAATATCTCCTTTCAGTTTTGCCCACTGTTTTTCTACATCCCCCAGCTGTTCCCATCCCACTATTTAGGTCTTCAAGTCTCTTCTCATAAGTCTTCTGACGCAGGCTCCACATCATTTTGGTCACCTTCTTCTGAAACGTTTCCAGCCTTTTTATATCTTTTGTGAGATATGGTCTGCAAAACTGAACACAATATTCCAAGTGAGGCCTCACCAGCGACTTATACAGTGGCATTAGTACCTCTTCCTTTCTGTTCGTAATTCCTCTTTGTATGCAACCCAGCATCCTTCTGGCTTTTACCACCGCCCTCTCACACTACTTCACCACCTTGAGATCCTCAGAAACAATCACTCCGAGGTCCTTCTCCTGATCCGTGCACACCAACATCTCATCCCCTATCGCCCCCTTGGATTTCTGTTTCCCAAGTGCATGACACTGCACTTCTTCACAATAAATCTTAATTGCTAAGCATTAGACCATTCTTCCAGGAGAGTCCAATCTGTTGCAAATTTTCATATCATCTGCAAAAAGATAGACTTTTCTATTCAGTCCTTCAGCAATATCTATTCAGTTCTTCAGCAATATCACTCACAAATACACTAATCACCTTCCTTTCATCTGAGTGAGTTCAGTTTACCATCACCTTTTGTTGTCTGTCAGTCAACCAATTTCTGATCCAGTTCACCACCTTGGGATCCATTCCCAAGCTGTTGAGTTATTGATAAACCTCCTATGAGGAACAGTATTGAAGGCTTTGCTGAAATTTAGGTAGATCACATCCATCGCATGCCCTTGATCTAGTTCTCTGGTTACCTAGTAAAAGAACTCAATTAGATTTGTTTGGCAAGATCGTCCTTTAGTAAAACCATGCAGCCTCAAATCATGCAACCTGTTGATTTCAAGAAAGTCCTCTCTTTGCTCTTTTCAGGAGTGCCTCCGTTGCTTTTCCTGCCACCAAGGTAAGGCTTATCGGCATGTAGTTTGTCACTTCTTCCCTATTATCACTTTTGTGAAGAGGTACCACATCAGCCCTTCTCCAGTCCTGTGGAACTTCTCCTATCTCCAAAGATCTATTAAAAACATCCTTTAACAGCCCTGCAAGAACCTCTCTGAGCTCTTTGAGTATTCTGGGATAAAAAAATGCATCCAAATCCATACAAGGTGACTCCCAAATCGCGACGTGCACATTTCTAGTTAAAGCTAAGGACTCTGTTTCAAGCGTTGCAAGGGAATGTTGTACCTGTGGAATTCTATATAACTGCCAAAAGACGCCAAAAATATCTTATGTCATCATGTGCACTCAGTAGAGCTACCAATGAGAAACAAGGGATTTCACCACGACATTGGGGGAGCCCTCTTCCCATTGGTCCATCCCCCCAAGCATGTGTCCTTTGATGTTTGCTCTAATGATAGTGATGGGCATTTTGAACGGGGTGGACGTCGTCAAGGCTCAGACATTGTGGAGAGGGGTAATCAGTATTTTCGGTTCGGTCCATCCCGGAACAGACACTCTCGTCAATCGTATATGGAGGACTAATGGGTGGATCCTCCAAACACCAGGCAACGTTCCAAACAGAAACCACCACAGTTGTCAACTTGATGGGTCAACCCCTTACTATGGAGCAAGAATGGGTATTGAATTTGGGCTTATCTTTTGTGCCTATGGTGCCCTATGATTCATTCAAGATGCGGTTATTCCTTCATACGTTTTTTTAGGAAACTGCAAATAAAAAAGTTTTTTGCTGATACACCCAGTTCTTCCGATACATCCTTAGTACATACATTCTCAAAATGGATGCCTCCCGGCCCCATGGATCCAGTAATTTCTACTTTTCAATCTTTGTTTTTGACGAATCTTCAGCATCTGGAGGGTTCATTTTCCGATCATTATTACAATATCTCCAAGACTGAGAGGGTAGCTATGCAACAACTGGTAATTAATGACCGTATAGTCATCAGAGGCATGGATAAGGAAGGTGTGGTTGTTCTTCAATCCATGGAAGTTTATTATAGAGGCATACAAGATCAATTATGCAATGACCGGTATTATAAGAGATTACCAGCTGATCCCACTATATCCTTACAACAGCAAATACAATCTTTGGTATCAGCCACATTTAGGGCTAGTTGGATTACTTCTAAGGAAAAACTTTTTCTTTGTGTTTCATCTCCTAAGATACCTATTTTTTTCATGGTACCAAAGATTCATAAGTCCATTAATGACCCTCCCGAAAGACCTACTGTCTCATGTAGGGGTTCGATATTGGAACCTTTGTCACAGTTTTGTGACATTCTTTTGAAACAAAAGGCATCATTAGTTAAATCTTTCATTCAGGACTCCTTTCATTTTTTAAGCCAGTTAATGGTATTGGACCATCCGATGGAGACGGTTTGGCTTGTAACATTGGACATTTCAGCCTTATATATCAACATAGATCAGAAGGAGGCTATGAATTTGTTATCTACACTTTTTCAGTTTGCGCCACCACGTATACCGAAAACTTTTCTGTTGGAATTAATGCAGCTTGTTCTTATGCATAATTATTTTTTATTTGATGGCAGGGTTTTTTTGCAAACATTTGGCATAGCCATAGGGACCACAGTGGCTCCCTCAGTAGCTACTGTAATGGGGAAGACACATCCTGTGATATGGAAACAGAGGAACCTAAGTGCAGTAGGGCAGTTTCTAGCAGGAAGGATAAGCTCAGGACACCCAGTTGCCAGGAGCAACACAAACAATCCCAGCCACGAGGGCAGGAACCCCGCCCAGCTAACAAACAATCCCCATCTCCTGGGCCTGATAGCTTTCACCTGGGAGGGGGAAGGGCTAGATTAATACCGAATAGCGCAGTATATAAGAAATTGTAATAAATAAATAAGAAAATAAGAAACGTTCATTAGAGTTGGAGAACAGCAAGAGGAAGGACAACAGCAAGGGGAAGAGCAACGGCAAGGAGAGGCCGAGGAATGAGAGAGAGAACAGGGAAGATGGAGGAGAACAGAATCAGCTGGAAAGTTTGTGCAAGCTGAGGTCTGGCTCTTGGAAGCAGCGTCTGTCCCAGTGTGAAAGGAAAACGTATGTAAGTGATTCAGTGGATTCTGATTCTGAATGTGAGAGAGAGAGACAGAAAGCAGCTGACAGGAATAACTGGAGGAGCAGGGCACAAAAACCCTTTGACCAAAACTCCAGGTATTTATCCTATGGTGAAGGCACCCAAAGGGAGAAGTTACCAGTGAGGATAGCTGGGAAGCACTTACAAGCTCCAAGGAGTGAAAGATATACAGTGCAAGACATTTGTATGTCAGAAGAAGAGGGTGAGCAGCCAGAACACAGAGAAAAACCTCTGAGGTTTAAACCCCATCCTGAGAGAGCTGTGCACGGACTTTCTCCTGCC
The DNA here is from genome assembly GCA_033557465.1 of Ichthyophis bannanicus. Taxonomy (NCBI): domain Eukaryota; kingdom Metazoa; phylum Chordata; class Amphibia; order Gymnophiona; family Ichthyophiidae; genus Ichthyophis; species Ichthyophis bannanicus. The sequence continues at coordinate 1,738,354,392 of CM066031.1, read as the reverse complement.
TCAAAGCCAGAAGGTAGGCTGTATAATCCTTGTAAAAGTAGTTATAAGAATTTCTCTCATAAGAATTATAAAGAATATGACTCTCCTCTAAGCTATGCCAAGAGATATAATAAAGCTGATCCTTATCTCCTAGAGGAAATAATAGGGAAGCCTCTGGAACAGACAGCAGAGAATAATCTGGAAACGTTGTATACAAGGCAGAAGTTGTATTCAGCTGATAGCCAGCCTGAGTCAATGCTAATTGATCCTCCAGATGAATAGTTGTCTGATACTCAAATGGACTGTACGTTAACAGTTACAAATGATAGGATTTCACTGTGCTGAGCCAGATATCTTGAAGAAGCTAGTCAACTGGCTGTTGGGAAGCACAGGACTTTATTTCCTAATACCAAGGGACTGTATGCAATGAATACCATACCATTTATTTATTTATTTTATTTATTTAGACAGTTTTGTATACCGCCTTATCCTTCAATCAAAGCGGTCACAACACAATTGGGGGATATATTTAACACGCGGGGATATGAGACACATACACTAATACTTACAGGGAACATGGGCAATGGAGGGTTAAGTGGCTTGCCCAAGACCACAAGGAGCATCTGTGGGACTAGAAACCCCAGTCCTTCCGGCCCAAGGTTGCTGTCCTCTAGTGGGATTTGAACCCCCGACCTTTATGATTTAAGTTGGAAGCTGTTATAAGTTCTTTTTTCCTACCTTGTGCCAGAGTTTATGGCTTTTTGTTCCTATGTTACTTTGTGTTTGAATCCGCCCCGGGAGGGGAATTAAAAGCCTGCCTTTGCCTGAACCACTCGAGTCACGACTACAACTTATTGAAAAGGTACACAACTACACCTTTAACCTTTCAATAAAAGGTCTCCAGGCTACCTACCCCGTATGCTGAAGCTACGGGCGGACTACTGGTGACACTACGCTGTACATGGCAGATATGGAGGAATGATTTATATATCCATCTACCTTCTTTAACGATGTACTTTTTTGGCGCAGGTTTTTGGATGACATTTTCTTTATATGATTGTCATCTTATGACGAATTACAACTTTTTTTGACTTGACTTAATACAATAAAACCTAATATTCAATTTACTCCTCACATTCATTACCATCGTATTGATTTTTTGGATGTCACAATTTATAAGGATTCAGGAAAATTGTCATCCACTTTGTTTAGAAAATCTACTCAATGTAATAGCCTCCTTCGTTATCACAGTCATCACCCTGGTTCTCTTCACCGTGGCCTTCCTTTTGGCCAGCTTTTAAGACTGCAAAGATTATGTTCTTCGGTTGAACAGTTTCATATTTGTGCTGCTGAATTGCGATCTCGATTACAGGCCAGAGGTTATCCAGCTGGAATTATTCATAAGGCTTATAAACGGGCCAGTAATATCCATCATGACTGACTTTGATTGGAGCACAAAAATTTTAAAAAATCAAACAAATCAAAACATCGAAAAGATCTAAGTGATTCCGATACTATAGTGGGTGTTTTACCTTTCATGCATAACTCTTTTTTGGGTTTTATCTTTATCTTTATCTTTCATTTGATATACTGCCCAGGCCGAGACATCAGAGCAGTTTACAATAAAACAACCATATTGTAGAAAACATGAAAAGAATGCCACTTATGTGATAGGAAACTATAAGAGACAAAATGATAGCCAACAGAGAAGGAAAGAAGCAGGAGGGAAGGAAACTAATGAGGATCAAAACCAGGAATATTATAAGCCTGTTGAAATAAGTGTGTTTTGAGTAGTATTTTAAATTTCAAGTAGGAAGCTTCAAGGTGAAGCAAGGATGGCAAAGCATTCCAGAGTGAAGGACTGAGGAAGAAAAATGTGGCATGATGCGTTAGCTCTAGATGAGCCTCAGAAGGGGATGGGATTTGCAAAAAGAGAACGAAATTGTCAGCATGGGATGTGTATAGATATGAGATTTAGTAAATATTGAGGTAAAGAGAGCTTTATGTGTCAAAATTAAAAACATATTGAATCCTGTAACAGATGGGTAACCAATAAAGATGTATCATCAGAGGGTAATATGATCAGAACGCCTAGTATGGGTAATGAGGTGGGCTGCTGTATTTTGCAGTAATTGTAGACGCTGAAGTTGATAAAGGGGTAGACCAGCAAGAGCGACATTACAATAGTCCAGCCTGCTCATCACCAATCCCAGTAAGGCATCAGTCAGGCCCTATTAGCAGCAGTTTAAGTTTAAATTTAAAACACAGAAGAGAACTTTCTGGTTACATTTCATACCCAGCAGAGAGCTTATAGTTTTAATTTAATAGTCACTCAGGGCCTAGTATCAGCAAAGTATTTTTAGTTTAAATTTAAAACACAGAAGAGAGCTTTCTGGTTAAATTTGGAACCCAGCAGAGAGCTGTAGTTTAAATTTAATAGTCACTCAGGGCCTAGCATCAGCAAAGTACTTTTAGTTTAAATTTAAAGCACAGAAGAGAGCTTTCTGGTTAAATTTAGAACTCAGCACAGAGCTTGTAGTTTAAATTTCATAATAAGTTAGAGCCTAGCAGCAGCAAACAGCTATAATTTAAATCAAATAAGAATATAGCTTACCTCAGCAGCACAGGACAGGGTACTGTGTAGCAGCCCTCTTTTAATAAGTGTTATTTCCCTCCCTCCCTCCCCACACCCACCCATCCCCTGGGATAATTGTAGCTTTACTTACACATCTTAAAAGACAGGAGGTGCTCTCAGGTGAAGCTTGTTACCCAAATCAGACATACACTAAGGACCTGAGATAAATTAAGCTTCAGGTGAACAAGGTATATTAAACGTATTAGGTACAGTTTTATTGGTATAAATATCCATATCAACCCTTAGTAAGTAAAGAACTTAAAGATCTAAACAAAAACTTAAAACTAAGATGCAGACAGCAGTCCAGCAGCGAGATGGGGGCTTTCCAGTCTTTTGCATTGAGTGTCACATGTATGATTTTCTCCCAGTTGGTGAGAGGTCTTACGTGTGCACTAGGTGCAAGGAGCTCTTTGCTCTCAGGGAATGAGTCCGTTCTCTATAGCCTAGAGTAGCAAACTTGGAAAACATAAGAAAGACAGAGAGGTACATAGACGAGACCTACAGGGATATAGTCCTGAAGTCCCACCTCCAGTCTGGCAGCATCCCTGTTGCCATGGAGGAGAGAGGTCACGTGACAGGAGAGCATCACCCTGGTGTGGCAGGAAGTGATCCTGTAACTAGGACCTGTCCTCCGAGGTGATGTAAAACCCTCTCGCACTGAGGAAGTTTCTCCAGGGCCATGTGCCCATGAGGGAAGGGTTAGGACAGCTGTTATAGTTGGTGATTCGATCATTAGGCATGTAGATAGCTGGGTGGCTGGTGGACGTGAGGATCGCCTGGTAACATGCCTGCGAAGGTAGCGGACCTCACGCGCCACCTAGATAAGGTCTTAGATAGTGCTGGGGAGGAGTCTGCTGTCTTGGTACATGTCGGTACCAATGACATAGGAAAATGTGGTAGGGAGGTTCTGGAGGCTAAATTTAGGCTTTTAGGTAGGAAGTTGAAATCCAGAACTTCCAGGGTAGTGTTCTCCGAAATGCTTCCCGTTCCAAGTGCAGGACCCAAAAGGCAGTCAGAGCTCCGGAGTCTCAATGAGTGGATGAGACAATGGTGCAGAGAAGAGGGGTTTGGATTTGTTAGGAACTGGGGTACATTCTAGGGAAAGGAGGGGCTCTTCCGAAGGGATGGGCTTCACCTTAACCGGGATGGAACCAGGCTGCTGGCATTAACCTTTAAAAAGGAGATAGAGCAGCTTTTAAACTAGATAATAGGGGAAAGCCGACAGTCGCCCTAGAGCAGATGGTTCGGAAGAATGTATCCTTGAAGGATACTACCAAAAGCAGAGATGTTCCAAAAAAAAGATTAAAGTAGCCCAAATACCCTCGAGTATGGAGCAGACAGAGCTTAAAGATCCCAAATTACCCATGTCTACCAATAGCCAAATTAATATGAATAAAATACAGTCTCTAAAATGCTTGTATGCAAATGCTAGAAATCTAAAAAATAAGATGGGAGAGTTAGAATATATAGCACTAAATGAGAGGTTAGATGTGATTGGAATATCAGAGACATGGTGGAAGGAGGACAACCAGTGGGACACTGTGATACCTGGGTACAAACTATATCGTAATGATAGAGCTGATCAAATTGGTGGAGGGGTTGCGCTCTATGTTAGAGAGGGCATTGAGTCAGAAAGGATTAAAGTTTGGCAGGAAACTAAATTTGCTGTAGAATCTCTATGGATTGAAATTCCATGTAAAAAGGGGAAGGTGATGGCGGTGGGGGTGTACTATCGACCACCTGGCCAGAATGAACAAATGGATGATGAAATGCTCAAAGAAATCAAGGAAGCTAACAAAAGTTACAGCACGGTAATAATAATAGGCGATTTCAATTACCCCGGTATAGACTGGGTCAGTGTCACGGCAGTACATGCTAGGGAGATAAAGTTCCTAGATGACATAAATGACTGCTTCTTGGAGCAGCTGGTCCATGAACCGACGAGAGGGGAAGCCATATTAGACCTAGTCCTTAGTGGAACACCAGATCTAATGCAAGAGATAAGGGTGTTGGGGCCACTTGGCAATAGTGATCATAGCATGATCGCCTTTGATTTAATTAGTGGAGGAGGGATAGTAAGGAAATCCACAGTACTACCTTTTAACTTTCGAAAGGGAGACTATGATAAAATGCGGAAAATAGTTAAGAAAAAACTAAAAGGAGCAGTTGCAAAGGTTAAAGACTTACATCAAGCTTGGGTGTTGTTGAAAAATACTATCTTGGAAGCCGAGACCAGCTGTATTCCACGCTTTAAGAAAAGTGGAAGGAAGTCCAAAAAACTGCCAGTATGGTTTAAAGGTGAGGTCAGAGAGGCTGTTGTTGCCAAGAAAGCATTTTTCAAGAAATGGAAAAAAGAGCCAAACGATGAAACCTGGAAACAGCACAAGCACTGGCAGGTCAAATGCAAGGCATTGATAAAGAAGGCAAAGACAGAATTTGAGAAGAAGCTTGCTGCGGAAGCAAAAACGTGAAATAAAGATTTTTTCAAGTACATTCATAGCAAAAAACCTGTGAGAGAGTCAGTTGTCCATTAGATGATAGAGGAGTTAAAGGGGCACTAAGAGGTGACAAGGCGATAGCGGAGAGACTGAATGAATTCTTTGCTTCGATCTTTACTGAGGAAGATGTAGGGATGTTACCCATGACTGAAGTGGTATTTAAAGATGCGGAAGAAATGAAGGAAATATCGATACATCGGGAAGATGTATTACAACTATTAGATAAACTGAAGAGTAGCAAATCACCTGGGCCAGATGATATACATCCAAGGGTGTTTAAAGAACTGAAATATGAGATTGCAGACCTGCTATTAGTAATCTGTGAACTATCATTAAAATCATCTCTAATACCTGAAGATTGGCGGATCGCCAATGTAACACCAATTTTTAAAAAGGGTTCGAGGGGTGATCCGGGAAACTACAGACCGGTGAGCCTCACGTCAGTACCAGGAAAAATGGTAGAAACCATCAGAAAGAATAAAATTACTCAGCATGTAGATAGTCATGGCCTAATGGGAGACAGCCAACATGGCTTTAGACAAGGAAGATCTTGTCTTACTAATCTGTTATGTTTTATTGAAAGTGTGAATAAACAGGTGGACAAAGGTGAGTCGGTTGATATAGTGTATCTGGACTTTCAGAAAGCCTTTGACAAGGTCCCTCATCAGAGACTTTTGGCAAAACTAAAGAGTCATGGGATAGGAGGCAGTGTACTACTGTGGATCAGGAACTGGTTAAAAGATAGAAAGCAGAGGGTTGGGCTAAATGGCCAATTTTCCCAATGGAGAAAGATGAATAGTGGTGTACCCCAGGGATCTGTGCTAGGTCCGCTGCTTTTTGACATATTCATAAATGACCTGGAAAGTGGAATAATGAGTGAGGTTATCAAATTTGCAGATGACACAAAACTATTTAAAGTTGTTAAAACCCAAGAGGATTGTGGAAAATTGCAAGAGGATCTTGATAAATTGGAAGACTGGGCATCAAAATGGCAGATGAACTTTAATGTGGACAAGTGCAAAGTTATGCACCTAGGGAAGAAGAACCCAAACTATGGTTACACAATGCAAGGTTCCACATTAGGAACCACCACCCAGCAAAAAGATTTAGGCGTCATTGTGGATAACATGTTAAAACCCTCGGCCCAGTGTGCAGCAGCAGCCAAGATAGCAAATAGAATGCTAGGTATCATAAGGAAAGGAATGGAAAATAAAATAAAAGATATTATAATGCCTCTATACCGTTCCATAGTGAGACCGCAACTTGAATATTGTGTGCAATTCTGGTCGCCATATCTTAAAAAGGATATAGCGTTATTAGAAAAGGTTCAGAGAAGAGCCACCAAAATGGTAAAGGGGATGGAAGGATACTCCTATGAAGAAAGGCTAAAAAGGTTAGGGCTCTTTAACCTGGAAAAGAGACAGCTGAGGGGAGATATGGTAGAAGTCTATAAATTAATGAACGGAGTGGAACGGGTAAACGTAGATCGACTGTTTACGTTATCAGAATATAGGAAGACTAGGGGACATGCAATGAAGCTACAGGGTAAACTATTTAAGACTGATAAAAGAAAATATTTTTTTACTCAACGTCTAATCAAACTCTGGAATTTGTTACCGGAGGATGTAGTAAAGGCTGTTAGTATAGCTGGGTTTAAAAAACGTTTGGACAAGTTCCTGGAGGAAAGGTCCATAAACCATTATTAAGAAGTGACCCAGGATATCAGTGCTTGACCCAAGCATTGCAGAACCTGTGTCTTTTGGGGAAACTGCTAGGTACGTATGACCTAGATTGGCCACTGTTGGAAACAGGATACTGGGCTTGATGGACCTTGGTCTGACCCAGTATGGCATATCTTATGTTCTTATGTTCTTATAAGAGGGTAGTAAGTGAAGAGAGCATTAATAATGATCGGACTGCTCGGATCTGACAAAGAGCACAAAAGACCGACGGACAAGATGCTCATACATGCTGTCGCACCCCCAGGTGCCCTACCGGTGAGGCCTTGGTACTGCCTGAGGACTCCCCTGAGGGTGGTAGTTGTACCTTCTCTATAAACCACAAAAGACACTTGTGTTCCAAACTCAGGGTTTTATTCCCCGTCCGTGAGGTATTTTCTCCTTGGCAAAACAAAGCAAACAACCCACTTCGGGCATATAACAGAAATCAAAAGGTTAAACAAAAATAGCTTACTTCAGCTTAAATGCAAAAAGAAAAGAATTAAACATTCTCAATGTTTTTCACAGGCTTTCCTTTTTGCTGCTACAGCACAGCTCATTCACATGGTTTTCTGTGAGACACATTTTCCAGCCCACAACTTGTGACTCTTACTCAGGTTATCTTCAACCCTTTTCACCTTAAGGAAAACTCTGGGTCAATTACCGAGACTGAGCATTCCATGGGCTCAGGAACTGTTGCTAACTCTGTATTCTCATATTCCATAGATTCTGGTTCATTAACACTCACGTTTTCAAGGTCAGCTGTTTCAAAGGGATAATGTAGGTTTTCCTCGTCAAGCAGGAAGTTATGCTGTCCTTCTGACTCAAAGCCTCCCTGGGAACTACCATATACTTTTGCATGAGGCTTATGGGAGCTCAGCCCCTGCTGGTAAGCATAAGGATATTCAGGAACTTCCCTGGCTCTGCTGTTAGAGTGATTACGGTAGACTCTGAGCGTGCTCGGGTCTAGCCTTTTCCTCACAGCTGCCCTGGATTGCACTGCTCTATACGGAGGTTGCTCAAACTCTGGGAGTTTAAAGTGGATATTAGAATCTCTAGCTTTTCCAAGTAAGTGAGCTTCTTTTCTCCTGGGTTTTCTAGCACAAGGGAAGGAATTATTTCCAAAGCTTATTTCTGGGTGGCTTTTTCTATTGCTGCAGGGTTTTACCCACTCGGGTAGAAAACAGCCACTATCAACACTTCTGGCTTTGTCACCTTGTACTGCAACTCTCCCACGTCTCTCGTGCTCTTCACACATGCATTCAATATCTGGCTTCTGCCTTCCAAATGTTTCACTCTGGGTTTGAGACTCACTCAGACCTTCGTGTGGGCTTGCATGCTGTCCCAGTAATTCAGACTCTCTTTCATTCCACTTCCATACTTTTCCCAGCTTCTGCTGCGCTGACCGTTGTCTCCCTGGCTGTAAGACTTGCTGGTTCACCTCCTCTCCCTCTCTAACTATTTGGGAGCGTATTATATCTCTGTGTTTCTGGGCTCCACCTCTACCCAGCTGATTCCTATCAGGCAAAGCAAACTCCCTTTGCTTGCTATCTGGGTGTGTCTTCTCAGCCCTTACCCACGTGTGCCTAGGTTGTCTATAGCAACCATCTGACAGTTTTTTGTTTATACTGTCATCTCTTCTCTGATCACTGCTGCTGATTTCCATTTTCTCAGGCTCCGATAGGTCTACCTTGTGACAATGCTCATGAAAGGAGAGTGAAGAATCCAAAGTGACACCCAAATAGCAGAATGAGGAAACTAAGGGGATAATAGTGGAATTTAACTGAGGGACAATGATTGGACAGGGGGTGCTTAGGGAGACCCCACATGGCCGTAGACTTGTATGGGTTGAGATGAAGAAAGTTATTAGAGATCCAAGTGGCAATGTGGGTAAGACAATCATTAAGTGGTGAGAGATCAATTGCAACTGGGGATGTATGGTAAAGAAGAACAATATCATCAGCATAGAGATATGTGGACACCGGATATTGTTGAACGAGGGGAGGCAGAGGAGCAAGAAAAATATTAAAGAGCAATGGTGAGAGCACAGATCCCTGAGGAACTCCACATATTAAAGGGAATGATGAGGAGGACATGTCATTTAAATGAACAGAAAAGCTACTGGAGGAGAGGAATGAGTGAAACCACTGCAGCACAGTACCCCCAATCCCAAAATCATGAAGGTGAGAGAGCAGTGTACAATGATCTACTAAGTGGAAGGCAGAGGAGAAATCTAGAGATGCAACCAGAGTGATCTCCCCTCTATCGTGCCCAACATGTAACTCATTCAGCAAAGCAAGAAGAATTGATTCTGTGCTGTGGCCTGCACGGAAGCCAGACTGACGTGGATGGAGAATATTAGTTGCCTCAACATGGGATGCCTGTTGAGAGAACACGATTTTCTCAAGCAATTTTGCTAGAAATGGGAGATTTGAAACTAGTCGCCAGTGTGATGGAACAGAAGAATCTAATGAAGATTGCTTAAGTAGTGGACAAATAATGGCTGACTTCCATGGGGTAGGAAAGATCCCAGTAGATAAACTGGAATTAAAAATTGTTCGAACAAGAGGCAATAAGCCAAGAGATGATTCAGATAACCCTTCCTGAAGTATTAAGGAAAAACATTTCTGGAGTCCTTACTCTTGAATAAGGCTCTAATTGGATAATGTAATGAAGGAGGTCCTCCCTGTCATTCAAGGGTGGGAGGCGTTTCCTTGACCTGGGGTCTTGTGAGCGCTTCTTTGCAGCTGCATTTAATATCTAATGCCTTCATTACCACTGGATTTAAATGAACAGTGCTCTGATGTCTAAATAATTATTTCTGCAGTTTTTTTGTGTATGATGCATAAAGGGGTTATAAGTGTTTTTTTACATCAACCCCATAAAGCAGTGCTCCTGATTCTCACAGCTGCCTCTCCCCTTACCCAGGTGTGTCCTTTCTAAACAGGAAATGCAAGGGGACATGGGAACACTGCTCACTGAATTCCCCACTGCTGTCTTTCCTGTCACTGTCCAATTATCCTTCCAGGGTGTCTAACTTGTTGCAGATTTTCATATCATCCACAAAGAAGTGAATCATACCCAATAACTCTTCCACAATATTACATACAAAAGCGTTAAAAAGAACTGGACCAAAAATTGATCTCTGCCACACACCACTGGTAACGTCTTTATACTCAGTGATATCCATTACCAGTACCTTTTTGTTGCCTTCTTCTTAACCAGTTTCTAACCCAGTCACTTTAAGGTGCAACACAATGGCATTCAAAGACTTTGCTGAAATCTAAGTACTGTGTATTACGTCTAGCACTCTCCCTTGATCCAACTCTCTGGTTACTCAATCAAAGAAATTATTTAGATTCAATCATGCTGCAAAAGATCCTGCAATCCTTTGGATTCCAGAAAGCGCAGTATCCTCTGCTTTAGCAATATCTCTATTGATGTACTCACCACTGGAGTCAGACTATCCAGCCTGTTGTTCCCAGCCTCCTCCATCCTACTGCTTTTGGGGAGATGGTCGACATCTGCCCTTCTCCATCCTTCTGGGATCACTCCTCAATCTAAAAAAGCATTAAAAAAACAGATGTAGATCTACCAGAACTTCACTAAGTTCCTTCAGTATCTTTGGATGTATCCAATCCTTCCCCACTGCTTTGTCTGCTTTTAGGTTAGCTAGTCTTCTGAAAATTATTTGAAATCTACTTCACTTCCTTTTCAATTTTTTTTGAGGTCATGCTCCTGACCCTACATCTATGAATACTAAACAGAAATATTTGTTAAGTAATCCCATAAGGTTGGCATGTCAGATAAAGACCCCGAATCATTTCAACTAAAAAAAAAAATCTTTATGGGGGACGCTAGAAAGCCAGTATAAAATGGCCACTTAGAGCCAAAGCTCTCCCTCCTTCCTAGTAATGATTGGCTGATAGTCCGAATGGTGCAGTTCCCCCAAAAAGTAAGGGCCAAAGTTACAGTGTTTTGCAGCGCATGGTGCTGTTTTTGATGTGTGTCAAGAGCTGAATATTCCTAAACTTTGTGAATGCGCTGTAAGGGCCCAAGGCTAGTGTGACCATTAGGCAAACTGGGTGGTTACCTAGAGCACCAAGGGTCAGAGGGCAGCCATACCCCTCATCCCTCTTTGGGATGTGTAGCAATGTCAATACTTTTAAAATGGGACTGAAGCGCTGGAGTTACCTTCTCCTAAGGCAATGTGTTGACGTTTGTGTTCCACCCCTCCTCCGATTCCACTTCCTTTTTCAAACAGGAAGTGAACTCAAATGGGGGAACAAGAAGTAGCTCCTGCAACAACAGCAATAGGAGTAGAGAATGGAGCAGGAACAGCACTGGGAACAAAGTTGACCTAGTTCACCTCGTATCCTCGCACTAGTCCTGCTAGGGCTGTGCTCAGAAATGGAACCAGTGATTGAGAACCCAGCTCACCCTTATTGATTATACAGTTCTGGTGTCAGCGCGGGAATGTGCTATTTGGATTCATGGCCACATCTGCTGTATTTTGGCATGGTGAGACCGTGAGAGGTAACGTTTGGCAGTATTCTTTTTGTCGGGGCTACGTTGTTTTTGTTGATATGATCTGCAGGAGAGATACTCAGAGCTTTCATGCTGCAGATGGAAAGCTGCTTCTCAGGCCTACTGGGATGAGGCCAGGCCTATGCTACAGGGCATTAAGACATCTTATATGCAACACTTGTTTGCACATTTAATTTGCTATGCCCTTCAATCAAGAGGTGTTTAAAGGCAATCAAACAAAACTCTTTGGCCCTTCCCTTGAAGAGTGAGATTTATGAGCTGACTGCTAGTAGCATTTATCTTTGCTGTGTGTACCGGGAACTTTATTATTTCTACCTTGAGATCTTAATAGGTATACTTTAGAGGAAATACAGGATAGAGGTGATATGATAGAGATGTTTAAATACCTCGATGACACAAATGCACAGGAGGAGAGTCTCTTCCAATTGAAAGCAAGCTCTGCTATGAGAGGACATAGGTTGAGGGTGAAAAGGGATAGACTCAGGAATAATATGCGGAAATATTTCATTATGGAAAGAGTAGTGTATGAGTGGAATAGTCTCCCAATGGAGATAGTAGAAGCGAGGACAGTATCTGAATTCAAAAAAGCATGGGACAAACACAGAGGATCTCTAAAGGAAAAAAGGGTATTATTGTAGTTGATGGAAGGGCAGACTAGATAGGCCATGTGGTCTTTTTCTGCCATCATGTTTCTATGTTTCTATATGTATAATCACGGTTGGTGAAAGATGTCTTCCCTATGGTGGCTATCTGGCATCAAGGGGCATTAACTGCTCTTTGGGACTGACGGTGTGAGAGATTTTGTGTGTGGATTGTGTGTATTGGTCTATGGCAAGGAAGCCTCCCTCACAGCTGTCTTGGCCAGATTCTCAAGGCATCCTAATCTGCAAAGCTCAGCAGTGGTCTCTTCTGGAGGAGCCTCATCTGATCTGACTCAGATTATGGAGAAACCATCTTTGGCAGCAACTATGACTAAAGCTGATCTGGCTGAGATTTTACAGGAGCTTAAATTTAGAGCCGATTATTCCTGGACAGTGGGAGATATTAAAGCAGAGCTCAAAGCACTGGATAACATAGTGGCCCAGATGGCAATCAACATTGGAGAGCAAAGAGATGCTACATCTCTGTTTCAAACTAAACTGCATAAATTGGGCATGTTTATAGATTAAATAGGGATTCTATGGAAGCTCTGGAGCAACCCTGTACTTTGACAGGGTCTTAAGCCAGAAAAGGCAGCTGGCCCGAATATGTTATCAGCTGAATTTTTTTAAAGTTTTAAGTTGCAACTAGCCCCCAAGCTAGTTAGGGTGTTTAATAAGGTTCTAATACAACAGTCTCTGCCCCTTTCTTTTTATCAGGCCTTAATTACTGTAATTCTTAAGGATAGTAGGGACCCTCTTTAATGTAGCACCTATAGACCAAATTCCCTATTAAATATTAAAGTTGCTTCACCCTGACCAGACAGGAATGATGAAAGATTGATATGGATTTGAGAACGTGAGGTGTATAGTGAATGCATTGCATGCTGTCAGGAAAAGACAGAGGAGTTATGCAATCTTATTACTTGACACGGAAAAAGCTTGTGATGAGTTAGAGTGATAGAGTGGTCATATTTATTTTCAATTCTGCGACAGTTTGGATTTAGAACACATTTTTGCAAGGTGATTGCTGTCCTTTCTGTTGTGGTGAATGGATATAGATCAGAGCAATTTGTGTTTAGCATGGGTACCTGACAAGATTGCTCCCTCTCATCGCTTCTATCGGTAATAGCAATTGAGGCCGTTGGGTGTGCATCCTCATGCTATATCACTCTATGTGAATGATATCTTAATCTGCCTCAAGGACCCAGCCTTTTCCTTGTCTTTAGTAATACATTTAATTGAACAGTTTAGATGGGTCTCAGGCTTTCAGTAAATCTTGCACATAGTGTTATATGTCTATTGTTCCTGTTCAATGTAAACTGCTTTGATTTACTGAAAAGGTGCTATAGAAAACCACACAAATAAAAAATAAATTAAACAAATAAATCAGCAAAACTCTGTACCAATGCCCTGTAAGACAATGGGTTTTTCTGTGGTGGTGCAGTTTAAATATTTGGGGGGTTTCGTCCCTAATGATTTGTCTCATTTGTTTTTTCTGAATTATCAAAAGTTAGAGGTCATCACAAGACAGGATCTACAGAAGTGGAAAGATAGGGCAGTGTCATGGCTTGGCCAGATCAATATAATTAAGATATTAACTTTACCAAAGATTATTTTATATTCGTGCAGCTTCCAATACAAGTCTCTTGGAGTTGCATTCTGTTTAAATAGGAAGGTTTGCAGCTTGTCGTGCTGTGAGGGCTTGCGTGCATCAGTGATGCTGAGAGCTAAACTATCGGTAGTTTAACTACTGGCAGGGTCTCCCAAGATGGACAGGTCTCAGCTGAGGTGCCAGACCAAGACAAACCACCCATCTGGGCAGCAGCAGAATGGGACAGTGTTGACGGCGGAGGATCACAGTTTTGTGACAACGGCAACAACACCAAACTTAAACTGCGCAGAAGAAAGGCACGGCAATCTACTTCTGTATCTTGCCATGAAAACCCAATGGATAGTTACAACAAAACAAATTGTGCTATGGTGCTGGAAGATGAGACCCCCAGGTCAGAAGGCACTCAACTAGCTACTGGGGAAGAGCTGAAGACTTTTCAGAGTAAAGCCAGCATTTATGATGTGGTTGGATCAAAGCCCTCGGGAAGTCTGACTGCTGATGTAGCTGCGCATGAAATGAGAGTCAGAAGCTGTAGAGATGTCTTACACATTGGAACATGGAACGTACGAAGCATGAACCAAGGGAAGTTGGAGGTGGTCAAGAATGTATAAATCAGCTGCACGCTGCCGGGAGTCCCTCTCCGCCTCCGGACACCACCGCATCAGCATCGGACCCTGATCCTGCACAGCGAGAGAGGTCAGAGCACGTTTGCCCCTCCTGCAGCCTTCTCAGCCCATCCGGGGCCTTGCAGCACACTATAAAATCAGCTGCACGCTGCCGGGAGTCCCTCTCCGCCTCCGGACACCACCGCATCAGCATCGGACCCTGATCCTGCACAGCGAGAGAGGTCAGAGCACGTTTGCCCCTCCTGCAGCCTTCTCAGCCCATCCGGGGCCTTGCAGCACACTATAAAATCAGCTGCACGCTGCCGGGAGTCCCTCTCCGCCTCCGGACACCACCGCATCAGCATCGGACCCTGATCCTGCACAGCGAGAGAGGTCAGAGCACGTTTGCCCCTCCTGCAGCCTTCTCAGCCCATCCGGGGCCTTGCAGCACACTATAAAATCAGCTGCACGCTGCCGGGAGTCCCTCTCCGCCTCCGGACACCACCGCATCAGCATCGGACCCTGATCCTGCACAGCGAGAGAGGTCAGAGCACGTTTGCCCCTCCTGCAGCCTTCTCAGCCCATCCGGGGCCTTGCAGCACACTATAAAATCAGCTGCACGCTGCCGGGAGTCCCTCTCCGCCTCCGGACACCACCGCATCAGCATCGGACCCTGATCCTGCACAGCGAGAGAGGTCAGAGCACGTTTGCCCCTCCTGCAGCCTTCTCAGCCCATCCGGGGCCTTGCAGCACACTATAAAATCAGCTGCACGCTGCCGGGAGTCCCTCTCCGCCTCCGGACACCACCGCATCAGCATCGGACCCTGATCCTGCACAGCGAGAGAGGTCAGAGCACGTTTGCCCCTCCTGCAGCCTTCTCCGCCCATCCGGGGCCTTGCAGCACACTATAAAATCAGCTGCACGCTGCCGGGAGTCCCGCTCCGCCTCCGGACACCACCGCATCAGCATCGGACCCTGATCCTGCACAGCGAGAGAGGTCAGAGCACGTTTGCCCCTCCTGCAGCCTTCTCAGCCCATCCGGGGCCTTGCAGCACACTATAAAATCAGCTGCACGCTGCCGGGAGTCCCTCTCCGCCGCCGGACACCACCGCATCAGCATCGGACCCTGATCCTGCACAGCGAGAGAGGTCAGAGCACGTTTGCCCCTACTGCAGCCTTCTCAGCCCATCCGGGGCCTTGCAGCACACTATAAAATCAGCTTCACGCTGCCGGGAGTCCCTCTCCGCCTCCGGACACCACCGCATCAGCATCGGACCCTGATCCTGCACAGCGAGAGAGGTCAGAGCACGTTTGCCCCTCCTGCAGCCTTCTCAGCCCATCCGGGGCCTTGCAGCACACTATAAAATCAGCTGCACGCTGCCGGGAGTCCCTCTCCGCCTCCGGACACCACCGCATCAGCATCGGACCCTGATCCTGCACAGCGAGAGAGGTCAGAGCACGTTTGCCCCTCCTGCAGCCTTCTCAGCCCATCCGGGGCCTTGCAGCACACTATAAAATCAGCTGCACGCTGCCGGGAGTCCCTCTCCGCCTCCGGACACCACCGCATCAGCATCGGACCCTGATCCTGCACAGCGAGAGAGGTCAGAGCACGTTTGCCCCTCCTGCAGCCTTCTCAGCCCATCCGGGGCCTTGCAGCACACTATAAAATCAGCTGCACGCTCCAGGCGTGCCCGCGCCTGCGTGCCCGCGCCGGAGGGCCGTGCAAGAGGGCCCTTTGGCACGGCCCTTAGGCTAAGGAGCACAAGAAACACACAAGAACTAAACAGAGACACGGAAGACAACGTAACAACGCCTAATCACTACTTCCTCTTCGGCTGGAGCTCCCCTAGGGTTGAGCTCGCGTATCATCATCCTTCCAGCTACAAACTCAAACGCAGCAAGTATACTCGACATTGAACCAGCCTATACTGATATATCACCCTAAAAGACTATTGCTTAACCGCCTGTAACTACTGATTGATACCTACTATTGTTAGTAAGTCATTTATAACCACTGCCTAACTTCTCCTGCTGCCTGTAATTCATTTATAACTGTCTGACTTTTACTTTTGCCAGTAAGCCATTCAACACTGCATCTCTCACCACTGATAGATACCTACTATTGTTAGTAAGTCTTTTACAACCACTGCCTAACTCCTCTTGCTGCCTGCAATCATTTATAACAACTGCCTGATTCCTACCGTATTACTGTTGCCAGTAGATGTCACAAATTCTGTTGCTAGTAGCTGTTCCTAAATTTATCACAGTCTTCCCACACATCTAGTTATCATTGTTAAGGTCTTACCAAGACTATTGTTGCTAGACCCCCCCTACAAATGTTGCTAAAAATTTGCTACTAATGTTACTAACACAATAAGCTCAACTACACAAAGCTACACAATTAACATTACAGTAGCAATTTATCACTGTTGCCAGTGTCTCTCATTTATACTGTTGCATTCAATTATTACTGTGGTCAGTAACATTCACTTATTACTGTTGCCAGTAGCACTCAAGTCAAAGCACCTACACCCTCTCTACCATCCCAGGATACACCATGGCTACCATTACTTGTTCACTCCTGCTCCTCTCCATCCTCTCTTGCATACTACATATTTCCTCTGCTCTAACATCTGATATCAACCCCATACCTATTCACCAAACCCGTAATAGGAAACCCCATCAAAATTATCCACAAAGTATATACTATAGTAGGCACAACTACTGTCTATATGTAACTCTTGAAAATACAAACAACAAGAAACCTAATCCAAGAACTACTCCACAGAACCTCAAGTGTGCTCTCATTAACGCACGCTCAGCCCGCAACAAATGGCCAGCTATCATTGACCTTATATCAAACCTCACACTAGACATCCTACTGATCACAGAAACATGGCTTTCTAATACCGACAATGTCCTAATGAACCATCTTACCCCACCTAACTACACCATCTATACCTGTAACAGAGAAAACAGAAAGGGAGGAGGAGTTTGCATAATAGCAAGAACAGATTTGAAATATCACGTGATATCTACCAATGCCACAAACCACACAAATACGCTATCCATCTCCAATAATAGCAACACCATAAACCTCATCTACAGAGCCCCAAATGCTCCAGCTGATGATCTCTCAACCATAATTGATATTGCCATCAACCCATCGGATATCAACAAACCTAACTGGATCCTTGGTGATTTTAACCTTGCCTCCACACCACCTTCAGTGTCCAACTCCTTCCTTGATGCCATGATCAACTTACAATACGATCAAATTGTAAAAACATCCACTCATAAACAAGGAAATCTCCTTGACCTCATATTTGCACCATCAGCACACCCGAATCTGATAAACCAACCTGAGCCACTATCAACCCCCGTCCCCTGGTCTGATCACAAACTTATCTCATTCATCATTCCATCTATCGAATCTCCAAACAAGTCATCAGATACTTACCCACCACCAAAACCAGCACGATTCCAACCTCTCAACATGGACACAATCACCTCCCTTACCATACCAAAACTCTCCACTATACCTAACAACATCGATGACACTGTATCAAACTGGAACAATGCTCTTCGACTATCAGCGCAACCTACCACTACACATGATAAAACCTCTACCAACTCCTCTATTGCCAAGAAAAAGAACGCACCATGGTTCTCCTCAGAGTTACGAACCTCCCTACAACAACTGAGGAGACTAGAGAAGAAATGGAGACACTCCCTAAACCCTCATGACCAGTCCATTTACCTAGCCAACTTGAAGTCCCATCGCCAGCTAACCTGGGATAAGAGAAGAGAACACCATACAAAGCTACTTAGCCGTTCCCTCAACAAACCAAGAGATCTCTTCCAAATAGTAAAATCCCTAACTACTGAACCTCCCTCACCACAACAGGAATATATACACCCACAACTATATGCTGATTACATCCAATCCAAGGCAATCAAGATCACTGAAGCAACCACAAGTGTAACCAAGCAACCCTCCAACGTCCAATTCATACTCAATAATTTCTCATCTCCAACTCCAAAGTCTATTGAAGAAATTATTACATCCATCAACGCCACCACCGCTCCAAATGATCCATGTCCAGCCTTCTGGATCAAATCACTGAAAGCAGAACTTAGCCCATACATATCAGCCTTAGCTGACCAGTCCCTTAGATCCGGGATATTTCCAACAGCTCTCAAGCACACCTCCATCCGTCCCCTACTGAAGAACAACAAACTGGATCCGAAAAAGGAAGACTCCTATCGCCCAATTTCAAGCATTCCTTTATTAGCCAAGATCCTAGAAAAAGTCGTTCTCAGACAAATTCAACAACACATTGATTCCGAGGCCCCACTAGATCCAAACCAACATGGCTTCAGGGAAGCCCACGGAGTTGAAACCCTCCTAACTTCCCTATTGAACACACTCATTAATACAACTGACAATATCAGAAATGGAGTCGCTATGATCTTCCTAGACATAGCAGCAGCTTTTGATTCTGTTGACCACAACCAACTACTCACCAGGCTCCACGAAAAAGGAATTCAAGGGACGGCACTGAATTGGTGCAGATCTTACCTAGAAGATCGCTGGCAACAAGTACGGACTGGTGATACCACATCTCAACCTTTTCATCAGAAGCAAGGAGTTCCGCAAGGTTCCTCCCTTTCAGCCCTTCTATTTAACATCTATATGCAACCTCTCTGCAACATCTCCCGCTCTTTCGGAATATCATGTCTTATCTACGCAGATGACGTGCTCTTATTCACTCCAATTAATGTATTAAAACCTGACTACACTACACTAATCACCTGTTTCAACTCGATATCAGATTGGCTACTCTCACAAAACCTCAGAATCAATTTTAAAAAAACCGAAGTCCTGATTGTCACTAGAAACAAAGACTTCTCTCCCCCATCAACTCTAAGAACACGAGATGCTGATCTACCACTCAAAACCTCAATACGTTATCTGGGTGTTATACTTGACCAGCGACTTGAATTCAAAGATCACATAAAAAATACTGTAAAAGCCATTTACTACAAAATCAGGACTCTTCGACACCTCAGACCTATGCTTGAACCATCTGACTTCCGCACAACCTTCCAGGCATTAGTCACTCCTCATTTTGACTATGCAAATATCGTTCTTCATGGCCTACCCAAGAGCACTCTAAACCCGCTTCAATTGGCCATGAATACAGCGGCCAGAGTTCTTCATGGATCCCCAAAAAGCCAACATATTACTCCCATCCTATTTGACCTCCACTGGCTCCCACTAGCTTGCAGGATTTTATACAAAGCTCTCATCCTGACCTTCAAAGCATTCCACCATATCTCATCATCCTCCTTATCTGATCTCCTCCAACACACACAGAACACCAGATCTAGACGTTCTGTAACAGAGAACATGCTAACAGTCCCAAATGACAGCAAAAAACTCACTCAAACAACCACTTTAAGAGCATTCTCTTCCTTCGCCCCTAGATGCTGGAACACGCTTCCACCTAGTATTAGATCACAAAAAGACCTGTCCCAGTTCAGAAAATCCATAAAAACACATCTCTTCCTACAACACTTCTCACAATATACTGACCCCCCTCCCACACAGACCACTGATCACGGCTAGTCAAATAAGCTCCCGAAACCTTATCACTTGATCTAGACCAAGCCTCACAAACCCTACCTTTAGAGCTCGAGCATTTAAGAACCTATTGTAAATAATTGAAAATATCTGTTAATTGTTAATCCCTGTTATCCATGTTTTTATTCCCTGTTCTCTGTAAACTTAACATTTGTTTTATGTTTAAGTACAAAATTTGTTAAAATGTAAACCGCGCTGATATCAAAAGTGCGGTATATAAAAGCTGTTAAATAAATAAATAAATAAATAAATAAATGAAATGGAACGTGTACAATTTGATCTGTTGGGTGTCAGTGAACTGAAATGGACTGGCATGGGGCACTTTGCATCAGATGATCACATGGTCTACTATGCAGGAAATGAAAGACAAAGAAGAAATGGTGTTGCATTTATAATAAAGAAGAAACTTGCAAGAACTGTAATGAAATACAATGCAGTCAGCGAACGCTTAATCTCTATTCGTCTACGAGGATTGCCTATCAACACAACTATAATTCAAGTATATGCCCCAACAACAGCTGCAGAAGAGAATGAAATTGAAGAGTTCTATGAACAAGTACAAGCTGAAATTGACAGAACATGCAAACAGGATATTCTGATAGTGACTGGAACGCAAAAGTTGGCAACAAAGAAGAAGGCAAAGTAGTTGGAAAATATGGACTTGGCAACAGAAATGAAGCTGGAGAAAGACTGATAGAATTCTGCAAGACCAATGATCTATTCATCTCAAACACCTTCTTCCAGCAACACAAGCGGCGACTGTACACATGGACTTCACCCAATGGATTATATAAAAATCAAATTGACCATATATGTGGAAGTCAACGATGGAAAAGCTCTGTAACATCAACAAAGACAAAACCTGGCGCAGACTGTGGTACAGATCATCAACTACTAGTATGCAAACTCAAGCTAAAGTTGAAAAAGAGCAAACCACTCATGAATGCAGCAAAATATGACCTTGAGAATATACCACTGGAATTTAAAGACTGCCTGCAAAATCGATTTGCTGCTGTAGATACAAATGACAGATCTCCGGAAGAGTTATGGAATGACATCAAGAAGGTTGTGTTGGAAGAAAGCGAGAAGTCTCTACAAAAGGTGAAAAAGCAAAAATGGCCAAAATGGATGACGGAAGAAACTCTGAAAATTGCCCAGAAACGCAGAGAAGCTAAAGCCAGAGGAGAAAGAAAGACAATCGCAGAACTCAACAGAGATTTCCAACGTGCAGCAAGACAGGACAAGGAAAAGTACTACAATGACACTTGCAAGGAAATAGAAGCAGAAACTATTAGAGGAAGAACAAGATCGGCTTTCCTAAAGCTAGGAGAGTTAACGAAAAAGTTCCAACTCGAATTGGAATGTTACAAGATGCTCAAGGTTCTATGTTGAATGATGCTGAGAAGATCAAGAAAAGATGGAAGGAATATACAGAGTTTTTATATGATAAAGATGAAGTGGACCAACAGCCGTTTCAACCTGTACCTTATGATCTGGAACCATTGGTGATGAAAGAAGAAGTTGAAGCAGCACTGAAAGCCTTATCAAAGAACAAAGCACCAGGCATTGATAGCATTCCCATAGAAGTATTGCAGCAATCTGATGCAGCTGTTAACGTACTCACAAGGCTCTGCCAAGAAATATGGAAGACAACATCATGGCCAACTGACTGGAAAAGATCTGTGTTTATACCAATACTAAAGAAAGGTGATCCAACTGACTGTGAAAATTATCGCACAATCGCTCTAATCCCACATGCCAGCAAGATTCTACTGAAGATTATTCAAAAGAGACTACAACCATACCTGGAACAAGAACTACCTGAAGTGCAAGCAGGGTTCAGGAAAGGGCGAGGAACGAGAGACATCATTGCGGATGTGAGATGGATCCTTGAAAAGACTAAAGAATACCAAAACGATATCTATTTGTGCTTTATCGACTATAGCAAGGCTTTTGACTGTGTAAACCATGAGAAACTCTGGGCCACATTAAGAAGCATGGGTATACCAGAACACCTGATCGTTCTCTTGCGCAATCTGTACATTGATCAAGAAGCAACAGTTCGAACGGAACAAGAAGAAACAGAATGGTTTAAAATAAGCAAAGGTGTAAGACAAGGCGGCATACTTTCCCCCTACCTGTTTAATTTATATGCAGAACAAATCATCAGAGAAGCAGGATTGTATGAAGACAACAGAGGTGTGAAGATTGGTGGAAGACTCATCAACAACCTTCGCTATGCTGATGATACCACATTACTGGCTGAAAGTGAAGATGATCTGAAACATTTGCTTCTCACAATCAAAGAACATAGTCTCAAAATGGGCCTGCACCTTAATGTAAAGAAGACAAAGATCATGACAACTGGCATAATCAACAGGTTCATCGTTGAAGGAGAAGAAATTGAAATTGTGAACAACTTTAACCTACTTGGATCAACTATCAATAAAGAAGCAACAAGCAGTCAAGAAATCAGGCGACGCATTGCTCTTGGCAAAATGGCTATGAAAGACCTAGATAAGATTCTCAAGAGCAGAGATGTCTCTCTCCATACAAAGATTAGACTTGTTCAAGCCATGGTATTTTCAATAACATCATATGGATGTGAAAGCTGGGCAGTGAAAAAGATAGACAGGAAGAAAATTGATGCCTTTGAATTATGGTGCTGGCGGCGAATACTGTGTATACCATGGACTTCCCGAAATACAAACCAGTCGGTACTAAAGGAGATCAAACCTAAGCTTTCTTTAGAAGCTCAGATGACAAGACTTCGACTTTCATACTTTGGACACATCATGCGAAGAGAGAGATCATTAGAGAAAGACATTATGCTTGGCAAGATAGAAGGTCAACGCAAAAGAGGAAGGCCAGCAATGAGATGGATCGATACAATAACAGCAGCTACGGGTACCAGTCTGTCAACAATGAGCCGCCTGACTGAAGACCGAACACAATTTAGGATAGCTATCCAGAGGGTCGCCATGAGTCGACTCCGACTCGACGGCACTTAACAACAACAAGAGATTGAAAGTTTGTTTAACTTACATAGTAACATAGCATATGACGGCAGATAAAGATCAGTATGGTCCATTTAGTCTGCCTAGCAAGGCGGCAAGAGTAAGTGCACTTGCCACTCCGTGCAGGTCACCTCTCCCCATGCCTTTGTTTAGGGGTGTACCCACCGCTCCGTGTAGGTCACCCCTATTTGTTCAGATATAAGAGATAGTTATGTTTATTTTCATTTTAGCCTGTTGCTATAAAGGGATCCACTGTGTCTGTCTCATGCCATTTTGAATTCTGTTACTGTGTTTGCCCCCACCACTTCCATTGGGAGGGCATTCCAAGCATCCACCACCCTTTCAGTGAAAAAGTATTTCCTGACATTGCCTTCAGTTTACCCCCTTGCAGCTCGTGTTATGCCCTCTAGTTTTACAGCTTCCCCGTCTTTGGAAGAGGTTTGTTTGTTCATTAATACTCGTTAAGTATTTAAAGGTTTGAATCATATCTCCCCGTCCCTCCTCTCCTCCAGAGTGTACATATTTAGATCTTCAAGTCTCTTCTCATAAGTCTTCTGACGCAGGCTCCAAATCATTTTGGTTGCCTTCCTGTGAACTGTTTCCACTCTTTTTATATCCTTTGCAAGATACGGACTTCAAAACTGAACACAATATCGCAAGTGAGGCCTCACCAACGACTTGTACAGTGGCAGTAGTACCTCTTCCTTTCTGCTGGTAATTCAATTTAGCCTTCGCGCTACATACTGTTGGCAGAGTTTGGATTGTCTACCAGACTGGTCACATTCAGAGGCTACATGAATGCACCCTTCCTCTTTACAAGCTTTTTCTTTCTTCAAGATGATGCAGATCATCGTAGAGTGTGGTCTCACCCATTCTTGGGATCTCTGTGGTGAATGTGGCAGACATGCTGGGACCAGTTGGTCTCTCCTCAAGTTTCTCCTTGTACCGTACACCACTATCAGCATTTGCTTTTGTTAGAGGCATGGGAAGAATCGTGGTGGGGTTGGACTGATCGCCATGTTTAGCTGCTTTTTTCGAGGATCAAATATTTGTGACAAAGAATAGGGCAGTGACTATGTTGGAACCACTCTTAATTTTTTTTCAGTACTTGCAATTGTGAAATTTTGCAATCATGTTGCTGTATAAGCTTGATCTCTTCCATCTTCTGTATCAGTATTTGAGTCTAAGGGAATGAAACATCTAACTACAGTTATACAAAGCCTTTATGGAAGGGAGAAGGGTAAGAGATCAGCTTCACCCCTATGTCAAAAGATGGGGAAGAGCGTTGGAATTAAAGATAACAGTTTCTGGGAAGAAGTATGGTACTACACCATTCCTGCTTGATTTCTCTAACATTTTAAAATAATCGGCTGAGAATTCAAAAGAAAAGCCTGGCAATCTATTTCCATTCATACTGCCAAGAAAATTCAGGAGCTGCTGCGTTGCCAGGAATCAGCATTGACTAGAAAGCACACATTGCATTGCAAATTTTTATGCATATGTACCAGATGCCTAGTATTCTTTACAAATTGGGAAAATTTATTTAGACAGTTTTGTATACCACCTTATCATTCAATCAAAGTGGTCACAACACAATTGGAGGATACATTTAACATGAGGGGATATGAGACACATACACTAATACTTACAGGGAACATGGGCAATGGAGGGTTAAGTGGTTTGCCCAAGACCACAAGGAGCACCTGTGGGACTAGAAACCCCAGTCCTTCTGGCCCAAGGTTGCTGTCCTCTAGTGGGATTTGAACCCCCCAACCTTCTGGCCTGAGGTAACTTGCCCCAACCACTAGGCCACTCCTCCCTCAAAATGATGATCTCTGTTGGCCAGGGTGTGATCAGGAGGGAGATTTTGAACATATACGGTGGCTATTCCTAAGTTCACAGACAGGGGCAGTTCTACCATGAGGCCACCTGAGGTGATCGCCTCAGACGGCACTCTGATGGGAGCAGCACTTGGATGCTGGTGGCATTCCAGCTCTGTTTTAATTTTAGATTTTTCCGCCTCTGGTCTGCCTCTGCCTTCCTACGTGGGAAGGCAGAGGCGGGCCAGAGGCAGAAAAATCTAAAATTAAAACAGAGCCGGAGTGCCGTCGCCAGAGAAATCAGCCAAACAGGCTGATTAATCCGGCAGCAGCACTCCGGCTCTGGCAGACGAATCAGCCTGATCACAATGTTCCTGCAAGTGATTAGGCTGATTCATCTGGTGGCTGCACTCCGGTTGTTTTCATTTTAGATTTTGCCGCCTCTGGCCAGCCTCTGCCTTTCTGCAGCTTTTGTTTTCTCGCTGCAAGCATTCTTGAGAAAATAAAAAGCAGCGGGAAGGCAGGGGCAGGCCAGAGATGGCAAAATCTAAAATAAAAACAGCTGGAGTGCCGCTGCTGGATGATCAGCCAGATCGATTGCAGGAACATGATCCTAGCGGCAGCGTAGGACGAGTGGTGCAGGTGGAGGGAAGGGATAGGAGGACAAGTGCTGGACAAAGGGGGGAAACAGGGGGACAAATGCTGGACATCAGGGAAGTGGGGCAGGAAAACAAAAGCTGGAGAAGAGGAAGCAGGGAGGCAAATGCTGGGCGACAGGAGGACAAGTGATGGACAACGGGTGGAGGCAGGAGGACAAATGCTGGACAACAAGGAAGCAGGGCAGGAAGACAAATGCTGGAGAGGGAGAAGCAGGGAGATAAATGCTGGGCAATGGGGGGGGGGAAGACAGGAGGACAAATGCTGGACAATGGGGGGGGAACAGGAGGACAAATGCTGGAGGGAGAGAAGCAGGAAGACAAATGCTGGATGGGGGGAAGCAAGAAGACAAATTCTGGACTAGGGCCAGCACTACCCGGTAAGCTGAGTAAGCGTGACAGGGGGCACCAATGTCATGAGAGTGCTGTCGCTAGCTATCCACTCGCCATTCAGTATGGACTGCGGAGGGCTGGTGGCCTAGTGGAGAGCCTGCCCAGAAGACATGCTGCTCCTGCAAGCGGAAGGCTGTGACTAGCGATTGCGGCCTCTCAGAGCCTTCTGCCCATGGGAGCAGCATGTCCTGAGGCAGGCTCTCCACTAGGCCGCCAGCACTCCGCAAGTCATCCTGAACGGGGAGTGGAGGCAGGCAACCAGAAACAGTACCCTCTATTTCTCTGGGCCACAGTCTCAGCTTGCACAGCCCCTGCAAGACATACTGCTCCTGCAGGCAGAAGGGTGTGTGAGGCAACGATCATGGCCCAGAGAAGCACAGCCTGCCCACAGGATCAGCATGCTCTGCAGGAAGGGGCTGAGCAAGGCCAATTGTGCCCTGCCGCTCTGGGCTTGGATCATGGTCTTCATAGCCCCTGCTCATGGAGCATGCTGCTCCGTGGGCAAGCTCTGCCTCTTGTACATTAATGGGTGGGGAAGCATTGAGAAGGGGGAAGTGGACATGAGAGGGCATTGGAAGGTGGCCATTGTGATGAGGTAACTAGTACAGAGCCTATGTTATATGAGGAAATGGCTAGCTCAGAGCCTATGTTAATAGGAAAAGAGGAAGAGCTTACCTCACAAACACATAGGCAGCAAACATATTCAGCTTTCAAGAAGCCCAAGTATAGTGGAGAAAACTTTCCATTCACCAAAGGTGATGCAGCAGAAAGCCAAAAGGCTAATCAAGCTCACCTGAGTGGAAGGGCACGTACAACGTGCAGAGAACAGGAGCATAAAAACTACAGGGAAAGCCTAGTAGAGGAGCAAAGGGAGGGGCTGGAGCCAAGGCAGCAAAGGCAGGAGCAGAAGCCAAAGGGTGGAGCAGGCTGTAGCTGCAAAGGAGTCTCCCAAGCCAGAGGGGGCCTCGGTCACTGGAGAGTGAGTAACCAAGAGGAAGGAAGTCCTCTCAACCAGCAGAACTTGCTAGAACCAGGAAGTAAAGGAAGTGTCCCAGTAGCAAGAGGCAGCAGACACAGACTCTCTTCAGAAAGTGATTACAGTTTGGACTCGGCTGCAGAGACGTGGAAGTCTTGGAGAGGAGCCAGCCAAAGCCCAGAGAGAGAAGCTCATTACCCAGGGACAAAAGCTAAGTACCCTGTTGTAGCTAGAGGGGAAAAGCCAGGCATTGCCAGCAGGGCAAAGCCCAGTAACTGGGAGGAAAATCCCTACTGGAGAAGGAACCTGAGAGACACAGTTCCAAGCACAGGACTCTTGAACCCTACTGATATAGAGCACTTACCAAATAGAATAGCCAGTGTCATTCAAGGGAAGAGCTGTGAGGATTTCAGTTGTAAAGATTGTTATGTGCCTCCAGATACAGACTATGAGCAGATGCAATGGGAAAACCAGGAGGGTGATATAGAACTGGATTCCATGGATTGCACGCTTTGTCTGTCTGATGAAATTACATCCCTATGTTAGCCAAGCAAGCAAGAGTTCTGTGATACATTGTGCTGGCGAAGAGTTTATTTTCTATACTGTAAAGAAACAGTTTTTCTTTTGTGTTCCATTTGTACTGTTCATAAAGAATCCTATGTGGGACGGGGAATAAAACCCGAATTATTTCTTTTGCCTTAATTACACGGCTACTGACTATTTCTTTAATAAGGCAACCCACACCTCGCGGCCCTAGGCGGGCGCCTAACAGGGCTAAAATAGGGTGCTGGTGACAACATAAATGGGCACAGGGAGTCAGAAGGGAGATGCTGGGTGTTGGGGGGGTGGTGAATAGGGAGTCAGTGGAGATAAGATTGAGGTGGGGGCTAGGTAGATACTGGACATGGAAATGGGTATAGCGAGAAGCACAGAGGGGTGATGGAGTGGTGATGTTGGCCAGGGTTATAGGCAGACTATGGGAAAATGCTGGACTTGTGGAGGGGGAGACAGAGGGAAGATACTGTACACTGGGTAATAAGGAGAGAAGGAAATGCAGGACATGGGGGGGGGTAATAGGGATAGAGAGGAGAGAAGACGGATATGGGGTAAATAGATTGAGAAAGACGGAACAGTTAGGAGACATGCAGGCTCGGTTTTTGGAACAGGATAGCATATGACCTACTGAATATAATTAAGAGGGTTTGTATGTCTGCGCCAGGTTTGTTGTACGTTGAGGGGAAGAGTTTGGGTCAGGGCTGGCCCAACCACTAGGCAAACTAGGCAGTTGCCTAGATCAGCAACTTCCAAAGGGCAGCAAAAGTAGGACATTCAAAGCTAAATAATAGATTTTAATAGCCAGAGGGAGGGTGTAAAGCATGTGGTTCGCCTAGGGCACCAACACTTTGAACCAACTCTAGAGCTGGCCCTGGTTAGGATGGGAAACGTAGGAATGATAGGAGAGGATGTGTGGGAATTATGCTATAGCTTTAGGAGACTGGTTTGATAAGCTCTGCCTGTCTGATGACTTGGGGAGTAGTTAGTGGGCAGCTACTGAAATTCAGTTGCTGTTACACATGATGTTGTAGCATTTATCTGATATGAAGCGCCTTGTTATGTTTACACTTATCCTGTGTGATTTTGATGTAGTATATTATTTGAATAAAAAAGATTTCCAAAATAAGGTACTTTGCCCTCAAGAGGAATTTCTCTATTTGGAACAGAAAGGTTCACTATGTCTCCCTTAATTCCCTCAACTACCCCTCAGAGAATGAAATAATCACAATCTCACATGTTCCCTGCACTTCTTTTCTGGATGCAGATCAGAGCTTCTTGTACCCATGACACCTTTGTCAGCATCAGGACACAGGAGAGTTTAAGAAGCACTGCTGAATCTGTCACAGCAAGAAGACAAAGAGAGTGACGTTTCCACTAACAGCTGAAGTTCAAAGGAAGGATAGAGGAATAATAGCAAGAAGCATGCATTTCAGGAACCTTCTTTTGCCAGAGAGCTTGACTGGTACCCTTTCCACCTCGTTATCAGCTCAATATGCAATATAAGATTGTAAATGCCTGAAACTGATTGATTGGATGTATCAGAGATTGACACTTTGAGACAAATCAAAGTCAAAGAAACATAGAAACATGACAGCAGAAAAAGACCATATGGCCTATCTATTCTGCCCTTCCATATCAGCTACTATAGTCTCTTTTTTCCTTTAGAGATCTTTTGTGTTTGTCTCATGCTTCCTTGAATTCAGATACTGTCCTCATCTCTACTACCTCCACTGAGAGACTATTCCCAGGGCCGGCCCTAGAATTGGTCCAAAGTGTTGGAGCCCTAGGCGAACCTCAAGCTTTACATCCCCTCTGGCTGTCAAAATCTATTATTTCATTATCAAAAAGTTACCGATCGTCACCCTTCTCAAAATAACAAAATATAATTTTTAGTATTCTTTTTGTCGGACGGAGCCAAGGGAAGTCAGAACTACACTCTAACCACTCCAGATGGCAACATCCATTTTATTTAGGATTCAGTATAAATATCTTAAAAGACTTAGCTTAAGTTCAAATAGATACTCCTTCAAATCGCAGCACAACACAGTCTCCAACAAGCATGGCACGACGTGCACATTTCGGGAACAACTCCCTGTGTCAAGTGCATCCCTCTTCAATCTGTGTTAATCTATTATTTAGCTTTGAATGGCCTTCTTTTGCTACCCTCCAGAGGTTCCTATCCTAGGCAACTGCCAAGTCTGTCTAGTGGTGGGGCCAACCCTGACTATTCCATGCATCTACCACTCATTTGGTAAAGAAATATTTCTGCATATTACTCTTGAGTCTTTCCCCTTTCACCTTCATCCTTTGCCCCCTCGTTGCAGAGCTTACTTTCAACCGAAGGAGGCTCTTCTGTGCATTTATGCCACAGAGGTATTTAAATGTCTCTATTACATCTCCTCTATCCTGGTTTTCCTCTAACTTATACATATTAAGATCTTTAAGCCTATCCCCGTATGCTTTATAACGAAGACTACTAACCATTTTAGTAGCCACCTTCTGCACTGACTCCATCCTGTTTATATCCATTTCAAGATGTGGTCTCCAGAACTGCACAAAATACTCCAAATGAGGTTGCACCAGAGACTTAGAGTGGAGGCGTAGCCTAATGGTTAGAGTACTGCCTTAACCACCAAAAAACAAGGGTTCAAGTCCCACTAGTAGTCCTTGTAGTCTTGGGCAAGTCACTTAACCCTTCATTGCCTCAGAAAATGACAAGTTATCAATATCCCTGTTTAATGTACATTGCCAGGTTTAAGTTACATTGTGAACTGCTTTGATTGAAACAATAAAGCAGTATAAAAGATCTGTTAAATAAATAGGACTGGAAATGGCTGATGGGAGACTGGGATAGGACTAGAAATGGGCTGATGCTGGGGAATGGGAGTAGAAGGGAGCAAATGCTGGGTGGGGCTGGAACTAGAAGTGAGCTGATGTTGGGGAGGACTAGAAGAGGATGGGGCTGGGGAAGTGAGGATGGAGAAGGGAAAAGATATTATGTTCAGTATTGAAAGGATTACAAAGGGAGACTGTTACTTCTTTCATTGGAAGGTGAGATCTTTAGATGTAGTTTCTGAGAATGATTATTTTTTTAAAATGATGAAGAATGAATGAGTCTTTCAACGGAAGTTTGGATAAAAAGAAGCCAGTTTAATTTGTTGCTTTATTTGCAGTCCGTCTAGTTTGAAGGGCACGTTTCAAATATCCAGTGTTTTTCTCCCCTGAGGAAACGACTAGTGAAACGTTAAAGCGCTTTGGATAGACGTCGGGAACATCAGCTATGCGGGACTACTAGCTGTTTCAATGAACATCAATACTGTGAAAACAACAGCACTGTGGACATCTCATCTATTACCAGATAAAAGCTGTCTTTTCAACAAATTATAAGGTCATAAAGTTGATTTAAGAAGAAGTAAGACTAACAGCGGGATCATCTGGTTTCTTGTGCTACACTTACGGGACTGTTAAATAAGTTATCAACATTGACAAGAACGTCAAAGCACTGAAATGAATAAGTTAACAGATTGGAAATTAGTAAAATTAACATAAAAAGGAAAGAAAAATATATATAAAAAAAGAAAAACTCACTAAGGTGACACTGGAGTGAGGTCGTTGATGCGAATTAAGGCAGCCCAGTCCGGCAAGTCCGGTTGGATTATTAGCCTATTGATAGTCTGAGACCTCTGTCACAAAGTGAGTCTTATACAACTGGAACAGAGTAATCTGAACTTAGTGTTAAAGGGTAGAGCTGTAAAGGTTTATCTCATTACTCGTGTAAATTAGGCTCTATAAGGTGACTAAATATATTATTGTTAGAAAACAAATCTGATTGACTTCTTTGACCGGGTGACCAAGGAACTAGATTAGGGGCATGCGATGGATGTCATCTACCTGGATTTCAGCAAAGTCTTTGATACTGTTCCTCATAGGAGGCTTGTCAATAAACTCAGTAGCTTGAGGATGGGTCCCAAGATAGTAAACAGGATTAGAAATTGATTGACTGACAGACGACAGAAGGTGATGGTACATGGAGCTCACTCGGATGAAAGGAAGGTGATTAGGAGATTGCCCCAGGGTTCGGTCCTGGGCCCGGCACTGTTCAATGTATTTGTGAGTGATATTGCTGAAGGACTGACTGGAAGGGTCTATCTTTTTGCAGATGACCCAAAAATTTGCAACAGAGTGGACTCCTCTGAGGGAGTGGATAACATGAGGAAAGATCTGCAAAAGTTGGAAGAATGGTCTAATGCTTGGCAATTACGATTTAATGCAAAAAAGTGCAGTGTCATGCACTTGGATAGGAGAAATCCAAAGTAAATGTATGCGATAGGGGGCGTGAGGTTGGTATGCACGGTTCAGAAGAAAGACCTTGGTGTGATTATCTCTGATGATCTCAAGGTGGCAAAACAGTGCAACAAGGCGGTGGCAAAAGCCAGGAGGATGTTGGGCTGCATACAAAGAGGGATTACCAGCAGAAAGGAAGAGGTACTTACACCACTGTACAGGTCGCTGGTGAGGCCTCACTTGGAATACTGTGTTCAGTTTTGGAGACCATATCTTGCAAAAGATGTAAAAAGACTGGAAACTGTTCAGAGGAAGGCGACCAAAATGATTTGGAGTCTGCATAAGAAACCTTATGAGGAGACTTGAAGACCTAAGTATGTACACTTTGGAGGAGAGGAGGGATAGGGGAGATATGATTCAGACCTTTAAATACTTAAAGAGGAACGATGAACAAACAAACCTCTTCCAAAGATGGGGAAGCTGCAAAACTAGAGGGCATAACATGAAGCTGCAAGATGGTAAATTGAAAGGCAATGTCAGGAAATATTTTTTCACTGAAAAAGTAGTGGATGCTTGGAATGCTCTCCCGATTGAAGTGGTGGGGGCAAACACGGTGACGAAATTCAAAACAGCATGGGAAAAGCACAATGGATCCCTTTACAGCAACAGGATAAAAACAAAATAAACTGAACCATCTAACTTCTCAACAAATAGGGGTGTCCTTTATGGAGTGGTGTGTCCACCCGTAAACAAAATCTAAATGTGATCACCTTCCAGAGCTTATTATACTTTTAAGTAACCACAAAATCAGCAGCTCCACTCTTCACCCTGAGATTTGGTATTTTTCGAAATTGGCAACCAGGTCTCAGACTTCCAAGGAGCTAATTTCTGGATTCTCACTATGGTTTAAACCCAGTGCTCACCTTCGCATCAACGGTTTCTGTTGCCTTTCATCAATCCTCTTTTCCTATTGTTTTCACCACCACGTTCTTAGACATATTTCCAATGTTTTGAAAAGTAGTGCTTAGCTAATTCAGATCTTTCCCACAGTATTCTGAAACAGATTTTGAAGGTGGTACTTATCTGATTCAGCTGTTTCCCAACGCCAACTTTTGCGCCATTGCGTTTCACAAGCATTTTCTCAAGGGATAATATTCTGCACTCCTCGTCTCTCCACCTACGCATGCAGTGAAACACATTATTCCAGTTTCTTTCCATAACCTCATCTCATATACAATTTTTTATTAAGCTATTAACTACCGACCCTATCAATAGTCTTAAGGGACAGAGGCATTCACTCACTAATCTTTCAAGCTGGCTTCTCTCCACTTCTCTTTTGCCTGAGACGCCACGCATGCTTACTATGGCACAGTTTTTAACGGGTCTGAGTAAAGTCTTAATTGTCATCACCTGCGGTCCTGACCTGCCATTCTCCAAAGTTGTATAGCATTTTTCCTAAGGCACCGCACATGTGCGATAGTACTGTAGCTCAATTTACTTTTAAAAGGAATCTAAATGAAATTTCAATTGTTTTTGTCTATAATCATAACCTTGGGTCTTTAGAGTTGTATAGCTCATGCTGCGTTAAATGCATGCGTTCCAGTCGATTTCTCAGGTACCGAAGAAACTGTTCAGAAATAAAGGATTTTAAAGTACAAGCTATCCATTTGTGGGAAAAATTTAAGGCAAGAGGATATCCACAAAAAATTATCAACAATGCTTATAAGAGGGCATTATTTAATAACCGTGAATCATTGCTAGTCCAGACTCCAAGATTCCAAGTGGAAGAAAATAAGGTGAATTTAGTAACCTCATATTCTCCCTACAGCAGTGCAATTCAACGAATATTAAAGAAACACAATAATGTACTCAGTAGCACTTGTGGATTGGAAAACAAATCTATAAGTTGTATATGGAAAAGACAGAAATGTAAAAGAAATTTTAAGTCCGACAGTATTAAGACCATTAAATCTATCACCCACAAACCAAAATACAGGCCACTACAAGTGTGAGGAATGTACTATATGTCAGATCACGGAAGAATGTACCACTTTACAATACAGAGACAGAACATACCAATTACAACACAGAACTACGTTTACTTCAACACACGTCATGTACTGCATTCGATGTCCCTGTCAATTAATTTATGTGGGCAAGACTGTTTGCCCTTTTCAAACACGTATACAGGAGCACCGCAGTAGATTAAAATGCAGAAGAATGGAAACACCCATAGTAGCCCACTGTTTGAGTCTGAATCATGGTTTTGATGATCTCCAATGTTTCTGTATAGACCAAGTTTTGAGTGGCAGCGGGGTGTGATGAGGAGAGTATGGTTGAGCCCATGGAATTTGGAGAAAATCAGACATTTACCTTTAAAGAAAGAGACAGGCAAGGAATCAGTAGCTCTCAAACTGCAGACAGGGAAAAAAAACACACGCAGCTACTGAGGACAGGACACACCCAGGCTCTGCTAATCTAAGGGCAGGCTTGGAAATTAATGAGAGACACCTGGGGGAAGGGCAGTGCACGGTAGTTCAGAGACACTCTTATAAACCCAGGGAAACAGAAGGAAGTCAGTCTCAGATTCAGCTTGAGAAGGGCAGCACCACGGGAAGAGAGTCTCGATCTCAGATTCAGCTTGAGAAGGGCAGCACCACGGGAAGAGAGTCTCAGTCTCAGACTCAGCTTGAGAGGGGCAGCACTACGAGAAAGCAGCACACGAAGCAACACCCTGGAAAGGGAGAGAGAGGGAAGCAGCACGCTGGAGAATTCAGTGAGGAGAGAAGCACCAGAGAAAGGCCCAGAGAGTTCACTGTGGAGGAGAACGGTGGAGACTTCTGGGGGATTCTCAGAGGTGAAAGCCCTAGTCAGAAAGAAAGCCAGGATTGCAAGGAAACTGTAATTGGTTTTAAAACTAGGAGAGCTGTGCCAGAGAGAAGTGCTGATAAGGGTCAGGCTGCAGTGCCAACCGTTCCTGAACCAGCTAAAGAGCTGCAATTTCCAAAAAGGTGCGTGAATAAAAGGGTAGCCAAAAGTGCCGTAAGCCAGTTGGAGGCATTGTGTCATTTGATGCAAGAAGAGAATCTCCACGTTCCTGGTGGAAACCCTGTGCATAGGGAAAAGCCTCAGTGGAGAAAGGTTCTGGAACTTTTGGAGAATATTAAGCCTGAATTTTTTCATGTTGGCTTAAAGCCAGATTTTCCGGACACAGGTCCTAAGGAAATGCAGATAGACTATTATAAATCTGATGAGGGGTCTGAAGATTCAGTAATGGATTGTTCTCTGTGCCAGAAGGCAGAATAAAAAGTTCTTGGATAAAAGAAGGGAAAAGCCTATAACCTGAATGTCCTAGAAGGCAGTGTGAAAACATGGAGAAAATGTGTTTAGCCAGGAATGCTAAAGAACCCTGTTGCTGAAGAAAAGATATTTCTTTTGGGTTTGAAGAGAAGAGAAACCTTGCTGATTGCTGAATGGTTTTGAAAAACAGTGACACGTGTTAAAAAGCTACATAAAGCAGTTTCATTGTTTGTTTGGGATAAATGCCTATGGATTATTGTTTGGAGAAAGAATCCTGTTTGTTTTGCGTTGAGCCTTAATGCTCTTTAGAAAAAGAAATAAATTCCTGTGTTTTGCCTTGTAAACCCTCGGTCTCCACACTACTTGTTTTTTCTAAACAACACAACTACAAATCCCAACAGCCCCGGCGCTGGATGAGGAAGAAACTCTTTAATTAAAGGACTAACAAGTGCAGCCCTAGGCTTATAGGCTGTTGCCTTAGGCCAGGGGCCTCCACAGGGGGTAAGTCCAGAGAACAAAAGTTGCTCTATAAGGAACAACGGTGGATTTTCACTTTACAGTCGGTAACCCCAACAGGGTTAAATACGCAAATTGACTGGAACGCATGCATTTAACGCAGCGTGAGCTATACAACTCTGAAGACCCAAGGTTATGACTATAGACGAAAACAATCAAAATTTCATTTAGATTCCTTTTAAAAGTAAATTGAGCTACAGTACTATCGCACATGCGCGGTGCCTTAGGAAAAATGCTATACAAACTTTGGAGAATGGCAGGTCAGGACCGCAGATGGTGCCATAGTAAGCATGCACGGCGTCTCAGGCAAAAGAGAAGTGGAGAGAAGCCAGCTTGAAAGATTGGTGAGTGAATGCCTCTGTCCCTTAAGACTATTGATAGGGTCGGTAGTTAACAGCTTAATAAAAAATTGTATATGAGATGAGGTTATGGAAAGAAACTGGAATAATGTGTTTCACTGCATGCGTAGGTGGAGAGACGAGGAGTGCAGAATATTATCCCTTGAGAAAACGCTTGTGAAACGCAATGGCGCAAAAGTTGGTGTTGGGAAACAGCTGAATCAGATAAGTACCACCTTCAAAATCTGTTTCAGAATACTGTGGGAAAGATCTGAATTAGCTAAGCACTACTTTTCAAAACATTGGAAATATGTCTAAGAACGTGCTGGTGAAAACAATAGGAAAAGAGGATTGATGAAAGGCAACAGAAACAGGTCGTTGATGCGAAGGTGAGCACTGGGTTTCACTCGTAAACAAAGACATGGGGAGGGGTGGCCTGCACAGAGCGACAGGTGCACCTACTCTTGCCGTATTGCTGGGCAGACTGGATGGACCATGCTGGTTTTTATCTGCCGTCATTTACTATGTTACTGGGAAGAACCCTGGGCTCTTGGTTACCAAGCATGATAAATAGTAGCAGTAGTAGTAATAGCAAATGAACTTGTATGCATTTAGAAAACCAAGTCTGCCCTGTCTCACAGCAGTGCCCTTCATATATTTTATTTATTTAAAACCTTTCCACCCAGCTGTATTAGAACTTAGCAGTGGCTTACAAAAAATATACATAGCTATAAGTCTCAAAATAATAAAAATAAAAATAAGAATTATAACAATGGACAGATCAAGCCATTCATACTTTGTATAGATATTATCTCTATCCTATAAAACAGGATCTAGCATGATCTTATCATAACAATTGTACATGCCCATTGATCCCCTAACTTTCCCTCTTTAACTCTGTCATTTCACAGAACCATTCTCAGAGTAAGATTAACTGGCAAAGGCTTGTGTAAATAAATGGACCCGCGATAAAAAATGCCCAATTCCTATTCTCAGTGAAATCTATTGCCCTGATTGATGGAACAAGCAGAAGCAGAGTACCTTCTGATTGTAACTAATGCTGTGGTCTATAAATTTTCAAGACCCTCTTAAAATAGAGAAGCTTTGTTATGCAATACTTGATGTATCAATGTCAATATTTAAATTGATTTACCCTCCATGAGTCTCCAGTTCAACAAGCCTATCGGAGACAGAAAGTGCCATGCAAGTCATTGGAGAGGGCAAAGCAGGCTGTCCCAACCACCAAGCACCTCTTGGGGGCAGCACAGAGTAGACCATTCAAAGCTAAACAATGCTGTTTGACAGCCAGTGGGGGTGTAAAGCTCAAAGTTTACCTAGGGCACCAACACTTTGAACCAATTCTAGGGTTGGCCCTGGGGCAATGGCATTCAAATCAGTCCTTGGCCCCTCCTTCTACCAGTGTGGTTTTCAAGATGCATATACATGAAATATTGTTGCATACACAAGGAGGGTGGGGTCAGATGGGGCAACCATTGGTTCAAGAACCATTGGGTTAAGAAGCTGAAGGTCTGAGCTAAGGGTATAGCTGAGTATGGGTAATGTTTTCCTTGGAATGTGACACAAAACTAATTTACCAATAAAGTTATATGGGGTGAATTATAACACAGTTGTATATTTGATCAGTTCTGCTGGTAGCCTGGCAGAGTTCACTAATTGTAAAATTGCATTTGTTAATAATGTATAGACTTACACAATAATAATAACATAATATTGTGTAATACTATTTACTGCAGTGGTTTCTAAATTACCACATGGATTTCACATCAACATTTACCTGCCCTGACGAATAGAATATGCTAGATACCTTCATGCCGAGAGTTGCCACCTCAGTCCAAGTTAGTTAAATAGACTAATCGAATCTAGGTTTTGTCCTACTGCATGCCTGGATCCGATGGTAATATTCTGCCAGGTCACTGTTTTGAACTTGCTTCCCTTTCCCCGTTGCAGCTGGACTGGATGGTGCAGAGCGCCACTGGCCTTAGAGCTGGTGCCTTTCGTCCATTAAGCTCATCAGAACTGCTTCCACATGCAGGAACTAATTTATTTATTTAATAGGTTGTATAAACCGCTTTTCCAAGGATCAAGGCGGTTTACATATAACACAACTTTAACATTACTGTGAACATTGTAGCACTTTAACACAACTACAACATTTTGAATAGCACAGTTTCATTTTAAAGCTAAGCAATACCAGAGTATCGTGACAGGAAAAGGAGAGAGGAGGTAACCTCAATTTTATTGTTCAAGTGAAGATGGAAACAGTTCAGTGCGTGGTAGACTTTAGCGGCATTTGCAATGTTGGTTTAGGTTATATCTTTGAAGTGATCTTATGAGTGCTCAACTAATTGAGGTGGTGACAATCTTAAGCACCGAGAAACTCTTGATCTTTGCATACCACTGCACACAGACGAATGTGTTCTTTTCTCTGGGAGACCCATGGAAAAAGACTGAAGGAAAACCCCCACAGACAGCAAAGTGGGTGCAACAGAAAAAGTGCCCTGCTTCGCGGCTCTAATTTGACAAGGAAGTTTCCAATCAAAAATCTTTTCTCCTGACAAGCAGTGCTTGGAGGCACTGCATTGTAGGACATGTAGTTCTTTTACAATTGCAAATCGTATGTTCTGTTTATTCACAACCCATCGATATGGAAAGGCTACAATCAGCAGTGCTGTTTGGTTTTCTGAACCATGCAGCCTATCTGAAAGCAGAAGTGCAGGAGCTGGGTGGAGGGGCAAACTGACATCATGTTCTATTTCTATGCCGAAACAAAGCTGGCAGAGTGTAATGCATGTACTGCAGGAGCCGAGAGACTACACTTCCCGGGCTGCTCAGCTGGTACAGAGCAGGCTCCCTGACCGCGTCCTGCAGGTTGAGCCTGTTTGCTGATGACTGAACCCTGGAAACCCAGGAGGGGAGTAGAGCCAGCCCAGGAGCGCAGCTAGTGTGCTGAGCGAATTATGTGCATAGCGTTGTGACCATGGCTGTTGAAGGTAAGAATGCATTTTAGGATTCCGTGGTTCAGGGTTTCTCTTTTCCCTTGGAAAAGAAACGGCTGGAGAGATGCTCTCTTACTGTTCACCTGGGCTGAAGATGCGGCAGAGGGCTTTTTTTGTATTTAAACAAGTGTGCTGATTTGCTAGGAATGGCAGGGACCAGATAATCTGCACAGTGCGTCCGTTCCTACTGGAGAGAAGGGGCTACGCTACACGGAGCATGTTTCTCAGTTAAAGCAGCAGTGCAAGGCAGATTTCCAGATGGAACAATATAAAGCTATATCTGCTTGTTTGGCCATACGATTGCTAAGCCATGGACAACATGTATTGAAAACTATCATGTTTGTTCATGAACACGTAAACCTGTTATTTGCAGTAAAACTGACCATCCATTCGCATGGATCCCTGTACTCTGAGCCCACCCCCTTGGCGAGCTCCTGTACAGCTGGGAGAAGGCTGGAGCTGGACAGAGCAGCAGCCAGCAACAGGAAGACTTTAAAGTTACAGGAAACCACTGTAATGTTTAAGTACAATTAAAATGTATATATGCTTGTTTAAAGCACTGCTGGGCAGCCTGAAAGTGCACCAGAAACAGAGCGTACTGCTACTAGTAGAGAAAAGGGTGCTGGACTGGGGAACAGTCTCTGATCACCTGGTTTGCAAACACTCCTGTTTGCCTTCTGTAGCAGAGTGGTAAACTGACATTCTTCAGTGCAGCAGCTTATAGTTTTGCAGGCCCATGGCCTATTGTATTATAGTATGTTTTCTGTATATATAGGCCCTATTGGGGGGGAGGAGGGAGGGGATTGAGTTCACGCCTTTCCAGGAGAAGATCAAGGCAAGTTACGTTCAGGTACAGTACATAATTTTCCTGTCTCGAAACTGCTGATAATCTAAGTTTATAATCTGAAGCAATGGAGGGTTAAGTGGCCTGCCCAAGGCCAGAAGGAAAGCCAGTGGGATTTGAACACTGGCCATTCTGGCTCTAGGCTGCTGCCCTAACCACCAGACCACTCCTCCACTCTTGAGAGTTTGTTTTTATGTTCTGTTTAAGGCAGTGCTTCCAGTTGAGTTAGTTTTTGCACACATGAGAGTGATGAACCTCACTCCGAAGATGGGGTGTGCTAAGAACGATCCCATTTTCTGAAACCTACTGCCCAGTGGTCAGTTTAGTACTTCTATTGTGTGAAAGACTTCCTCTTGCACCTACTTAATCACACCCTAGGACGCCCAAGATATCACAGTGTGCTTGGAAATTACTTTTGAGGGGGTTTCATCGGTGACTGCTACAAAAGCAGAGTTTCTTTTTTTTTTAAATTAAATTAACAATATATTTTCAGAAAAGGTTACTTAAACTCCCTTCCTCAAGTGAGGACAGAATCTGAGGAAGAGAGTTTTAGCCCCTTAAGGCTGGCCAAAAAAAATGTATTAAGTTAGTCCAATAAAAAAAAATATTGCATTCTATTCCTTTTCTCCTTCTTCCCCTGCCCTCTTTCTCTTTGTTAAATTCCTCTTGGTGAAATAATGCGCAGAACATCAAGCGACTAGATTAAGTAGGCTATGGGGTCTGTTCTTTTGGGACGTCCATCCCCGCTATTCATCCCTCTTGTCATCCCCAACTAAGCCTTCCCATATGAACAAGGAGTTTGTACAGGGAGGCTTAGACAGGG
Organism: Ichthyophis bannanicus; assembly: GCA_033557465.1. Taxonomy (NCBI): domain Eukaryota; kingdom Metazoa; phylum Chordata; class Amphibia; order Gymnophiona; family Ichthyophiidae; genus Ichthyophis; species Ichthyophis bannanicus. The sequence goes on along the minus strand of CM066031.1, from coordinate 1,738,313,970 downwards.
GCAGGAGGGGGGGTGATACGGAGGCAGAGTTAGAGCGGGTAGTGGGCAGACCGTGGCCCCTGATGTACAGGGCCGATTCTGAAGTCAGCCCTGTACATCTGGGGCTAGCAGACTGGACAAAGGACTTATTCCACCTCAGAGGTGGAATAAGTCCCCCTAGATCAGTGATGGCTAACCTTTTTGAGCCCGAGTGCCCAAACTGCCGCACAAAACCAAAGAATTTCCTCAAAGTGCCAGCACGTCAATTAAACCTCAGCTCAGTTACACATGCAGAACATAGACCATCACCAAACAAGGAATCACAATTTAGAAACAGGAAGGCAATAATTAAACTGGGAACCCCAAAAGCCAAACTTGGAATGTACAACACTGTAGAAATAAAACTATAAATTAATTTCCTCTTGTACCAAACAAAGCACAGACGTTAATGATGCACATTTCCCAGAGCTTTCATATTCCAGTTAATAAATTCAAAATAAAGAGATATCTTTCTACCTTTTGTGCATTTTTTTTCAGTTGCAATTGCTCCAGCCACTTTCTTCTGGTTTCTTCATGTTTTCTGCTAACTCTCCATCGTCTGCTGTCCACACAAATTTTACCGCTCCATCCTCAATCCCCACTTACTCTCCCAATACCCGGCCAATTGTAGATTTTTCATTCCTCCCACACAAAATATTTTTCCCCTCTCCATTTTACTCTCCCAGCCCCATCCCATTCTAATCCTCCCCCAACATCAGCTCCCTTCTAGTTCCAGTCTCACCCAGCATCCATTCCTTTCCAGTCCCTGCATCAGCCCATTTCCAGTCCTAGCCCCCCATCAACCCATTTCCAGTCCTAGCTCCCCCATCCATTTTCAGTCTGAGTCCCTTCATCAGCTCATTTCCAATCCTAGCCCCCCATCAGCCCATTTCTAGTCATTTTCTAGCCCCATCATCAGCCCATGTCAAATCATAGCTCCCCTCCACTCAGTACAATTCCAGTCCAAGCCCCCCCATGAGCCTACTTCCAGTTCTAGCCCCTCCATGAGTCCATTTCAATTCAAGCCCCCACCACAGCCCATTTCCAATCTTAGCTCCCCCCAACAGCCCATTTCCAGTCCTATCCTAGCTGCTCCATCAGCCCATTTTCAGTCCTAGCTCCCTTCCCTCACAGCCCATTTCCATTCCAAGCTCCCTCCCCATCAGCTATTTGCAGTTCAAGCCTCCCCTTCCACTCAGTCCATTTCCAGTCATAGCAACCCCCCAACCCATTACCAGTCCTAGCCCCCCATCAACCCACTTCCAGTCCTAAACCCCCATCACCCCATTTTCAGTTTAAGCCCCCCCTATAACCCATTACCAGTCCTAACCCCCCATCACCCCATTTCCAGACATCCCCCATCAGCCCAAAGCCCATTACCAGTCTTAACCCCCCCATAGCCCATTATCAGTCCTAACCCCCCCATAGCCCATTACCAATCCTAACCCCCCATCAGCCCACTTCCAGTCTTAACACCATCAGCCCATTTCCAGTCAGCCCCCCACAGCCCAGTTCCAGTCCTAACCCACCCCCCATCAGCCAACAGCCCATTACCAGTCCTAACCACATCAGCCCACCTCAAGTCCTAACCCCTCCCCATCAGTCCATTTCCTGTCCTAGCCCCCCCCTTAGCCCATTATCAGTCCTAACCCCCCCCCCCATAGCCCATTAGCAGTTCTAACCCCCCATCCCCTCATGTCCTGAAAGCCCCACATCAGCCCACAGCCCATTACCAGTCTTAACCCCCCCATAGCCCATTACTAGTCCTAACCCCCCAACAGCCCACAGCCCATCCAGTCCTAACCCCTCCCCATCAGCCCATTTCCTGTCCTAGCCCCCCCCATAGCCCATTATCAGTCCTAACCCCCATCACCCCTTTTCCAGACAGCCCCAATCTGCCCACAGCCCATTAGCAGTCCTACCCCCCTTAGCCCATTTGCAGTCCTACCCCCCCCCCTAGCCCATTAGCAGTCCTAACCCCCCCCCCCCCATGGCATATTAAAAAAAAAAAAAAAGCTGGCTTTGGCTGCTGCCGCTGCTGCGGCAGCGGCAGAATGCAATGTCCCGCGGGGCCCCCTCCGCCCGCTAAGCCCCTCTGCAAGGGCTTTCAGATTCGCGAGGGAGAGCTTCTCCCTCGCGTCTCTGTTAAGCCCGCAGGGGCTAATGGGAAATTTCCCATCAGTCCCTCGCGTCTAAAGGGGCTGATGGGAAATTTCCCATTAGCCCCTGCGGGCTTAACAGAGACGCAAGGGAGACGCTCTCCCTCGTGAATCTGAAAGCCCTTGCAGAGGGGCTTAGCGGGCGGAGGGGGCCCCGCGGGACACTGCACTCTGCCGCTGCCGCGTCCGCGGCAGCAGCCAGAGCCAGCTTTTTCTTTTTTGCGGACCTACCCGCGTGCCAGCTGCAAGGCCTTCGCGTGCCACAGCTGGCACGCGTGCCATAGGTTCGCCATCGCTGCCCTAGATGTTGGGGATGAGAGGTCCGGCTGAGAGCAAAAAGGTGAGGGAGTGCAGGAGATTCCACGCAGCCTGACCGTGGCCATAGGAGGCCAGATTGGGGGTCAAGTTGCAGGGAAAGGCAAAAGAGGTCAGCAGCCAGGGATTGCGGCTCCTGAATGGAGCCACGGTGCCATGGCAACCAGATGCCATGGCACCGTGGCTCCATTCAGGAGCCTGACTGAGTTAGCCGGGCAGGGGCCTGTACGTGCAGACTGATTGGAATCGGGTCCTGGCCTGCACGTACAGGACTAGATACAGTTCTGAACCCGCAGGGGCTAGATATGCCCCACGGGATCAGAATCAGGTCTATCACTGTGCGTCCGATTCCAACCGGATGCACAGAGGCTGGGACACGCAGAATGCAATGTGTCTCCACGGCATTAAGTGTATGTTTTAAACCCTAGTCAAGTCACTTGAAGTTCTTTCCCCTCTCCCCCAATACCAAGAAAAGAAAATATTACAATGACTTTTAAAGGTAGGGTTTCACCTCTATATTTTCAGCAGGGATTGAGAAATCACAATGTGTTATTTGTAACGAAGTTCTATCAGCAGAATCCATGAAGCCAAACAAACTGAAATGGCATTTTGACAGTAAGCATCCCACCTTTGTAGGCAAGGATATTTGGTATTTTCAGAACAAAACTGATGGAATCAAGAAAAGCAGACTTGATATTGGCGGAAAGTTCCACCAGCAAAACATAGCCGCTGTTGAAGCTTCATATATGGTGGCTATCAGAATCACCAAAGCCAAGAAATCTCACACCATTGCCGAGGAATTGCTGTTACCAGAAACAAAAGATATTGTTCAAGTCATGCTTGGAGATGATTTTTCTTCAATGTCAGTAATTAAATTCTGGATGAAGTATTTTCAATTGTATCCTGGACTGTCTGAGATTGTGTTGCGTCTACTTCCATTTCCAACAACATATCTGTGTGAAACCGGCTTCTCAAGCTTGTTGCTTATCAAGAGTAAATACCGAAATAGACTTGCTGCAGAAGATGATCTCCGTTGTGCTCTCACTAAGACTGAGCCGAGAATTTCACATCTGGTGAGAAGGAAGCAAGCACAACCTTCGCACTGATAGCATAGGCCTACTTTTTCTCTTAATCACGTGATGATGGGTCTCTTTATGAACGTGCAACCTCTCGGTGTAACAATTCAAACGCGTTCAATGTAACCAAAATGTTGGAATGTCCTTCTTTAACTAAACTCTCCAATCTTCTTCAATAAGACAGTCCACTATAGTTTTTTAAAACAATAAATCCTACCAGGAGGTCTCAGACTAGCACCGGCTCTGAAGACTGAATGTCTACTTTTTTGTTTGACAACGCTAACATTTTTGCCCTTCGTCAGTCTTTTTGAATTAAGCATATTAGAAACGTTGACTATAAAATCATAATAATTTTGAAATCAAATATTGTTACTTTTTATTGTGATTAATTATTGTGGTTTAAATAAGTAAATTTTATAAATAAAAACTTATTGCAAAGGCCTATAATATATTAATAATTCAACAAATGATTACAGCGACAATGCGCTAACGGTAAAGGAAGAGAGATGCATTTGGTTTTATCATTGGGGGTCATCACAAGTTGACCAATGGTAAAAGGGGTCACGGTACAAAAAAGGTTGAGAACCGCTGGTCTAGCTAGTCTACCCTTCCATATCACGCACTACAAGAGTCCCATTTTTTTCCTTTAGAGAGCTTCTGTGTTTGTCCCATACTTTTTTGAATTTAGATACTGTCCTCATCTCTACCACCTCCACTGGAGGACTATTCCATGCATCTACCACTCTTTCCACAAATAAATATATCCACATATTACTCGAGTCCATCCTCTTTCACCCTCATCCTATAACCCTTCATAGCAGAGCTTGCTTTCAATCAAAAGAGGTTCTCCTCCTGTGCATTTATGCCATGGAGGTATTTAAACTTCTCAATCATATCACCTCTGTCTGGCCTTTCCTCTAAAGTATACATATTAAGGTCCTTAAGTCTGTCCTCATATACTTTATAATAAAGACCATTAACCATTTTAGTAGCCACCATCTGCACAGACTCACCTTTTGAAGGTGTGGTCTCCAGAATTGCACACAATACTCCAAATGAGGTTGCACTAAAGACTTATATAGAGGCACTATCACCTCCTTTCTTCTGGGTAGCCATTCCTCTCCCTATGCACCCAAGCATCCTTCTAGCTTTTGCTGTTGCCTTTTCTACCTGTTTAGCTACTTTGAGATCATAAGACACAATCATGCCCAGGTCCTGTTCTTCTTTCATGGACAGAAGTACGTCACCCCCTATACTGTACCGCTCCCTTGGATTGTTGCAGCCCAAATGCATGACCCTACATTTTTTAGCATTAGATCTCAGCTGCCAAATTCTAGACCATTCTTCAAGCTTAGCTAGATCCCTCCTCATGTTATCTACACCTTCCTGGGTGTCTACTCTGTTGCAGATTTTGGTATCATCTGCAAAGAGACAAACCTTACCTGACAGCCCTTCTGCAATATCACTAACAAAGATGTTAGAAAGAATTGGACTAAGGACAGATCCCTGTGGCACACCACTGGTAACATCCTTCTCCTCAGAGTGAACTCCTTTTATCTGTACCCTCTGTCGCCTCCCACTCAATTTCTAACCTAAGCAGTAACTTTAGGATCCATCCCTAGGGCGCTTAGTTTGTTTATAAGTTGCCTGTGCAGAACAGTGTCAAATGCTTTACTGATATCTAAATATACCAGCTCCCTGGTCACCAAGTCAAAGAAATCAATCAGATTTGTCTGACAAGACCTGCCCCTGGTCAATCCACGTTGTCTCGGATTCGGCAATCTATTGGACTCCAGAAACCTCCCTATTTTATCTCTTTCAGCAGCGTTTCCAATAATTTACTCACCACCGAGGCTAAACTAACTGACCTGTAGTGTTCAAGCATATCCTTTCTTCTGCTTTTGTGTAAATGGATCACATGTGCCTCTCTCCAGTCCCCTGGCATCACCCTGACTGCAAAGAGGTATTGAAAAGGTCAGTCAGTGATGCTGTTAGAATGTTCCCAAGTTCCTTCAGTATTCTTGGATGTATCCCATCTGGTCCCATTGCTTTGTCCACTTTGAGTTTAGCTAATTCCTTACGAACACAGTCCTCGGAAAATCATTTGAGATGCCCCTCTCTTTTGTTCATGTTTGTGGATGTTGTCTGAGGTCCTGCTCCCGGCCGTTGATTTGTGAATACAGAGCAGAAATATTTGTTAAACAATTCCGCTTTATCCTCATCAACTTTTGCACATTCCTCACCTTCACCCTTGACAATTCCACTTTTGCCCGCCCTTAATATATCTGAAAAATGTCTTATCCCCCCATTTATTGCATTGGCTATTTCGTCTTTTTGTACCTTTGCTTTCCTGACTACTTTGCCAGCTCTAGGTTTTTCCAGATATGGATGCCTGTCTTCCTCTCTCTGTGATCTCTTGTATTTCATGAAGTCCTCCCTCTTTTTCTTCACCCTTTCAGCTACCTCTTTTGAGAACCACAGCAGCCTCCTTTTCCTTTCCCTTTTGTTTACCATTCTAACAAAAAGATTGGTTGCCCTTAAAATATCCCCTTTCAGTTTTGCCCACTGTTTTTCTACATTCCCCAGCTGTTCCCATCCCACTAACGCTCCTTGAGATATTGACCCATCTTGGCAAAGTTAGTTTTCTCAAAATCTAAGACTCTTGCTTTTGAATGGATTTTATCAACCCTTTTCCTAATACTGAACCACACCATCTGGTGATCACTGGATGTGAGATGATCTCCCACTATAACATCAGAAACACTTTCCCTATTGCTAAGCACCAAGTCAAAATGGTCCCTTCACATGTGGGTTCTGTTGCCAATTGTCTGAATACTTATTCCTGTAAAGAATCCAGGATCTGCTAGGTACATATGACCTAGATTGGCCACTGTTGGAAACAGGATACTGGGCTTGATGGACCTTGGTCTGACCCAGTATGGCATATCTTATGTTCTTATGTCCTTGCTTCTAGATGACACTGCCACAGGGATGCACCAGTCAACATCCGGCATATTGAAATCCTCCATCAGTAGCACTTCTCCTTTCCTGGCAATGCTGCGTATGTCTTCTATTAAATCTCCATCCATGTCTTCTCTCTGTGATGGAGGTCTGTATATCATGCCAATGCAAATGGATTTATCTTCTTTCTAGTTTAACCCACAGTGCCTACTCTCTCCCTTTTAAGCCCTGTATTTCCATAGCTTTAATATTATTTTTTACATATAGTGCCACTCCTCCTCCCCTTCTTATCTTGTCCATTCTGAATAATGTATAGCCTGGTATAGTTATACTCAGTCATGGTTGTCCATGAACCATGTCTCTGTAACTGCCACTTAATCCAAGTCAGCTTCTCGCATTAAAGCCTCAACATCTGGGATCTTATTTCGCATGCTACAGGCATTTATAGACACTGCTTTCCAGATGTTGCCCATTTTACTTATTTCTATAAAGGTATTTAATGTTTCACTTACCTGGAGGCTTTCATTTACAGGGGGTTTTCTTCACCCATCCCCAATGAATCTAGTTTAAAGCCCTCTTCAGTAGATTAGCTGGTGTGCTACTGAAGACATGTCAATCCTTCTTGTACAGATGGACTCCATCTCTGCTCTGCAGCCCTTGGAACATCATCCCTTGGTCCAGGAAACCAAAACGCTCTCGATGACACCATCCACATAACTGTGCATTCATCTCTAGTAGGCGAGCTTCTCTTCCCTGGACTTTACCCTCAACAGGGAGGATTGAAGATAACACCACCTGCACTTCTATCTGCTTCACCCTCTGTCCCCTTGATATGCTCAGAGGGATACCTGGCAGTATCATTTGTGCTGACATGGATGAGCAACATTGGATAATAGTCAGTAGGCTTGATGAGTCTCAGCAAACTCTCTATCACATCTTCGATTTTGGCACCTGGCAAAGCAGCACACCTCTCTGGACATCAAGTCTGGTCGGCAGATGGATGTCTCAGTACCCCTCAGAAAAGAGTCACCAACCACCACTACCCTTCGCTTCCTAGTGGTCACTGATTCAGCAACTTTGGGGTGCTCAAGCTCTGATTCTTCCCTTTCCTGGCAGACCATTACCAGCAGATAAACTGATTTTTCTTTCATGGGACTGGAAAAACACGAAAGCAGCATTCTGGACTTTCTGCTGTAAGGGAGTGAGCCATTCAGTTCCCAACATACAACACCAATGTTGATCTCATCTCCACTCCTTTGTGGATGATGCCGCAGAGACAGCTGATGCTGCCCTACACCAGGACTGTTGCCAGGTCATGCCAAAGGGCCTGACGCTGTTTGTCCCTTTATGGGGACAAGAGAGTGGACGGGTTAGTTTATTCAGTTTTGGCATTTCTAATTTTGTTTTTAGTTTCTTGAGTGCATATTAGTTTTTTGGTTGCTTTCATTTTGTAAGTATTGTGTGCTTATGAAGATGTGTTAAGCTTCTAAATCTGTGTATGGAGGAGGGCATTATGGGGCAGATAGGCTTGTTAAGAAGTTAAGTATTCTGCCAGAATATGACCAACCTGATGTATTCTGAGATTAAGGGGAGGTCTGAAGAGGACTAGAGCATCTGTATAAGAATATTCTTATTGTAATACATGGTCCATCAGTAATAAGATTGAGATATGCATGATTTGATAAGTGATCACCATTTGGATATATTCGGCATATTACAAAATAATGGTATTCTGTGGCTGATAGCAGAACTTTTGAATTCCTTTTGTTTTCCCTGTCCCCCTCCTTCTGGTTATACCAATGAACATAAACCTAGAGGTGAGAGAAAGGGAGGGGTATCCTTCTTGCATTGTGAGCAGCAATTGTGAAGGCGTTGGTATTCTTTCTGGGAACTGGGTTTTGGTGTTAGTCTATCATCCCCCTGGCCCAGCAGCCATTGATCCTCTATTGTTGGGAAAATTCATTATTGCTTTTTCAGTTAATTTAGAACAGGTAGTTACTGTAGGAGATTTTAACCATCATGGGGATGGAATTACTTTGGCCATAGTAGATTCTTTGTTGAGTGCAATGTAAGCTTTGGGTTTTATACAATATGGGGGTCATTCCGATCCTCGTTTAGCAGGTCTGGACGTCTGATCCAGACGTCCAGACCTGCTAAATGCCTGGATCGTGCTGCCAGGGACAGAGCTCCCCACACGTATAGCGTACTTGTGCAGGGAGTTCTGTTCATGGGCAGGAGGGGTCGGGCCAGGGGACAAGCAAGGGCAGGCAGTAGGCAGTGCCTGACTGCGGACATCCAGTGCCGATTCTGAGATCATTCCTGTACGTCCAGGGTCGGACTGGTAGACGGGGGACTTATTACACCTCAGAGGTGGAATAAGTCCCCCTGGATGTGGGTGGACCTCTGAGTCCAGTGGAGACAAAGAGGTGAGGGGTACAGAGGGTTGCCCATAGCCTGACCCTGGCCACGGAAGGCTGTATTGGAGGATTGGCTGCGGGGAAAGAAGTTTGTCATTAGTGGCCTGTGATCACAGCTCTATTCAAGAGCCACGATGGCATGGCAACAGGACGCTATGCCACCATTGCTCCATTCAGGAGTCTGGCTGGGCTAACTGGGGATCTGTTGGGCATCCGCCCTGAGAGAATTGGGGGTCTGGCCTGCACATTCAGGCCAGTAGACCCGATTCTGTTCCCACGAGCACGTCTAGCCTCCGTGGGATGAGAGTCGGGTGCTACCGCTTCACGCCCAGACTCTGTCAGGCTGTACAGGGGCAGGACGTGCAGAATAGAATTGGCCTCCACATGTTTAAGCCCCACACAGTAGTGGGCGTACATTAAATTTATTTTATTTTTCATGAGAATGGCTACAAATGACTGGGTCAGAAATCTTGTTCACTAACAACTGTGCCCTGGTCTGACCATTCTTGTCATAAGAACATAAGATGTGCCATACTGGATCAAACCAAAGGTCCATCGAGCCCAGTATCCTTCCAACATATTTGCACCCAGTCACTCATATTGCCCAAAATGTGCAGCAGGCTTAGAGAAGCTGCCTAGGAGGAGAAAGCAGAGAATCAATGTCTGTGCAAACTTTGCAAGTGCCCCACAAACATGGAGGAAAAATAGCTCAGACTGTGAAAGAGTTTCCAAGAGCTGTATGTGCAATCAAGCTTTCCAGATCATCAGATCCAAGAGCCTCACGGAGCAATTGTGAGGACCTTTGTCTATAGAAGCCACCAGATCTTAGGAAGAGAAGGAACCCAAGCACCTATCCTAATGCTCAAGACCTTTTCTTGAGGGGGTATGCAGTGGTACTGAGAACCAAAAGCTTTTTCAACTGACCCATAGTCCTCATGTATTAATGAAAGAGTCCTGATACCTTTTTTTCTAGGAAAAATGCACTGCACTAAATATATACATACACATAAAAGGCAGTAATGGCTCCACAGAGCTTACGATCTGCTAAAAGACAGAAGAATCTGTGGACTGGGGAATTCTTAAGGGAAATGATTAAAATACACATGTGTGTAGATGGGGGGGGGGGGGGAATTAGGGCGTTAGGATCTAAGAACAGCCTCAAAGAGAGAGTTTTGGGTTGCATAGTAAATTAGAAGCACTGGAAAAGGTGCATAGGAGTAAAAATCTGCAATTCTTGAATTTCTCGCTGTCTCACTTATCTGCTGAAATTTTACTGTCTCAGGGCAGTTTCTCCAAATGGTTTAGTTTTGCACATGAACAAACAGGCTTAACAGGTGTAAACTACAATTTTACCACCAACACCCATCACAAAAATACTCCCTTGTAAAATATCCTTTCATTGTCTTTTCATCAATAAAGTAATTATTTTAATTGTATGAATTTTTTTAGACTTCCTAATAGGGGAAACAACCTCAGTTAGTCCCTAGAGTCCATTACTGGATCAATGAATTTCTCAAAGGAGGGTACCAATCCTCATCGGTCTAAAAACAACCCTTGTTTTTTTTTAATTGCCTAATTTCAAAGTCAACTTATTAATTATTTGACAAAATCCTCATTCCATAAGATCTTGAAAAAAAAAATCAAAACAATTTTTGAAAACGTGATCACCATTATCTGTGTATGTTGGCAGATTTCAATGACTAACTCACACCCAAAGTGTGCAAAAGCTGTGCTATTGCAGGTGAGTGCTGAACCATATCTTGAATCCACTTCGGGTCATTCACCCAACATGGCCCCATTTCACCTTATGGCTGCTTCAGAGATATGGCCAGATGTCTAAAGAAATTAGGATAAAAAGTGTATTTAAAAATTATACAATCATTTTGGACAGCTATATTTATGTTCATTTTAAACTCATAATTGATTTACCGATGATAGTAGTGAACTCCATTAAACACTAATTAGCACCATATAATCTAAATTCACAGTCAAAAACATTTTGTGTATATTATCCTTACTCTTAAGAGTACAACCCAAATTTAACATTATATTGTTTAGGTGTTTCTGAGCAATTAGTCCCATATGGCTAGCTTTCTTTTCAATGAAAGTTCTACTGGCGGGTATACCTCAAGAATCTCTATCATGGGCATTAAGGGCTCAATACTGCCACTGCCTGGTTAGAAGTGGGAATGCCCTCTACACGCCCCGAAGCTTACCTGTTAGCATCGGGCTGTATAATAATGGCACCCACGGATATTCAGCGGCACTTACTCTGCTAGTGCTACTGAATATCCAACATAGCAACATTTACATGGTTTGCAAGTCTGCAAAACCTGTAAACGCCTTTGAAAATCCCCCCAAAGATCTTATTTTTGTGGTCAAAATATTTTTCTGTTTCCTGACTTTGGTTCATACCACTCAAGCTAGAAGGAAATTGTTCCTTTCCCATCTTGCATAGATTTTGACCCCAGGGGGTACTCTTTTCTGAGATTCTCTTGTAAATGTCTTGTTTTGTTTCAGGGGAATACAGTAATTACATATTTATGGAACCTTTGCATTTGGAAAAGTTTGTTTGATCACAATATTGCTTCAAATTCAGTAGGGGGTTTGATTTGTATGTGAAACCAAATTTAATAATAGCTGCCTGTAATTTGGGGTTTGTATCCTCTATGATTAAATTTCTTTTTATTTAGACTGTCTCTCGTTGAAGTGGGCTATTTCTCAATTCCATGTTTTTTCTTTTTCTTAATGTATTAATTTACTTTATTTGTGTATCATGGATAAAGAGAATTTCTTTTCTTCTTTTGGATTGTAAAATTTTAAAATCATAATAGAAAACCCCCCTAAAGGTGCATATATAGCAAATAACTAAAATTAAGTAATTGGGATACAAAAGTGGTAAAGAGAGAAGTAAAAGGAGTTGGTATAATACCTAAATTGAGAGAAGAATAAGAAGTGATCTGCCTGTGGCCAATTGTGATAAAAAGGAGTTAACTACTTGTATCCTAGTCCTTCTGTCAATTGTTAATGTTTATTACTAACTCTAAAGTTTAAATAAACCCTTGCTTAGAACACCATTTCTGTCCTGGACTGTTAGTGGTGTGAGAGTGTCAAGGCCCCCCTGGTTTATGCCAGTCCCCACCAAAAAGAACCCTGATACTTAATCCATGAGCTCCAGATTAAAGATTGAGTAAAAAGCTCATAGGATTCATGTCACACCCTCTCTACTTGTCAGCCAAGCTGCTAGAAGCAGTTGTGAGGACCACACAGAAAGAGGGGTGAGTTACACTTATTTAGGCAAGGGATTTTTTCACAGTTATTTTTAGCTTTGCTGCTGTAGTGCTCAGTTGTACAGCTTGAGAGAGAGCCTGTGACCTGGAGCATTTTTTGCCTGCATCTGCTATTTTTGGCCCCAATTGTAGCAGGTATGCCCAGGAAACCTTTTTTTTTACAGCATGTTGGGATTCCCCCCCCCCCCTCCCAAGGGGAACTCTGGGCCCAAAGCCATTTCTGTGACATTTGAGATGGCTGGTTGGTGCCAGTGGAGATGGAGCCTGGCCTCAATCAGTTGATCCTGGGAACCCTCTGTGGGTCCTCTTTTTCAACCAGCTTCAACTGCAGTTCCTGAAATAGCTGGAAGGCTGTTTCCAGTCTCTTGGTAGCCCCCTTTGCAAAGGTCTGAGGCTCAGGCCTCCCTTACAGGGAGACCTATGGCCCTTAAGAATCTCTGTCATGGGCATTAAGGGGTCAAGGCCCTTTCTTCACCCTTGTACTCGTCCTTCCTTCTGGGAGCCCCTCCTTATCCCCTTTGGGGATTGATTGAGATGCTGAAGAGAATTATCTTGTCCAGAAAATAAGTCTGAAGAAGCCGGGGTCATTCCACTGGTGGGAGGCTAGAATATCCATAATCTGCCTATTTTGCAGAAGCAGTGGCATACCAAGGATGGGGCGGTGGGTGAGGCCCACCTGGGGTGCTAGACAGGAGGGGGTGCACCCCCACCAGGCCCACAGAAGCAGCATGGCAGACTTACCAAAAGGCTGGTTGTCTCTGTGCCTCATACTCCATGGCCCAGCTGGTCGTCTGTCCCAGTCGAAGTCTCGTGAATCGTGAGAATTCTGCCGGGAGAGAAGAGCAGCCAGGCCACAGAGCACGAGGCACCGCAGCAAGCCAGCTTTTTAGCAAGTTTGCTGTGCTGCCTCCTTGGGGCCTGACTGGAGGGGGTGGCGTGCATCACAGCATGCAGTGCAAAGGAAGGTGCTGGTAGCATGGGGGGGGGGTATCCGTACCAAATGCTGGTGGGGCAGGGAACACCACTGTACAGAATGGTCTTTTATGGCTTTCCTGAAAATCTGACTGGCTTAGGTGTGCTCTGAGGACTAGGTTGAAAATCATTGCTCTACCTTATCCTATCCAGCAGCACATAAGGTATCAGGGCAGCTCCCTCCCCCAAAATGGGCCCTAAGATCCTGTCTTAGCTGTATCCTTAACTCCCAGGGTGAGCTGAATCAGCTTCTTGTGCTCTCTAGTGTGGGATCCTGGTCATAGCTATGGCAAAGCATATGACCATCCCCTATGGAGAAAGGTCCTGCACTCAAAGTGGCTCACATTCAGAGGGTCGATGCCCTCCCTAAGAAAGCCTAAGGCAACTGGTGCAGAGGCCATCAAGCAGTGCTGTGTGCAGGTTTGGTGTCAAGTCCTCTTATGATGTATCCAGCCACTGCCAGATGGCCTGGAGGCTACAATGGTGGCTAGTGCCTTCTAAGACTTGATCAGATTCTCTTCCAAGTCCATGGTGCAGTGATAGCCATGAACACATAAGAGCTGAGCTCCCACTTGCTCAGATCTACAATGTTCCACTGCCTTTTGGGTCCTGCGCATGGAACGGGAAGCATTTTGGAGAAAGCTACCCTGAAAGTTCTGGATTTCAACTTCCTACCTAAAAGCCTAAAATTAGCCTCCAGAATCTCCCTACCACATTTTCCTCTGTCATTGGTACTGACATGTACCAAGACAGCAAAATCCTCCCCATCACTATCTAAGACCTTGTCTAGGTAGCTCGTGAGGTCCGCTACCTTCGCACCAGGCAGGCATGTTACCAGGTGATCCTTATGTCCACCAGCCACCCAGCTATCTAGTTTATTATTATTATTATTTATTTATTTATTTAGCTGTATTTATATCCCGCTTTTCACCGGGTCAAAGCGGTCAATTGGGGGATACATTTAACACGAGGGGATATGAGACACATACACTAATACTTACAGGGAACATGGGCAATGGAGGGTTAAGTGGCATGCCCAAGACCACAAGGAGTGCCTACAGGACTAGAAATCCCAGTCCCTCCGGCCTGAGATTGCTGTCCCCAGGTGGGACTTGAACCTCCGGCCTGAAGTACCTTGTCCTAACCACTAGACCACGCCTCCCTACATGCCTAATGATCTACATCTACATGCCTAATGATCGAATCACCAACTATAATGGCTATCCTAACCCTTCCCTCATGGGCACTTGGCCCTGGAGAAACTTCCTCGGTGCGAGAGGGTTTTACATCACCTGGAGGACAGGTCACTTCCTGCCACACCAGGGTGATGCTGTCCTGTCACGTGACCTCTCTCCTCCATGGCAACAGGGATGCTGCCAGACTGGAAGTGGTACTTCAGAACTATATCCCTGTAGGTCTCATCTGTGTACCTCTCTGTCTTCCTTATGTCTTCCAAGTCTGTTACTCGTGCCTCCAGAAATCGGACTTGTTCCCTGAGAGCAAAGAGCTCCTTGCACCTTGTGCACTCTTGTTCCCTAGTAAGGTGAACGTAGTCACTATGTTGTCCTTCTTTATAGTCAGGTCTAAACAAGGGCTTAGTCTTGAACTATCTCAAGGTTCAGGTGGCAACCCTGATGTGCTATAGGGGTTGCATCCAAGGGATGTCCTTGGCAGTGCACCTTAATGTCTCCTGCTTCTTCAAGGGAGCAAAACATATCAGACCACCAGTGTGTCTGGTTATTCCTTAGTGCAGGCCTCTCTCTGGTGTTTGAAGGTGCTGAAGGGGCCTTCGTTTTAGCCTATTCGCAAGGCCTTTCTCAAGGTTTTGATTCGTAAGGTGGTATTCCTGGTGGTCAAAATGTCTGAAAGACAGGTGTCAGAGATGTAGGCCTTATCCTGCAGAAAGCTTTTCTTGGTTATCTCAGCAGCCTTTGTTTCCTTGGGGATTGTGTGTCCTTTCTTCCAAAGGTGCTGTTCTCCTTTCCTCTTAACTAGACTGTTTATTTATTTATTTATTTATTTATTTCAACTTCTTATATACCGCACTCTTTGACATCAGCGCGGTTTACAAATAACAGAAAGGAACCAGAACAACAGGCTGTTTGGTATTACATATAACAGGAGTATCAACTTGGATAACATGGGAGAACTATTTACATGGAGTATATAATCTATTAGCTAGATAGCATGCTCGAACTATTTACATAAAATTAGCAGGGATGCTTGGAACAAGAGGGATATTGTGGATTGTACTAGGGTGAGGCTGTTATGTTACGGTTCATGTGGGGTAGTATTTGATGAAAAGGTGCAGTTTAAGGGCCTTTCTGAACTGGGTTAGGTCGGTTATGGCGCGGAGATCAGGTGGGAGAGGATTCCAGTATTTTGGTGCGCTAAACATGAAAGCTCTGTTTGATGTTGATAGGCTGCACGTTGTTATAGCCTTTGGGGTTGTTAGTGAGTTTAATGCTGCATGTCTCCTATTTCTATTTGATGGGACGGATTGGATGAGTTTAGTAAGTGATGTGGACGATAAACCATTTAAGGCCTTAAAAGTGAGAATGAGGGTTTTGAATGTAAGTCTTCCGTGTATAGGGAGCCAATGGAGCTGTTTGAGGATAGGTGTGATGTGTTCACTTCTGGCCGCTCCTAGAAGAACCCTGGCAGCGGTGTTCATTGCGAGCTGCAAGGAGCTTATGGTGGATTGTGGGAGTCCTTGTAGAATGGAATTGGCGAAGTCGAAATGCGGCAGTATCAGAGCTTGGTAGATGGTTCTGAAGTCTTCGTGGTCTATTAGGGGACGCAGGTGTCTGAGAGTGCGTATTTTGAAGTATACAGATTTTACGATATTGTTTATGTGTGATTTCATATCGAGCCTATGGTCTAGTGTGACTCCGAGGTATTTTATAGTGTCCTTGGTGTCTAGGTCAGCTCCCTTGACACTTATATGTGGTGGTGGGGTGAAGTTGGGGTCTCTTGTGATAAAGAGAACCTCAGTTTTCTTATGCTGAATGCGGAGGTTCTGTGACAGGAGCCATTGTGAGACTGCATCGAAGCAGTTTGTTATAGGCAATAAATCCATTTGCATTGTGGAAAATGGCATGTAGAGTAGCATATCGTCGGCGTATATCATACATTTCACATTGAAGGACCTGATGATATCGCAGATAGGCTGCATATAGACGTTGAACAGGAGGGATGAGAGTGAGGACCCCTGCGGAACGCCTTGTCTTTGGTGGAAGAGTTTTGATTCTCCTGTTGCGGATTTGACGTATTGCATTCTGGTGTCGAGGTATGATTTACACCATTCAAGTGCTGAGTTGCAGATGCCTTTTCCTTTCAGTCGACCGAGGAGAATCTCGTGATTTACCGAGTCAAACGCTGCTGCTATATCCAAGAAGATTGTTGCTCTGTCTTTCTCCTCAGAGGGGATTTTCAGAGGAGCATCTTGCTATGTCCAGTGGATGTACAGAGGGTGTTTGATCAAGTATCTGCAAATTTCGAATACTTTCTTCTAGTCGGATCATCTTTTTGTCCTTGATGATCTGAGGAAGGGCTGGCAGTGGCCAACTCCTCTATTGCCCACTGGGTTAAGGAGGCCATTGGATCAGCATGCCTTCTGCTGGTAAGCAAGTGCTGGAGGGAATCAAAACTCCCTCCACTAGGGTGCAACCCTCCTTCTGGGCAGAGTTCACCTTGCTGTCTCCAGAAGACAGCTTCAAGGTGGTTATCTGGTTGTCTCTGGGCATCTTTTGTAAAGCATTACAAGTTGCTTGTAGAAGCTGGAGCAGATGGTGTCTTTGACAAGGCAGCTCTGTCCAGAATGACATATTCATTCTGCCCTGGATCCTGACTATTTGGGTACATCCCACTGGTCTTAGCAGCATAAGGAAGGAGAAATTTTACCAGAGAAGTTTTATTTCCTTGAATACTGCTAGACCAGTTCAGGACCCACCATGAAAGAATCCTATTACAGGTTGGGAAACCCCGCTGCCTTTGACGCAGAGTTAATTCTGGTAAGAAAGCCAACTACTTGTGTATGTTATTTGTGGTAAAGTTGAATTGTTTGTTATTAATGTTCTTTGTTTTGAGTCTTTTGAGTCTTTTTTTCTGCCTATGTGCTTGAAACAATGTGTGTACTTTTATACCGGTCAGTATTTTATTTTGTGGAGGAGTAGCCTAGTGGTTGGGGCAAGGTACTTCAGGCTGGAAGGTCGGGGGTTCAAATCCCACTAGAGGACAGCAACCTTGGGCTGGAAGGACTGGGGTTTCTAGTCCCACAGGTGCTCCTTGTGGTCTTGGGCAAGCCACTTAACCCTCCATAGCCCGTGTTCCATGTAAAATAGTTATCTCCAAGTTATAATGCCCTGTTCAATGTAATTTCAGTTTGTTCAATGTAAACCGCACTGATGCAGAATAGCACGGTATATAAGAGAATGTAAATAAATAAATAAGAGGCCATTCATGCATCTATGTGACCACTTATGTGCATAAATGACTAACATACAGACATTTACATGCATTGGTAGCACCTAAAACCTAGATGCCTCCTTCCTATGAGTCTAATCGGCTGCTATGATCTCAAGGAGCCTGTCTGTTGAGGGTTTCTTTCCTTAAAGAAAATCTATCAGCAAGGATTAAAGTCCCATTTTATAGTGGCTGGCCCTGATTTATGGAATGTGCTGGCCATGTCAGTGATGAGCAGGAATTTTGGTGTTTCCATAAACAATTGAAAGCTTAGCTATTTGTGTGAGCACTTACTAAGCCTTAATTTTATTTGTTTGGTTTTATCAATTGTGTGTTTAATTGTATTGATATGATGTCTTTATTTTCTACTTTGACTGAAGTTGACAAAATATGAATAGTTTTAAATAAATACTCACTACCTTATCAAAATCCGTGCTCATTGGATCTTGTATTGTCCACTTGGACCTGGCCTTCACTCTCCTCAAGATCTTGCGTCACAAACTAGGAGTGGCTTGTTGCTCCCTGGAATTTGCACTCATGACAAGGGATCTGATTCTCACATTCTGGGCTTGGACTCGCAACTCAAAACAAAAATGTTACTTCCAGGGTTCTGCAATCACTGCCTGAGGCCCAATCCTAGGGTGCTAACTGCCCGGTTTTTGGTTAGCCTGGCCAGTTTTGAGGACAGCATCTGGCAAAGCAGAAAACCAGCTGGATTTCTGTTGATTGTCTGGTCCAGCTCGGAGGTGGCTACTGCATCTGTATGTCACAGCTGCCTTCAACCTCTGCTCTCCACCCTCTAACCTTAGCATGTCATCAATCTTCTCCCTCTCATGGGTGGACTTACCTGAATGCATCACCCTTGGACCTGTGGAGGCTTATTAAAGAGAAGAAGCATGGGCCTTTGAGCTGAAGACTCAGCCATGTCCTGCCCCGTGCGAATATCCTGTTTTAGTGGGTCCTGCACTTCTTCTCTGCCATAGATCCAGGGGTGATGCACACTGGTCAGTCCACCCATGAAAGGGGAAGGTTGATGCTGCACCGGGGGGGGGGGATGTTTGGAGCCCTGGGAGGAGTGATACTGGACCAAAGGAGGGAGAGGGGGAAAGTTGGATGACACCTGCTGAACCACCGAGGGAATGGGAAGACAGAAGGGATGCTGGACATGGGTGGTAGACTAGGGGATGCTGGACAAGGGGGTGGGGCTGAGGAGACAGAGAACAGATGCTGGACATTGGGAGGATGCAGAGATGCTGGGGAAAGGAGAGAGGAGAGATTCTGGACAAGAAAGAGGGGAGAGTTTGTGAATGATGGGTACATAAAAGGCTTGGGAAGGAGAAAGAGATGAGAAATGGGAGGGATGGAGTGAGATAAAGAGATGGAAATCTGTAGACATATGTATTAAATATTGCTTCTGTCTAGTTACACATCCTGTAGACCACCTTGGATGAATTTATTCAAAAAGACATCCAGGAAATCTTTACAAAATATATCTTTTTGCTTTCTGGTATTTTTTTTTGTTTTGTGATTTATTTTTTTTCGCCAAGCTTTTTTAATGTTCCGGACACCAGCAGGTTTCTAAATTGCTTATGTGTTTAGTTTTGAGGCACTCATATTACTATACTGTATCTGATATGAAGTTTGCAGCTCCTTTATAAAGGAAGATGGCCCTGTTTTGGCTGAAAACTTATCCATTTTATTACTTCATGTGCCACAAGAATCTTGTGCTCCTATGCATTTTAGTAGAGATTTTAAGTTGCTCTGATAGAGTGGTAAAACTAGGTGCTCGGATTATTCTGAAATAGACCTCTCAAATTCCATAAAATGGATTGCACAAGACAAATCTTGAAAAGCAACTTTTCAGCCTAAAATCTTTATCTGATTTTGGATGCAAACTACCACTTAAAGGGAAAGAAGCATGGACGAGCTTTCTCTTCAGTGTTCTTCAATCCCCAACAAGGCTGGCAGGGAGAAGGAAAAAAGATTCCCCCCCCCCCAAAAAAAAAATTGCTGATAGTAAGGATATTCTTTAGATGTTTGCCTCTTAATGGCAAAGTGAGCAATCCTATCTAGCAACATCATGTTCCAGGTGCCAACGTGGCCATAACACTGGGAACATTTTTACACAGGAGTAGCAGTAGCCAGGACAAAAAGAAGCCTTTCTCAGCTTTCCACTCCAGGTGAGTGATTAAAGAGGGAGGGTTCAGGGATTAAGAGAGTGCTTGGGGGAGGGGGGGACTTCTCTCCTCAAGGAATTACCCTATCCCTGAGCCATTCCTTCCTAAGCACTCACCTAATTCAAGTTCCTCCCCCCACGGTCACTTCAATCAAGTCTTCCCCGAAGCAATCACTTAATCCCTCAACCCACCTTCACTCATCTAATCCTTCGGTCCTCCTCCCATGGAAAGGATCTGTCCTTTTTGTAAGATCAAGAACTTATTGGAACCCTTTTCATGAAGCCTTTCTGTCTTTTAGATGTATTCAGTGCAGCCCGAGAAAGGAGGCAGCTAGCAGCTGCAAGACAGAAGAGGCAAGCAGTAATTTAGTCCTCTTTCTTCTTCTAGTTGTAGCCAGTGATGATGCTTCCTGTATGGTTAAACGTGCTATTCAAACCGCATATGCTCAGTGCCCTACACAGCGCCACATGGTTTAAATCACATTGAATCATGCAGAGCAGGGATGGAGGTGGAAGTGGAACTGCTGGCAGGGCTGTAGCCTGAAAGAAGTGCAAAGCACAGCCCTGGATCGGGGAAGGGGTGGTGAACATGTTGCCTAAAGCTGGGGTGGCAATGCTTGTACTGCAGGAACCAGTGGCTGCATACAGCACAGCTGCAGGAGGGAAGGAAAAGGCCCCTGTGGTTGAGGAAGTGAGCCGGTGAGGCAGGCTGTGCCCTTACGCTTGTGCACCCCTCATTGACTCACTTCTTAAGCCAGCCTTGCCGAAGTCTTGGTGTTTACCTGCCTCTAGTCATTGGTTTCCTTCTGCAGAACCGTCCTTGGTCTGTGCCTCGTCGCATTTCTTTTAGTTAGACCTAAGCAGTTTTGGGGCATACTCCTATCAACCAAGCCAGCCAGCTAGAGAGACAGAATAATGTACTGTTCCTCCATTGTCTCCCAGCCTCCTCCAACATCCTGCCAGTGCTGGAATCCTAAAATTTTACATCTCTAAATCCTCCCATTCGCAATATAAAGAGCTTTAAATAGCTCTCTGGAAGGATGCACCCACTGACAGTGATGAATTTTTTAGCCCGACCTCATTACATTACTTTAAGCACAGGTCAGAGCAGGAACAGGGACTCCAAGCTTGTCCTCATAGTAATGATGGATAGAGCTTTTTGGAGTCCTTCTACAAGCAGACGTAGTCTGTGATGCTATCAGCTCAGGTTCAATTATATGTAAGTGAGCAGATGACTGAACACCACTGCTTTTTCTGTGGACACAAGATGCATGCATCCAGTACCTAAAGAACGGTTATTTTCAAGCTGGTGTTAAGCAGCAAACCTAATACAAGGACAGTACTAGATCTGGCAAGATGCTAAGGCTATTCTTGACAGCTTGAAAAAGAACCTCAAATCCTAGGCCATCTTTAAGAACTACTTTTCATTTCACTAGGATAAAAGCAGAATCAAGTTTAGAGGAAAAAGAAACGGCTAGGAGATTGAGAAAGGAACTAGCCAACAAGATACGTTTTTTTTATAAATGGCAGTAATCTAATCAGCAAAATATATTGGTGAATGCAAGCACTTGGTACCATTTTATAAAGCTCTCTTACGGGGACAGTAACTCTTCAGATGTGTAAAAGCATAGGCATGCTTCAGAAAATCTCTTTCAGATTTCATATACAGTAAATATCTGTACTTTCGAGTTGCACATTTATTGATAAGGGCATCTTCATGGGGATGACATTTCTGTCCCTTAGAATTCATCTGATTCTGCTGTTGCTCGTCACCTGCCTGCATTATCCTCAGGTTATGGTCTTACAATCATTTCCACAAGAACAGATAATTTATGTCAAAAGAAGATGAACATTAATACAGGCAGGGGTAAGCAGCAGGAACAGATGACTTTTAAGCAACATAGATACGGTTTCTATTAAATCATTCTTGGAAGAAAATAATATCTGCTTGTCAAAGTAGCTCTTCGAAACCCATTGCAGCATGATGCTTTTTCAATTTGGAGCAGAGGGGCAATTTGTAAAGCATGCCATAGAAAATGCCATCCAAGTATAAAAGCCCTTAGGTTTGTAACCGCTATGGGCCTTGATTCAGCAGTTTCTAGAAATATACAGAATAAAAATGATCACTTGCAGTGGGATTAAATATTCTATGATCATGCATGTTTTGTTGCAAAACCTATGTATTGTATGAGATCCTGAAGTTAACAAGGCAATGGTATGACCCAAATGGATTGGAACGCAAACCAAGAATTTTTGTTTTGTAAAGCATTGCTTCAAGGTTGTTCAGTATAGGTGAGGATCTAACTACGGAACTGATGTAATAAAGTGCAATAGGCCGCAAATTTCAAGCCAGTGATTTCATGGCCCCTATCCCACGGACACTTTAAAAAAAATTGGCAGCACCAGTAATGAAGCCAGAAACTAAAAGTAATATCTAAAACACTCCAATATTCTCACCAATCTTCATAGCACAAAGTCTACTAGTGAGGTAGAAATCGCCTACTGCACTCTTATCTCTAGCAAAGCAGAGGAAGAGAAGTTATCTCTAGCAAGCAGAGAGAGCAGTAGGACAAAGGAATAGGGGAGGGACAAGCATGTACCAGGGTATGACTTCACCAAGAGGGGTGTATCCTTTTCACTTAACCCTTCCAGCTCTCAGCCCTGCCTGGATTTCTACCTCATTCCCCACTTTTTAAGGGGAAAATTTGCCTTGTAGTGAAGGAGGCCAATTTTTCCTCATAGCAGTTGATCTGACTGTGGAAGGGATTTGTATTTGCATACTGCCATCACATGGGCAGCAGTTTTCCGCTCCACATGGTCTCAGTGGTGGAGGTAATAAATTGGATAAGGATAGGGATACAGCATGGCAGGATGACACATAGCAGGAGAATAAGGAGAACCCCTATCACTAGGGTTTTAAGTCCACCTAACCAATTGAACCATTCCGCAAACCACCCAGCACCTATAGAAGGGGCGGTGAAATGATTGGCTAGATCACATAGGTCTTGAATAGAGCGTTCAATGGAAACACTCTCATCAGTGAGATTAAACCAACACATACCCTCAAACTCCTCGCAGCCATGATTTAACCGTAGGAGCAGAAAATCAATGGTCATCCTATTCTGCAGAATCACCGTCCGCAGACTGGACATCTCGTGATTCATAGTGGCTAGGATGGTTGAGGTAAGATTAATGGATTTGGCCAAGGAACAAGCAATACGGCTTACTTCCATTGCATTGTGTAAAGCTAACGCAGGTGCTCCTACAATGGATATTGCCAGTCCCAGTGCTGTCTGATCACTATAAGGTTCCACACTGGAATTACAGGTAGGGGGCATAGGTTTTGATCGAGGATAGCGTGAGTGGGAACTAACCTTACTAGGGGTATGAGAGAAAGCAGCAGTAGTAAGTCTGCCAAAAGTGCAAGGACCTCTAGTAGTGTTTATGGGAACATAAGTGTAAGCAGTTTTACCACATAACAAAAACCATCCTAAGGGAAGATACATTTCTGAGTAAGCATAAGATACCTTGGGAATAGACTTGCATGATAATACAGTGTTAGACACATTTAAAAAAAAACCTTCAGTTGCATTTACAAAAATAAAGCAATCTGTAGCTTTAAGTGTGGAGACAACCTGCAAGGAGAAAGGGGCCTTGTTAAAATAGGCTGAGGTAAGACGAGTAACACCAATGAAGTAGAAAAATGTAGAAAAGGTTAGCTTTGGCTGTTTGCAGTTCAGATTATGCATTACAGTAAACGTTTGCATTTTACACAAAGTAGTGGGTACAGCAATAAGGCATGTTGATCAAAAACTCCAGGCTGCGATGAGCTGCGTACACAAAAGTCTGAAGTATTCAAAGCATTCCCGGCAAGTAGTGTTACTACATTTATAGTTCCTGAGGCCAACAAGGGAAGGCCCCACATGAATGCCAGAACAAAAGTCAGCATGAGTAGGTGCATACCAACCATGGAGCTTATGCCCCACTAACAGTATCTGAAGATGACTCCTCAAGCTTCTCCGTGCGTAGACTAGCCGGCTTCCTGTATGCGGCTAGCGCAGGGCTCCGTCGTCTGCCGATTCCCTGGTTCTCCGCAGTGTGAGGCGTAAGGGATCCTAAGAATGTTCATGTGCTGTCCACTTATCATCCAAGTCAGGAGCAGCTTTCTTAAGATGAATATGATGAATCCACGGGGTAACCTCTGCGACCTTGACTGCAGTTGGTGTGGCTAGGAGAACTGTGTAAGGACCTCTCCAGGTAGGGCACAGTGGTTCATGTTTCCATTCCTTAATCCACACACAATCTCCCGGCTGGTGGGGATGGAGCGGCTCTGACAAAGAGATCCTTTCTAAGGCCCAGAATTTGGAAAAACTATTTTCTCTGGGTCTGTGCACATTAAACCGTTGTTTCCTTCTAAGACTCCTTGGGTGTTTCTTTCTTCACTCATCTATCTGCTACACTAGGAGGATGAATATCCTCTTGAACTAGAGAAAAAAACTCTGTGAAATTTTTATCACTCCTTAAATATTAGTTTTGAGTGTTTTAAATATTAGTTTTCAATAATCAAATTACACTCTAAGTGACCAATTTTTATTGCATGTTAGAAATTAAAAGTGGCAACTCAAGTGGGAGACGTTGCAGTCACCTTGCCTAAGGATAATGCAACTCATATTATTACTACTACTACTAGGCAAGCAACATTTTAGTTAAATACCTACTCTTAAGAGAGGGAAGAAAATAGAGGATCTCTCTCCATATGGGTTAGTTTTGTGCATACCATAACAAGAGTTAATCTCATTCCTAAGCCAGAGCATATTGGATATGACCTTAGTCTCTTAGACGTATTGCTAGTGCTTGTCTCAATACTTGTATTGCGCCTAGAAGAAAGCTTCCATCTGGAGTTTATATGATGTAATGTATATAGGCAATATATCAAGGCATGCATGGAAATTCTTTAATCAAGCCAGTGAAACCCAATATAGTTGGGCATTTTCTGTATCTTTCCACCATATTTTAGCAAGGAAGTGAGTCCCTCCCTGCTCTCCCGCACAGCCAGTCACCCGCCGCAGAGGAGGGGGGGGGGGGCGTGGCAGCAGCAGTATTTCCAAGGATGGCTGCTTTTTGCTGTCTCTTTCTTGCCCGCAACAGGCCATGTTCTTCAGCTCATATGGCCTGCCACTCCTGACCGCCTCCGACAGTAAGTTGCATCGGAAGAGGATCTGAAGCGGCAGGCCATGTGTGCTGAAGGACGTGGCCTGCCACAGGCAAGAAAGTGGGGCAAAAAGCTGCTGCTTTTTAAAATACTGATGCTGCCTGCCTCCCCCTCCTGAGAATTGGAGGCAGAAACCCTTGGGCCGGCCCTGATGGCTAGAATGACAAGGGAGATGGAAAGATACCTTTACGAGGCAAGGTTTAAAAGGTTAGGGCTCTTCAGCTTGGAGGGAAGATATGGTAGAGGTCTCTATAAAATAATGAGCAGAGTAGAACAAATAAATATGAATCTGTTGTTTACTCCTTCAAAAAGTATAAAGATAGGCGACATGCAATGAAGCTATTAAGTAGTGTTTTTAAGTTCTGGAATTTATTGCCTGAGGATGGAGTCGGGGCCAACCCAAGGGCTTCTGCCGCACCAACACAAACGCTGGACTATCAGGAGCAATGTTCAGTTGCAGAAATAGATCTAGTCTCCTTAATATTGGCAAGAGCTCAGAAACTGTACCATAGACTGGAGCTCATGTGTGGCCACTGCAGATGGAATCTGAAATGTCAAGACTATGAGGTTATGCTGCAACTACCCAGAAAGCAATGGTGACTTCAGAAAAATCTCACAAGAGCCTTCCATTTGGACCCTCTACTGTGGATCACAATTTCAATGGATGCAGTGTTGGAAGAATGGAGGAGCTCATTTCCAGGGACAGACAGCTCAGAGCCATTGGCCCCAGGAGGAGGAATCATGGGTCATAAACTGGCTCAAAACATGAGCCATTCATAAAGTGCTGCAAAACTTTCTTCCAAAAATATCAGGGAGAGCAGTTCAAGTACTTTTGGACTATGCTACTACTGTAGCCTATCTCAACAAACGGAGGTATCAAGATTCAACAGGTAGAGAAGGAGAGAATGGATCTTGTGACATGGGCAGAAAAGGATTTGCTAGCTCAGTTATGCACATAGCAGGGGTGGACAATATGATAGTGTATTTCTTGAGCTGGCACAGACTTGACCCAAGAGAATGGGAGGTAGTGAAGGATGCATTCAGGCAGGTCATTAACAAAGTGGAACACCCAGTTGGGATCTGATGGTGTCAAGTGTCATCTTGCGTGAGAAGAGATTTGTAAGGGGGCAGCATGGGCATCACTATACTTGTTCACCAAATATGAATTTTAAACCACCCATGATTTCTGATCATTTGAGTTCCTTGAGTCTTTCTAGACCAGTTCAGAGGCCCACCTATAGTAGCACAGGATGACCAATGGATAGGTGAAGATTCAAGTGGGAGAGTAATGCTAAAAAAATGAAGGGGGGGGGGTCCATGGATAGACTGGGTAAGTGTACTTCTCCAGACTAATTGTATTTGATTTTGCTTTATAGATGATCATGTGTATACGAAAAGGTTTTGATGTAAAGAGCTGCCACACCAGGATGTTCTTTGCTGTTGTACATAGATACTGAGGGAATCCCATTGCACACAAGCCTAATTAAGTTAGGTCTCCCCATACTGTTTTGTCTCCATCCACTGGGAGAAAGGCATGACCCACCTATATGGACTTCTCTGGGAGACCTCAAGGAAAAAAACAAATTATCAAGTATGCATAATTTCCCTTTCTTTTTGTTTTAAGCAGAGAATTGTAGTTGCCATTTTAGCCCCACTTGAATATGCGAAATTAAGCGGGTCTTTTCCTAACAGATGCTGGTTGGCATTGCATATTGTGGTGTGTGCTGAGGGCATACTGTAACATGCGTTGCCAGCTAGCATGGGGCCAAGGTAGCGGAGGACAATCCCCGTGCTGTGTAACCTGCGTCAGGGTCACAAGTCAGTGGGTTGGGGGCAGAGAGTGGGCGTGGTGAGTTCAGAACAGCTAGTGCTGGGTTCACACCATGTGCTAATTACATTAGCATGGGTTCACCTAATGCCACCTCAGTAGGTGGCGTTAAGTGTACCCATGCTAATGTGATCCACGTTAGGGGAAAGTGCTCCATGTTAACAGCTGGGGAAATGCTTTCAACACTCCTGACAAGTAACACAGTGGTTGCACCTAACACACCATAGTTTTGGCACTTTCGGCATGTTAGGTGCAACACCCTAGCACCCTTTAGTAATAGATCCCCTAGGAGTCAACAAAAAAGTTCTAGGCGATTACTTTTTTTTTTTATTGAGCCAACTTTATGTATCTTTGACAAATTGGTCCCATACTCTATCCTGCTCCATGAATACAAAACAAACTATTGCAAAAACAAACTGAATTCATCCTAACCACAACTACTTCAGCTTCAATAATGCTACCTATCTACAGATTATGATAACCCCATGGGCACCTGGGAATTGGTTTACAAAAAATTTAGGGGTATGTTTACTAAAACCCTGTTAGGTGCACGCCGCACAAGTGTGCAGGATGCCATATAAGGAGTGGGCATTTCAGTCTGAAAAAGCAAACCGGGATTAATCATGCGCTAATGTGCGCCACGTGCTCATGTGCGCCACACACATTAGCGCATGAGAAACTTGCGCGGGAAGCATAAGTGGCGCGCTGATGTGCATGCACAGGAACAGAGCCACAGTACAATGTTGAAGACACTGACCGATGGTGCAGGGATCATGGGTTCAATCCCCCACTGTGCCCAATAAAGAAGGCTGGCTGAGGCATTACCTGTTAAAGGAAATATTGCAGTCTGAGGCATATTAATTTTATTTTAATTACTGCTACTAGCAAATGCACTCTGAAAGCACTGTAACATAAGGCGCCCCATAAGGTACCCCAGAGGGCACATTTTAAAGTGCAGTGTCCGCCAAGGCACCCTAGAATGTTGCTTATAGGGCGCTTTATAGGGTGCCGTATGAGGTACCGCAAGGTCACAGCACTGTTTTTGATGGCAGCACTGTGCAGTTTAAGGAATGAAAATCATAAGTAGGTGCGCTGACATGCAAGGAGGAGCAGCAGTGTAGCACAATGGTTAAGACACTGACCAATGATGCAGGAGTCATGGGTTCAATCCCCCACTGTGCCTAAAGAAGAAGGCTGGCTGAGGCATTACCTGTTATAGGTAATATTGCTGTAGAGGGGATTTTATTTTTATTTTAATTAGTGCTGCCAGCAAACACACCCTCAAAGTATTGTAACATAAGGTGCTGCATAAGGCGCCTCATAGGGTACCCCAGAGGGCACATTTTAAAATGCAGTGTCCGCCACGGCACCCTACAATGTTGCTGAAAGGGTGGCCTATAGGGCGCCATATAGGGTGCCCTATGAGGCACAGCAAGGTCATAGCACTGTGTTTGATGGCAGCACTGTGCATTTAAACGCATGGAAATCTGAAGTAGGTGCGCTGACATGTAAGGAGGAACAGCAGTGTAGCACAATGGTTAAGGCACTGACTGCTGATACAGGGGTCATGAGTTTGCTCCCCAGTGTGCCTAATACGTAAGGCTGGCTGAGGCATCAGCTTTGCAGTGTACATATTGTTTCCTGCAGCACTTTATTTGTATTTTATTAATTGCTGCCAGCAAACACGCCCTCACGTGCCGTAACTGAAGGAGCCGCATAAGGCACCCTATAAGGCACTCCATAGGGCACATTATAAAGTGCACTGTCCGCCACGGCACCCTAAAATGTCCCCTATAGGGCACCCTATAAGTCGCTCCACAGGATAACGTATAGTGCACCTTATATGGACGGTAACCATAAGGTGCCCTATAGGGCACCCTCTGAGGCACCTTATGGGTACAGTACGCTGAGAGTGTTTTTGCTGGCAGCAATAATGTACATTAAAAGAGATAATGCTTTGGGCAGCCCTATCAAATAACCCCACTGTGGGTTTGAAGCCATGACCTCTGGCTCCACAGGCAGTGAAGTAACCAGTGGGCTACAGCTCTATAGCTGCTAGCAAGCCCCTGGCTGGCTGCAGAGGGACTGCACGTCACCACACAGACAGTCTGCTGTGGTCACCAGGATAGGGTTAGCCCACCTGTACCCATGATGCACTGCACATGCAAATCAGCTGTCCACAGATGAACACAAGATGGGGTATGCACCCCCACAGCACCTCGGCCTGGTAGGGGGTACTGACCGTGTGTTTTACTGGCACAGAGTAGCTACACACCGTCACATTGTGCGGGTACTGTGCTCACCCTGAGTGTGCGGTGAGGCGCCCAGCACCAGGTACAGCAACTTCCATGGCAGAAATAGGCCATGCTGCAGGTCCCCAGCAGTGCTAATGTGGGAGATAGGTAGTTTCTGCAGACACACCTTGGATATATCTGTATGTCTCAGTCAGGTGTAGCCCCTATGGACCCCAGGAGGATTATGTACCACCACCCTCCTCCTCCAGGGCTGAGGGTGGTAAACAGGGTCTCCCATCAACAGATCCACACTCTACCTCCCTGCAATGGTGGCAGTAGA
The DNA here is from genome assembly GCA_033557465.1 of Ichthyophis bannanicus. Lineage (NCBI taxonomy): Eukaryota > Metazoa > Chordata > Amphibia > Gymnophiona > Ichthyophiidae > Ichthyophis > Ichthyophis bannanicus. The sequence goes on along the minus strand of CM066031.1, from coordinate 1,738,284,508 downwards.
GGGGACCATCAACCCCGGTCCTGCTGGGGAACAGACACCTACAGGGCAGTCAATGCAGCTCTGTACACATCCATAACGCAATAGCAGACAGACATTAGGCCTGGATATGCTAAGCTACACCCCACCACTATCTGATATGCTCCTGCAGCAAGCCTTCAGCCGCTGCACCCTGCAAGGCACACCATCAAGACACATACCAGCTGCAAACAGTCTGCTAGCTAGTCCATTGTGCATGTCCCTGGTGGAAATGCATGCACCCAGAACTGGGATGTCAGCATACACAACAAGCAGATAAGTCAGTGACTGGGCCCCAAAAGGAATCCCATAAATATCACATGAGAGAAATACTATATAGCACTATGGGGGTGCCTAGCCATTCCGTGGTCACTGCACAGTCAGGATGTGAGTGATCTCCCAGCAGGACATGCTGTGGCCACCCTGTCTGTGTAGGTGGTGGCCGGGCACTACAATGTCCCAGCCATTGCCCTATGCCCTGTGCAGATGCATCCTGGCCAGGCCACCCTGTCCGGGCTATACCCATGGTACCTTGCTCCTCATTATGCACATTGGCAGGCCAATACTGGCAACAGTGCTGGCAGTGTGGGCTGTGGAGGGTGTTTGCAGCCACCACACACTGGATAGACAGACACACACTCCCACACCTATGCCAGCATTGTGCTACTATAGAGGAGTTTAGCAGCCCTGGCCACCACACCAGTCCTGGGCACAGTACAGGCATGGATATGGTACGCAATACTGTTGGGGGTCACTCCCCAGGGTGGTAAACACTGTCAGAGACCAGACCTGAAGCACACACCGCAGACATCAGAAAGATTGTTATGATGGAGCTCAATCAGCAAACTGTGCTTAACGTAGGAATTGCTATCTGCCAGTAATCATAGCAAACGTTTGATAGCTGTGTACCGTATACCCAGGTGTAGGGTGGCATTGCTAAGGTATGCAAGTGCTATTATTGGGAGATGCACGCAGGGCCCAATGTCCTGCCTCTCCAGGAGGCTTTGACCAATGGGGCCTGTGGGTGTGGGTGTGGGTGTGGGTGTGTCTGCCCCTGTTGGCTGCTGCTTTACTGCAGAGGTTCCCAAATCCAGTCCTGGTGTGCCAAACACTGTTCGGGTTTTCATGCTGTCCCTCATGAATATGCATGTGATACATCTGCATACCATGGTGGTGGTGCATAGATATGCAGCACAGGCATCTTTATTAGAGGCAGCATGGGACCTGAATGGTGTTTGGTCCTCCAGGACTGCATTTGGGAGACTCTGCTCTAGGTAATGCGCCTGTTTATGGTGTCCGTGCTAAGTGGGGTAAAATATAGTCATATTAACCATGCGTATGTTCTCTGCAATAAAGGTTTCTCCTTACTGTCACGGTTTAGTTGTGAGAAAAATATGTGGACTGGATTGGCAGTAGCCCCAGCTGGGACTTGAACCTGTGACCTGTGTCTCCAAACACACTGGTTGTGTGCACTGCACCACCGTGTTGCCACAGAGACAGTGCATTCCCTGATGATACCATGACTGTTTGTCCGGCAGGGCCTGTCTGTTGCAGTGCATTGCACCCACCTACATAGGGCTAGGCCATGGTCTGCTCTGGGCAGCTGCCACTGCCCCCCTCCACCTCCAGTACCCCTGTGCCACCATGCTGACATGCCCTTCTGCTGGTGGTGCTGGTGGTACGCAGTCTCAGGCCATCCTGTGTGTGGGTAGGCGGCTGCCTATGGTGCGGGTTCTGGGGTAGGGGTGCCTGCATATCTTTTTCTACGTCCCCCAATCACCGCCTGCCAATGTTCTGTGCCCTGGGGGGTACCTGCTGGGTACTATCCCCTGTGACACTGTGCTAAACACTCTCGTGCCCATGTTGGGCCCTCATCAGTTGCTGTCTGGCTGCTGTTCCGTTTCAGCATTCCTAAGTGCCATCTAGGCATCTGCCTAGTCCGCACTGTGCCCCAGCTGCACCACAGCATGTGCCGCCTGCAGCCCTCTGTATCCCCTTTCCCAGCATCTGTCCAATTGCCCATTCCGACCTGCCCGCCCTGCTGTTGTGGAACATGTGCATGCCATAGGTAACCTGTCCAATGGAGAGGGAAACCCTGATCAGTGCTATTTCACTGTGGGATCATTCACCTTGTATGGGGACGGAGCGTAGACCCTTCTAAAATTCATATTTATTTTTTGGTGCTTTCTTGGGAGTGTTTTGTGATGTTTCCCATTACTATCACTATTGCCCAGCTTGATTATAATTTTATTTTATTTTGTTGGGGTCATTTTCAATGTTTATTTGCACTTTTGTTCCGTGCATGTGTATCACACTTATCACTGTTTTGTAGGTTTCCCTGGTTTTGCTGTACATTGCTGACAGAAATGGTTTCTCTTCCCTTTAAATCGGCTCTACCGCGAGGTTTTCACTCGTGGTATTTTTTTGCTTGAATTTCAGCCCCGCTCGTGTGCGGGGAGCCTCTCCACTCCCACTCTCCACCCATTGACCCCTTCTCTCCGCCCCTGGGGAGCCTTCCTCCGCCCTCCGGGAGCCTTTCCACGCCTTTATCGCACAGTAGCGCGCTGCGCACATGAGCGTGCACTTTAGTGTGCCACGCACCTGTGCGGGGCACATTTTTGCCCCGTAACTCAATATTACCGTGCGCTAAGGTACCTTAGTGCACGCTAATGTGCGCCGCGCACATGAGCGCAGTTTAATAAACATACCCCTTAGAGTGATAAGGGAGCTGTGCTTGGCAGTGTGAGGAGAAGAAGACAGGGGTTTTCATCTGCACCTCCAGACTGGCTTACTGTGAGTGCTGCTTGTTTCCTGAAGTTCCTGACAGGCGCTCCTAGGACTGCCTGCCTCAATAGAGGTCCCCTGCTGTTTAAAGTGCCATGTTTGCTACATGCAGCTGTGTGTCACAGCCCGTGGGTTGAGTACCAAAGGGGCAGGATATGCTTCTTTGGTGTCCATTCGGTGGCCTCTTGGAGGCCCTCAGTGGAAACGTGTGTTACCAGTGGTTCAGTATATGATGGGGAAATGAAAATATAAGGGTAGCATCAAGGTGGATTCCACAGTGATGACACCAGGTAAAATTGCTGCACCTATTGACAGACAGTTCCCATTTCACCAAATCAGCTAACACCAGAAGGAGCTTCTTTAAGCTCTGGTTGTCGGACACCACCACCACACCCTTTACCGCCTTTGTCATCCACATCATTGGATGGAGGGTCTCCTGCATTGGGTGAGGGAGCTGGCCCCTTAGTCCTGATGCCTAAGCCTGTAGCTCTACCAGAAGTGGTGGATGCTGTGGTTTCAACCTCAGAGGGGGACATTACATTGAAGGATTTGTGTGGGGCAATTCGCAGTATTGATCTTAAATTGTCTACAACAGTTTCCTCTATGTGATTTTACACGGGGAGAAATGGAAAAATTAAGTGAATTAGATAAGTTTTATTGTTTGAAAAATCAATAGCATGAGTTGACTCTCGAGTACAGACTTCTATGGCCTCTATTGTAGCTCATATAAAGGACACACTGATGCTTCATGCCAGGTTAGAGTCCTTTGAGAATGCTTCTTGTGCAAAAAAGTTGTGTTTTTTAAATTTTCCTGTTATGCATCTTCTCTCCCCAGAGATTTTTCTCAGAAAGTATTTTGTGGAGGTCCTGAATCTTCAGGCCCCAATAGATGTTGCCCAGGTTCACTATATCCCTCCAAGAAAGCGCGTGGCTGACTTTGGAGAAGGCAGTTTTGATGTTCTTCACCCAATGGTGAGCCAAGATTTAACCGCTTCCTTGGAGGATTCGGCAGATATAATTACCTAACAAAATACCTTAATGGTTATTTTTGGGTCTGAAATTTTTCTTTAAACATAGAGATGTTCTGTTTTGTGGACAAAAGTTGAATGTTTTCCTTGATGTTACCTGGTCCACGCAAGCCTGGACGAAACAATTCTTAGAGTTAAGACAGAAGGTTTTGGAGCTGGGAGCCATCTTTTACCCTAGATTTCCACGTAAATGTTTTTTACTTTGCAGGGGCAAACCTATGTATTTTTGGGTGTCTCTCATCTTCAAAACTTTTTGCTAGACGGGGAAAGTAAAGATGCTGTGGTGGGTCATAGTTAATCATTTACTCCTTAAATTAGCGCTGGTTTTGCTTTGTTTTTCCTGGTGTTTTTATTTCTTAGCGTATGTTCAGGTGCTTCTCCCTAGATGTGGGCGTCACCATTCTAACTATTTAATTTACCTCTCTGTTTTGAATTACGTTGTTTCCTGTGTTGAATGATTTTCCTTGTTCAAGTGCAATGAAAATTTCAAAAATTCATAAAAACATTTAGGGTGATAATACGTAAAACTTCATTTATTTACTATGGTATTTAGGGATCAATGAGCAGTATGGAGCCAGTGTAAGAACTGTTCACTGCTTAGAAACTTGTGAATAGGAGATTTATAAATAAATGTGATTGTCTGCATGGTCAACCAGAGGTGTCAGATTTCCCTTTCCAATTTATCTTATGCCTTCCTCATTCTTACTAATTCTTGGCATTCTTTTCCTTTGTTAAGCTGTTTAGTCATGTTGTAAACTGCTTTTGTATACAGTTGTGGTCAGCATTATTGGCACGACTTGCATCCTCCTATAGTAGCTGTTCCTCCAAGCGTTGACTCCCTGTGTTAAATGCCTCAGTTCCTCCTAGTGATGACTCCAACAGCCCTGTGTTAAGGGCCTTCCATCCTTATTCAACAGAACAAATCGAGGACAAAATAAGAAGATTCAACTCTACCACCTCTCCAGCAGATCAATGTCCCTATTGGATTAAGTCAGCCTGCCTACATCCATAGATTTATACACCTCTCCTTTTCCAATGGTCTGTTTCCAGCTCCTCTAAAAACTGCAACTATCAGACCCCTACTTAAGAATTCCAAATTGGATCCGGGTGACGTAAATTCCTATAGGCCCATATCTGGCCTGCCCTTCTTGGCCTGTTAGCATAAGTTTGTAAACCGCTCTGATACACAGGGTAAAGGGTGGTATATCAAGTGCCTAAAACCATAAACCAAGATAACAGAGAAGATAGTGCAGCAGCAAATCCAAGACCACATTGATGTCCATTCTCCACTAGACAACAACCAGCATACTATTAAATTATGCTATAGCATGGGGTTGAAACTGCTTGTCACCCTGATAAACAAACAAGGCTTTATCCCAATTTTTTTAGGCATTGCATCTGCCTTCGATACAGTTTGTCACAACCTCCTCCTTACCTGACTACAGTTGAAAGGCATTCAAAACTTAGCCTTAGACTGGTGCAGATCATACATATCAGACCGACAACAAATGGTACGCATAGGTTCGCAAACTTCATCCAGTTACTCTCAAACTCAGGGAGCACCACAAGGCTCTTCCTTATCCGCATTACTTTTTAATAATTACACCCAGCCTGTTTGCTCTATTATCAAGTCATACGACATACTTTACACATCTGTGCTGATGATGTGCTTCTTTACTCCCCCTTCTCCACAGACAAATTACTCTGGAATCACAGACTGCTTTAATGCAGTCTCGGACTGGCTGAAATTACATAACCTAAAAGTGAATTGCAAGAAATCTGAAGTTCTATTCATCACAAAGGACCCATTATTCACACCTCCTCCCACTTTACAAGTAAAGGATGCTGAGCTGAATACTAAGCAAGAGGTCCGGTACCTGAGGATCATCTTAGACCAACATCTAACAATGGAGCCGCACATAAATAACATCACTAGAGCAGTATACCTAAAGCTACGGACTCTTTGTCAACTGCGTCACTTGCGTGAAGCTGCTGACTTCCGCGCTATATTCCAGGTGCTTATCATTCTACACTTTGATAATGCAAACATAATTTTTCATGGCCTGCCAGACTGCGCAATTCATCCCCTGCAAATGGTGATGAACCCTGCAGCACGAACCCTGGTTGGAGCCTCGAGATATGAGCATGCAACCCCTATCTTGAGACAGCTCCACTGACTCCCCATTTCAAGCCGTCTCAAGTACAAAGCCCTCATAATGACATTCAAAATACTACACAACCTCTCAGCAATCACCCTTGAAGAGTTCTTACACTGGACACCGGACAACAGAATCAGAAGGTCTGTCATGACAAACACTCTCTCAGTCCCATCCATGATATGAAAAAGCTCCCAGTCTGCGAGAAGCCGAGCATTCAAACTATATGCACCACCTCTATGGAATTCTCTCTCCTCCAAAATCCGCGCCATCTCTGACTTTTCTACATTGTGGAAAGCACTAAAGACACATCTTTTCCAATTATGTTATTACTACTACTACTACTATTTAGCACTTACAAAGCGCCACGCACGCAGCGCTGCACAGCTAACCTACAAGAGGTTATGCGCAAGTAACACAGACCGTCTGGCTAGTTTCCTCTTTAGATATTTAAGCTACCTTGATCCAAACCCCTCAGCCAGATCCAGATACTTACCTTATCCTAATATTCATCAAGTATATAGTTCACCGCAATTACAACCCAAGTTGACTCCCCTGTTTAATCTACCTGTTATCTTCAATAACTTTTGATGTTTGCTGTTTTATTCTCTAAAACGTGTTCTATGTAACTACTGGTTTTGTTCCTTGTAAATTGCACTGATTTCTAAATAGTGTGGTATATACAACCAACCTAATTAATTAATTAATTAATTATAGGTATGTTTTATGTACTATATCATGAGAAATAATTGGAAATATTCCAACTGTATGCCATCATAATATTTTTAATAGTATGTTCAAAGGTATACAACAAAAAGATGCCTGTGCAACGTACACAGTAATTTTTGAGAGAAAAAACAAAATATGACCTGGACAGGCATCCTTTACTAATATGTGTTGCACAACCCTTGGCAGTGATGACAGCCTCCTAACGTTTCTTGTACCCATCAATAAGTTTCGTACATCTGTCTGCTGGTAGTTTCTCCCTGTCTTCAACTGTGATTTGTTCCAGCTAATGAATGTTTCCAAGATTCCTTTTACCAATGGCAGATTTCAGCTCTCTCCAAAGGTTCTCAATTAGACTGAGATCAGGACTCATTGCTGGCCAGTTTAAGAATCCATTTGTTCCTTTCTAACCATTCTTTTGTACTTTTGGATGTATGTTTTGAGTCACTGTCCTGTTGGAGGACCCATGATCTTAGACACTAGGTAACACATTTTTCCTCTGACTTCAGGATTTCTTTAATATGTTCCAGGCCTCCAATTCCTGAGGCAGCAAAACAGCTCTACAATATTAAGGAACCTCCACCATATTTAACAGTAGGAAATGTGTTTTTTTCCTTATAAGCTTCATTTCTTTGCCTGTAAATATATCGCTGATCTGCATTGCCAAAGAGCACAAGTTTGGTTTGATCTGTCCACAGTCCATTTTCCCAAAAGGATTGTGGTTTCTCAAGGTGGGTTTGGGCAAAGATCAGACATGCCTTTATATGTCGGTCTTTGAGCAGTGGGGTCCTCCTTGGCCTTCACCCGTGAAGTCCTTCTTTGTTCAGTGCGCAGCGTATGGTATGGGTTGAAACCACCACTCCAGATTGCTTCAGGTCAGCATTAAGCTCTTTGGATGCTGTACGTGGTGTTTTTCCAACAGTGTGCCTGCCCTATCCTTTGAAGACTACTTGGATTAATTTTTTTCTTCTCACCACATCCTGGGGGTTCTTGACAGTTTCACTAGCAGAAAACTTCTTAATAATATTGTGAACTGTAGATACAGGAATCCCAAGATCATTGTAGATGGCCTTGTACACCTTTGACGTTTGATGTTTGATCATGGCTTTTCTGACAGTCCCGGACAGCTCTCTTGTCTTCACCATTGTGAAAATGGAACAGGGAGTGAATGTGGCCATTTTAAACATTACAGCCAGGGCCGGCCGGTCCATTGAGCAAGAATGTTTTTTGCACAGGGCCCCACGTTTCAGGGTCCCCGCGCAAAAAACATTCTACATCAGGCCAAATAGATTTTTTAAAAAAAGCAAACCGGCTGCTGCTGCCGCTATCGCCGTGGCAGCGGCAGAATCAAGCGTCCCGCTGCAGGCCCCCCCTACCCCCCTACCCGGCAAAGCCTCCCAGAAACATCCGCTTTGGACAGAGTCCCAAAGCGTAGGCTTTCAGAGCCGCGAGAGTTTCCCTTTCTCGCGTGGCTCTGTTAAGCCCGCCAGGGCTGATGGGATTTCTCATCAGCCCTGGCGGGCTTAACAGAGCCACGAGAGGTCAGGGAAGCTCTCGCGGCTCTGAAAGCCCACGCTTTGGGACTCTGTCCGAAGCTGATGTTTCTGGGAGGCTTTGCTGGGTAGGGGGGGCCCGCCGCGGGACACTTGATTCTGCTGCTGCCACGACGGCAGCGGCAGCAGCAGCCGGTTTGCTTTTTTTTAAAAATCTATTTGGCCTGATGGGGGGAGGGGGTTAGGACTGGTAATGGGCTATGGGGGGGGGGAGCTAAGACTGGAAGTGGGCTGATGGGGGGTTAGGACTTGTAATGGGTTATGGGGGGCTAGGACTTGAAATGGGGGGGTAGGACTTGTAATGGGCTGATGGGGGAATAAGACTGGAAATGGGCTGATGGGTCAGAACTGGAGGCTGATGGGGTGGCTAAGACTGGAAATGGGCTGATGGGGGGTTAGGACTGGTAATGGGCTATGGGGGGGTTAGGACTAGTAATGGGCTATGGGGGGATAGGACTGGAAATGGGCTGATGGGGGGCTTAGGACTCGTAATGGGCTGATGTGGGGCTTAGGACTGGTAAGGGCTATGGGGGGCTAGGACTGGTAATAGGCTGGGGGGGTTGCTAGGACTGGAAATGGGCTGAGTGGAAGGAGGGCTTGAACTGCAAATAGCTGATGGGGAGGGGGGCTTGGAATGGAAATGGGCTGTGAGGGGAGGGAGAGAGCTAGGACTGGAAAAGGGCTGAGTGGGGGGGGGGGGGGTAGGACAGGAAATGGGCTGATGTAGGGGCTAGGATAGGACTGGAAATGGGCTTTTGGGGGGGTGCTAAGATTGGAAATAGGCTGTGGTGGGGGCTTGGATTGAAATGGACTCATGGAGGGGCTAGAACTGGAAGTAGGCTCATGGGGGGCTTGGATTGGAAATGGACTGAGTGGAGGGGAGCTAGGATTTGACATGGGCTGATGGTGGGGCTAGGAAAGGACTATAAATGGGCTGATGGAGGGCTGGGATTGGAAATGAGCTGATGGAGGGACTCTGATAGGACTGAAAATGGATGGGGGAGCTAGGACTGGAAATGGGCTGATGGGGGCTAGGACTGGAAATGGGCTTATGAGGGGCTAGCACTGGAAATGGGCTGATGCGGGGACTAGAAGGGAGCGGATGCTGGGTGGGGCTGGAACTAGAAGGGAGCTGATGTTGGGGGAGGATTAGAATGGGATGGAGCTTGGAGAGGGGAAAAATATTTTGTGTGGGAGGGAAGACAAATCTACAATTGGCCGGATATTGGGAGAGTAAGTGGGGATTGAGGATGGAGGGGTAACATTTGTGTGGATGAAATAGGAATGAGGAAAGAACAAAAGGAGAAAGATTAGTATGTTAAAGCAGATGTAGAGAGAGAATGGAAAAAAACTAGAAGAGAGAAGAAAGGACAAATGGACAGCAGACGATGGAGAGTTAGCAGAAGGCACGAAGAAACCAGAAGAAAGTGGCTGGAGCAATTGCAACTGAAAAAAAATGCACAAAAGATAGAAAAATATCTCTTTATTTTGAATTTATTAATTGGAATATGTCAGCTCTGGAAAATGTGCATCATTAACGTCTGCGCTTTGTTTAGTACAAGAGGAAATTAATTTATAGTTTTATTTCTACAGTGTTGTTGTACATTCCAAGTTTGGCTTTTGGGGTTCCCAGTTTAATTATTGTCTTCCTATTTCTAAATTGTGATTCCTTGTTTGGTGATGGTCTATGTCAGCGATGGCGAACCTATGGCACGCGTGCCAGCTGTGGCACGCGAAGGCCTTGCAGCTGGCACGCGTGAAGGTCCGCAAAAAAAGAAAAAGCGGGCTCTGGCTGCTGCCGCGGACGCGGCAGCATGCAGTGTCCCGCGGGGCCCCCTCCGCCCGCTAAGCCCCTCTGCAAGGGCTTTCAGATTCGCGAGGGAGACAGCGTCTCCCTCGCGTCTCTGTTAAGCCCGTAGGGGTTAATGGGAAATTTCCCATCAGCCCCTTTAGACGCGAGGGACTGATGGGAAATTTCCCATTAGCCCCTGCGGGCTTAACAAGAGACGCGAGGGAGACGCTGTCTCCCTCGCGAATCTGAAAGCCCTTGCAGAGGGGCTTAGCGGGCGGAGGGGGCCCCGCGGGACACTGCATGCTGCCGCGTCCGCGGCAGCAGCCAGAGCCCTCTTTTTCTTTTTTTAAATTTGCCGGGGGGGGAATGGGCTGGGGGGGGGGGTTTGGAACTGCTAATGGGCTAGGAGGGGGGGGGGTAGGACTGCTAATGGGCTAGGAGGGGGGCTGCTTTAGGACTGCTAATGGGCTGGGGGGGGGGGGTTTGGACTGCTAATGGGCTAGGAGGGGGGGGGGTTAGGACTGCTAATGGGCTAGGAGGGGGGGGGGGGTTAGGACTTCTAATGGGCAAGGGGGGGGTTAGGACTGCTAATGGGCTGGGGGGGGTTTGGACTGCTAATGGGCTAGGAGGGGGGGGGGGGTTAGGACTGCTAATGGGCTAGGAGGGGGGGGGGTTAGGACTGCTAATGGGCTGTGGGCTGATGGGGGCTGTCTGGAAATGGGTGATGGGGGGTTAGGACTGCTAATGGGCAGGGGGGGGGTTAGGACTGCTAATGGGCTGGGGGGGTTTGGACTGCTAATGGGCTGGGGGGGGTTAGGAATGCTAATGGGGTGGGGGCGGATGGGGGCTGTCTGGAAATGGGGTGATGGGGGGTTAGGACTGCTAATGGGCTAGAGAGGGGGGGTTAGGACTGCTAATGGGCTAGGGGGGGGTTAGGACTGCAAAGGGGCTGGGGGGGTTAGGACTGCTAATGTTCTAGGGGGGGGTTAGGACTGCTAATGGGCTAGGAGGGGGGGTTAGGACTTCTAATGGGCTGGGGGGGGGGGTTAGGACTGCTAATGGGCTAGGAGGGGGGGGGGTTAGGACTGCTAATGGGCTGGGGGGGTTAGGACTGCAAATGGGCTAGGAGGGGGGGGGTTAGGACTGATAATGGGCTAGGGGGGGTTAGGACTGCTAATGGGCTGTGGGCTGATGGGGGCTGTCTGGAAATGGGGTGATGGGGGTTAGGACTGGTAATGGCTATGGGGGGGGGGTTAGGACTGCTAATGGGCTAGAGAGGGGGGGTTAGGACTGCTAATGGGCTAGGGGGGGGTTAGGACTGCTAATGGGCTGATGGGGAGGGGTTAGGACTTGAGGTGGGCTGTTGGGTGGGGTTAGGACTGGAAATGGGCTGATGGGGGGTTAACACTGGAGGTGGTCTGATGGGGTTAGGACTGGTAATGGGCTATGGGGGGGTTTAGGACTGATAATGGGCTATGGGGGGCTGGGACAAGAAATGGGCTGATGGGGAGGGGTTAGGACTTGAGGTGGGCTGATGGGGTTAGGACTGGTAATGGACTGTGGGCTGATGGGGGGGTTAGGACAGGCAATGGGCTATGGGGGGCTGACTGGAAGTGGGGGGTTAGGACTGGTAATGGGTTATAGGGGGGGGCTTAAACTGAAAATGGGGTGATGGGGGGTTAGGACTGGAAGTGGGTTGATGAGGGGGGGATAGGACTGGTATTGGGTTGGGGGGCTGCTAGGACTGGAAATGGGCTGATGCAGGGACTAGAAGGGAATGGATGCTGGGTGAGGCTGGAACTAGAAGGGAGCTGGTGTTGGGGGAGGATTAGAATGGGATGGGGCTGGGAGAGTAAAATGGAGAGGGGAAAAATATTTTGTGTGGGAGGGATAAAAAATCTACAATTGGCCGGGTATTGGGAGAGTAAGTGGGGATTGAGGATGGAGGGGTAAATTTTGAGTAGATGAAATAGGAATGAGGAAAGAGCCAAAGGAGAAAGATTAGTATGTTAAAGCAGATGTAGAGAGAGAATGGAAAAAAAAAACAAGAAGACAGAAGAAAGGACAAATGGACAGCAGATGGAGAGTTAGCAGAAGACACGAAGAAACCAGAAGAAAGTGGCTGGAACAATTGCAACTGAAAAAAAATGCACAAAAGGTAGAAAAATATCTCTTTATTTTGAATTTATTAACTGGAATATGTCAGCTCTGGGAAATGTGCATCATTAATTTTTGCGCTTTGTTTAGTACAAGAGGAAATTAATATATAGTTTTATTTCTACAGTGTTGTTGTATATTCCAAGTTTGGCTTTTGGGGTTCCCAGTTTAATTATTGTCTTCCTGTTTCTAAATTGTGATTCCTTGTTTGGTGATGGTCTGTTCTGCATGTGTAACTGAGCTGAGGTATTCTGTTTATATAATTCCTATTTGACATTGCCACTTGTTCTTTCCCCAGTAGGTCATGTATTGTTGTTCTCTGAGATGTATTGGTTTAATATTTGCAGTGTTGCCTTTTGATAGGTAGAGTATGGTGCTTTGTGAGTCCTGGTAGTGCTGTTAGGATACGGCGGGTTTGCTATGGGTTCTAAATGGGCAGCGTTTGTAGTAGTTCCTAATGTGCCTGGCGGTTGGTACTGGATTATAGTAATGTAGAAACCTTTTAGTCTTTCTTTATCCATATACTCATTAAGAGGCATGTTTACTAAAAGTTAGTGTATGGTAACATTATGCAAATATTTATGCAAATGAAGCACCTTATGCAAATGGGGCTTTAATTGACGTGCTGGCACTTTGAGGAAATTCTTTGGTTTTGTGCGGCAGTTTGGGCACTCGGGCTCAAAAAGGTTAGCCATCACTGGTCTATGTTCTGTATGTGTAACTGAGCTGAGGTATTCTGTTTATGTAATTCCTATTTGACATTGCCACTTGTTCTTTTTCCCCAGTAGGTCATGCATTGTTATTCTTTATCCATACACTCATTAAGAGGCATGTTTACTAAAAGTTAGTGTATGGTAACATTATGCAAATATTTATGCAAATGAGGTCCCTTATGCAAATGAGGCCCCGCACCGAGTCTCCGCACATGGCCCCGCACTCTCCTTGGGCCGCCCCTGATTACAGCCATCATTCATTCATTGATTCAAGTCATGTGAGTACTTACAATTGATCACAGGTACATCTAATTTTACTGCAATGGGAATGTGGTTCTTCTGTTCAAACTGATTTGAATTGTTTATAAGGATGTCAATGTTAATGTCCTGCCAGTGTCCCAGTTTTTATACTGTTTCCTATTATTTTCTTTTTTAATTGGTTTTGTTTCATTTGATTCTTTTATGTGTCAAATATGTGCATATATAATCCAAAGCCATTTTGCTGGCTATTCTTTTTTAGGAGATATTAGATATTTAGGGGTAGAAGTTCAAGGGTGCCAATAATGTTGACCGCAACTGTATAAGAAAAGCAGTATATCAAATCAAAATAAACCAGTATGTCAACCAGTAGGTCAAAATTGGAAGAGACATCCTTGAAAGGTTACCACCATAAACCTTTTCAGATATTATCAGTACATAGGTGATATCTTTTATAATTGAGACTGAAGGAGAAGTAGTAGTGTAACAAGGGCAGGGTGATGGGTGCGGCCCACCCTGGGTGCTGGACAGGAGGGGGGTGCTTATTCTGTTCCCTCATGGGGGAACCTTTTGCTGGCTTGCCACACTGCCTGCTCCCCAGGTTCAGTGGCTGTTCCCTCCCAGTAAAGTCTTGCGGTGCAACCATTCTAACGAGACTTTGCCGTGAGGGAACAGCTGTCAGCCCTGGACAGGAGGCAGTGTGAGAAACCTACAAAAGTATGCTTGCTGTGTATGCCACCTCCATGAGGGCCTGGTGTAGGGAGGGTGTAAGCATCGTCATGGGGGGAGGGGCGAAGCGTCCACTCTGGGCGCTTTGGAATGCCACTGAGGAAAACAGACCCTTAAACATTTCTACAATTCCTTCAATGCATCCCATCCCATCATCAAACTCTAAATGGATTATTCCATGGGAAGTTTTAACTTTGTAAACACTACAGTCTCAGTTTGCAATGATCACTTACATCTGTCAGTTGGTTTCCCGTATACTGATGTTTGTAACTACAGTATCCTCATAGTTCCAGTTTCCATCCTCTACACATAAAAAAAATTCATTATATAAATCCAAGCTACAAGATACCATCACATTTGCTCTGACCCGTAAGACAGAAATTAACCGTTTAAAGCTGTAACAGAATCCTTTCATCAAAAAGGCTATCGTCCAAAAATCACCTCCTAGAAAATTGCATCCTCACTCAAAACACCTAGGGAAAACCATGGAACGGGTTCTGCTTGTAGTAACACATAATGCAGAACTAGAAAACCTAAGGAAAGTTATGAAAGATCTTCAACCCCTATTTCTGGAGGAAGAATTACTAAAAGCAAATTTCCTTCCTCCCCTCCCCCTTCAGTTCTAACCTTTGCCAGTCACCCAACCTGGAACAAAAACTTGTAAGGAATAAAATCCAAATAGAAGAAAATGGGCCAACATGATGCCCATATAACAGGACTCTACATCTATCCCCATGAGAAAGACATTCAAAATAAAAGGCTAGCATCCATGCTTCTCTTTATATAGTGTATGTGAACCAATGCAAAAAATGTGAGAAACAAGCCAAAAATTGAGAACATAGACCTACTATAAACTATTACAGAGAAAGGAGAGAATGACAGCTCAGTAGGTGAATATTTCTCAGAGGAGGATCACTCCCTACGATACCGAAAGGAAACGTAAGGAGCACGGGGGAACAGAACCTAAGATCTAGATGAGTTTGTACTATTTTCTGTAAGCCTAGTGTAACTCAATTGCTTCTTTATTGGCCAGATGAAAAGAGGATATGTCTTGAAAGCTTGTCAAAGATACGTTAAGTTAGCGCAATAAGAAAAAGATATCACCTACAACTTATGTGATGACCCTTATTTCTTCTATGTTTGCAAACTCTCTCCCCCTTCCCTTTTTCAGTCACTTGTCCAAGTTTAAGGATTGAGACCAACTGTGCAATTTGCTTCTTCAGCACTAATACAGGCTACTACATAGTGGTAGCACTATATAATGTAGTCTATTTGTAGAAGACCCATACCATCTTCAGCTTTTGGGATGTACGATTTCTGTATACAGGGCTTCTAGAGATGGACATGTAAGAGGAGATCAGTTTTCCTTACATTCAATTTTTCAAGATCTTTCAGAGGTCAGTCTGAAAGCTGTATGAAAGCTCAGAGATTGCAAACCGCAGTGGCATCCCAAGGGGCAGGGTGGTGGATACTACCCATCCCAGGTGCCAGCTGGGAGGGCTGCACCCCTTCCAGGCCCACACAGTGGAGGCAGCGTGTCAATTCACAAGACTTTGACTGGTAGAGAAGAGCCGCTGGGCCCAGAGCTGAGGCAGCATGGCAAGCCATCCATGGCTTTAAAGTAAGTTTGCCACGCTGGCTCTGCCATGTGGGTCCAGGGGAGTGCCCACTCTGGATGCTCAGAGGAAGGCAAGCCAATTGATAATTTGTACCTTATTCCATGCTGTTCAAGTACTTTTCAATATTTGTTTCAGTCTTCTGCAATTTTCTTTGCTATCTTTTCTCTCAGTAATGTGTGCTGGACTGTTGTGCCGCCTTCAATTCATAGAATTCTTACTAGGAGTTCTCAGATTACAGTCTTTCGGCTTTCCATTAAGGAAGTTGCCTTTGCACATTCCTTCAGGTCAAAACCTGATATAATTTGAGGAACTCTTTACAACTCTGATTTGGTCTGCCAAGTGATGATCACATGAGTCCTACAACTTCAAATTATCTGCAAACAGTAGATGTGAAGTTATTTTGGGGTCATTAATGGCTCTGAGATTAAAGCTAAACCTGGCAGAAAGGAATCAACGGAGCAATTCCAAGTGCTGGCCTTGAGTTGCCTGGCTAATTATACCCAGAAACTCAGCAGAAAACCTATCTAGATAGCTGTCCAGCTTGCTGAATATTTGTTTCTAAATCCTCAAAAAAAGCACTCCATGAATTATTGTAGCCCCCCCTTACCTGAAAGACCTTATCATCAGACTCACCTGCAACAGCACCAATGATGTTTACATGTAGTCAGATGGCTCAAGTGGTTGGAGGCTGGCAGTTTCTTCAGGTGGAAGCTGACAGATTTCGCTAACCTCGTCTTACTCTCCCTTTACTATGAGGCAAGTAGAGAGCAAGAGGAAAGTAAACTAAAGTGCATAAGTCACTATCAAGGTCTCACCAGGCACAAAGAAAGAACACTGTGCTCTAACCACCAATAGACCCATCAACATGTAAATATGTATATACAAGTGAAGTCACTAGCCTGCAATCAAGTGTAAACCTGTAATTCCGAGTGATGTGACCTGTACTTTTCCACTAAATTGATATGTATGTTTTTAATCCCTGGCCTGTACAGCCACACTGTTATGTATAGCAAACCACTGCTGATCGCTGGAAGTAGCGGGATACAAGTGTACACTAAATAATAAATAAATAAAAAATAAGGTGATATTACAGGCATTGATTGTAGCTAGGTAGTGGTTGGTAATAATGGACTACATAGAGGACATTTACTTTAAGGAATAGGATTTTTAGTGCAATATATTACATACTACAATAGTTTAACCATCCAAAATATTCTTCTTAACTCACAGTAACATTTTGCTCACATCAACATAACAATAACTCAGGTAAGAGTATTCAGTTACATCAAGCAGCTAGGAGGAGTAGCCTAGTGGTTGGGGCAAGTTAACTTGGGTCAAAGGGCCAACAGTTCAAATCCTTCTAGAGGACAGCAACCTTGGGCTGGGAAGTACTGGGTTTCTATCCCACAGGTGCTCCTTGTGGCCTTGGGCAAGCCACTTAACCCTCTGTTGCCTCAGGCACAAAAACATAGATTGTGAGGCCTTCAGGGATAAGGGAAAAATTACATATGCAGTACCTCAATGCGTACCACTTTGGTAGAAAAGCAGTATATAAGCCTAGAAAAATAAAAAGTAATAGTCAAGTTATTCTGGTAAAACCTTTACACAAAAATTTCCAGGCCAATTTCTACTAAGGAATTCTTATTTCCCTTTTCAAAAACGTCTAAATTTTCCCCCTCTAACAGGTAAGTTTTTCCTTTTTGGAATTTGTTTTTTCCCCCTATGTCTGTTTATTTGAGCTCTTCATCTTTATTTTTATTGTGGTATTTAATATACCACCCAACAGCAAGGCACCTGAGCGGTTTACAATGCAAAAAGAGCTATAAGAAAATAATGGAAAAGAAAAAGAATGCCAATTTCAAATAGGAAAGAAAAGAAAGGCTTCGAACTGGCAGAGTTGGGGGAGGGGGGGTGAAGGATGGAAAAAACTCCGGGACTAGAAGTTAAGTGGAGTCTTGAAACAGGGAAATGAGAGCTGAAGGTGAAGGTCAGATGGGAGAGAGTTCCAGAAAAGGGGGCCAAGAAAGAAGAAAGCAGAAGCACGGGTGGATTCAAGACGGGTGTGTGAAGTGGGTGGGAGAAAGAGGCAGTTGGAATGTATCTGCCAGAGGGAGCGATGAGAGGTATGGAGGTGGATTAAATCGGAGAGGTCCTGTGAAGTGTTGGTATGGATGGTATGGTGAACTAGGGTAAGGATTTTATACTGTATGGAAAATTTTATGGGTAGCCAATGTAATTTGATAAGCAGTGGGGGGTGATATGATCTGAGTGAGAAGCGTGGGTAAGTATGTGGGCAGCGGTGTTCTGGAGAAGTTGGAGTCGATGGGGCTGGTACTGGGGAAGTCCAGCTAGGGCAACATTACAATAATCGATGCGGGTCATTACTAGGGAGAGAAAGCGTGGTCAGAGGGAAGTGAAAGGGCCAGGTGGACAGAATGGATCTGGTGAAGTGAATAAAAGGAGTGCTGCATGATGGAAGAAACGTGATCATGGAAGGAGAGCGAAGAATCGAGTGTGACACCAAGATAACTGGGTGCAGTGACTAGGGGGATGAGTGGCAGTGCAAGGGAGGGAGCCAGAGAGGGGGCACTGGTCGAAAAAGAAAACCATATGGCTGAGGTCTTACAGGGGTTACTGTGAAGGTAGTTGGACACCATTTAGGAGGAACTGGCAGAAAGACAGGTATTTAAAGGGGCCAAATCGGGTGCACAAGGAGAATATCATCTGCATAGTAGTAGGCGTGTTTCTCTCTTTGTAGAGTGTACCAGTACCTCTTCCAGTTCTCTTTCTTGTGAAGGGGCCCAGGACTCCGGATCCTTCTGCTACTGGATTGAAGATCTTCCCTGGTTCTTCAAATGTTCTCTTCTGCGCTGGATCCTACTCCCTACTTTTAATAAAGCAACATAAATTACAGCAAAATGTCTTTCTCTTTAAGTAAGAATATTGTTGGTTTTTTTTGAGCAACTGTAACACTTTCCCTATCTAATTAAATAAAAGGATAATTGATACATCCTGTCTTTTTGTTTCTTTGCATATATCCACTCCCCACCTCGGACCGCAACCCAACCACACCCACATGCAGCAATCTTCCAAACACACTTCCCTTAAGTGAGCCATCTGGGGACTGCTTTATTCTTTCAATCCAGGAAGGAGAGTATCTTCTCAGGCCCATTAAGGGTCGGTCTCATTTAACTAAGCACAGAGCCCAGCAGAATGTTTAAGCTCTGTTCTGCTTCAGTTGTACACAGAGTTCAGTCACAGCTTAGGTTTGAATTCCCTCTTCTTTTCTCAGGGAACTGGTCAATCACGTCAGCCAGAAATTGCCCACTTAGGGAAAGGCTGAGTTTTTTCTCTAGTTCAATCCACTCATCTACTCTCAATCCACTCATCTACTCTCAAGTCAGATTCAGAATTACAGTTCCAGTTCTGAGTATAAATGACTTCTCCAGACCTTAAATAGGATTCCAAGGAGAATTTATTATGTATTTTATTTATTTATTTAACAGGTTTTATATACCACCAGGAACAAGCAGGAATGAGTCTTCACATATGGGTACGTCGGTACCGACGGAGTCTGCGTGGGAACGCTTCCCAGCGTCCAATCAAAAAGCTTTTGGAAGCATCCCACCATGCCTGCGTGCTGCCTTCCCACCTTTCCCAACTGCCTCTCCTCAGTTTTCATTTTTCCGCGGAGCCGGCAGGACGTCCTCCTCTCATCGCAGAAAATTCTTCTTTTAATTCTTTAGTTTTATTGTGGTCGCGGCTGTCTCCCCGATGCCACCGGTACCGCCGGTGTTTCTTTTTTCTTCCCTTGTAAAATTTTTCCTTTTAAGGGAATATTTTTTCTTCCGAGTGTCTTACGGTTTTTCAGGCCTTCTAGGCCTCTCCATGTCCTTCATGGAACCGCCAGCCATTTTCTCCAAGAAATGTTCAAACTGTGGCAGTACAACTTTATTTTTAGACTCCCAAAATTGGTGTCTAACCTGTTTGGGTCCTGACCTTTTTCCTCCGGAGCCCTCGGGCAACAGTATTGTGAGAAGAGGTTTTCAACATCGAGTTTCCCTCGATATAAGGTTCCCTTCCAACTTCAGGGCACCGACCATTTCTTCTTCTACACAGGATCAGGTAACCCACAAACAGTCTGTTAAGACTAGCCAACCCTCGAGTGGTAGGTCTCATGCACAGCATGTAGACGGCTCCGGCCTTGCCCTCGAGGGCCCTTTGGCTTCAAAACCCCGGCAGGAGTCTTCGGCCTCCAAAGCCTATGTGGGGTTTCAGGTTGTTCCTGGGGCTCACCCCTCACAGAACATACCTGAGCCATGCCCGGTGGTGGCATCCGCTTCAAGTGGTACCGATGCATCGGCACTGGTGTTGGACGAAACACTCCTCACCAGGGATCGTCGTCTGGCATCCTCGATACCTACAGGACCGGTGGATACGTTCCAGACTGACTTTCTAGTATCGGTACCGGCACCGATACTACCACCGACGTCGGTACCCTCCAGACGTGCATCGATAGACTCGCTTCCTTCGATGCCGAGTCTGGAATCGATCTCTAGTCTGGAAGACTGGGTACCGGCACGTCTTGGTACCGCCACCTATCGGTACCGGACGCTCGGTACCGAGGGTGACTGCTGAAGGTTTTCGGTTACCTCGGTACCAATTGGGCTGTCACTGATTGCTGCTCTGATGTCGGTGTCAGGTTCGGTTCCGACAGCGGTACCGGTACCGGTATCGGTCCCGGTATCCACAGTAGCATCGTGGCAAGCTTCTTCCATGCTTCTTTCAACAGGATCGCACCCTTCTATACCAAGTTTGGAGTCGATACCTGGCATGGACGATGTCGTACTGACTGTCGCTGGTCCTGACCTCCAGTACCAGCGTCCATCCATTAAGGATCCCATACTGCACCGTGCAGGATCTTATATTCCTACATACTCAGATAGATCCTTCGGTGCCCAGGCTAGTTCTTCAGATCTAACCTGTCCAAGGGGGGGTTCTCTTTGGAGATCCTTCTTTTCAGAGTTTCCTCCTGGATATGGCAAGATCACTTGCCATTCCTGTCCCTGGACATGATCCTACACAAGGCTCTGTTTCTACCGAAGCAAAGGAGAACATAATGCTTCCTTTGCATCATTCCTTTCGGAATCTTCTTCTAGGAATGTGGGAAGCACCTTTAAGGGTACCCCGACCTTCCAGAGCAACTGATCTCCTATATCAGGTGCCCCCCCTCTCCAGGGTTTCAAAAGACTCAACTTTCTCATCATTCCATTGTAGTGGAATCAGCAATGAGGCGGGTGAAGAGTAAGAAAAAGCACTCTTCTTATCCGCCAGGTCATGAGTCTAAGACACTAGATGCCTTTGGACGTCAAACCTTCCAGACATCCATGCTTTCTGCAAGAATTCTCTCATACCTTTTTTATATGAGTCTATTTCTTGAGGAGGTCGCAAAGAAATTACATCTTTTGACTCCTTTTCTTTCAGAGCCCAAGAGTGCAGACTATTCCTCACTGCTTAGTCATATTCAAAATATCTCTTGGTTCCTTACTCGTGCTTCCCTAGACTCATTTGAGTCTGTTAGCAGGACTTCTGCTATAGCTATAGGGGCACGACGTAGAGCCTGGCTCCAAGCTTCAGACTTAAACAAATGGGCACAACAAAGACTGGGTAATACTCCTTGCACTGGAGAAAATCTCTTCAATAAGGAGTCTTTACGTCAGGTTACTCAGTGGTCCACTGACTTACCTGTTTCTAAGGGCTGTTCTACGCCTTCTTCTTTCCCAGTAGGTAGGAAATGTCCTACCAAACTTTCTTCCCCTAGGGGGAGAAGGTTTTATTCATCTTCTGCCCATCATACAGATGTTCCCAAACAGGGGAAACATCGCCCTGGTCTGAAGAATTCAAACTCTCTCCAGGCTCAGCAAACCCAGCAACTGCAGGGTTTCTGATTAATCATCATCATATTTTTTGTGCCTCTTGGGGTTTAGAACCAGCAGTTGGCTTCTTCTCAGTAGAAGCCTCCCATTGCTTTCATTCTAAACTCTAGGTATGGATCTCTTTTCACAAGACATCCATTTTTCTCTGTTATACGAGCTCTTAGGATGTTCATGCCTATAGGTCACAGGTTTCTCCTCTTCTTCCTGCTAGGGAAAGAGGTTTAACAACTATCAAACGATAGTTTTCTGTACCAGCATGAATTTTTCCTTTCTACAGACTTACCACATTGTAAGTCTCCATTCAGCTCCATCTTCTCTACGCTCTTACCAAGCATTTCCTCTGTAAGAGTGGTACTATTACACTGGAGGGCTTCTCCTTCAGCCCCTCTAGTTTTTGTCACTATTCCAGTGTGGAGTTTTCCTCTCTGAGTTAACTCCCTTCTTCATTTTTGCTTTGGGGCAGCTTATCAGACAGGTCCAGAGTTTTCTTACTCCTGTTCTGTCTGTTCTTTCTGTTTTTAAACAGAAGGATTCTTTCTGCTGTCTTGCTAGCAGCTGCCCATGCAGGAGCCCTAGTGATTGGACCACTGGTTCTTCTCCACAAGCATCCAGAGTTGTCCTCCACTACATTCTTTCTGGCCTTAGTAGTGACTCCAAGACAGTGGATTCATCTTTCTTGGGAAATCTTATCACTACAGGCTTCTCAGATTGTCTTCTATTCTTGCCATCTCCAATTCCCTTGGGTTTGGCAGCATAGTTGACGTAGGTACTGGCTTTTCCAGCAGCCAGTTCTATCTCCTAATTCTCCTGCATTATGCTCTCTGCAATTCTACAGAGAAGCTTTCCACCATGGGCCCTTGCTAGAGAGCATTAGGATTTTCTCAAACAGCTGTCCTAGATGGTTGGAAAAGGCTCCCTCAGTCATGCCCCTCATGACTGGAAGGGTCCTTCCTACCCTACTATCTCCTTTTTAAAACAAAGGACATGGGCCTTCTCTTACGTCAAAACTTAAAGAGTTGTTCAATTCCCTGGTTTGGTCCTCAGGTTTCCCACCGGGAATATGCTCTTTTTTTCCTTGCAGCTCGTCCTCATGGTATCCTAATCTTCATGGACAGCGCATATTTAGCTAAAGAACGCATGATACCCTTTTTGCCCCTCAAGTAGGTCAACATGGTATCTCATTTCTATGCGTCTTCTGTCCATTTACCATGCTAGAGTTCTGGAGGACTCAGGACTTGCTGCCTGCAGACTGATATTATCCTCTGCTTTTCACGTAACCATCCTGGTTATTTCACTGGCTAGCATTCTTGCATCAATCTAGTCTGTTCCTTGTCAGGGAGCTTTTTCCCCTGACTCCTTCCATCATAACCAGGGGGAATAGATTATATATCTCCTCAAGTAGGTTCCACCTTCTTGTTATTAGATTAATTTTTCTTCTTCATGCCTCCTATGTGAATATACTTTCTAAAGGCATATCTCTGCTGCTTAATTGCAGACACCTATATATAGGCCTATATATTCATATCTATATACATCTCTATAGATATATATGTCTGTCATTTGTGTGTGTATATGTTATGCCCTTCTATATCTCGCTATAGATATATATTCTATATGTCTATCTATATACACAACTATAATTCAAGTATATGCCCCAACAACAGCTGCTGAAGAGAATGAAATTGAAGAGTTCTATGAACAAGTACAAGCTGAAATTGACAGAACATGCAAACAGGATATCCTGATAGTCATGGGTGACTGGAACGCAAAGGTTGGCAACAAAGAAGGCGGCAAAGTAGTTGGAAAATATGGACTTGGCAACAGAAATGAAGCTGGAGAAAGACTGATAGAATTCTGCAAGACCAATGATCTATTCATCTCAAACACCTTCTTCCAGCAACACAAGCGGCGACTGTACACATGGACTTCACCGAATGGATTATATGAAAATCAAATTGACTACATATGTGGAAGTCAACGATGGAAAAGCTCTGTAACATCAACAAAGACAAAACCTGGAGCTGACTGTGGTACAGATCATCAACTACTAGTATGCAAACTCAAGCTAAATTTGAAAAAGAGCAATCCACTCATGAATGCAGCAAAATATGACCTTGAGAATATACCACTGGAATTTAAAGACTGCCTGCAAAATCGATTTGCTGCTTTAGATACAAATGACAGAGCTCCGGAAGAGTTATGGAATGGCATCAAGAAGGTTGTGTTGGAAGAAAGCGAGAAGTCTCTACAAAAGGTGAAAAAGCAAAAACGGCCAAAATGGATGACGGAAGAAACTCTGAAAATTGCCCAGAAACGCAGAGAAGCTAAAGCCAGAGGAGAAAGAAAGACAATCGCAGAACTCAACAGAGATTTCCAACGTGCAGCAAGAAAGGACAAGGAAAAGTACTACAATGACACTTGCAAGGAAATAGAAGCAGAAACTATTAGAGGAAGAACAAGATCGGCTTTCCTAAAGCTACGAGAGTTAAAGAAAAAGTTCCAGCCTCGAATTGGAATGTTACAAGATGCTCAAGGTTCTATGTTGAATGATGCTGAGAAGATCAAGAAAAGGTGGAAGGAATATACAGAGTTTTTATATGATAAAGATCAAGTGGACCAACAGCCGTTTCAACCTGTACCTTATGATCGGGAACCATTGGTGATGAAAGAAGAAGTTAAAGCAGCATTGAAAGCCTTATCAAAGAACAAAGCACCAGGCATTGATAGCATTCCCATAGACGTATTGCAGCAATCTGATGCAGCTGTTACCGTACTCACAAGGCTCTGCCAAGAAATATGGAAGACAACATCATGGCCAACTGACTGGAAGAGATCTGTGTTTATACCAATACTAAAGAAAGGTGATCCAACTGACTGTGGAAATTATCGCACAATCGCTCTGATCCCACATGCCAGCAAGATTCTACTGAAGATTATTCAAAAGAGACTACAACCATATCTGGAACAAGAACTACCTGAAGTGCAAGCAGGGTTCAGGAAAGGGCGAGGAACGAGAGACATCATTGCGGATGTGAGATGGATCCTTGAAAAGACTAAAGAATACCAAAAGGATATCTATTTGTGCTTTATCGACTATAGCAAAGCTTTTGACTGTGTAAACCATGAGAAACTCTGGGCCACATTAAGAAGCATGGGTATACCAGAACACCTGATCGTTCTCTTGCGCAATCTGTACATTGATCAAGAAGCAACAGTTCGAACGGAACAAGGAGAAACAGAATGGTTTAAAATAAACAAAGGTGTAAGACAAGGCTGCATACTTTCCCCCTACCTGTTTAATTTATATGCAGAACAAATCATCAGAGAAGCAGGATTGTATGAAGACAACAGAGGTGTGAAGATTGGTGGAAGACTCATCAACAACCTTCGCTATGCTGATGATACCACATTACCGGCTGAAAGTGAAGATGATCTGAAACATTTGCTTCTCACAATCAAAGAACATAGTCTCAAAATGGGCCTGCACCTTAATGTAAAGAAGACAAAGATCATGACAACTGGCATAATCAACAGGTTTATAGTTGAAGGAGAAGAAATTGAAATTGTGAACAACTTTAACCTACTTGGATCAACTATCAATAAAGAAGCAACAAGCAGTCAAGAAATCAGACGACGCATTGCTCTTGGCAGAATGGCTATGAAAGACCTAGATAAGATTCTCAAGAGCAGAGATGTCTCTCTCCATACAAAGATTCGACTTGTTCAAGCCATGGTATTTTCAATAACATCATATGGATGTGAAAGCTGGACAGTGAAAAAGATAGACAGGAAGAAAATTGATGCCTTTGAATTATGGTGCTGGCGGCGAATACTGTGTATACCATGGACTGCCCGAAGAACAAACCAGTCGGTACTAGAGGAGATCAAACCTAAGCTTTCTTTAGAAGCTCAGATGACAAGACTTCGACTTTCATACTTTGGACACATCATGCGAAGAGAGAGATCATTAGAGAAAGACATTATGCTTGGCAAGATAGAAGGTCAACGCAAAAGAGGAATGCCAGCAATGCCACTCAAAACCTCAATACGTTATCTGGGTGTTATACTTGACCAACGACTTGAATTCAAAGAACACATAAAAAATACTGTAAAAGCCATTTACTATAAAATCAAGACCCTTCGACACCTCAGACCTATGCTTGAACCATCTGACTTTCGTACAACCTTCCAGGCATTAGTCACTCCTCATTTTGACTATGCAAATATCGTTCTTCATGGCCTACCCAAGAGCACTCTAAACCCGCTTCAATTGGCCATGAATACAGCGGCCAGAGTTCTTCATGGATCCCAAAAGAGTCAACATATTACTCCCATACTATTTGACCTCCACTGGCTCCCACTAGCTGGCAGAATCTTATACAAAGCTCTCATCCTTACCTTTAAAGCATTCCACCATATCTCATCATCCTCCTTATCTGATCTCCTCCAACACACACAGAACACCAGATCTAGACGTTCTGTAACAGAGAACTTGCTAACAATCCCAAAAGACAGCAAAAAACTCACTCAAACAACCACTTTAAGAGCATTCTCTTCCTTCGCCCCTAGATGCTGGAACACGCTACCACCTAGTATTAGAGCACAAAAGGACCTGTCCCAGTTCAGAAAATCCATAAAAACATATCTCTTCCTACAACACTTCTCTCAATATACTGACCCCCCTCCCACACAGACCATTGACCACGGCTAGCCAAATAAGCTCCTGAAATCTTACCACTTGATCTAGACCAGGCCTCACAAACCCTACCTTTAAAACTCAAGCATTTAAGAACCTATTGTAAATAATTGAAAATATCTGTTAATTGTTAATCCCTGTTATCCATGTTTTTATTCCCTGTTCTCTGTAAACTTAACATTTGTTTTTATGTTTAAGTACAAAACTTGTTAAAATGTAAACCGCGCTGATGTCAAAAGTGCGGTATATAAAAGCTGTTAAATAAATAAATAAATAAATAATGAGATGGATCGATACAA
The DNA here is from genome assembly GCA_033557465.1 of Ichthyophis bannanicus. Taxonomy (NCBI): domain Eukaryota; kingdom Metazoa; phylum Chordata; class Amphibia; order Gymnophiona; family Ichthyophiidae; genus Ichthyophis; species Ichthyophis bannanicus. The sequence goes on along the minus strand of CM066031.1, from coordinate 1,738,258,047 downwards.
TAACAGCAGCTACGGGTACCAGTCTGTCAACAATGAGCCGCCTGACTGAAGACCGAACACAGTTTAGGATAGCTATCCAGAGGGTCGCCATGAGTCGACTCCGACTCGACGGCACTTAACAACAACAACATATCTATATGTATGTATGTATGTGTATATATATATATATATATATATATATATATACGTATATATATGTGTATCTGTTGAGATATTTATTATAGGTAGATATGTATTTACATACTTAACTATCTGACTGTCTATGCTCATATAGATATATATGTCTCTATATGATTCTGACTGTTGGGCTCTACCCATACCCATGCTGTTCCAGCATGTTGGGGTGCTACACACACTATCACTCCTGTGGTAGTTAACAACTACTCTACCATAACCTTAAGGGTTAGGTACCCCTGAAGCTCTCCATGTTCCAGTATCTTTCATAGCTACCACCAGTTAGGAAAGACATTGCGTATCTTCAGTTAATCTGAGGCTCTAACGCCTCAGACACCTGTCCTTTCTTTTTGGGATACAAGGTTTTTTCCATACCCCTTCTTCCCACAAGGACTAGGCCGGTTTGTCCAAATCGGTCAGCCTTTCCTCTTCTTGCTCCTAAGAGTGAGCCACTCTGTAGCCAAAAGAGTTTGGGCTTTTTCCATAAAGCCTTCCGTTGAAAGCCTACCATTTTTGTTCTACCCCAGTTGATCTCTGGGGTTACCTCTCACCTTTCAGGATTCTGACCTCCACAGTAAGGTCCTCCTTGAGGTTCCTCTACTGGATCCCCAGTAGATCTCATGAACCTCCTTACTTTTCTGCAATCCTGTTAGGGGAGGTCCATACTGCAATATTTCATTTTCAATATATTTGATGATAATTGTCATCCACACAGGGACTTCTTGTCTGCAGTCCTGTGCTAGGTTAGCTGTCTTTTACAGTACCTTTCTGTTTCAACTCCTACCCTCCATCCTGAGGATGCCTGGCGATATGAGGTGTAACGTGTTCCAATCTATAACATGCTGGGACTCCAGGCATCTTAGCTTGGGAGTCCCCATATGTGAAGACTCATTCCTGCTTGTTCCTGGAGATAGCACAGTTACTTACCTGTAACAGGTGATCTCTGGGAACAGCAGGAATAAGTCTTCACAACCCACCCACCTCCCCTAGGAGTTGTATTCTCTATCTCTATCTTTCCCTTCTCTCTCTCTTTCTTTGTCTCAGCTTTAAAACTTAACTGAGGAGAGGCAGTTGGGAAAGGCGGGAAGGCAGCACGCAGGCGTGGTGGGATGCTTCCAAAAGCTTTTTGATTGGACGCTGGGAAGCGTTCCTGCGCAGACTCCGTCGGTACCGACGTACCCATATGTGAAGACTTATTCCTGCTGTTCCCAGAGATCACCTGTTACAGGTAAGTAACTGTGCTTTCCTTAAGTTAAAGCGGTTTACATTCAAACTTTCAATATTTACATAGAACATCTCAAGTGAGATGTAAAAAGGTCAGGTTAATAACAAAAACAAGTGTTAAAGAGTGTTGTGTATAAAGTGTTTCAGCATGCGGGGTAACTTAGTAAATACTCTGAAACTATATACTGTATATTTGAGTAACGTGAACAGGTCATGAACAGGCAGTAAGTTGGTTTATAAGTCCGCCTTTAGTAGGGTTAGCCATTCATCCCTTCTTATGTGATGTTACCATAATGTTTTGTGAACAGTGAGGTTTTTAATTTCTTACTGACATCTTTGGTTTCATGTAGCACTCTAAGGCCTTCTGGGAGGGAGTTCCATAGAGTTGGTGCATTAAGTGAGATTGCTTTGTAAGGTGTGGACTGCTTAGCTTTGGGGTAATCACTGGGTGTGAGCAACTTGTTCTTGGTATTTGTTCTTCTTGGCCGGTTTTCAGGGTCCCTTTCTATGAGGTCTTGGAGCATCTCATCCACGCTCTCGTGCACGATTTTGAAAATGTTAAGAGTAGGCTTGTATCTGATGCAATTGATGTAATATGGGTGTAATGTGGTCATGTTTTGTTGTGCCTGAAATGATACGAGCAACTGTTTTCTGGGCCATTTGAGAAGGTTGGATTGTTTGAGCAGGTAGGCCTTCATAAAGTGAATTGCTGTAGTTTAAAATTGGTGTTATGGTAGCCTAAATCACCATGCGGAAGTCAGTCTGGCTGAGGAGTGGTTTCTGTTTCCTCATGATCATCATCTTGTGATATGCAGATTTTGTTGTCCTGTTTAATGTGCAACTGTAGATTCAGATTCTGATCCAGGGTGACCCCTAGGTACTTAATCTCATTTTTGATGATTATGCTTGTATTTTGTAGTTTTATCTTGTTTGGAGGGGTGAATAGCTTGTTACGTGTTATTATGAGTGCTTCAGTTTTTTGTAATATTAGCTCGGTGACCACAACCTCAGTATATGTAATCATGTTCGAGAGACAGCTGGTTATTGCTGACTAGTTAGGTTTCTCACTATTAATGGAGGTGTATATCATCATGTCGTCGGCATATAGCTTGTAGTGAATATCATGTTTTTGGATGACAGTAACATAGTATATGATGGCAGATAAAGACCAGTATGGTCCATCTAGTCTGCCCAGCAAGACAGCAAAAGTAGGTATACCTGCCATTGCGTGCAAGTCACTCCTCCCCATGCCTTTGTTTAGGGGTGTACCCACTGCTCTGTGTAGGTCATCCCTATTTGCTGAGATATAAGAGAGGGTTATGTCCATTTTGATTTTATCCTGTTGCTATAAAGGGTTCCACTATGTCTGTCCCATGCCATTTTGAATTCTGTCACTGTATTTGCCCCGCGACTTCTATCGGGAGGACATTCCAAGCATCTACCACCCTTTCAGTGAAAAAGTATTTCCTGACGTTGTCTTTCATTTTACCCCCTTGAAGCTTCATGTTATGCCCTCTAGTTTTACAGCTTCCCCGTCTTTGCATCCAGATAGGCTGGATGCAGAGATAGCTGATCCTTGTGTAATACCCTGTCATATGCTGAATGGTGTGGATGTGTTCTCTCCACATTTGACATATTGTTGTCTGCCCTCAAGGTATAAATGGAATCATTTGAGTGTTGTGTTGTGTAGCCCAGTTTCTCTAAGTTGTTTCAAGAATAAGAAGTGTGAGACCATGTCAGGCCAATGATATATCTAGGAATATTAGCAGGAAGCCTCTCTTTATATGGTCCATCCCTTTGATTATCGCATCGAAGAGTGAAGTTAGCAGTGTTTCCACGTTATGGTTGGGTTTGAAGCCATGTTGGTGAGGGGTTTTTTTTAAATTTTATTTTATTCTTTATAAGTTTTCCCATACAAATATTCCCAACAAAGAGAAAAGGAAATCCACAAGGGTACAGCAATTACAAATCAACAAACATAGCCCACAGACATTGATCCATGAAAAAAGCATGCATATAACTCTTATATTAATATTACACCACATTCTAAAGGAGGCAGGAATAGATAAAAAAAAAACAATCCCAACTTGGGTAAAGAAAAAAGTTCAGCCCCTAGATTAGAACAGTCAGAATTTGGTTGACTCTAGCCCCCGCCCCCTCCAATGCCAACAAAAAACTTAACAGTTGTTTTGGGTCAAAGAAAATAAATTGTTTACCACCAAAAAAACCCCTAACATCTACAAGGAAATTTTAACATAAATGAACCACCCAAAGCTAGGACCCTGGTTTTTAATGCCAGAAAGTCCTTATGTCTCCTTTAAGTGGGATTTGAAAAATCAGGAAAAATTTGCACTTTAACAACCATAAACAACTTATGCATATTTAGAAAATATAATTGCAACACAGTGCTTTGGTCCACTTCAAAGGCAAAGTTAACTACCAGTGTGAATCTACCAGTAACTACGTCCAGAGAACTTTCCAAGAATGCTGTTATGTCCGACAACCCCTGATGAAGTTGTGGCTGCTGTTGCTCCTCCATAGTGGACCCAGTTCCTGGGCACAAAGATATATATTGTGCCCCTGTGATAAGTGGCAAATTATCACTAGGGCATATCCAAAGCCTGAAGATATTTCTTTACCATCTCGACCGGAGTAAGTAAAGGGGTCTTGAGAAAATTTCCAAACCAAAGGTTGTTCCATCTGGATACATTCTCCAAATATTCCAGCCTGTGTGCCAACATAGAGCAATCCCTAATCTGGGTACTCACAAGTTCTTGAAGTTCACCATGTCAGGCTTCCAGAAAATCCACTCTGGCCACACCCTTCACCTATTCCTAAGACAGTACTGATTCCATATCCATCAAAGTCGCCAATTCTCAAAAAAAAAGAATGTGCCATTGCCATCAGTGAGGTGTCTACCATGGCCACAGCTTCCCATAATGAATCCATCATTACCACCGCAAGTTTTAAAAGTACCGCTGGAACTGAAAGCGCCATTTCTTTCCCTGCTGAGGAGCCAAGCCCCTCCAGACTAGCAGCGGTAAATGAAATCCCCCGCTGATCTAATGGTTACAATGCTGCAAGAAGGGCTCTCTCCACACACTCTTCCAGACCCCCTCACATCAGGGAAGTTACCCTCCAAGGTAAGGTTCTGCTGGCTATACTTCCATGCTACAGCAGAGTGGTCCATACTTCGGGGTTTAAAGATGCCCCACTTCTAGCCGACATCTGCAATGCCAGCCCTGCCGAAGTTCCATCTCTTGGGACTGACCCAAACCATACTCCAACAGAGTCCTCTGTGCTCCCAACGCAAGAAGACCAGCACTGGAGGGAAAGAGCTTGGGCTTCCACTTCTTGCCCATCCTAGCAGCATTGAGGCGGAGCGCATTGAGAAGCAGTAAGAGCTTGAGTTCAACCAGATGCCATCTTGCCTCGTTTGTTGGTGAGGGTTTAGTGGTGCATGTGTGTTGACATGATCTTGCAGCTGCATTTGTACCATCTTCTCTATGATTTTGGCCATAAAGGGTAAGCTTGATATTGGTCGGTATGCAGTGGGATCCTCCTTGTCGAGTGATGGTTTTTTTAAGATAGGTCAAATTGAGGCCCATTTGAGTGCTGAAGGCATTTGGCCATTTGTGAGGGATGTGTGTATTATTCTGTGGATGATTTGGGTGATCTCCTCCTTGGATGACTTTGCCCTTGCCACTGAGCAAGGGTCATTTGGTGATGTTGTGTTTAGCATAGATATTGTATAGATCAGTTGGCTGGCAGATGGTATTACAAATTTGCTCCATCTTTCTGTGATGGTTGTGTGGTTCTTTGAGGCAGATGGCTGTGCCACTGAGTCCTTGGGTGTGCAGTTTTGTTTTGCCTCTAGATAGTCTGCAATTCTTTGTGGGTGTATTTTGGGCTGGCTTTTGAGTGTAGGTTCTTTGGTGCATGTGTGGGCTATTTCAAATAATTCCCACAGCTTGTTTGCTGACTTTAGAATGAGATTTGTTTGGTACTCCTGTTTGCATCGGTTTATTAACTCATCATAGTCTTTTTGTGTTGTTCTGTACTGTAGCAGAGTATTCTGGTCCTTGGTCCATCTCCACTTCCTTTTAGTTCTTCGTAGAGTTCTTTTTACTATTTTAATGTCATGCGAATACCAGGGTGCCTGGTGCAGTCTTGGGGTTATAGCATTTCCTCTTGTTTTTTTGTGATGCTTCCGCGGCTTTTCTGATAGAGTAGTTCCAGTTCTCCACTAATTCATCGGTGTCTGTGAGGTCTTGGTGCATCTTAGGCAGCACTTCTCCAAGGAATTGGTCGTTGTTAAAATTCCTGTACCTTCTTTCAATATGTTGTATGTGGTTATGATTGCCTGGGCTGGCAATTGCTAAGTTGAATGTGATTAGGTAATGGTCTGACCAGGGAGTCGGCATGATTATTGGAGGGATAATGTCCTTGTTCTCTTGGATGCAAAGATAAGGTCAGGCGAAGAGCCTTGTCTGTGTGTGGGAGCATTAATTAACTGGGTGTATTGCATGTCTTTCATGGCTCTTGAGGCTGCGAGGTTGGTGGTTGAGTTGAGATTGAGGTCCCCAAGTACTAGCGTAGGTTTGCGTGGTGACATGAATGCGCATGCTGATTCTAATGAGGAAAGCTCATCAGTGTTGCCATTTGGTGCTATATACGTTAGGTCGATAGAGATATTGCCATGTGTTTATTTGCAATGATTATAGTGTTAGTAGACCTTGCTGGTGTGTGAAATGGTCTTAAATTTAAAGTGACTCCTGACCAGTATCAGCACCCCTTCTCCTCTCTTATTCATTTGAGGGCAGTTGTACGCAGTGTATGCAGGTGGTGTGAGTTGATTTAGGATGACTTGGTCTGTGTCTATAAGCCATGTTTCTGCTCTTGCCTTGCTGCCAGCACTGCCATGGAGAAAACAGAGAGTGGCAGCAGCATAGCAAGAGCAGGCAGCAGCTGGACGGAGGTATGAGGAGGAGGGGAGTACACACCCGATGTGCAAGTCGCTTCGGGGAGTGGGGGGGAGAGAGTCTGTGCATGCAGTGGCTGGCTTTCATGTGCAGTGGGTGTTGCCAAACGATGAGGCCTGCGGGCAAAACTTGGTGCTTAGTGATGGAGTGCTCACCGGTATCAAAGGCTGCGATTAGGGCTCTCCTGGGTAGATCAGTGCAGCGGGTGAGTGTCCTGGAGATACCGGCATGCTGTGGGTGCATCCACTGCTAAGTTCAGGAAATTTTTATTTCCTTTAAGAAATATTCTTTACTCAGTATGACTCTCAACCAGTCAATCAGTATCACCCAAACTTCGAAATGGTCACCAAATTCAGTTTTGAGGGAATTAAGCCACACTTCCACCATCACCAGTCACCAGTTCATCCCTTTTTCTTTACTCATCAGCTTTCAAAAACACTTCTTTCAGCCCTCTCTTCACTCAGAAATCTTACAGACATCTTACATTTTCCACAAACAAGCCCCACTGTTGCTTTCAGTTTCAATTCCCCTGTCTTCTGCCTCTGCAGTTTCCCTCCAGAAAGGCTGCTCACTCAAGAGATTCCTACAGAGATCCCTGTACCTTCCCCACATAAACCATACAGCTCTGGAGGCTGCAAAACTTCCCTGGAGGAGAAAGAAACATTTCTAGCTGCCACAGATAGACCTGGACAGCACTTCCGCAGTCTAGCCAGGCAAAATTTATTTTTATTTTAACCCTCGGGTTACATTATGGTGACAAGACAGCAGATAGAAAGCCTCCGTCCATCCAGGTAAGGAGGCCCTGGGTACAGGAAGCCTTGGGGTTCCCTTGCTTAAGCTAACCATGGAGGAGTAGTGGACATGGAAATAGGATCTCAAGAAAGAAGACTTCTTGGTTGCATGGCTCTCCAGAGGGGAGCAGGATACTAAGAAAGCAATACAACTCTCATTCAGTTAACTTGTAGGACCACAACATAGCTGGCTAAGGAATATAACATTATTTCTATCTGGTAGCTTAGACCTGGGAAGGCTAGAAGGCAACAGACATTCACTTTGGAAAGCTTGGGGGGGGGGGGGGGCACATCTGATCTAGAGTGCGCACGGATGTTGCAAGTCCTGCCACTACACTGAATTTCCTTTTTTGAGGAAGGCTTAGCTGGGAGCAGTGGCAGAGGGAAAGAGGTGGGTGATGCAGCCATTTTAAAGTACCACTCTCGTGCTTTGCTGCTGCTTTCCCCAAATTCTTCTACTCTAGGCAGTCACCTAGTTTGCCTAGTGGTAGGGCCGCCCCTGATCTTAGGCAAGAAGGATAGGGAAGGAGATGGATGGAGGCATAGGAGGAGTAGAGGCTAATCGGTGGTTAGAGTAAAGAGAGAGGAAGGTTGAAGGAGAGAAGAGAGGGATCAAAGCTGAGAAGAGAATTTTCTTTCCCCATCCTCGCCCCATCCACTCACTTATGCATTCTCCCCTGGCCCCTCCTCCATTTACTCATTTGCATGCTCTTCCTCAGCTCCCTCTCCTGTGATTTGCCTCCCATTTCATTCATCTGCTGCAGTAAGCCACAGGTCCGGCCCAACCATTTAGGCAAGACTAAGCAGTCATTTAGGCAGGCAGTTTAAGAGGGGCAGCAAATAACAACAGCATTCAATCCAAAATAATAGATCTTGACAGCCATACATTCTCGAAGAAGCAACAGCGCATGCATTTTCCTTTAGGGAGAATGGGCACGCGCATGCACACAAAGCAAAGTTTAATCTTTGAAAGTATGCTCTCCAATCTACAGTATGCGTTTTTACAGGATTGTTGGGGGAGGGGTAGTATTGGAGTGATCGTGATTATTAAAATCTTAGGGGTAGAGCATAAGGCAGAAGGTTCGCCTAGGATGCCTAATATTCTTGCACAGGCCCAGGTAAGTCATCCGTGGCACTCTGCTCTAAGCTCCTTCTCTCCCTCCCCCCCCCCTCAATTCCAGGTCCACCCCTAGAAACAGGAAGAGAAGAACATTATTTTAAAGTAAAGCATCCGCTGAGAAGGCAGACAGAGTAGCTGTATTGTTGCCCTCTGTCTCCTGCGTTGATTCCAGATGGAACTGGGGATTCTGATTTCCCAGCCCTTCCTGCGGCTGCAGAATTACCAGAGGCTAGGAGCCATGCCTCTGGTCAACAGGGACAAGCCGCTTTCAGTACTCTTGCTCATTTTTGGCTCATTTCTTAAAGGGGTTCAGAGAAAGAGCTGAAAAGAGCATAAAGAATTCCAGTAGTAATATTAAAGGAATATTTTTTTTTTAATTTATAGACTTGCCATATAAATGCCTGTAATTTCTCAGTCTCTTTGAGAATCAGTTACCCATTTTTCAAGGCATGAAAGACACATGCTCTCCACAGGTGACAGCTATGAGAGACCCTTTTTTTTTTTTTAAATCTTACTGGATAAAGATCCTGGCATGGAATTGCTTCAGTGCTTGACACTTTGACAGCTAGCTGAATTACTTGTTTTCCCTATTTCATCGTGCCTCTTACTGAACAATACTGTTTGAACCAGGTGCATGAGTGCTGTCACTCTAAAATTGATTTTTGCTCCTGGGAACCCAACACAGCTTAATTAAATCAAGCTTTCAGGATTTGCAGTTAACACAATTTTGCTTCAATAAGGCATTTGCTGAATAAAGGGATTTTGTCCCGTGCTAATAGACCATCCTGTAATAGTCCTTTGATTTCTTTTATATTACACAGGAACAGCTTGAATCAAACATATATGAGTTGGTTTCCAACCAGTCTACAAATAATCATGTTTTGATGATTTTAATTTTTATTAAATGTGTATATGCCTTATTACACCATCCCCAGGTACAAAGAAATTTTAGTTTTGGAATACAAATGACAGCAGTTCATTCATTATTTTTGTGTTTGAAGAAGAAAGTAGTAATAGTAATTGAGTTTCTGTTTTTCATGTAATCTTTATGTAATAGAATAATTTTTTTACTAAGATAAAAGTCACTGTTTCTTCCAGAGATCATGCAAGTTTAAGTGGCAAGTTTTATCACACAACTAGAGAAGCACATGGTACAGTCCACTTTACTGCAATTTTTAAAAGGAGCAACTTCAACAAAGCCACTGCTACTAACATTTTTTTCCAAAGCAAAAGTAGACAAGTGTGAAAAAAATTATTTAAGAGCTGACGTGTATGTAATAATGTCGGAAGTATAGCCTTGAAGTTTTTATTTTATTTATTTATTTAGTATACATTTGTATACCGCTACTTCCAGCGATCAGCAGCGTTTTTTGATTACAGATTGGAAATTGTCAAATCATGACAGGAAATTTTTGAGGTATAAACACATTGATTAGACAGGAAAGCACAGCACACAGAGAACTATTTTACAGGGAACATGGGCTATGGAGGGTTACGTGGCTTGCCCAAGACCACAAGGAGCACCTGTGGGACTAGAAACCCCAGTCCTTCCGGCCCAAGGTTGCTGTCCTCTAGTGGGATTTGAACCCCTGACCTTCTGGCCCGAAGTACCTTGCCCCAACCACTAGGCTACTCCTCCACCTATGTAATCACCTCTTGAAGCTAACTTTCCATTTTGCTCAAATTTTTATTGAGCTCACAACGGAGCTAACGATAAATTAGGTGAAACACCACAACAAAGTGTCACCAATGAAAAACAATTATGTAATACTTCAGTAAAATTTTTTAATATGATTAGGAAGCCCAAGCGAAAAATACTGTGAAAAGAAAGGAAAACAGAAATCCACTTATCTGAATCCTCCCGTAACTTGTTGTCAATTCACAGTTGAGCTTGAACAAACTTTTCTCAAAAATGCTCCCTCAAAAACAGCATAAAATAGCTGAAAATAACCTTGCAGTCCAATTCACAAAAAATGGCAAAAATTAGCAGACACAGCACTGCGTTTCGGGCGGTCAACTTTCATTCGCCCTGCTTCAACGCTCAACCAACTGCACCAAAATCCTTCTGTCAACTGATCAAAAACGCCAGCGCATGCTCAATAGCAATTTGATATTTGGATTTTCCTGATTTCTAACTCCCACAATGGCATCTGAACCGGTTTTGGCTTTAAAGAATGGTGGCAGTGATTTAGTTTTAAATGCCAATCAAGCAGTTTTTGCATATTCTGATGCACAAATTCATACACTTACTCAACGACCATCGTTATTTGATGATGTAGATTCCATTGGTCAATCGGGGTCCTTTGCTGATTTTTTGGATTTGAGCAAAAAAGGTATACGAGTGAACCTTCATGAAGCCACTATGATTCAATATTTAAAAACTATGATGAGCCCTAGGGGTCTGAGGGTCTTGAAGCCCCCTAAAATGTTTACTGATGATTCGGACTTTTACAACAAATGGAACAGCATTTTAAACAAATGCAGTATGGATTTAATTGCTTTGTTGGGTGAACGTCTTAATGTTGAATCAATGAAATTACAACAGGAGGTAAAAGACCTTGATGATCGACTTCGTAGTACAGTGGCTAAAGATTGTTACAAGTCCCAAATGGAAAGTATCCAATCCCAATTGGATCAGTATCGGGATTATAAGAAATCAGTAAAGATCAGGAAGTTTAATAGGGACAAAAAGGACTATGAACTTGATCAAGTGTACACTTGGATGAAGAAGGGGGAGGTGACAACTAGAAAGGTCACTTTCGACTCTTTTGAGATTTTCTCAGATGACTCTGACGTTGGAGCTCGGGGAGGTAATGCTACTACTTCAGGCCACCGACAAGAGCAGGTTTTTCGGCAAGGTCGTCCCCGTGGTCGGGGACACGGTCGTGCCTGGCGCCCCAGGGACGCTCTTCAATACGATCGATCCAGAGTCTTACCCACAGGACATCTCACAGGGCCCAATGACAAGGAATCGTTCCAAACAACAGTAATGAAGCTTTCATCTTGTCCTTTGACTTTGGAACAGGAATCTTTATTGAATCTTGGTCTCTCTTTTGTACCAGTAACCCACTATGACCCTTTTCGGATGCGGATAGCTTTACATCGATTTTTTCGGAAACTTATTGTTACTCAGTTTTGTGCGACTCATGACATGGGGGTTGACATCTCCATAGTAAAACCACCATCTCGCTGGATACCTTCGGAGGCACCTGATTCTTTGGTTCTGGCTTATCAAAAATTAGTACTTCATAATTTACAAGAATTTGAGAGTTCTGCTTTGCGGACTCATTATTATAACTTATCTGCAGATCAATGGACAGCAGCTAAACAGCTTCGTGACAACCACACTTTGGTAATCCGCCGGGCTGATAAAGGTGGAGCTACTGTGATACAATCTTATGACCAATATCGCACTCATCTTTTGGATCAGCTTAACAATACAGTTTATTATACCAAATTATCTACTAACCCGTTTGAAGATTTACAATCGACTATTCGTGAAATTATGATGCAGGCTTTAGCTAATAATTGGATCACTAAAAAGGAATTTGGGTTTTTGGTTTTGAAACATCCTAAGGTCCCGTTTATTTATACTGTCCCCAAAATACACAAGTCTGTTACCGTACCTCCGGGTAGACCTATTTTATCTTGTCGGGGATCTTCTTTGGAACCTTTGTCCAAATTTTGCGATAGATTTTTACAACCATGTGCCCAACGTGTGTCATCTTTTTTAAAAGATACTACCCATTTTCTCACTAAACTTCAAAACATTGAAGGAGATATTACCCCCTGGTGGCTTGCTTCTCTAGATGTTTCAGCTATGTATACAAATATCAATCAGGATCAAGCATTGGAGGTAATTGCTCAGTTAGATTTAGCTTTACCTGATCGTATTCCTCATTCATTTTTTATGGAAATGCTTACTTTAGTTCTTACATGCAATTATTTTCAGTTTGAGCAACAAATATATCATCAAATCCCGGGTATAGCAATGGTTGCAACGGTAGCTCCGTCTGTAGCTACTCTTTATCTGGCCGAATTTGAGTCTTCTCATATCTACCCTTCCTCATGGTTTGAAGATGTGACCTTATGGGTGAGATTTTTGGACGATATTTTCTTTCTGTGGCGGGGCACGGAAAGTGCCTTACACCAATTTGTTGATTGGCTAAATTCCCTTCGTTCGAATTTGTCTTTTACTCTACAATACAATTTTTCTCAGACTGAGTTTTTGGATGTTACAGTATTTAAAAGCCAAGATTCTTTGCAAACAACTTTATACAGGAAGCCGGTACAGAGAAACACTCTGTTGTCTTATTCCAGTTTTCATCCTGGTCCCTTGAAGAGGGGACTTCCGTATGGACAATTTCTCAGGCTTCGGCGTATTTGTTCCAAGCTGGAAGATTTTTTGTTTCATGCACATGAATTGTCAGTATGCCTTTTTCAGCGGGGGTACCCCAAACGGGTTATTCGACAAGCCTTTGTAAGGGCTAAGTATACTCATCGAGAATGGCTATTTTCTTCGCAATCCTCAAATGCTGATGACACCTCCCAGGCTTTTGTAGGTGTCCTACCGTATATGTTTCATTCTCAACAGATTAAGAAGATCTTGATTAGACATTGGCATATCTTACAGTTACATCCATGTTTTCAAAAACCTTTGCAGATTGCGCATTCTCGTGGATCAAATTTGCGTGATATTGTGGGAGCTACTTCCTCTCCTTTAGATAGGAGAGTGGATAGACCATTAACTACTGGTCATTACGCGTGTACTACGTGCTCTCATTGTCTGCGTGCGGTTGAGGGTATCCAATGGACTGTTCCTAATTCAACTTTTATTCATACAGCCCAATGGCACACGACGTGCTCCACCTCTCATGCAGTGTATGTATTAATTTGCCCATGCCATTTATTGTATATTGGTCGCACTATCCGCCCTGTGAAAATTCGTCTGAATGAACATTTGTCTAGGCTCAAACATTCTGTACTTTCAGCTCCGTTGGTTCAACACTGTTTGGATTTCCATCATGTTTTTGAGGACTTTATGTGGCGCGTGTTGGATTATGTGCCTGAACATCCTAGAGGAGGAGACCGTGAACAACAGCTTCAATTGTTGGAACAACAGTGGATTTTTCGTTGGTCCACAGTGCAACCTTTTGGTCTAAATAGAGAATTGGATTGGGCTAGTATTCTCTAATTTTATTGGGACTTGGTTCCATACTGATTCATTCAATTTGCATAAAGAAAATTTCGTTTTTGACAAGCTGCTGGGTAATTTTGGCTATTTAAACTAGTGAATCCTGCTACCGGGTTCAGATTGCTATTGAGCATGCGCTGGCGTTTTTGATCAGTTGACAGAAGGATTTTGGTGCAGTTGGTTGAGCGTTGAAGCAGGGCGAATGAAAGTTGACCGCCCGAAATGCAGTGCTGTGTCCGCTAATTTTTGCCATTTTTTGTGAATTGGACTGCAAGGTTATTTTCAGCTATTTTACGCTGTTTTTGAGGGAGCATTTTTGAGAAAAGTTTGTTCAAGCTCAACTGTGAATTGACAACAAGTTACGGGAGGATTCAGATAAGTGGATTTCTGTTTTCCTTTCTTTTCACAGTATTTTTCGCTTGGGCTTCCTAATCATATTAAAAAATTTTACTGAAGTATTACATAATTGTTTTTCATTGGTGACACTTTGTTGTGGTGTTTCACCTAATTTATCGTTAGCTCCGTTGTGATAAATTTGAGCAAAATGGAAGGTTAGCTTCAAGAGGTGATTACAAAACCTCAAGGCTATACTTCTGACATTATTACATACACGTCAGCTCTTAAATAATTTTTTTCACACTTCTCTACTTTTGCTTTGGTGATTTATAGTGTAGAGTTTTTTAGTTAGGTTGATATTTGGACTAACATTTTTTTAGCACTATAGAGGATTTCAAAAGCTCTTCTTCTGCCTAGTACGTAATAGCTGACTTGCTGAAACGCGCTGAGCCCGATTCCATTAGGGGCACATCTGGGCCGTCTGGGTGCCTCAAGCAGGATGGGGCCCATTAGGATCTGATTCTGCATGCGGGAGCCAGACATTCCCATGAGTGCAGGATTGGGTCCTGAGACGGCCCGGAGTGCCTCTGCATGCCCTTCTGACTCCCGCAGCACCGACCCCCTCTGTTACCCCACCACCTAACTCTAGGATGGGCAGCCGGGACCCGGATCGGGCAGCGGGGACCTACCTGCCACTTTTCCCAGCCTTGGGGGGGGGAGGGCTTCAGCCCCAATTGCTGCTGTCCCAGCTGCTTATTCCATATAGGCGTGCAGCACCGCAAGTCACCTTTCTGAATCGGGCCCATAGCTATTTGAACAGCCAGGATATAGCCTCTCTGAAGATTATGCACACATGAACAAGTTTTCTGTACCTCTGCCACATATCCACTAGGGGGCAAACTACAGCTGTGACTACCTAAATGGGAAGAGCTTGGAACCCATCTCCTGATAGGACCTGGTAGCACCCTATAGGCTGCCCTTCAGTATTCACCTGATTTTATTTGTTGGCTTATATAATCTGAAATTATGAGGTGCGCATAGGAATGAAGATCCTGCTCCTTGGTCCCCTCCTTCCCCACCAAATATTTGAGTAGTCTTTACTGTTTGATATCACAAGCCATACATCTCAGTTCTGATTCAATGCAGGGTAAGGATGTTAGTTGAAGTGATTGACAATGTAATCATAACAGGATGCCACTTTTTAATACAGGTTTGGAAGCCTTATATAAGATCCCAGGTGCAAAATATTATAATCAATGTTTGGAAAGTGATGATGATTTTATTTGCTTATAAAGCAAACTACTACTACTATTGTTCATTTGTATAGTGCTACAAGGCATATGCAGCACTGTACAGACACATGTAAAAGACAGTCCCTGCTCATCAGAGCTTTCAATCTAATCAAGACAGGCAATATAACAGCTGAGGACAAGGATACATGTAAGGGAATGGTAAATGAACACATAGGAAACTAAGCAGATAGGATCCAAAAGCAGCCTCAGAGAGGTAAGTTTTCAGCCTGGATCTGAAAAGGTCCAGAGATGAAGCCTGACGTATAGACTCAGGTAGTTTGTTCCAAGTATAAGGAGCAGCAAGGTGGAAGGATCAAAGTCTGGAGCTGGCAGTAAAAGAGAAGGGCACAGATAGAAGCAATCTGCCAGAAGAGTGGAGTTCCTGAGGAGGGCTGTAGGGAGAAATAAGAGAGCACAAGTAGTGTGGAGCAGCAGAATGAGTGCACTTATAGGTCAGTAGGAGAAGTTTGAACTGAATATGGAAACCGATAGGGTGCCAAAGAAGTGACAGCTGTTGTATTGTCTGTCTTGAGTGGTAGAGCATTATCCACAGAGATTGAGAAAGGGAGAAGGGGGAAGGTGGGTTTAGGGGGAAAAATAAGAATTTCGGTTTTGGCGATGTTAAGTTTCAAATGGCAGTGGGACATCCAGGCAGCAATGTCAGGCAGAGATCCGGGTCTGGATTGCCAGAGAGATTTCAGGTGTAGAGAGGATTAGCATAAAGATAGTACTGAAAATCATGGGAGGAGATGAGTGCAACAAGGGATTGGGTATAGAGAGAGAAAAGGAGTTCGGACCAGGAGAAACCCCTGGGGTACACCAACTGAAAGGATAACAGTAGAGGAGGATCCACCAGAACAAATGGTGAAAGTGCAATGGGAGAGATAAGAAGAGAACCAGGATAGCACAGAAGTCTTAAAACCAAGCGAGGACAAGGTATCGAGGAGAAGGTGGTGGTCAACAGTGTCAAAAGCAGCAGAAAGGTTAAGAAGGATGAGGATCGAGTAAAGGCCCATGGATTTTGCCAGGAGCAGGTTGCTGGAGACTTTGGTAAGAGCCGTTTCTGTAGAATATGAAAGATGTAAGTCAGTTTGCAATGGATTCAGAAGGGCTTGAGAGGAGAGAAAGTCAAGGCAATGGCTATGAACAGCACGTTCAAGTAGTTTAGAAATGAAAGGAAGGAGGGAGATGAATCGATAATTAGGACAGATAGTGTCTAGAGTGAGTTTCTTGAGGATAGGTGTGACCACAGCATGCTTGAAGGCTGCAGGAACAGGTGCAGTGGAGAGCAATAGGTTGAGATTATGAGAGATGGAAGGGATGACAATGAAGGAGATGGAGCTTAGGAGATGGGTGGGAATAGGATCGGAGGAGCAGGTAGTGAGTTTGGAGGAGGAAAGAAGATGTGTGGTTTCTCCTCGGAGATCTTAGAAAAGGATGAAAGGGTGGCAGAGGTTGAGGAGAGAAGCTGGGAGTGAAGAGGTGGGGAGAGGTGCATGTTCTAAACAAGCGGCATCAAAATCCAGTTCTGGAGGACCATAAACCTCTGTCAAAACTGGAAACTGTGCCACCCTAAGTTCTCTCTAATCTTCACCAGCAGAGGAATGGGAACCTCTACAAGCTCCCTCTTTTATGCCTGGCTGCCCTACCCATCCACTCCTCTGTACACAGTTTGAGTGGCAACACCTGGCCTCTTCACTACGCTGTTGCTCCTTGTATCATGGGCTCCTGTTCTCCTCATTCTGTCTGTGTACATAGCTTTCCCTATGTGAAAATATAGCCAGAGCTGGCACTATCATTAGGTGGACTTAGGTATCCGCTTAGGGTGGCACAATTAAAGGTGGCGGTGGTGTTGTACCAGCATGCAGAACAGCAGTGGGCCACCAGCACTAAAGGAGAGAGGCTGAGCATGGTGCAGGGCCATAGAACATATGTGCATGTTCAAGGCCTGCCATGTCCCATCCTCGTCCCACAGGAAATTTGCATTGGAAGATGTTGGCACATAGTAGGTCTTGAGTGCAGACATGTGCTCCATTGCCTGGATAAGCTCGTCACTCTCCTTTAGCTGCTGCTTCAGGCCCAGGAAAACTAAGGTGTTGGCAGTAGTAGCAGCAGTGAGGAGGGGAGGGGGCTGGCATAGCCCACAGGATGAAAGGACTTTGGTTGCAAAGTAGCTGTGTCATACTCTCATTATGTCATCAAGCCTAGGCCCAGCCCAGAGCCTTGCTTGGCCCTCTGGGATATGTAGTCAAAGAATCAGTTGTGGCACCGAGGTAAGGCTCAAAAGGTTTTATTCCCCTTCCAAGAGGTTTCTTTTGGGTGAGCAAAACAAAAGCATACACAGCCCCACTTGGGCAAAAACAAAGTAAAAATGAGAACAGAAATTGCTTATTTTCAGCTTTAAACAGGTAAAGGAAAAAGTATTCAAAACAGTTCTTTCCAGCATACAAAGATCATTTCCTTTGTGGCTTTCAAGCTTGGCAATTCAATTCGTTTATCTCAGAGACAATATATTATCAGAGACCGTGAGCGTGCAGTCCATGTAATCACTACTTACATTATCTCCCTGCACCTCACATTGCATCTCTTCGGGCTCTTCCGTTAAGGACTCATCCCTTGCAGCATATGGTACGTTACTGAACAGTCTCCCCCTACTATTCAGGAAGTCTCTTTCCTTCTGGGTGAGAATGCTGGCTAAGCTGCTACCGTATTCCTTGGAGTGACTACCCTGGGAGCTTCTCAAATGCGGTGGGAGATAGAGAAAATTCTTAGTTTCACTTTTCCCTCTACTAGAAACAGTAGGGCTAGCTTTAAACAGTCTTTGACTCAGGCTGTGCTCAGCTGCTACAGACGCCGGAGTAAAATCCAGTAAAAACTTCTCCTAGCTCCTGTCTTTGAAACTTCTAGACACAGGCTTATGCTCAGGTATAAAAGCTTTACTCTTTTTATGCCAATTGTTTGTATAAAAACTTTCTTCAGGCTTCCTCCAGCTAACTTCACAATTATATGTTTGGTTACCTTTCTGATAGCTTCTGCTGGGCTTTTACGCTTTCAGAGCTCTGCTCTCAGCTCCCTTCCAATTAGAGTTTCTCCCCTTGGGGGGGCGGAGCCTGATGTCCAGCGGGATGGTCGCATAACGCTGAGGCTCCCGAGAGGCCTACTCAGAATCCTGAATTAACACCGCACATACTTGGAACTTCTACTCTGATCTTGCCGGGGCACATTGGTGAGATGGCGGGGACCAAACCCACGCGCCTGGAATTTGGATCTCCAGCGGCTTCTCACGGCAAACGTTCCAAAACTGAACCCCCGTCCCCGCAGAAGGGGCTGGCCTTGCGCGAGGGCCCCGAAATGCAGCAGGAAATCCTCGCAGAGATTAGAGGGGTCAAAAACCTCGTGCAGTCAAACGGTGAAGCACTCCGAGCGCTGCGGGAAGATCTTGGTGTGCTGCAAAGCAAGCTAGAAGGGCTTTCTTCGCGTCAGGACAAAATGGAGAGCATATTGGACTCCCATGCGGCCCGGTTGTCCAAACTCGACAAAGTTGAACGTCAGGTGCGGGCCTTGCAGAAAGAAGTGGAAGATGGCAATAATAGAGCGCGCCGCAACAACATACGACTCGTGGGCATACCGGAGGGAGCGGAATCGGGAGACATGAAAGAGTTTTTATGCAAAATCCTCCCTTCCCTGCTCCAAATCACCTTTACCAAAGATTTGGAGATCGATCGCGCTCATCGTGTACCCACAAGCATAACGCTCAACAGGAAGACCCCGCGGCCTATCATTTTTCGACTTTTGAGATATCAACACGTGGAGCAAATTCTAAGTGCCTCTCGGGCAAAGGGCCATATGGAGTTTGAGAGCCACAAGATCTCCTTCTATCCTGACTTGGCTAAACCCACGGTCGACCGCCGAAAGCGCTTTCTGGAATTCCGGCCGAGGCTTCAACAACTACAAGCACGCTATGGCCTGATGTACCCGGCCAAGCTCCGAGTCACGCTTCACAATCAGACAAGAACATTTGAGGACCCTGATCTACTAGCGGAGTTTTTGGATTCCAAAGAAGCCGACTTGATGCGCTGACTTCCAGAATATTCCTGCAAGTATTCTCATATCCGCTGTACCTGCCACATTGGATCTGCCGCAGCCCAGCAAAGAGTCTGGCGAGGGCAGTTTGTTTGCCTTACTTTTGATGATATCTGTGACCCGACTCCATCTACCCACAGTAGCCTCGATGAGTATCAGAGACAGTGTTAATTATGGACTCTGGTGTTTCTTTTCTTTTTTTTCATGTCTTTCTATCTCCTCTCTAGGGCCTCCTCCCGCAGACATTTGGTCGCCATATTCTTTGGGGGTTTTGCTTCTTCTCTAAGATACAATGGTACATATTTTTCAATATGGGGTGTATTAGCCAGCATACTCGGTGATTATGTCATTGTTGCACAAATTCTGATTATATTGTATGTTGTCAAGCGCCCTTACCTAAAATGTCTATTACCGATTGATGGCACCACGTAAGATTTTCTCATTGAACGTAAAAGGAATCAATAATCCGATAAAACGGAAGAAAATCCTAAGCTACCTAAGTCAGGAAGCTGTGGATCTGATTTTTTTCCAAGAAGCGCATTTGAGTTCGAGGGAAGCTCTTGGACTCAATGTTGAGCCTTGCATGGTGGCCGCCTGTTCCCCAGCCGTTTCTAGGAGGTGTGGGGTTGCCATGCTGGTTGGGAGGTCTTTGCATGTTGCTGTTGTTGCGACTAGCTCGGATGCAGAGGGTGGATGGTCCAGAGTTCGCCTCAGGATGGGTAGCCTTGAAGTTGCATGTGTGTGCCTTTGCGCTCCTAGTGTGGATGACCCTACCTTTTTTGCTACCATTGCTCAGGTTGCGCAGGCCTCTGCTGGTACTTCATTGATAGTTGGGGGGGATTTCAATCTAGTCCTTGATCCTCTGATAGACAAATAGCCGCCTAGGACAAGTGGTCCCCCCAAGAGTCACACCACGCTTACCTCCCTGTAAATATTATGTCAGGGTATAGACACGGCCACTTTTAGAGCCCAACAAGCCTGGGAGCGCGAACTGCAAACCACTTTAATCCCTGTGCAATGGAGCGTTTTCTGGAGCAAAGTAGTGCGGGTTTCCCGGTCTGACTCTGTTACCCAAACTCTCTTCTTTTTGCACACAGATGCTTTTATACCCCAGAAAAAATAGCCAAATGGAACACAACTGCTGGGGACCAGTGTTGGTCTTGCCATACTGCTGTGGGAATCGTCGCTCATGTTATTTATGAATGTCCTCAACTACAGGTTTATTGGGGGCGGGTTTGGTGTTGTATTCAATTTATCTTACACCTTCACGAACCTCTCCCTTGGAAGATCGTGGGACTCCGCTCTGTGGCGGAGATCCCCTCTCTTCCTAAGAAGGGTCGCTTTCTCCTTGATTTCATGCTAGGTATAGCCATATGCTTAATCACGAGGAATTGGAAGGATAGCTCTCGACTTATTGTCAATGAATGGTGGAACCTCGTCTGTTTATATAGTAAATATGAGCAGATACCTCGGAGAGCTATTCCCCATGCCCAAACTCACTCTCGCTTGTCTAAATGGCTGATGCTTAATGATTATGTACAATCTGCTCATTGTTCCAACATGCTGGTATAATGTGCACTCATCATGTTTCAGATCACCGTTAGGTTTTGTAACACAATAATGTAAGTACACGCCCGCTTCGGGAATGATTAGTTTTCTAGAGAAGAAGCAGGGGGGAGGGGGGTGGCAGGGGTTTACTTTGGTGTATGTATTACATTTTATGTATCTGTCTTTTAGCTGTATGTCTTCCTTTTCCTTTGTTGTTATAAAACGAAAATAAAGAATTTAAAAAAAAAGAATAGCACACATACAGCTCAGCTAAAGAGCTAAGCATTCCTTCGTGCTCTAGCATATCCTCAAGCATGGAGAATACAAGCATTGTAGGAAATGGCAGTGATGACAATCCCAAGCCAGTGGGCACACCTGTCGAATATGGTACCAAGTATTCCTGCCATACTGGATAACAGCCCATTGATGGTAGACAGGGATCAGCTGCTGAATGCACAAAAAACCCTTGTCTACACTTGTAGTGGCTGATGCTCAAAGCCACCTCAGCAACTTGATTCATAGGACATTGCAAGAGAAAGTTGTGTATAACCTCAAAAGAAAAAAGGGAGATGTTGCTGATGTTAACTTATGCTGATGCCACCTAGTGGATCATTGTGTTATCTCACTGTTTTCCTACTTTTGTTGTCACCTTTGACCTGCTGATGAAAATACATCAAGGTTCCTGTGCTCCAGCTATTTTCAGTGTACCTTTATTTTTGACTTTGAAACAATAAGCACTTAGTCCAGGAAAATACAGACTGAGCCAGAAAATTTATATTTCAATACAAGTGGTGTTTATAGATTAAAATGTGAGGAAACCCTTCAATCCAAACCAGCATCCAATATGAATTACTTTTGGCTCACACACCCTTGGTTGTCTTTAAAAAAAACAACAAAAAAAACAAAACCATAACCAGCCTAACACAATTCATAACAAAGCCATAACCAGCCTAACACAATTCAGAAAAAGTCTCAAACACCACCTCTTCTTAAGCTATTTCCCAATTTAGTTTTGCACAAGAGAAATACTACATCCATACTCAGGTCAAGACAACTTCAACTGTGACTAATGTGTATAGACTACTGTATATAGTTACATAATGTACATAGTTTCCCTTTATTACCAAGTTCAAATTCCTGTTACTTGTAAAATGCACTACAGTTTTTCTGTATGTATATGTTTGGTTCCATGTAAACCGCGCTGATGATAATAGTGCGGTATATAAGAGATGTTAAATAAATAAATAAATAAATAGAGTTTCTTCCCTTATGTCTTTGGCTTTCAGCCTCACAGCTGCTTGCTCCCGTGTTCCAACCGGGTTCTATTCCGTTCCTTCTGTGTCCTGCGTGTGTCTTCTCTCTCTCTCTTTCGCTCTCACTTTCACTCCTGCTCCCACGCTCACTCCATCTGTTGCTCGGATTCTCAAGCTGGCTCTGTCTCTCAAACAGGCTCTGCTTCTCACACGGGCTCCCTTGCCCATGCTGGCTCTGCTTCTCAAACAGGCTCCTTTGCACATGCTGGCTCTCTTCCTCACACTGGCTCTGTCTAGCTCCATGTGCACTGAGCTTTTCTACGTGCGTGTCAGCTCCACCCACTCCCAGCTGGCTTTCATTAGTTCCTAATTCCCTGGCCTTTCTGCTGCTTGGGCGTGTTTCCTTTGCACGTGAGCTGTTTTGTTTAGGTTGCCTATGGCAACATCCTAACCTGTGTTCCTCTGAACTGTCAGAATCTATCCTACTTCCTGCATTTCTGCTGGTTTTCAAGGGCTCTATTAAACCTACTCTGTGACAGCTGTTACAAAGTAACAGTGGCAAAGTAGCTGTTGCAAATTAGCTGATCTGCTGCACAAAGTAGAGCAGAATTTAAAACCTTAACATTTAATCTGCTACAACTTGGAACATTAGTATTTAGTTTTCCACTGTTATCATCAAGGTAATAACATATAAATTTGCATGGTCTTGACATATCTATCACACTATATATAATATCATAACTGAGACAAAATGAATCCTGTATACATTATCATGCAATTCCTATATGCCCTAAGTATATCTATGTGTCTTCTAATCTCATCCAGCATATGCCTTCAATCACCATATCCACCCCTTAATCATGTTGGAATGGCTCACATACATATCATTCCCTACCACCATAATCAAAAATATCTTAATAACTACAACTCATACTCATATAATTATAAAACCTACCCACCTAGGTACCCAGACATGCGGACAAGAAGATTAATACACATAAAAGTAAAGCCGGAAATTGAACATAAAAAACTAACTACTCACACCCAAAACCTAAAAATTATTCTTATCAATGTAAGATCTGTTAGAAATAAAATCCCACTCATTACAGACCTTATCACTGATGAGAAACCAGATTGTCTCTGCCTAACTGAGACTTGGCTAACCAATTCTGATACAGTCCTATTAAACCAAATAAAAGCAAAAGGATATTCTTTATTCAATTGTAACCATAACCAAAAACAAGGAGGTGGAGTACTCATATTAGCAAAATCAAGTTTGAACTGTTCCACCACCATTTGTGAAACTAAAGAAAATATAGATATATTAAAAATAGAGAACAGAAACTTAGCTATCTGCCTCTTCTGTAGACCCCCTACACCGAACGTTCAAAACATAACAACCATTCTAGAAATGGCATGCAAAGCATCAACAAACAAGCCCCATATCATCCTGGGAGATTTTTAATTTAGCAAACGGCAATAACAATCAACTCTCAATCTTCCTAGAATCAATGGAAGATATGGGCTTCACGCAAATAATTTGACACCCTACACACATCAAAGGAAACACTCTTGACTTAGTTTTCCTTCCTGACCATATGATCAAAATACCTCAATACACTCCCCCCACCATAACACAAATCCCATGGTCTGACCATTTTATGATTCAATTTACCCTTCCTATCCCTTCCACCTCCTCTCCTCATCAACCTAAAACACACCAAGGGCCTAGATTCCGCCCATTTGTATCAGAAGACTTCCTTGATACAATAGTACCTCAGCTTATTACAGATACAAACAACCTTGACAAAGCCATTACTAACTGGAACTCGGTAATAAAATCAGCTTCTAATCCTTTATATACCAAAACCAAAAAGCTCCATAAAAGAACATCAGAAAAATGGTACACACAGGAACTAGCTTCAATTAAAAAAAAAAAATCCAAAAAATTGAAAATAAATGGCGATCAAGAAAAGCACCACAACTCCGGGATTTATACTCCTCAACTCTTAATACCTACAGATCAGCAACTAACAATGCCAAAAAACAATATCATACAACAATCCTATCTAAAGCTATTAACTGTCCAAGGGAATTGTTTGAAATTGTAAAATCTCTATCCAAAGCTCCTACTGATAACTATCAACTAGTCCCTATCAACTTACAGGATATAGCAAACTATTTCGCTAGCAAACTTAAACTATCTTCAATACCAATATCTGACTCCACAAACTCAACAAACAATAACAAGGCATGGAACTCATTCCAGTTTATTGACAAAAAGCAATTACTCAATACAATTTCCACAATCAACACAACCACATCCTTGCTTGATCCATGCCCAGTTTCCTGGATTAAGACGACAAAACAAGTACTTGCCCCCTTTATCTTAGACATAGTAAACCAATCCCTTCAGCAAGGTGTGCTGCCTAACGAACTCAAATTCTCTGCAATCCGCCCGATTTTAAAAAATAAAGCTGTAAATGAAAATGACCCATCATCATATCGCCCGATTGCCAGTATTCCTTTCCTGACCAAAATCATCGAAAAAGCTGTTCAACTCCAACTCCAAGATTATATAGAAACATCCGCCCCCCTCGATGATCACCAATACGGGTTCCACCCTTTTCATGGTGTTGAAACCCTACTGTTTGCTCTTCTCGATACTCTCATTAAGGGCTTAGACAATACAAAACAAGCATTCATCCTGGTATTCCTTGATATATCCGCTGCATTCGACAGTGTAAATCATAATATACTCATTTCAAGACTCAAGCAGATAGGACTACAGAAAACTACACTAGATTGGTTTAAATCATACATATCTGATCGATCTCAGTATGTACAACTTAACCAAACTTCATCACCCCCATTTCCTCAAGATCAAGGAATACCTCAAGGCTCCGCCCTATCTGTTCTCCTATTTAACCTCTATCTACAGCCAATATGCACCATATTCCAAAAATATAAGATAAGCTATCACATATATGCGGACGATATTATGTTGTTCTCCTCAATCAACATACTTGATCCCAACTACGATAAATTAACAACCTGCCTTATTGAAGCTGAAAAATGGCTTCGTTCAAACAACTTGACCATTAACTTCAAAAAAACCGAAGTTCTATTTACAAGAAACACGAACTTTATACCACCAACTGACATCAAGCTTCTGAACTTTACTCTTCCAGTTAA
The DNA here is from genome assembly GCA_033557465.1 of Ichthyophis bannanicus. Classification (NCBI taxonomy): domain Eukaryota; kingdom Metazoa; phylum Chordata; class Amphibia; order Gymnophiona; family Ichthyophiidae; genus Ichthyophis; species Ichthyophis bannanicus. The sequence goes on along the minus strand of CM066031.1, from coordinate 1,738,232,855 downwards.
AGAAGAGATTAAATACTTAGGAGTCACCCTTGACAAGACCCTCAGTTTCACTACGCACATTAAGAAAATAACAAAAACAATTTATTAAAAGCTTCGTTCCATACAACAACTGAGGCCGCTCTTGGAAAATGATGATTTTAGAACTATCACACAAGCCTTAATAACCCCACACTTTGACTTTTGTAATGGTATACTACATGGCATAACAAAGAAGAATCTAAAAATCCTTCAAATGGCCCAAAATGTTACCGTAAGAGTAATATTCAAAGCCAAGCTAACTGACCACATTACCCCAATTTTATTCTCTCTACATTGGCTACCTATCTCCAGCAGGATTCAATATAAAATACTGTTGACCACCTTCAAATTAGTTAATAAGATTGCCCCATCATACCTAACCACACTTATTCACAGCCCTCCTGAAAACAGAATAAGACGAAGAAGGAATCTTAATACCATCATAGTGCCTGACATAATAAGGAAAACAAAACATACAACAAGCAACAGCGCCTTCTCATTTGTAGCACCAACCCTATGGAATAACCTCCCAGACCAATTAAGAGAGAGAAAAGATCTACAAAAATTCCGAAAGGACCTAAAAACATATCTGTTCACTCAACACTACTCCAACACAGTTTGTGACATAGGTATGGCCTCCCAACCTCCATAACTTGACATAAATACACCCTTTCAAATTGATTCACTACGATTTTGACCTCTGAACCTAAGATGATTCTTTAAGCATATTTATATGTAAAAACTATGTAGCAAATTGTAAATAGTTCTAAATTTGTTTTACTTCTTGTATATAGTTGTCTACAGTTCCATGTATGTTATATAGTTGCACATTGTTCCATGTACGAGAAACATTGTTTGATGTAAACTGCCACCGATCCTGGGAATTGGTGGTATATAAAAGTTTTGCAAATAAATAAATAAATAAATAAGAGGGGTGAGATGCTGCACTCAGTGGGGGGTGGGGGGGAGGGATAAAGAAGGGGAGATGCTGGAGCCAGCAGATGGGGCAGGGAATGGATGACGCCGGACACCTGTGGGATAGAGGAAATGCTGGAAATCTGTGGGGGATTAGGGAAGATGCTGGATACCTGAGGGGCAGGGAAGGGAAGATGTTGGACTATGGGGGGAGTGAGGAAGAGAAGAGGAAAAATGCTGGTAATGGTGCAGGAGGAAGAGAAGGGGCAATAGTGAGAGGCTGGGGAAGGAGATGGTGATGGAGAATGGTAGGGCTGAGTTGAGAGAGATGTAAAGCTGCAGATAAGTGCAATAAAAAATGAGAGAGAGTGAGGACTGAATGAAGGAAAGAAGAGGTGACATCTGAGTGGACAGAGAAGCAGAAAAATAGATGGAGAGTGAAATGTCAATGAGTTCAGAGATGAAGGCGGTTTTAGCTCTGAGCAACCTGCAGGTTAGAAGTGCACAGTGACAAAGGACTGGAGAAGAACTAGTAGGCAGAGAAGGTGATGGTAGGAGAATGGGAGAGACAGACAGGGAGGCAATAAATCAGATTACTTACAGTTCGGCAATTAAAGCAGGCAGAAGCATATGGTCGGTGCAAGCCCCAGTGGACCCAGGATAGTGCTCATCAAAAGAAGAAATTTAAAAAAAAATGGTTGATGAGCCACAGGCCTTTCGTGTGAAGGGTGCAATGGGTAGGTTAACGATGGAGAAGAAATCTTACTTGGGGCTGCTCAAGTGGCTCAATTAAGATTTCTTCTCAAGGAGCACGCCCAAGGAGCAGGACCTGCTCCTCAGGTGTGAAACGTCGCAATAATGTGGAATTTGAGGGCATCCAACAGGTCACCTGATCGTGCCAATCACGTGATTGTGCCGACATCAGCAGGTAGGTGGAGTAGTAACCTGAGGCCAAGTATTCTGTTAGTATGGAGTTTCTGTGTACATATCTGTAGTAATTTGACTTGTTCAGTTTTCCCAATAGATCTGTTCATGTTCCAGATTCCATTCAGGGCTGGCCCGTTCACTAGGCAAGCCAGGTGGCCATGTGCTTCTTCGGCACACATGGCCTGCCATGGACCACAGCAATCGCTGCCATTGCACCAAGCTGAGCCCTCTCACCGACCATGCAGATGGAATCAGTGGCAGCGGGGAACAGCGGCATGGCTCAGAAGAGGGAGGGGACAGTACTCCTGGGGCTTCTGCCTGGGGCGGCAGATCCCTTGGGCCAGCCCTGAGTCCACTGTAATATATATGGGGCTACCCTTTTCTGGTAAGTTCCATGTGTGAGTTCTGGTTCTGTGTGACTTTTTATGTAGGGTTTTCTATTCCTGAAGAACACAAGAAGCAAGAGACGTGTGATGGTCACACCCTCTCTAGTACCAGGCATATTATGAAGGAATAGAAAACCCTCAAACACAAGGAAGAGCTGAACCGCTCTTGCTATGACAATCAGGAGAACACAAGGAGCAAGAGACGTGTGATGGTCACAGGATGCCTTTATTGAATAACCCCAACGCGTTTCGGCACACGCCTTCCTCAGGGGGTATGCAGCTTGTAAAATAAAATGAAATGAGAATAATGATTACAATGTCTAGTTTTCTCTTGGTATATGTTTATACATTCTGTACAGTTCTTGCATTAAATGCTCACATGACAAAGTGCAGTTTTATATATCAAACATGTTTAGGTTTTGTTTACGCTATTCTATGTCACACCATAAGTTTTTGGTCCCGCTAAACAAGGTTGGGTGGTAACCATATTTGTTAAATATCACAATGTGATACACAAAAATCACTAAATGCTATACAATACTATTACACACACTTTTTTGACTGAGGTGTTATTCAGTCTCAACACGTATTGATGCACATATACTAAAGCTTTTTATCTGTTTTTTTGTCATTTTTCAGTCACAAAATATAGCACAGGAATACCTTGCACATGAAGCGCACCATGGTGTGCCATAGTGAGTAAAGTACAATATATACACAATTCTGTTTAGGTGTAATAAACCATCCTTCTATCTAAATTCCAATGTTCAGCTATAGTATCCTGCAATTTGTAGACCTTATGTGTCTTGGTCTTAACTGCCCTGCATTTGTTGGTTTATCGTATTCATATATTTATATTTATCATTGTTTTCAATTGAAACATATTGATTTTATATGTATTATATTTTCATATTCTAGTTCATTTTAATATACACAATATGATTTTTTAAATTTCTATGTAATAATTATTTTTATGTATAACTAGACTTTGTAATCATTAATCTCATTTCATTTTATTTTACAAGCTGCATACCCCCTGAAGAAGGCATTCGCAAAACGCATTGCGGTTATTCAATAAAGGTATCCTGTGACCATCACACGTCTCTTGCTCCTTGTGTTCACCTGATTGTCACAGCAAAAGCGGTTCAGCTCTTCCTTGTGTTTGAGGGTTGTCTATTCCTTCATAATATGCCTGGTACTAGAGAGGGTTTATTTTGCTGTAATGGAGATAAAACCAGAACTGGGCATATTTTTTGTATGACAAGCACTGTGAGGAAATGTCCTTGTTCATCTTTTGTTCGGCGAGGGAGACTTTTATGTGGATGCAGTATAAGTTACAATCCAATGTGCAGGGTCAGGAGTATTTTTATTCTTTCCATTCAACGGATGCAACCCCCCCAGGGTTGGAACCCTTTGAAACTATACATAATCAAATCAACTATGAATCCAATCCAAACATAAAATATATTCATGAAAAATGAAGATATACTTAAATTTAATGAATTTGGAAGTAAGAATAAATGATTAGGGACTACCAAAAATGTTACTGAATAAATAGTATCTTCTTGAATTAATAGTTTCCAACAAAAAGCATACACACATTCTTTTTCACTTAGGGGTATGTTTACTAACCCCCACGCTGGTAGCATGTGTGTGGGCTGTATGGCCAGTGTAAGGCTTCACGCTAACTGCATGGGTGCATATACTGTACATTCATCTCCCTCCAGTGAGTGCAGAAACATTGCGGTGAACCTGGTGCAGGTGTAGCCTAACACCACCCAATGAGGTGGCATTGGTTGCACCTGTACTACTGACGGCAAATGCAGTTAGTATGGGCCTTGAATGCTCACACTAGCTGTGCCGCACCAGGAACACACCGTCCCACCCAGTCCCTGCCCTGACATGTGCTACCAGGGTAACATGTGTTTTTTAGCACAGAGATCCTACACTGAGTTTTAATGTGGTGCTGAAACTACGCACTAACCCCGTGGCTACCCAGGTAGCGCACATTAGTAAACATTCCCCTTAGTGAACAGATATATAGAGAAACTAATGTCTCATATATTGTGATCGTAACCAGCATATAAATTAGGTTATAATATGTTGTCAAGAATGGATCTATATATTGTGATGGGGTGAATATCCTACTCACAAGCCGTAACAGGTAATAGCAGAAAGTAAAAATGTTAAAAATAGTAATAATATTAAGAAGGATTATAGAGACAGAAAGAAGGCGTGGAATCATAAAAGGAAGAAACAACCATAAAGACAAAAGTAAATAAATAATAAACCCCCAAAAATTAATATAGAATTCAACCTTTACAGAGACACATGAAGGCTCAATTTTCATTTGAGGCCATTAGGTGTCACCGTATCCATCTCATAAATAAATTTCTGTTCTTATCTAATCTATTGTTAATATCTCCTCCTTTCCATGTGCTATCAATTGTACACATAACAAAGGGGCCCTTTTACTAAGGTGCAGTAAGATTTGTACTTATCGCATGTTTTGCTGTACGCCCTGTAAATGCGAATTACATGCTCTGTTGAGGGCGGGGCCAGCATGTTCCTGGCAGTTATTGGACAAAAAGGTACCTTAGCGCATGGCAACGGCATATGTAATTAATGTGAGTGTTCTCAACACTACCCTTTGAAGTGATGTTAAGTGTACCAGCACTAATTGCACATTGCACAATATGTGCCCCCACCCTGACCACAATGTGCTTTCTACACTCACTTTCCGCCCCTTGTCTTGCCTATTCCCTGCCCCATCATGTGATGTGCAGTTAACTGCTTAGCGCTCCTTAATAAAAGGGCCCCAAAGAATCTAAATTCCTCAGTCATGTCCTTTCACTTTACAATGGCCTACTAAAGATTCGTCCTCCACTTTCCTTTAAATACATTTATATTCAAGTATTCATGTCTTAAAATTTCTCTTTCTATAATACGTTACATGGCTAGAAGGCTACATAGATGGCATTCTTGGTATGACAGTTCAAGAAGTTTCTTGCTTTATATTTTTTATTTGTGTGTGGGTGTACAAAGAGTTCCTTTATCCCTGTATAAACTTGGCGTACAATACACTTTCTACATTTATAGTGGACAATTAATGTATTCTTCATAACTGGTGTGGGTAAAGCAGATGATACCAGTCTGTCTTTTAAATTTTATGCTCTTTGTAGTAAATGGTTTTATGGGAAAAAGTTTTATGATCTAAGGGGTATGTTTACTAAAGTTCAATAGCCGAGACCACATGGTTTAGCATGTGAATAACGTGCAACCTGGGAGCTGGCTAGGAGCATGCCAGAATAATGTCAGTGCTAAAACTCCCATTCTATCTGAGCAGCATGCAAATACATGGGGTTAGGCCGGAACTGGAGAAGAGAGTGCAAATGAACAGCTGCACACTGCTAATGTGGCCACACTAATGGTGCGTCTGAACATGAAAGAGTGCACTAGTGTGGGTGCAGAGAACACCAGCATCCGACCAGGTGCTATTTGCACCTACTGTGCCAGTGTACTGTAAGCTTGTGGTACAGGCACGATTCTCGTACAGTGAACAGGCCAAAGCCATCCCACACATATAATCATCCAAGACAACCATGGTTGGTGCAGTCTATAGCCACTCTAAACCCCTCCCCAAAGGTCTCCCTTATTGAGAATATCCCTCGTGGTCTAGTATCAAGGCAAGAGAGAGCCTCCTTCTCTACCATCCCGTTGCTGTCTGGGTTCTATGGTGGATCTGACCCCTAGCTGTAGGGTATTTTTTTAAAGTGCTTCATAGGACAGATATTGGAAATGATTTATTCAAAAGTGCATTTTGGGAAACCTTAGAGGGAGTATGGTGTAAGGCCGCAGGGTCTTTGGTGTGGTGCAAGAGACAGCTCAACATTAGTCCCTCACAAGTGGCATAAATCCAAGCCTAGGAGTTCGTATAAGGTTGACATTAAGAAACAAATAACTGCATGGAGGTTTGGCCTTAGGGTACGTGGCATGCTGGGAAGAGTGGAGAGGAGAATTTGCCTTGGTGAAAATTCTCTCATGCTGGGAAGTGTTGTACAGGGTATGGATAGTTTGGTTGCAAGCAACCTCTAGACATCATCTGAAACCATGGCAATTGAAGGCAACAGTTGGGTTTTGGCAAACAACTGTCTGGAGGCTGGGGATGCAGTGGGTTATCAAAGAATGGATGGAGCTGTTTTTGTATGACATCAAGTTGATGCTGACTCCTGGTGACCCTATGGAGAGTTTTCCCATCCCATGAGTTTCCTTGTTGAGGTGTGACCGGAAATAGATTGCCAGACTTTTCTTCCATGCAGTAAGCCTACAGCACCTAGTATTCCAAAGTGGTCTCCTATCCAACTATTAACAAGACTTATGGGGGGGGGGTCATATCTCATCAGCTGCAAGGAAAGCCTTTATCAAACTGCATATAAAACATTTGCAATTACTTTTCAGTTCAAGATGTGTTGAACAGAGTGTTCTTGTCTATGCATTAACCTTGCAATGTCCTTTTGGTGGACCTGCCAGTTCGCCTTTTGAGAAGACTGCAACTCATTAAAAAAAAGCCACTACCCAGCTGATTTTAGAATAGTCGCAAAGAGAGTGTCTCCACATTATTACAAGAACTACATTGACTCTAGCATGACATTTAAGAAGTTAGCTTTGACTCTTAAAGTTCTTTGTACGTCAGACCAAAGTATCAGCAGTCGGGCTTCTTAGTATGTATCCGCGTGGGTCTTAGCCAAGGGATGTTTCTGACAGTTCCTTCTTGTAAGGTTTTTAAATATGTGAAGGTTAAAGAATTTTTACAGCTCTGACACCAGTCTTGTGAAATCAGCTTCCACTTTAGTTGATTGAAGAAACTAATTATATGTGTTTTGGGAAAAGGGTGAAATCCTTTTTTTTTTTTTTTTAAACATATAAGGGGAGAGGGTGATCTGTCTGCTAGTTTTTGTTAGTATGTATTTTGTATATATCACCTTGATGGGTTTCTTTTTCAAAAAGTGGCTTTTAAATTAATCATAATTATATTGTTATGGCTATTAAATCATGTCATTTCCCCCCCTAGCTATCCATTGCAATCGGAACTCAAATAACATTGATCACCCTGCCTGCACAGAAGGTATTAACCTGCTTTTTGAAGGGGAAGGAGTGGATTCTGTGTGTGTTAAGCATGAAAACACTCAGAAGGTGCCTGACTCTAAAGGAACACCCAAGAAACAGCAGACCGCCCCAGAAACATCTAAGGCAAGTACAAAAAATAAATCAAGGGTAATGCTGGAACAGCTTTTTCAGAATTAGTATTGTGATCAGTGAATCGTTATAAAGAGACCTTTTTAATAGATAAATGGTTTTATCTAGTACAACAGGCATGTTTTCAACTGAAATATTAAGAACTTAAAAGAGCAAATAAAGAAGGATGAAAAGAAATTAAATGAAAATACAGCAATCCTTCGATATCCAAATCTAATCTGTTCCTGCAAATGGTTTGGATACCGAAAGCTTATTTACCATTATTTTAAATGGGAAAAATAATAATGCATTTCCAGCCCATCCAAAAACCCCAACCAATCTTCCCAAACATCTCTAAAACAATGCAAAAACAAAACATATAAGTATCAAACACTTAATGAAGTAATCAAGGAAACATTAGGTACTTTTATTGGGTACTCACCGAGTGAAGTAGAGTGGCTTGTGAGGTTCGCTGTGTGGTGGAGGAAGGATGCTTGAAAGTCGGTCTTCATTGACTATGCTGGTTGAAGTAGGAGGACCATGAGGTGGTGAGGCACTTCTTTTTTTGGGGAGGGAGACTCCTGAAGTAGAAGGCTGTGATGAATCTGGAGAAGTGGCGGATGCAGTTGGCGAAAAAAACTCAAAATAGACCTCTGTGTTCCTTCTTGTTCTTTTTGTTCGTAGATCTCCTTGTAACATGAGACAGTGGTTTCAATTGTGTTTTTGAAAGCAATGCTTCTTGTCATAGTAACATAGTATATGTCAGCAGATAAAGACCAGTATGCCCAGCAAGGCGGCAAGAGTAGGTGCATCTGCCGCTCCATGCAGGTCGCCCCTCCCCATGCCTTTTGTTTAGGGGTGTAGCCACCACTCTATGTAGGTCACCCCATGGAACTATTCAAAGGCATTATAATATCCTTGGTTTTATTCTTCATTCCTTTCCTTTCGATTCCTAGTTGTATACTGTAATATAATGTACAGTAAAACACTTGTTTTGTAAAGATGAAGACACTGCACAATATGTTCACATAAAGAGAACACAAGACTGGAAGGCTTCTGGAAACAATAGATGCCACACTAGCGCCAACTATAGTGGGAAGCTTCTGGAAACAGTGGATGTCTCACCAGTCCCTACTACAATACAGTGCAGTACTGTGCTGTTTCCCTACATTGTCATGTGCATGTCAAATTTTCTTTGGGCAGACTTTGATAAATTTCATTATATCGAAGAATTATTCCGGAGACTGAAATTTAGGTATAGTTGGCTGAGAGCCATTATATTGAAAATTTGCATAAAAACATTTCAGATATTGAGAGATTGCTGTATGTGTTTTTGAAGAGGGGGAATATAGCTGAAAATATTTCAATCATATAAAAATGACTGACTCCACTCCACTCAATTTATTGAAATGAGAATGTTTTCAATGTACATTGAATAGTTTGTACAACCTGTCTGGATTCTTTTCCTGGAAAAGGAGAAAAGGCTTTGGTAATGGAACTGTGCATCCATTGTTTGTTGTTGCATGTCATGTGTGTGCACAGATGCTTATAACACTTTCAGATGTCCTGCACTAACCCTTTGTAGATTAATGCCATGCTTATGATGGGGCCAAAGCTGCCTAGAGTCTTCCTGTTCTGACGCGCTTAAATATTGGCAGGATATTCTGCAACAGTTTCCAGATAGGACTTGCCATTGACTGTTCCGACTCTGCATTGCCATCCACTTACCTGGTCAGCACAGTATTCAGCTGGCGCTTATCTGAATTGAAACGTAGGTTTGCTTTTCATGTGCCCAGGTTTTCCAGATAGATGCGAGCTGCACATCGAGCTGACCAGATAAGTGTCAGCACTTATTCGGACAAGGCCAGCATGCCCGTACTCTTCCTACGGATATCCCCCACACTAACTGGATACAGCCACTGAATACCTCAGTCGGCACCTTTATCCGGATGACCCCCTGTTGGCCAACCAGTTAAGGGTTCTGAATATCCCTATGTTTCTATTTTAATTTGTTTTATTTTTTACTTTTATGCAATGTCTGTGTAATTATATATGATGATTGTTGTATTCTGTTGAGATTGTGCTATGCGTAGATTGTGTGAAATATAAATCTGTATTAAATAAATAAAATAAAATATGGAGAGGTGAACTGTTACATTTAAAGGAAATCGAGCATTCTTTCATACCTGGCTATCATATATCTGACAGAAAACTTGGTTTCCTGAAGGACAAAGACAATTTGAGTGATTTTTAGTAAAGAATTGATTTCTAAAAGAGGGTTTGCTGTATTTAGGTGTTTGCTGTGTGCCATTTGTAGAGCAGAGCAGATCATATCCATCAACAGAGACATGGTTCTAATTAAAGTTAATGGCCTATGTCAGCAATGGTCACCTTTAGCCATTTTGTGGTGGGGTCAATTGGACTCGATCAAAATAACGATTGCCTCTCACATTCAGCATTTATTTAAAATTTATTTATTTATTTACAACATTTATAAACTGCTTAGTCACAGATTTCCAAGCGGGACATCAAACATATACAGTATAATAACAAAAAGGCATACAGTGCACAGCGTTACACAAAATCAAGTCAAGAGGATACAAACACAAAGGCCTGGTGATACAGAAAGTCTTCAGCTGTTTACGGAAGGATAGCAGGAATCAGGCAAAGCATTCTACAACCAAGGTACAGCAAATAAATAAACATAAGATCATGTAATAGTTAAATGATTAACAAACAACGGCAGCAAGACAAGGGTATGACTAAAACTATGGTGAATCGGGTGGTCAGAAGCATACCACAGCAGCAAGCTTGCAAGGCAAGCAGCCAACAAAGCTAGCCTGATTTTTATCAAGAAACAGAGAACCTTAAAAATAATCCATTGCTGGATAATCAACCAGTACAAAAACTACAAGGATGGAGTAATATGCTCATACCAAGGCTTACGTGACACCACCCTCACTATAGCAGTCTGCGCCATTTGAAGAGAAGAGAGAGTCAACAATGGAAACATCAAAACCACATTAGCATAGTCGAAAGTGGGTGAAAGCACTCACTGAAAGACCGAGTGAATATCTGAGACCGAAATTAACAGCCAAAGATGTCGGAGCAAGCGAATCGGGAAAAACAACTGATGCACAAGTTTAGACACATGGGCCTGCCTATATGTCCAGGTGGAAATCTAATGTCACACCTAGATACAACCTCCTTATGGACAGCCACCAGGACTGTTCAGGGCGACAGCTGAAGGGGCGACAAAAGAATTGTCACAAGAGACAAATAGCACCCCCGTCTTCCTATGTACAAGTCGTGTTGCGAAAACCACAGTGCAGCAACACGCAAACACTCCATGAGAGACAAAGCAGAAAAAACATCAGCAACATTTAAAAGGTATATAAAGTAGGACATCATCTACATACACATGATATGAAACACCAAAGCTTCTGAACAAGACACAAACAGGAGAAACATATAAGTTGGACAACAAGGCCAACAAAGTCAGCCCTTGTGAAACACTACGCCGTAAGGAAGACCAAGCAGAGGCATGGACTCCAATCCTTACCTGGAAAAAATGATCGGAAAGATATGAAGTGAACCAATGCAAAACCTGACCTGTGATACCAGCAGACAGCAATTGGTGAAACAACAGGATGCAGTTTAATGTTTTGCACATCTTCTGGATATTTGTAGTGTTGATTAATGCGACAGTATTTTCTTTTATTGAATTTTAAATATTTACACTTAAATACTTGAATGATACAGCAATAAGGACAAAACATAATTGGAATAAAAAAAACAGATAAAAGAAAATATTATAATCTCTCTTAGAGCACCATATACACTACCATATGAACTAAGAAAGGAAAATAAAAATTTAATTAAATACTGGGAGGTGGTCACAAACACATAGACAGCAGGATATGCGCTACACTCCAGGAGCATTCAATATCAGAATTTTGAGCTCTCTTTCAGCAATAAGGAAATCCATGAGGAGTTTAGGGTCCAAACTTAAAAAAAAAACTACACCAAGAGAAACAAAGCATTTGACAATGAAATCTCAATATATAACTAACTTCCAGGGCCATGGCTCTGTTTGCAAGGCCAAGAACTCATTGCATTGGTCCTAAGTAATTCAAGACAGATTGGGAAATATGCGAATTGAGGGACCCCAGAAACATCTAATTAATAAGTTGAAAGTAAAGTCTACGCAGGGTGTTCCGGTTATGTTCCTGCACAAAGGACACAAGGAAAGATGTTCTTCCAGTGACCATATCAACGAGCTCTCCTAAAGCCCATCTGGTCCATTGATCCCTTCTGAATTCCTTGAAGGGATCATGTTCTCCTGAAGGCAGGGTTAGATAATAGGTACATTTTCAGTTGGTAGTTTTAATATCTCCACCATATATCTCCAAGCCATATGTATCAGGGACACTGGAGGGGACTTAGAGATGTTCACCAACCTCAAATTGTTTTTCCTACAGTGATCTTTCAGATACTTCAGTCTTTGGTTTGAGCTTTTTTTTAAGTTCTGCATCCACTCAGTTGTGCATCCCGCTTTCCCTTCTTGTTGCTCCATTGCTGTCTTTTGATTGTCTAACACATTAGAAAAAGTGTCCACACTGTCAGAAAGCTTATACGTTTCTTTCTTGAATGAAGAGAGGGGGGGAATGACTTGCATGGAATGACAGTTACAACCACTCTAACCACCTTACTGGGCAGACTAGATGGACCATACTGGTCTATATCTGCCGTCACATACTATGTCACTATGTTAAGTTAATGGAATAAAAAATGTCAAGAAAAATCATCATGACAGCCATACCCCCATGATCCAAACTGCACCACAGAATATGGAATAAAGACAGAAACAAAGTTTCAACACCATAGCCTCGCCAGAAAACATACTGCTGCGGATCCAGCAAATGATGCTGCTCTGCAAAATCCTTCAATCATTGTAATACCTCACGTTCTACTAGCTTCGCTAAAAATGGAAAGCTCGAAATAGGTCGATAGGACACTGGTAAGGACACATCCAAATCATTCTTCTTAAGGAGAGGCTGAACAGAAGCTCTCTTAAGGTTGGCAGGCATCACTTGGAAAGTAAGGATGCATTCACAATCTCTTCCAAAGGGAGAGCACATTCCTGCTTTACGTCCTTCACCCAGGGCAACGGGCGGGTAACCCTCTCCCTCTCCCACAGGACAGTGCTCTGGAAGCTTAAATTCTCTACGACTTGGTATTATCATAAGGCTTTTACACTTCGGCATGCGTTAGTGGTATGTAGATATGCAGGAGAGTGTTTCCCCCCTATGGCTGCTTTTAGAAAGGGAACGGGTTGCTCCCCTTCAGGTGCAATGCCCTAAACGTTTGTTGGACGCCTGGCTACTTATAAACTTCTATCACTTGTTTGAAGGAAGTGGATATGACTGAATATTCCTAGGAGACACTTGATTTTTTTCTCCTTTGTGGTTAAACCCAAATTTGTGTTTTCATAATGTTTCAGTCTTTTGACATTCATGGCATGATACAGAGATTACCTTAATAAAATATGTTGTTTGTGACAATTCAGTGTTACCTTTCCCAGAGTGCAAGAGAGATTTCACCTGCAAAACGGGAAATTATTTTGGTTACTTTCAATTGAAACATGGAGGTAGTAGGCTAATCTCAAGGATGATCACCCCCCTCCCCCCATCATTAAGTGTTGCCAGCAATATTTTGAGGCAGGCCGTGTAGCCTTGTTCTATAAGCTGCTGCGAAATGCGTTTCCATGAAGGTGAATCTGGCAGTGTAAAACTGGTGGCTCAGGGAACTCCTTGTGGTCCTTGTGCTCCTTGTGGTCTTGGGCAAGCCACTTAACCCTCCATAGCCCATGTTCCCTGTAAAATAGTTATCTCCAAGTTATAATGCCCTGTTCAATGTAATTTCAGTTTGTTCATCGTAAACCGCACTGATGCAGAATAGCGCGGTATATAAGAGAATGTAATAAATAAATAAAATAAATAAATAAAACTCGCACAACAGCTTTCAAGCCATCAGTGGCATAAGTCTTGGAGTAATGTTAATAGGCTTTTGGCCTCTGTGAGTATTTTGCAGTTACTATATTTCTTATGCAGGAGGTGATTTGGGCACCTGTTAAATCTAACCATTGCTCGTTTTGTGATGCTGATTTAGGATCATTGTTGCAAATGTTCTTTTATCCTATAATTCAGAAATCTTGGAAGCAGTTGCAACACAGAATTTCAGTGATATTAGGCTTTAATGCTGCTTTCTCAGTTCAGCTAACTTTCTTGAGGTCCCAATATTTCTCCATTAGGCTATGCCCACGAGCATGAAGATATTTTAATTGTGAATGCCTTAAAAACTATCGAACAATCATGCAAAATTGGAAGCAAGGAAAACAGACTTTAATTTTTGATAGATTTGTTTGTCTTATTGCCAAATGTGACTTTCTAGTACTTGCAACATGTACGTTTTTGTGGAACTTTCTTTGGATTAGGACCCAGTTTTGAAGTTTGTGCCTGAATGGGCTCAGGTAATTTTCCTTTTGCCTCTAAATCTTATAATAGTCACATTTCTTAACTGTTTTCTGAAAACTGGGTTTTTATAGGGAAGGCGTTTCTTAGTTTTGCATTTTTTAGTTGTTTGTCTTCTGGAGAGAGAAATTTAACAAACAGAATTTAAAAAAAAGATACCTCAAAAGAGATAAATTGGATGGTGTACCAGTGGTTTACAGAATTAAATTTAAAATATTGCTTTTATCCCATAAGGCTTTTTATTCAGGGTTTCCTTCAGATTTATGCCTATTCCTTATGTACCAAGTAGGGCATTGTGTTCTCAAACACAAAAGAGATTAATTGTGCCCGCTAATAGGTGTGCTCACTATGAGCCATGCATCAAACTGCATTCTTTTTTTTAGCACTAACCCTTTGAAATGCACTCCCTTTACATATTTGCCATTTTAAAAATGTATTTGAAATCTTATTTTTTGAGCAAGCATTTAGTGGCCTGTAGGTAGATGGGTCTAGTAGTTCACTAGTTTGTTTGTGTTTTATTTTTGTTTTGTTTTGTTTCTTAATATATTGGTTTGCTATTCTACAATATTATTAGTGTTTTGTGTTTTTTATGTACTTTTTGTAATTTTTTAGTGATTTGTTAACAACTTTGATTCTCTTTGCTTTAAGCAGTATATCAAGTACCATAATAACCAATTAAAAGCAAACCTTTTTCAGAAGAATGAATGCTCAATAATAAGAGAATCTAATTCCCTGGGAGGGGTAGGCTCAGAGTAACCTCAGAAAATATTTCTTCAGTAAAAGTGTAAGGGACACATGGAATGGAAACAAAATAATGCACATTTAAATGTAATCATGGATGCTCTTTCCGATCTTGTGCTTGGTACATGCTAACATTTTTAGCATGCACTAAAAAAATAAAACAAGCACAGTAATGGAATTCAAAAAACGCATGAGACGTGCAGATGGTTCCTGGTGATGAGGGGGCCAGAGATTGGTTGGAATCTGTGGTATTGCCCTGTGGGTGGGGCAGGGCAAACTGAATTTATTTATTTGACTGGGTTTATATACCGCTTTTCACACAGGTCAAAGTGGTTTACAATAAACTAGAAATAATACAAGGAAGATTTATATTAGAACATTATAACTTTGTACTAAGAACAAGAGTGGGGCAATTGGGGGGTTAAATATGTACAGGTTAAGTTATACATTCATGTAAATGAGGACTGTGCATTCTTATGGTCATGATATGTTTTAGCTGAGTATGTGTGTTTGTGATGAGTGTTTGGTTATTGAGCTGTTGGGGGGAGGGGGCTAGGTAGTGAAGTGGAGGGTGAATAAGTGTTTTTTGAGTAGTTTCCAGAAGGTTAGGAGGTCTGTAGTGTTTCTAATGTTGTCTGGGAGGGAACCTTCTTGATGTCATTCCATAACTCTTCTGGAACTGTCATTTGTATCTAAAGCAGCAAATCGATTTTGAAGGCAGTCTTTAAATTACAGTCGTATATTCTCAAGGTCATATTTTGCTATATTCAAGAGTGGCTTTCTCTTTTTCAACTTTAGGTTGAGTTTGCATTTGCATACTAGTAGTTGGTGATCTGTACCACAGTCAGCTCCAGGTTTTGTCTTCATTGATGTTATAGAGCTTTTCCATCATTGACCTCCACAGATGTAGTCAATTTGATTTCTGTACAATCCATTGGGTGAAGTCCATGTGTACAGTTGCCACTTGTGTTGCTGGAAGAAGGTGTTTGAGATGACTAGATCATTGGTCTTACAGAATTCTATCACTTTCTCCAGCTTCATTTCTGTTGCCAAGTCTATATTTTCCAGCCTCTTTGCCGCCTTCTTTGTTGCCAACATTTGCGTTCTAGTCATCCATGACTATCAGGATATCCTCTTTGCATGTTCTGTCAATTTCAGCTTGTACTTGCTCATAGAACTCATCAACTTCATCATCCTCTGCAGCTGTTGTTGGGGCATATACTTGAATTATAGTTGTGTTGATGGGCATTCCTCATGGACAAATAGAATTTTAAGCGTTCACTGATTGCATTGTACTTCAATACAGTTCTTGCAAATTTCTTCTTAATTATAAATGCAACACCATTTTTTTCTTTGTCTTTCATTTCCAGCATAGTAGACCATATGATCATCAGATGCAAAGTACCCAAAGCCAGTCCATTTCAGTTCGTGAAACCCAACAGATTGAGTTGTACATGTTCCATTTCATTCTTGACCACCTCCAACTTCCCTTGGTTCATGCTTTGTACATTCCATGTCCCAATATTTAAGACATCTATGCAGCTTCTGGCTCTCATTTCATGTGCAGCTACATCAGCAATCAGAAGTCCCGAGGGTTTTGATTCAACTACATCATAAATGCTGGCTTTACTCTGAAAAATGTTCAGCTCCTCCTCAGTAGCAAGTTGAGAGCCTTCTAACCTGGAGGTTTCATCTTCCAGCATTATAGTACAATTAGTTTTGTTGTGACTATCCATTGGGTTTTCATGGCAAGATATGGAAGTAGATTGCCAGGCCTTTCTTCTGCGCAGGTAATTTGATCTTGGGAAAAAGCGGTATAGAAGAAAAGTATAAAATAAAAAATAAATAAATAAATAAATAAAAATAATTCTAGTGTTGCCGTTGTCACAGAAATGTGATTCTCGGCCGACAACACCGTCCCATTTTGCTGCTGCCCCAATGGGCAAGGGGTAGGTAGATTCATACCAGCTGATGACAAGTCCGTAGGAAACAGTGATATCCTGTCAAAAACTAATCAAGCTTCTATAGTTGGAGTATATCCCTGTAGTGTGAACACGGGATATCCGAGCACACTGGATGTGTCAGTGGTTCTTATCCTGTTGTCACCTGTGTGTTAATGAAGGTCCATATTTGATAAAACACTATGCCGAGTCCTCCTTCTTCCACAAAAAAATGGGAGGCATAATATATGGATTTTTGGCTAATTTTTAATCTAAGCAGTTCCACTGTCTTGTTCCATCTTCTCCTTAGACCTCCACTAACAGTTTTTCTCTTTTCCCCAGCGGGTTTACAGTGTTTTTCTTCTTCTGCAGACAACTTGGTTGCCTGATTGGTTGTTCATATCGTCAAGAATTAAATTCTTACGTAAAAGCTGAATCTGAATATTGCTCATGTGAGTCACTGATGAGCAGCCTGCCAAGATTAGTTGTTGAAGATTGCTTTTGATTTGGTCTTTGTTGTGGGGAGGGAATTTCTTATATTGATCTGACATTGTCTGCTGAGCTATTGAGCAATTTCATTTCATAACCTGTTTGCAGCATCCTGGAGTTGGTTAGAGCAGAAATACCAAAGGTCCAAGGGATATATGTACTGCTAACAGAACTTGCTGTTATAATTCTGACTAGTGGAGGGAGAGGGAATAGAGTTCATGTCATATTCCGTACTCTCGACTCTATTTTCTGTGCCTCGCAGATCTGTGAAAATATAGATGGATGCTATAAAAATGAACTCTCTACAGCCTTCAGGTGGGAACGGCAAGGCCGCGGAGCCATGTGCTCGCGGCCACCTTTAACCGGGGGGGGCGACCGCGTGCTCCCCCCCGGCGGTAGCGTGGCTGTTACGAGCCCGGGGGGTGGAGCAAAGGGATGATGCCTTCCCATTGGCGGCAGCGTGTGACGGCTCGGCGCTGCGGCCAATGGGAGGAAGGACCCTGGGAGCAGGAGCGGGGACGCGGCGTGGCTCCGGCCTCTTTCGGGTGAATGCCGGAGCCGCCGGACGTGTTGGGAGCTGCGGAGGGCCAGGAATTTGAAGGAGCGTTGGGGCACGTGGAGCGGGCGCGTACCAGCTGGCCAGCGTCGGGTAGACGCTCTGCTGCTGTGTACCGGCAGTCCCTTTCGGGAGGGAGCGACCGCTTGTAGCCCCCTCAGCGCTGCGTCTCCCGTCCCCGCTGCTAGGCAGAGCCTAACAGGCAGCCCGACCCAGGGAGACCCGAGGAGGTCTAACAAGGGCAGCAGGGGTATTTAAAGGGTCCCGGTGGGGCTTGGGCACTCGAGGGGGGGTCTCTGGGGCTAACAGTTCAAAAAAAAAAACCAAACAAACAAAGGAGAAACAGAAAAGAAGAGGGTAGTAGGTTACTTAAAAGATGCCCCGGAGCAAATCAAGGGGCAAGCAGGCGGCTAAAAGCAGTGAGGCAAGGGGGATGGGAGGCAGGGCAGGGATAACTCCAGGGGAGGGGCAGAGGGAGTCCGGGGCCCGCGCGGGGCGTTCGGCTAGCAGAGCACGTGGTTCAGCGGGGCCTGGGAAGGCAGCGCGGGGGGGGGGCAAGGGGTAGAACTCCACGAACTGATGGGTCGGTTCAGGGCAGGGGGCAGCCAGCGGGGGAGTCCATCAGGGGAAATAGGGGGGCGGGGAGGCAGAGGGGGGGCAGGAGGACCCTCGCGGAGGGGGAGGGAAGAGGAGGGGGGGCGGCAGGGGCGGTTGGGGAGCTGGGGGTCCCTTGGGGTGGTCAGGTTGGAGGGAATGGGGAGCCCAGGGGGGGGATGCTGGGACCCAGCTCAGCCGGGCCACCGGAGTGCTGGCAAGATGGGGGTCCGCCACCCCTGGACGGTACGGATAGGTGGGGGTTTGCGGGCATGTGGGGGTGGCCACAGGAGGCGGGGGGCGGTCCGTCCCCATCGTGGGAGCGGTGGCAGGGCGGAGGACAGGGATCCTCGAGGGCGGAGTGGCTTGGGGCGTGGCAGTCTCCCTGGGGTAGGGCGGGTGTCTCGTCGCCTCTCCCTGTGTTCTCTCCACAGGTACCTCCGGCGTGGCAGAGTGCAGTGAACCCTTGGTGGAGCGGGTTACGGCCCAGTGACGGCATTAGCGGGCAGGCGGACGGCGGTCCGTCTGTGGAGACGGAGGCAGCGGTCTCGACAACAGCGGAGCGTCCCGAGCTCGGCGTACCGGCTGGAGCGGCTGCGAGTGCTGCGGGTGAGTTGGCAGTTGACCACGGGGAAGAGTCTGGGCGGGGAACGGAGAAAGCGGGTGGGATCGGGGCAAGAGAAGTCGAAAGCGACGGCGGGTATGTCATAGGCACCGGCGATCGGATTCGTCGTTCACTTCGTCCACGGACTCGTCGTCTAGCTCGACCTCGCGGGAGGGGAGGAAGGGTCCTGCATCGGGGAGGGGAGCCAGCGAACGCGCCACTATCGGCGCAATTCCCACAGTAGCCGCGTTTTCTGAGTTGTGGGAAAGCGTACCGAAGAAATTGCGAAAAAAAAATACAGAAGCGGCGCTATATAGACATTTTCAGGTTGCTGGAGGGTAGGAAACGGTCGGGGGATAGTAGACGGAAGAGGAAAGAAGATGAAAAAGCCGGTCGGGCGCGGAGAGTCGCACGGAATGTAGTGAATTGGACGAGGGCCTTTCTCCGGCTAGCCAGTGTTTGGGGGTGCGTGCATCCGGAGCAGTATGGGATGTTGTTGGCCTACGCGGACTCCATCTTAGAAGCGTCTCAAACCCATGACAGTTGGGCCTGGCTCAACTACGATGAAAAGTTTAGGGACAAGATGGAGGAGAACCGGTTGTTATCGTGGGGTACCCAAGATATCAACCTGTGGCTGACGCAGATGGTGGTCAAAGCGGGAGGGGGGAGTGTGGGCAGGGGAGGCTTGGTCAGCGCGGCGGGGTCTGGGAAGCCCTTTCGCGGGGGCGTGCCCCCGTCAGTGCAGAGACCGGCGGGGGGAGGGGGCACGAGCGACGTCTGTTGGCGTTTCAACAAGTCGTCCTGCCCCTTCCCGGACTGTAAATTCCGGCACGCCTGCTCTGTCTGCGGAGGAAATCACTCCGCCCTCAAATGTGTTAAACGTGGCCCTACTGGTGCCACCGCCCCCACCGCAAAACAATAGGTCTGCGATGTGCCTCGCGCCTACTCCCATTCGGGTTCAGGCTCTACGCCATGGTTGGATCGGTACCCCCGGAGGGCGGATGGTTGCATTTTGGGAAAGGGATTCGAGGGGGGTTTCGGATTCCTATTGTTGGGAGGGTGGCCGCGGGAGTCGCGAGGAATTCCCCGTCGGTGCGTTGTTTTGCTAGTATAGTGAGGGACAAGCTGGCCGGGGAAATTTCGCTGGGGCGGGTAGCGGGCCCTTTTCGGGAACAGCCCTTCGCGGACTTTGTGGTTTCCCCCTTAGGCATAATCCCGAAGAAAGAGCGAGGTAAATATAGACTGATTCACAATCTTTCCTTCCCGGAGGGTTCTTCGGTGAATGATCATATCCCGAAGGACTTGTGCTCGGTGCGTTATGCATCGTTCGATGAGGCGGTGGCATTAGTAAGGGATTGTGGGCCCGGGTGTCTGCTGGCTAAGGCCGATATAGAGTCAGCCTTCCGTTTGCTGCCGGTGCACCCTTCGGCGTTTCATTTGTTGGGTTTTCGTTTTGAGGAGCACTTTTACTTCGACAAATGCATGCCTATGGGTTGCGCAATCTCCTGCTCATATTTCGAGCGGTTTAGTTCGTTCCTGCACTGGGCCGTGGTTCAGCGTTCGGGTTGTAGGCAAATGGTTCACTACTTGGATGATTTCCTTTTTGTAGGGTCGGCTCAGACCAGGCAGTGCTGGGATTTATTGGAGGATTTCCAACAATTGGCTCAGGAATGGGGAGTACCGTTGGCAGTGGGGAAGATGGAGGGGCCTGCTACACGGCTTACTTTTCTGGGGGTGGAATTAGATTCGCTTCTCATGGTAGCGAGATTACCGGTAGACAAGGTCGCGAAGCTGCGGGTTTTGATAGCAAACGCGATGTTAGCCACAAAGCTGTCCCTGCGGGATATGCAGGCGCTTATTTGGCTCACTCAATTTCGCATGTCGGGTCATTCCCATGGGACGGGTCTTCCTACGCCGACTATCGTTGGCTACGGTGGGGGTGCGTAAACCACATCATCGGGTGAGGGTTTCCTGTAGCATAAGAGCGGACTTGGGGGTTTGGTAGGAGTTTCTGCGGGAATTTAACGGTGTCTCGGTGTTGCGGCAGCAGGTCGTGTCGAGTGAGGAGTTGCATTTTTATACAGATGCTGCTGGAGGGGCGGGTCTGGGGATTTACTTTGGGGGCTCTTGGTGTGCGGCGGAATGGCCTCCGTCCTGGCGCGAAGCCGGCCTTACCAGTAATATCACCTTCCTGGAGTTGTTCCCTATCTTGGTGGTGTTGTCCATATGGCCGGAGAGGCTGCGGAATCGACAGATATTATGGAGGTGCGACAACGAGGCAGTGGTGAGTGTGGTGAATAATTATACCCCATGGTGCAGGCAGGTTGCAGAATTGTTGCGGCGGGTCGTCTTATCCTGTTTACGTTTGAACGTGGTTCTTAAGGCTCGCCACATTCCGGGGAGTATTAACACTATTGCCGATGCTCTTTCCCGTTTCAAGTGGGAGCTGTTTCGGACATTGGCGCCGGCAGCCGAAGAGTGGGGGGCCGCGGTCCCGGAGACCTTATGGCAGATTGGCCTGCAGGCATGATCGAATTGCTGAAGAACTCGGTGTCGGCAGCGACGTGGGAGGCCTATCACAGAGGCTGCAGCAGTGTGAGGTCCTTCCTGGCGGAGCAGGGATGGAGAAGGGGCCCAGCATCGGATTGGCTACTGGGTCAGTATGTTCTGGCAGCGAAGGAGTCGGGCTTGTCGCGTTCTACGGTTAGGAAGAATTTGGCCGGATTTTCCTTTTTCATGAAAGCGGTGGGATGGGACGCGTGGCGGGGGGGGGGGGGTTTGACGTCCCGGCTGTTGCAAGGATGGGAGCGTGCGGCGCCGTCGGTCGGGGATGCCAGGCAGCCGATAACGCATGCCATGTTGGAGCAGATGTGTGGGGTGTTGCCTCAGGTGGTCTCGTCCAGTTACGAGTGTTGCTTATTTAGGGCGGTTTTTACCGTGGCGTTTTTCGGGGCCTTTCGAGTGGGCGAATTAGTGGCAGAGTCGGGTAGAAGCGCGGTGGTCGGGGGTTTGCAATTGCACCACGTACAGGTGGTACCAGGTCAAGTTCGCATTCACGTCGCGCGTTCAAAAACAGATCAGCGGGGTAAAGGTGTTTGGGTAATCTTGAAACAGGTGTTCGGGTCCCTGACTTGCCCGGTCGGGTTGTTACAGGCGTACTTGGGGGTTCGGCCCGCGGGTGAGGGTCAGTTATTCGTCCATGCCGACGCACGGGTTCTGACGCGCTTTCAGTTTACAGCGGTTCTGCGGATGTCGCTGCGGGCGATAGGGGTGGACGCTGGTCGGTTTGCTCCTCACTCATTCCGGATCGGGGCGGCTGCCAGCGCGGCAGCGGAGGGATTGCCGGAGAAGGATATCAAGCCTATCGGGCGCTGGAAGTCGCAGGCTTTCCAAACCTATGTGAGGTTGTAGGGGTGGTGGGGGGGGGTGTCTAACTTATCTTCTTTTTGTTGCAGATGTGGGCTATGGCCGGTGTCGCTGTTGGGTGGCCGGCCATTCGTTCGTTTACTGGGCTGGTCAGCGAGCAGCAACACGACCTATGGGCGCGAATCTTGGACTGGACGTCTCTGCGGTTGTCCGTCACATGGCTGGGTGAGCGCGGACTGCGGTGGATTCAGCTCCTGCCTTTGCTGCGGCACCACGGAAGTCGGATGGAGAAGCCTACTGTGCTGTTGATTCACTTGGGAGGCAACGACTTGACGTCCTGGACTTGTCGCCAGTTTGATTCGAGCGGTGCATAAGGACTTGGGGGTGGTTTTTAGGGATGTTCCCGGGGGTGGTTTTGGTGTGGTCGGATATACTTCCAAGGCCTGCTTGCAGGGTTCAGCGGCGCTGGTCCAGGGGGCTGGCAAAAATTAATCGCCAAATAGGCAGATGGGTCATCGAGAATGGGGGGCGCCAAATTTTGCACCCATGGGTGGACGTGGACTGTGCAGGGTTGTTCAGGCCGGACAGGGTGCATTTATCCCCGATCGGGTTGGACTTGCGGCTTAACGATTGGCAGGAGGCCTTGGAAGTAGTCATGCTTGGGAGACGGGCTGGTCGCAGCTTTTTGTAGGGGGGGGGCGGCTCAGGACGGTGGTGTCCCGAGCTGGTGGCGGGATCCCGGAGGTTTCCGGGGTCCGGAGCCGGATGCAAGCAGTACGGCGGGGGTGGGG
This sequence comes from Ichthyophis bannanicus, assembly GCA_033557465.1. Lineage (NCBI taxonomy): Eukaryota > Metazoa > Chordata > Amphibia > Gymnophiona > Ichthyophiidae > Ichthyophis > Ichthyophis bannanicus. Next base: position 1,738,209,760 of record CM066031.1, on the reverse strand, counting down.
TACCCCCGCCCGGACAATCCCTCGGCTTTTGCTAATAATATGGTGAAGCCGGATGAGGGAGGACGAGGCAATTTTGCCGGGACCTGTACCCGGGGGAAGCGGCAGCGGCGGCACCTTGCTAATAACATGGCGGGTGTTGGCTCGCGCTGCTGGTGGGGGGGGGGGAGATGTTAATTTGTTAATTGGAAAGTTATATTTGTTGTAAGTTAATAAAGCTGCGACCAGTTCTATTCCAAATAATGTGTAATGGTTTTCTTTGAAGGTTGAAAGTGTGCCGCTTATAAGCAAGGGGAAAAAGGGGGGTGGGGGGGGAATCTGGGGGGAGGCAGCCGGTTCGCCTTACCCGGTTACGGCAAGGCCGCGGAGCCATGTGCTCGCGGCCACCTTTAACCGGGGGGGCGACCGCATGCTCCCCCCCGGCGGTAGCGTGGCTGTTACGGGCCCGGGGGGGGTGGAGCGAAGGGATGATGCCTTCCCATTGGCGGCAGCGTGTGACGGCTCGGCGCTGCGGCCAATGGGAGGAAGGACCCTGGGAGCAGGAGCGGGGACGCGGCGTGGCTCCGGCCTCTTTCGGGTGGATGCCGGAGCCGCCGGACGCCCACCCTCCCTCCCTGGTTTCAAGCGGGTCTTGGTGGGTTGTTGTTGGGGTGTTGCAGCTGGAGGGGGTTGGCGGGATCCCGGAGGTTTCCGGGGTCCGGAGCCGGATGCAAGCAGTACGGCGGGGGTGGGGTACCCCCGCCCGGACAATCCCTCAGCTTTTGCTAATAATATGGCGAAGCCGGATGAGGGGGGAAGCGGCAGCGGCGGCACCTTGCTAATAACATGGCGGGTGTTGGCTCGCGCTGCTGGTGGGGGGGGGGGGGAGATGTTAATTTGTTAATTGGAAAGTTATATTTGTTGTAAGTTAATAAAGCTGCGACCAGTTCTATTCCAAGTAATGTGTAATGGTTTACTTTGAAGGTTGAAGTGTGCCGCTTATAAGCAAGGGGAAAAAGGGGGGTGGGGGGGGGAATCTGGGGGGAGGCAGCCGGTTCGCCTTACCCGGTTACTAAGGTTTGTGTCTAGTATGAGTTACAAGTGATGATTGCTTCCAGTCAAGGAGGGGCAGTCCCCTCCTTTTGAAAAAGGGTGAGGTGGGGGACAAAAAAATAAAATTGAAAACTAAGGAAAAGGATGTAGGCACACAATTATTCAGTGGTGGCAGCTAGTGCTATTTACAGTGACTAGCCATTGCAGCTGAACCCTAGACCCAGATATCCAACTACCAGCATTGAATATGCAAGTCAGCTGGATAGCCAAAAAGCTAACCAGGCAGCGATGATATTCAGCTGCTTCCCAGTTAGCTTTGGTGGTGAATGTTAGGCGAGCCTTTACTGCGCCTGACTTTTGCTGCCAAGAGATAACCAGGCAGCGGCTGAATATCACCACTGCCTGGTTAACCCTGGGTGATGCCCCAATGGTAAATGATCAACATCGGGATGTGTAATGGCTGAGGGGATTAACACAGTTAACATTAATCCCTATCAGTATCCGGCCCGTACTTTATACTTTTCTTTTGATTTCTATGCTTGGCAGAAAAAACATAAAATGCAAGTTATCAAACAGGTTTATTTAATTCAACTTCATTCTAATATTCCTCAACAATCCAAGAATTATCAAGCGTGGTACAGATTAGAGAAATAGAAATAGGACCACTCAAAAAAGGAAATTTTATACAATCATGTGAAAACTTAACATTTTTCAACTACCCATGTTTTGAGAGCTCTCTTGAAATGAACATGTGATTTAATTTCTTAATTCTTGTGGGAGCATGTTCCTTAAACCTGGAGCCATCTCTTTAAAATACATTTTTGGTGTGTCCATTGATCGAAATTGACAAGGAGAAGATGGAGAAAGTTTAAAAGCATCAATTGATCTCATTAATCAATTGTGGTGCTCTAAACAATTAAGGATGCAATTTACTATGAGTTTCCAGAAATAATTGGGCCAGCAAGTATTGCAGGAAGCGCGAGATATGAGCAGACACTGTACTGTATCTGTTGTGATCCTGTTTCCGTTGTTGGATAGGTCTTTGAATGGCATTTGTACGTAATCGCAATTTACATGGAATGTAATGATGAATAGGTGGAAAGACTGAGATAGAATCCGATAGCCCTCTGTTCTAACCACCAGGCTATGCTGCTTTTTGCAGAGCGAGATCTACCATTGCTAAATTATATTGCTATATTTCAGTATTCATGAAAATGGTTCCAGATTGCCATTCTTTCTTGAAAACAGACATTTTAAATGTTAACAAAACTAGAATGAAATTGAAGATGAAAATTACTCTGGCATACACAGGGTGAAAATAATGGGTTTTCAATAGCTGTGGCGTTTTGAGGTTTTTTCCAAATGTTATTTTTAGAAACTGGGACTGAGGATTAAGTTACATAAGAAATTCATAAAATCTGGAAAGATTTATGCTTTGAAAAAAAATTAGTTACGTAAGAAGATTGCCATTGGGTTTGAAAGAGGTTTGGACAAGTTCCTGGAGGAAAAGGCAATAAACCATTATTAAAGTGGACTGGGGATATTCACTTCTTCCCCCTGGCCTAAGCAGCATGGAATCTGTCTACCCTCTGCAAATCGGACAGGTACTTGTGACCTGGATTGGCCACTGTTGGAAACAGGATACTGGGCTCAATGAATCTTTAGCATTTTTTATATTATTATGTTTGCTAAATCAGCAGTGTCTCCACTTAGTTCAGATTTTGTAAAATGATGAGTGAAAAGGAACAAATCCTGTATATTCATAAAAATGATGATAAAAATAAAGTTAAAATAGAAAGAAAGGGAACAGTGGCCTCTCACCATTCCACATAAGTAATTAGTGAATTGTTTTACTTCATGTGTTTCAGAATTAAAGGCATTTTAAGCACATTTTAGAAAAGACGTGGAGACTGGAATTGAAATGTCAAAATCACAGTGTTCGGCTACATGTGGAGCCTTCTCTAAAAAAAAAAAAAACAGGAAAAGAGGGTGCCAGGAATGCACGTGTGTGCCGAGACATGCAGCTGGGTGTGCTGTTTTGCAAAAGGTCATATAGAGAAAACGAAGGGGGTAAATATGGCTGCCAATTAACAAAAGATGCTATATACGTACAGTAGATTGTGTATATAGTTTGGTTAAAATCTTAATTTAAAAAAAAGATGTCGCTATATCTATTTAATTTAATTTTTTGAGGGGGGATTAAGGAGAATAACCCTCTTAATCCCCCCTCTATAACCTAAAGTACTAGGGATCAGGTGTAAATCTAGATATTTTACAATTTTGGTCATACATGTATATTCGTTATGGATGTCATTCCGAAATACAAATAAGCCGCTTGGATGAGTGCCGTAGATGTTTTTCCTGTGAAAACAGCTACATCCGTATTCTGAAACCTTAGCCCATGCTCGTACAAAGTGCTTCTATGAGGATTTCAGAACGTCTCCCGAAGGGGTAGAACAGGGGCGTGGTTAGCCACGGAGCCCTACTAACCGTATTCCAGAATGGCCTGTGTATGCTTCCTGTGCTCTCCGTAGACATACTCGTTGTTCCTTCTGAAATGTAGAATAAGGCCAGTGCTTAGAAATATTTCTGCTTTGCATGTATAGTGGCTGTGACAAGCCTGCCTCAAAATGGTGTGACAGCAGTCTGTAAAACACAGCTAGTTGCAATTATAATGAACAGCTATCATGAGTGAGAGAAGCAAGACAGCTCTGTGGCATTAATAACTACCCCTACGGAACCTAAAGAAGAGCAATGGTGAATATGGTGGCCATGTGACAGGTTCTGTGGGTGCCAAAGAAGCCAGTCTGGAGGACCCTGACAGTTCCTGTGTATTGTATAATAGCGCCATCGATGCTAGACCGTGAGTGTGTCTGCAACAGGGGTTTGAGTGAGAATGGGGGAGCAGATATGTAGCCCTGGCACTCCATGCTTTTATAGTACACCAGCTTATATCTATAGGTCAGTGTTTTTCAACCTTTTTTGTGCAAAGGCACACTTTTTTCATGAAAAAAATCACGAGGCACACCACCATTAGAAAATGTTAAAAAAATTTACCTCTGTGCCTATATTGACTATATATAAAGTAATTCTCTTGAATAGGAATCAAACACTCACACCAACCCCCCTCCCCTGCTGGTTCACACCAGCCCCCCTCCCCTGCTGGTTCACTCACACCACCCCCCCCCCCCTCCACTGCTGGTTCACTCAACCAACCCCCTGTAAATTACTACCCCCTCCTGCTGGGTCAATCACTCACTTACTCCCCCTCCCCTGCTGGTTAAATCACACCATCGCCCCCCCCCCTTGCTGGTTAACTCACACCACACCCCCCCTCCACTGCTGGTTCACTCACACTCCCCCCCCCCTTGCTGGTTCACTCACACTCCCCCCCCTTGCTGGTTCACTCACACACACACACACCCCTCTGCCCAAGCCGCTGCTTCTGCTTTGTACAGAGCAGCGGCTGCACTACACTTACATGGGGGCGGGCTCCTCACAGGCTGTCTTTCCTTTTCAAATTAACTTTATTGCAGCTAAAGTTAATTTGAAAAGGAAAGACAGCCTGTGAGGAGCCTGCCCCCATGACATCACTTCCTCGGGCTCTGCATGATCGGAGGGCTCCTGACACAGTTTCTCTTTACTTTTCAATGTAAGTGTAGTGCAGCCGCTGCTCTGTACAAAGCAGAACCAGCGGCTGCACTGCTATAGGGAATCGCGTTCGCGCCGCGGACTTCGGCACAAAAGCCGGTTTTTTGCTCTGGCCGCTCCCGATCTTGCGGCCAAAAATGTGCGGGCAGCCGGCCTGGCCATGGAAAAACCGGCCAGGCCGGCTGAAAACCGGCCGGTTGGCAACCCTAATTTGTGAGCCGAGGCCACATGTTACGGATGAAATTGGAATTTTTCCCACGGCACACCAGACAATATCTCACGGCACACTAGTGTGCCGCGGCACAGTGGTTGAAAAACGCTGCTATAGGTAGTGAGCATCTGTTACCCAGAAATGTGTCTTTTGCGACAGCAAGTGAGAGGGTGTGTGTGTGGTGTGAGGGTTGCATAGGAGGATCTGGTGGGCTAATCTGCACATCAGGCAGCAGGGCCAGGCACTGGGAGACATGACTGCTATAGTGCCAACAGTCCCCAGATTATGCCATGATGCCTGCCGTAGCCAGGGCATTCAGCAATATTATACATCCCTTAGGGAATTGCTATGTTAGTGTTGGTTGCTGTGAGTGTTTAGGAGTGTATGTACAGCTGACTAATGCAGGCCTAATTGAATCCTTATGATAATGTCAAATACCATGTGCTGAACAGCATGTGCTGTCAAAAATGTTCATATATACAGACTCGTATACAATCTTGCAGTGCACTGGGATCACCTAATACTGTCCTGGCCATGTAGGAGACTAGAATATGGTCTAGTTTGCATCACCATGCAGTCACCATCAGGATGTATGTTGTTTTTTGCATCAGCAACATACTCTCAGTGAGCACAGCAGCTTAGGAGCTGCACATTTAAATAGTAGGGAAAAGAGGAGATGCATGTATCAACAGTGGAGGCGTGGCCAACTCGGAGATGGGCACCATGGAGACATGCAAATATTTGGAATACGGTCGCAGCGTGTATGTCGCCAATATCAGTGTAAATGAAATATGTAGCAGGTAGAAAGGCAATGCAGTATCTGGCAGTGGTGGGACAAACAAGGCATGTCATTGTGCGTGTATGCTTACACCCACAGCCAATTTATTGCTCATTTGCTTGAAGTTAAATAAGAACATAAGAAATACCATACTCGGTCATACCAAGGTCCATCAAGCCCAGTATTCTGTTTCCAACAGTGTCCAATCCAGGACGCAAGTACCTAGCAGTTTCCCAAGAAGACAGACAGGTTCCATAATGCTTGTATTAGGGCAAACAGTGGATTACCCAGGTCCTCTTTAATAATGGTTTATGGACTTTATCTCCAGGAACTTGTTCAAACCTTTTCCAAACCCAGCTACACTAACAGCTTTTACTACATCCTACAGTAACATATTCCAGAGTTTGATTACGCGTTGAGTGAAAAAATATTTTCTCTTATTAGTCTTAAACAGGTTACACTGTAGCTTCATTGCATGTCCCGTAGTCTTTTTACTTTTTGATGACGTAAACAATCGATCTACGTTTACCTGTTCCATTCTATTCATTAAATTATAGACCTCTATCATATCTCTCCTCAGCCGTCTCTTTTCCAGGTTGAAGAGTCCTAACCTTTTAAGCCTCTCCTCATAGGGGTATCCTTCCATCCCCTTTACCATTTTGGTGGCTCTTCTCTGTACCTTTTCTAATGATGCTATATGCTTTTTAAGATACAGCGAACAGAATTGCACACAATATTCAAGGTGCAGTTGCACCATGAAACGATACAGAGGCATTATAATATCCTTTGTTTTATTCTCCATTCCTTTCCTTACCATTCCTGAATTTGCCTTCTTGGCCACTGCTGCACGCTGGGCAGTGGGTTTCAATGTGTTTATCCATGATGATGCCTAAATCTTTTTCCTAGGTGGTGGTTCCTAATGTGGAACCTTGCATCGTGTAACTATAGTTTGGATTGTTCTTTCCTAGGTGCATAACTTTGCACTTGTCCACATTAAATTTCATCTGCCATTTGAACGTCCAGTCTTTCAATTTATCAAGGTCCTCTTGCAATTTTTCACAATCCTTTAGCATTTTAACAACTTTTTATTTTTAATTATAGAATTTGCAAATTATTCATTTCCACTTTCAAAAGGAAAAACATCATACAATCCACTTAAGAAGAAAACTATTAGATCAAATCAAAAGAAACAAATGTTCAAGCCCACATTTTGGGGAATTTACACCATCAAAAATAACTCACATAAATAAAAGACAATTAGGCACAAAAATGCACCATATTTAGGAGGATTTCTATACTTCCAATCAACACAGCCCAACTCTACTTCTGCCTATCAGTCAAGAACTTTTCTAAATGAGAAACATCAAGGAAAACATAAGACTGTCCCTGTAAAGTAATAAGACATTTACAAGGAAATTGTAAATAAAACGTTACACCCAGGGAAAGAACTCTCTCCCTCAAAGCAAGAAACTGTTTCCGACGTGCTTTATTTGATCTAGTCACATCAGGAAGTACCTTTATTTTCTGACCACAAAAAGAAACATCCTTAGACTTACAGTAATGTATAACTTCAAGATTTTTGCCTTCACCGCCACAGTAGCAAAGGTAACTAATAAAGTGTTTCTTTTTGGGATCGTATCAGAAGAGTCCTTCAAAAATTCAGTAAGATTCTGGTTTACGGTAGGATGAAGGGGAATCAAACTTCCCTTCATCCAATGAAGCCACCCGAACTTTAGAGGGTACATAATATAATTGAACAATATCCGCAGATAGAGGCAACTTCAAGATCTCAGTAAAATATTTAGTATTAAGAATTTCTGATGCTAATAAATGCGTAACTGGAAAGTTTAAAAAGCGCAAATTACAGGCTCGAGAGGCATTTTCCAATGCCTCAATGCGATCATGAACCATCAATGAAACCTTAATTTGAAGCCACCTGCGCAGTGGAAACAGACTGGCCCTGAGCTTCCACTTGGACCACTGAATTTCGCACTTTAGACAACCTAGCATCCATTTAAGAAATCTTTTCCACAGCACCCTGAGTAAAAGTACATAATGAAACTACAGTAGAAGAAAGTTTAAAATCAATAGCACTAATCACACCCCACAAATCTTTTAGTGTGACTTCCCTATTCAAGGGGGCTGTCACAACCACAGGAAGCTCTATAAAATTAACAGGCTTTGGAATTAAAACCTGAGTGTCTCCAGCTACTTCCCAGGGGAACCAATTCCCAATAACATTAATGACAACACAGGCAGAGGGTTAGGTGGCATCTTCGGAGCCCCAGAGCTTAAAGAAGCTCCCTCAGGGGAGGGCTGACCACACTGCAAAGAAACTAAATGTTTATCTAGTGGACCAGCAATTTTATCTACCAAAGATGTCCCAAAGTCAATTTTTACCCCTCCTCCTTTATTTTTTCATTTCCCCATTTCACCGATAGTCACTAATATCCACCAACTCAAACACGCTGTCAGTACACCAAAGGGGTGCCAAAGGGGCATGTCCAGCCCCTTTGGTCACAGCACTTTGGTATGCAACCCACAGGCTGCGACCCACAGCCAAAGTCCTCAGGAAATATATAGAGTGGTGGGGGGGGGGTGTGAGGGTCCAGTAGAATCATAGCTGTACACTGACTGTCTGCACAGGGAACTAGTAACAGCAGCAAGTAGGAAAAACACAGAACAGTTCACAAGCCCCTCTCTTCCTCCACAATGTAGCAGTTTCCGTTTCCCAGGTTTTAACAACTTTGAATAATTTTGGTCATCTGCAAATTTGACTACCTCGCTCATTATTCCCAATAACAGGTCATTTATTAATATTTTAAAAAGCAGCAGATTCAGCACAGATCCCTGGGATACTCCACCATTCACCTTTCTCTGTTGGGAAAATTGGCCATTTAGCCCTACCCTCTGCTTTCTATCTTTTAACTAGTTCCTGATCCACAATAGTACACTGCCTCCTATCCCATGACTTCTTAACTTCACCAAGAGTCTCTCATGAGGGACCTTGTCAAAGGCTTTCTGAAAATACAGATACACTATATTGACTGGCTCACCTTTGTCTACCTGTTTACACCTTCAAAAAAAAAGTTGTTGTTGTTAAGTGCCTTCAGGTCAGTGTCGACTAATGGCGACCTTCTGGATAGTTGTCCTAAACTGTGTTCGGTCTTCAGTCAAGCGGCTCATTGTTGACAGACTGGTACCCATAGCTGCTGTTATTGTTTCGATCCATCTCATTGCTGGCCTTGCTCTTTTGCGTTGACCTTCTACCTTGCCAAGCATGATGTCTTTCTCTAATGATCTCTCTCTTCGCATGATGTGTCCAAAGTATGAAAGTCAAAATCCTGCCATCTGAGCTTCCAAAGAAAGCTTAGGTTTGATCTCCTCTACTACTGACTGGTTTGTTCTTCAGGCAGTCCATGGTATACACAGTACTCGTCGCTAGTATCATAATTCAAAGGCATTAATTTTCTTCCTGTCTAATTTTTTCACTGTCCAACTTTCACATCCATATGATGTTATTGAAAATGCCATGGCTTGAACAGGTTGAATCTTTATATGGAGAGAGACATCTCTGCTCTTGAGAATCTTGTCTAGGTCCTTCATAGTTATTCTCCCAAGAGCAATGTGTCATCGGATTTCTTGACTGCTTGTTGCTTCTTTATTGATAGTTGATCCAAGTAGGTTAAAGTTGTTAACTATTTCTTCTCCATCAATGATGAACTTATTCATTTTGCCAGTTTCAGGATCTTTGTCTTCTTAACATTAAGGTGCAGACCCATTTTAAGACTATATTCCTTGATCTTGAGAAGAAAATGTTTCAAATCATCTTCACTTTCAGACAGTAATGTGGTATCATCAACATAGCGAAAGTTGTTGATAAGTCGTCCACCATTCACACTTCCGTTGTCTTCATATGGTCCTGCTTCTCTGATGATTTGTTCTACATATAAATTAAAGAGGTAAGAAGAAAGTATGCAGCCTTATTGTGCACCTTTGCTGATTTTAAACTATTCTGTTTCTCCTACTTCCATTTGAACTGTTGCTTCATCAGTGTAAAGGTTGGGCAAAAGAATGATCAGGTGTTCTGGTATACACATGCTTCTTAATGTGGCCCAGAGTTTCTCATGGTTTACAGAGTCAAAAGCCTTGCTGTAGTCAATAAAACACATATATATATATCCTTTTGGTATTCTTTTGTCTTTTCAAGGATCCATCTCACATCTTCGATAATGTCTCGTTCCTCTCACTTTTCTGAACCCTGATTGCACTTCAGGCAGTTCAGGTATGGTTGTAGTCTCTGCTGAATGATCTTGAGTAGAATCTTGCTGGCATATGGGATCAGAGCGACTGTGCGATAATTTCCACAGCCGGTCGGGTCACCTTTCTTCAGTATTGGTATAAACACAGATCTTTTCCAGTCAGTTGGCCATGAATTTGTCTTCCAAATTTCCTGGCAGAGCCTTGTAATTATGGTAACAGCTTCATCTAATTGCTGTAATAACTCAATGGGAATGCCATCAATGCCCGGTGCTTTGCTATTTGATAATCAAAACTTAAAACCTATCAATTTCCCACAAGTTAAGCCAGTAGAAATAGAGAAAAAGAAATTTGAACATTTTTGTTGGAACGCACACCAGGAAGGTAGGAGAAAAACTATCCCCTTCTTGTAGTGTAGTGTTACGTTTTTTTCTTTTTATAAAATGTAGGGACACCACCCTAATATAGGATCAAGGGACCCATAACCCTCAATACCAACCGAAAAAAAGGTGTATGAAACTCAGTACTTATCTATAGTTGTCCTTGGTGCCTCGCACTTCATCGGTCCAAGAAAACAAAGACCGACAACCAGTGTAGATCGCACCACATCAAAAAGCTCTCCGAGCTAGATATAAGTGCCTACATTATAATCGACGCAAGGGATAGGAAAATATAGATGATTGTAAATGTCCCAACACCATGACAAAGTGCCCGTGTTTCTCCAAAGGTTTCTTCAAAGTATTGTCCCGAAAGACAAGTTCACCGCTATCATACGCAAATAAATCTGGTATTTGTGACAAGGCAGAGGTTGCGGAACCTAAAAATAGGGGTTTAAAACACTTTTTGTCCTCAGAAGCTGTCAGTAAACCAGGTCAGGAAAGGGTTAAGGATTCAGCCCTGAAAGCTGCTCTGCACAGGAAAGCAGAAAGAGAGCCACACCCTAGCTTCAGGCAAACCCAGGGAGCTGACGTGGGAGGAAAAGGGGCAGAGTCACACCTGATAGGGCAGCCCTGTTCACATAACCAGGAAGTAACTGTTAGTCAAGGGGCACGAGAACAAGAACTCGAACAAGGAGGAGAGAGAGAACACTACGTGGAGTTCCATGGGCAGCAAGGAGAAAGAGAGCAGTTCCAGGAAGGTCCAGGAGAGTCAGATCCAGGGAGAGATCTGGGGACCAGGAGAAGCAAAGCCAAGAGCAACCGATACCCGGTTGTCACAAGGTGCTTGGGGAGTTGCTGGCCAGACTGCAGAGAGACAGCCAGGTCTCAGGAGTGCCGTCTGAAAAAGCTTCCAGGAAGGAACTACCGTGAGCTGCATAGCAAACAAAAACAGGTCAGAGACTATTTTAAACCTCAGGGGAAAAGTTCAGATACCTTGCCTGGAAGGGATAGGAGTAGTTCTCTGGAATCTTCTCTCAAAGCCAGAATTATAAAGGAGAGATTGGGAAGAGAGAAAGTCCCATTCAAAAGACTGCAAAAAGTTTCATACTACAGGGAACGTGACAGGAGCTCTAGCTCTGAGTATAGCCCAGGTGCCTTTCAGCAAGTTACTAATTGCAGGCAGCACAGACACGGGCAAGAGTTAGACTCTGAAGAGCACGCTGTGTTAAAAGAACTAGTGAAGCAGTATCAAGGGAAATGTTTGCCTCTCAACCAGAAAACATATACTAGGCAGACCAGAAGGAAGGTGAGCCCTTTTTGTGATGTTTTAAAAGGTGCTGGTGATTTGGAATCCTTACAAGTGCCTAGGTATTTTAGAGATAACAAACGGAAGCAGCTTAAAGCACTAATTAAGCAGTGGCAGTCTGTAGACTCCCTTAACCCAGGTCTTAAGGACATAGCAGACCCAGAGCTGGAGGACATGCAAATTGATGCACCATTAAGTGATAGCAGTGGATCAGCTATGGACTGTGGGGTTTGTTATAAGGACTGAAAGCCATATAAGTGTATCCTGTAAAAGGAGTGAAAGCTGTACAAAGATATCCTATAGAAGTGCTGAGAAAGCCTATTTGCTATAACCGGAGTTTCCACGGAGAAAGGCAGCATTCTGCCTGTGGGAAACTCAAACCTAATTAATTCAGCTGTGAAGAGAATTACAAGGCTGTGGAAGTTTTCCTATGTTTAAAGCATGTATATGAAAGCAATGCCAGTGGAGAAAAACAGCTGTTGTATTTGAAGCTGAAGGAAGTTTGAAAGCTGAATGTTTTGCTTTGAGTTTGTACCTGAGAAGCATCAGGGGATTCTTGGACTTTTATTTGACACAATTGCGTAGCACCATCTTTTGTCTGTGTTTGGGGAAGTAGTTCACCAAACTCCTGTGCAGCAATAAAGTTATTGTTAAACCCACGGAAGCCTTTGCTGTATTTACTTGGACCACAACTACAACGGACACCAGGCTGCAGCACTTAGAAGGTTTATAAATATGTATTCCCCTATGCATCACATGCTAACCCCTCCTAGGCAACCGCCTATATATACCAGAGGGTGCTGAAGTGTGACATATTATAACCCAACGTTGTACGGTTTCGAGCCACCGGTATTCTCGGCTCTTTCTCAAAACAAATTGCTATTTGATAAGGCTTTCAATGCTGCTTCGACGTCTTTCATCACCAATGGTTCCTGATCATAAGGTACAAGTTGAAATGGCTGTTGGTGCACTTGATCTTTATCATATAAAAACTCTGTATATTCTTTCCATCTTTTCTTGATCTACTCAGCATCATTCAACATAGAACCTTGAGCATCTTGTAACATTCCAATTTGAGGCTGGAATTTTTTCTTTAACTCTCGTAGCACAGAACCTCACTGGATCCACAGCCGTCAAGGCAACGACCTGGAGCGCCCGACACCAGGTGTTTCACCGAAACGGCTTCGTCAGGGAGCTCTTTTACAAGACGTTGCTATTCCTAGAACATAAAAAGAAAAAGATACTCTCACGATGAAACATTTTCCAAAAGAAGAAAGCCAAGAAAAACTCACAAACAAAACTACTTCACAAAGGGAAGAACGCCGCCGAGCTCACTGAACTTGCTGCTGAAACAGCCAGCAGGCAAAGTGAAAAAACGCTGAACATGCGCAGTAGAAAAAGGGGGTGTCCTAAATGACGTCAGGGCAACCCCAGACACCTGGCAAGCAGACGAGCCAAAAGACCAGGCAGGCAAAAAGGCATAAAACAAAAGCAAAAGCAAAAAACAGCCACGCCACCCAACCCACCCTAGCAAAAAGAATGTCCAAATCAAAAGCAGGTCTTCCACTCAATGCATTTGTTTAGACCTGCTGGTATTACTGTATTAAGATGAAAAATACAGCGTTGCTGAAGACGAATCAGAGTCTTATCCCAGTCGCCTCCATAGACTGAAGGAAAACATTGAGTGACATCAGACATTTGAAATCTTCAAAACAATGTTGACATAACTGATAATGTTTAACCAGAGGTGCCCCTTCAATCTGGTGTCAAAATTTACCCCTATGCTCCACAAGACGTGTCCATAATGCCCGTCATGTCTTCCCAATGTAACCCAAACCACAAGGGCACAAAATCAAATACACAACTCCTACACTATTACAGGTAGTGGCAGAGTATAGGTTATATGTCCGATGATTATAATGGAATGATTCACAAGTCTCCATCATGAAACAGACTGAACAGTTTCCACAGCTTCTGTGGCCTGGGGTTGTGGGATCACGAATCATAACCTTGGAATAGGCAGAAGGACATAGGACATCAGGTAAAATAAGATTCTTAGTATAAACAGATCTAATCTGAAGATGACATAAACCAGGAATTAATCGAATGACGTGTGAATGGTGATGAACAATCTTAGAGAGGCAATAACTGAGTGGATTAAAATGAGAAATGTAGTGAACAAAAACAGTATCCATAGACTCAGGACGCTCACGAGGGGGTGAGTAACCATGTACGATCATTGTATCATGCACGAACATGAGCTTTACGAACCAGATGAGATGGATAACCACGGATAACCAAGGCTCACTGAACTTGCTTTATATTCTGATACCATGGAACAGTTCCGCTGATAACGAAGAAACTGAGCAAAAGGCAAACTATTCTTGAGTCGTTGAGGATGCCTTTTGCTCAGTTCCTTCATTATCAGCGGAACTGTTCCACGGTATCAGAATATAAAGCACGTTCACAGAGCCTTGAAGATTTGTTTCTAGCTCGTGGTTATCCGTTTCATCTGAGATTCTGTGCTGAAGTGTGCCTGGTTTCTATTTGTGCCTGGTTGGGAGTTTTGCTTTTCTTATTGACATGTTTGGCTCCCTGGGGATATTGAGTTACATAGTGCAACTAATATAAGTTGGACATGAGTAAGGAGATAGTAGCCATACAGATACCAGCATATGCACAGCAGGGGATGTTTCATGCCAGCCCAAGTCCTACAAAACAGATCCCATCAGATCATTTCTGCAAAGCACCAGGACAAGGATATGGATCAGTGGAAGGGTGTGAATTGTGAGTGGGAGACAAAGGTGAGGAATCCTAACATGGCGTAAAGGTGGAGACATATAGAAACTACTCACCAAGTGTACAGGACAGGCTTGTGATGTGTCCAGAGTGCCCACACCCTCCACAGCAGCAGGGTCAAGAGTGACAAGGATCTTCTGCTTCAGCTCAGTCAGTGGCCCAGTCTTCCCATCTGGTGCCATTGTTTGGCCCCTTTTGGCAGTGTTACGCCATACCTGCCTCCACTTTTTCTTGAGGTCTTCAGTGTCCCTGTTATTGTGGAATATTGCATTTAATTTGTGGCAGATGCCCAGCTATCACCGCTGCTCTCATGTGCTCCCATACAGTCCCCTCATCGCCCATGAGGATGTTGAGATGGGCAAGGATTTCTTACAACATCATGTTCAACTCCTCCTCTGAGAAGTTGCATTTCTGAGTAGCAACCTTAGGAGCCATGTCCCTATGTGACCAAACACTAAGTGATGCCTGTGCAAAATGCAGAGATGCGCTAGGGGAGCCGTCCCTATCCTCGTTTATATTGCATAGATGGCACCAAGCAAAAACAGGCAACGGCTTGAAATCTGGCATTCCCGTGGACATTTCCAGACATGGGCATGCCCATGTTTCTGGAATACTATCGTGGGCGCATTTATTGGCATTGCCTTTCACCTGTGTCTGGACCCGTGCCACAGTCACCATCTCCTCCACATGCCCATGGTGCTGATGAGATATGCAGTAGCCAGAAAGGGGTTTGAGAATCTTGCATTACTGGACGAATCAAGGTATGCCTTTGTGGGGAATAAGTGTATAATGCACTGCACCAATTTTCTGCTCTGTGATTGACCTAGATGTATACATTGCAGGGCCCTGAGTAGATACAAGGTGTGGGCATATGGCAGAGTGTTAGGCCTCCAGCCCCCCTCTTCTTGCATGCTCTAGGCTTTGTTGTGCCTTGGCTGCCCCCCAACCCCAGTGACACCACCTGAGGTGGCTGCCTGCACAGCCATGCCTTCCCACCTGCCCTGTTGTAATGGTGCATACATTATTCATGGCTGCAGAGGGACAATGTATTGTGCCCTGCATGTCATATCCCTTACATGCAGGCCTCTCTCTGGCACCACAGGATACATGTATTGGCACCACAGCTAGAATTTCTATCCTTCCTTCCTCCCCCTAGTCCTAGGTATAGCAGTTTTCCACAGCTGCTATGGAGTGGAGGAGTAGCCTAGTGGCTAGAGCACGTGTGATTACCTTAAAACCATGGTTGGATTCCCACTTGCATTTGTATCCTTTTCAGATCCCTACATTGCCTCAGAGGAAAGGGCTTGCTCATACCTTTCACACAAAAGACAGGGGCTGCTGGGTAGCTAGTGGTCTGCATTGACCTGAAGAGGATATAAACCTAGAATACAGTGATGTATGTTAATGTCCTCTACAGCATTCATAAACCTATAGACCTCTATCATATTCCCCCCTCAGCGATCTGTTGTTAGGTCAGGGAGCCATTACCTTGTTGAGCCTTCTCTCATGGGAGTTTCATTCCATCCCCATTACCATTTTGTGGGATTCTCTCTGTGCCTTGGCTAACGCTACCATATCATATTGAGGATCTGACAAACAGAACTACACAAACTACACAGACATACAAAGTGGATGGGTATCCTAATGGTTACACCACTGTTGTGAAGACCAAGGAAATGAGGGTTCAAATCCCACTTGCACGTCTAGTGTCCTGGCCAAATCACCTAACCCTTCATAGTATCAGAGAAATGTTGATGTATCAAATGGTTTATCTATGTTCCATTTTGCAATGCATATGTATGTTTGTTACAATGAACGGCACTGTGCCTAGAGAGGACATTCCCTTACATGAAGAGGCCATGTTGCATGTAGAAACATAGAAACATGATGGCAGAAAAAGACCACATGGCCTACCTAGTCTACCCTTCCATCTCAACTACAATAGTCCTCTTTTTACCTTTAGAGATCCTCTGTGTTTGTCCCATGCTTTTTTAAATTCAGATACTGTTCTCGTGTCCACTACCTCCACTGGGAGACTATTCCACGCATCTACCACTCTTTCCTTAAAGAAATATTTCCGCATATTATTCCTGAGTCTATCCCCTTTGACCCTCATCATATGTCCCCTTATAGCAGAGCTTGCTTTCAAATGAAAGAGACTCTCCTGTGCATTTATGCCAGGGAGGTATTTAAATGCCTCTATCATATGCCCCATCCCGTCTTTCCTCTAAAGTATACAGATTAAGATCTTTAAGTCCATTAAGATCTTGAAGACCACTAACCATTTTAGTAGCCACCCTCTGTACTGACTCCAACCTGCTTATATCTTTTTGAAAGTACGGTCTAAAGAATTGCACACAATACTACAAATGAGGTTTCAGCAGAGAATTATACAGAGGCTATTCCTCTCCCTCTAAACCCAGGTATTCTTCTAGCTTTCACAGTGACCTTTTCTACCTGTTTAGTTACTCTGAGATCGTCAAACACAATTATGCCCATGTCCCGCTCCTTTTATGTGGACAGAAGTACCTCACCCCCTACACTGTACTGCTTCTTTAGATTTTTGCAGCCCAAATGCATGACCCTGCATTTTTTAGCATTAAATTTCAGCTGCCAAATTGTAGACCAAGCTTAGCTAAATCCCTCCTTCCTGGGTGTCTACTCTATTGCACATTTTGGTATCATCCACAAACAAGCAAACCTTACCTGACAGCCCTTCTGCAATATCACTAACAAAGATGTTAAAAAGAATCGGACCAAGGACAGATCCCTGCGGCACTCCACTGGTAACCTCCTTCTCCTCAGAGTGAGCTCCATTTACTTGTACCCTTTGTTGCCTCCCACTCAATGAATTTCTAACTCAATCGGTAACTTTAGGATCCATCCCTAGGGTGCTCAGTTTGTTTATAAGTTGCCTGTGCGGAATGGTGTCAAAGGCTTTACTGAAATCTAAACACACCACATCTAGGGCTCTCTCTTGGTCGAACTCCCTGGTCACCCAGTCAAAGAAATCTATCAGATTTGTATGACAAGACCTGCCTCTGATGAATCCATGCTGCTTTGGATCCTGCAATCCATTGGACTCCAGAAACCTCACTTTTCTCTCCTTTAGTAGCCTTTCCAATAATTTACTAACAACAGAGGTTAGACTAACCAGCCTATAGTTCTCAGGGTCAACCTTAGGCCTACTTTTGTGTAAAGGGACCACATGTGCCTTTCTCCTCTGGTACCACTCCCGGCTCCAAAGAGGCAATGAAAAGGTCAGACAATGAAGCCATTAAAACGTCCCCAAGTTCTCGCAGTGTGTCTTCACACTGCTTCTCTCTTGGCACTGGCACACATCTCTGATACCTGTGTATTGTCACCCATGTCTATGCAGGTGACAGAGGCCTGTAAGTGCAGACCAGACGGAATCGGTGGTCCGGGACTTCACGTACAGGCCTGTTCACGATTCTGATCCCGTAGGGCTAAATGTATCCCGTGTGATCAGAATCGCGACTCCCTCTGTGCATCCGGTTTAGACCGGGCGCACAGAGGGCCTGGACGTACAGCATGGAATCGGGCCCATTGTGTATTATTTTAAAGATCATGAGTAGTATTTTATATAATTTTTATTAATCCATCAGAATTACAACAAACCCCAGGACCATGTTTATTTTTATGGTTTTTAGAATCTGGCTAAACCTGTAGTGGTCAATCAGCCTTCCCCTATCACTTGGTAAGGACTCATCCTTGTACAGGTATCAACTTAAATGTCTTCAATTCGGGTCCCTCCTTTCATGATCGTGGTTGTGGCCTCCTGGTCAGGTCAGAAGATATTAGCCCATATTAAAAATCTCACTCAAGGCCCATGAGGTTAATGTATCTAAATAACAGCCCCATCTAGAATAAAAGGTTTCCTGTTTTTGGATGTTTCCTTTCACTGCCAAACATTCCATTAACATTAACTGGTGTAGTAACAACATATGCTCCCCATGCAACTTTAAAAAAGCTGCTTGATTTAGCCAATCAGAACAGCATGGCGTACCCTGTGTACTCGATGGCAGATTTTACCAGAAAAATTGGATTTTTTTTACCCCTCCAGGGCAATGCCAACTTCCATCCTGATATGGCAGCTAGTGTGTTTTCTATCTGGGAACAACGGGGCCTGCACTGTGTATGGCAAATACTAGATGGTCAAGGGAATATCCAACCATTTGCAGAAATTAGTTCGGAATATGATCTAGAGCCCAAACATTATTTTGTCTATTGTCAATTGAACCACTATATTTCTTTGCTCCATAAAATGTACTTTCAGACGGGATAGACAATATGGTAGACTATTTTAACCTCGATGAGGTTGAGGGGGCGGGGGGCTTGCTTCATCTCACAATTTAATTGAAAATTGAGGGGCTTGGTGGAACCACAAAATTACACTGCAGTGGAGTCTGCCTGAGCCAAAGAATTGGGGAACCCAGTGCCTCGGGCACACTTCTACAGGCTATTAAAAGGGTCCCTTATCTCTTCCATTCGAGCCGATGGCAGGAGCTTCAGTTTCTCACCCTTTACTGGACACCATTCTCGCCCTTGCAATATCGTGGGGGACTCTCGGAACAACGGGCATTGTCCATGGTGTAAACAAAGTCAGGCCACTTTAGTGCACATGTGGTGGTGATGCCTCATGATATCATCCTATTGGAGGCACATTCAGAGTTATCTGCAAGAGATACTCGGTCAAGTGTTAGAACTCCAGATAGTGACAATTTTATTTGATATTCTATGCCCTACTCAACCTAAGGGATGGCCCAGCATGATTGCTAATTAGGAAAGCATGTGTGTTGGGAAAGCAGCCAGTCCTTCAGCACTGGAGGGATAAAAATCTCCCAGCATTTTGTGAATAGTGAAACATGCGGATCACTATTGGTAACCAATGTAGGTGCCTTAAAATTGTTGTGATGTGTTCTGACCTGGAGGCTCCATGTAGTGCATAGGCAGCTGTAATCTGGGCCATTTGAAGTGGTTGTAAGATATATTTTGGTAGCCCTTGTTAGATGATATTGCAGTAGTTGAAATGTGGAAAGATGAGAATTTGGAACACAGTGTGGTAGTCATGGGTGTAAAGGAGTGGACGTAGATGGTGGAGCTTTCTTATCTTGTGGGTATACTGCTTTAGTGGTGTTTGTTGATGTGAGATTGCATGCTCAGACATTGGTCAAGGTTGATTCCGAGATAGCGAACTTTCTGTTTTAACGCCAGTTTTGCACGCCTTACATTTATTTATTTATTTTATTTATTTATCTATTTCTTCTATACCGCCCCTTCCAGAGATCAGGGGCGGTTTACATGGAACAATTTAACAGTTTTGTATACGTTCGTATAACAGTACATTGAACAAGAACTTTTTAACTTTTTACATATAACAGAACAGTAAATTATTAAAACTATTTACAAGGTGTATAACTTGATCAGAAGTTTCTAACTTTTTACAGGGAATAGGCAGCGTGCTGACATTTCTATTTACAGGTGTTATTTACAAAAAGGTTAGGATACAGTGTAGTGAATTCACTATTCAAGTGTGTGTGTGTGTGTGTGTGTGTGTGCGTGCGCGTGTGTGTGTGATGGAATTTATTTCCATTTTTCGTGGGTTTTTTGTGTGTCTTTGGGAGAACTGTTTGAGGGGGCTGTGTATGTTCAGTTAATTGTGTTTTTGCAGGTTTTTTTGTTTGTGTGTCTGTGGACGCTGTGTGGCTGGGCTTGGAGGGTAGGGGATTCCGAAGTGTTCGGAGAATAGGTATGTCTTGAGTTCTTTCCTGAATTGAGAGAGGTCCTTTATGATTCGGATGTCTATTGGGAGGTCATTCCAGAGTGTGGGAGCGGTGAATGTGAAGGCTCTGGCACTGGTGGATTTTTTAGTCCTCGTGAATGTTTTTGGTAACTCCAGTGAGAGGGTTGCATTTAGTCTTCGGGCTCTTGAATCATTTGGTGCGTGAAGGAGTGTGGATAGATGGGAGGGGGCAATATCGTTTAGTAGTTTGAATGTTGTTAGTAGTGTTTTGTATTTGATTCGGTTATTTATGGGGAGCCAGTGTAGTTCTAGCAGTATAGGGGTTACATGGTCCGCTAGGCGGGCTTTAGTGACTACTTTTGCACAAATGTTCTGTGCTCTTTGTAATAAGTAGATATTCTTTTGTGGGAGGCCAATTAGGAGACTGTTACAATAGTCAAAGTGAGGGGTTATGAGTGAACTGACAACTGATCTAAAGTCATGCGTGTCAAGAAGGGGCCTTAAGTGTTGAATAGTTTTGAGTTTGTAGAATATGGTTTTTACCGTCTGCTTTATGTGTGGTAGCATGGTGAGTGTGTGATCGATTATAACACCTAGGTATTTTACCTCTTTTTTAACAGGTATAGTTGTGTTATTGATGGAGATTGTTGTTGGGTAGGTATCTTCAGCCACAGGTGATCTTGATACGAACATTGCCTCAGTTTTTTTGAGATTGATGCATTTAAAGTTGAAGAGGTGGGGGTGAAAGCCCAGCCTTTGGCTATGAATAGTATTTTGGGGTTTTTTGCAGCTAGCCATAAGGTTGTGCTTGGAGAGCCATTGTGAGACAACATTGAAGCAATTTATCAATTTAGTGCACTTGGGTTTATCAGTGGAGAAGGGTGCATATAGCATAATATCTGTGTCAACATGGTAATGTATGCCAAAAGATTGTATTAGAGAGCATATAGGCTAAATGTAGATATTAAATAGTAGCAAGAATAATGCTGATCCCTGTGGGACACCTTGTGGTTGATTATAAGTGGCTGATGAGTGCGACCTTATTTTCACCTGTTGCAGGTATCCTATTAGGTAAGATCAGAATCAATCCACAGTTGTATTTTGTATCCTTACCTCCTGTAAACAGCATATCAAGGTATTGTGACATACTGAGTCGAATGCCGAGGCAATGTCCATGAATATTAAAATAAATCCTTGCTTTGATTTCTCATTGCCTTTTATGAGCCTATCTAGGGAGGTTGTGTGTTTTGACTCCATGATGCTGTCTGAACCCATGCTGTTGCAGGTCTAGGGGAGCATGGGAATCTATGTAGTACTGGAGATGCTGCTGGACTATTTTTTTCTATAATTTTCACCAAGAGAAGAAAGCTAGATAGGCTAGATTGGACCCGCGCAGCATAAACTCCTACAGACCTGTTTTTTATTTTTTAGTAGTGGTTTTATGGATGCAGTTTTGAGAGATGGAAGTATGATGCCCAGATTTAAGGATACAGGTGATGATTGCACTTAATTTGGATCATGCTAGTTTGATCCAGCTTGTCGGGCATGGGTCAACTGGTGAAGTGTGGTGGTGCTGAGATCTTGAATGATCTTTTCTATGTGGTCCATGGTGACTGAATTGAAGGAGGATAGCTTGGGTATGGAGATATTGCCGTTTTGAATATTTTCTGGATTGTAGTAGTTTCCTGTGCTCTTGTTTTGGAAGTGATTTGCAAATGTCTGAGGGTATGAGCATCAGTGGGGTCTTTTAGTAGGGATTTGACAATTTCCAACATCTTTCGAGGCTGGTTTAGCAAGCGCATTAAGTTTTTTGTGATATTCCTTCCATTTTCGATCAATCATTTTATAGTGTTCTTGCAGACTGGTCATATAGGCATCTCGATCCTGCAATTGTCTTGGATGGTGCCACTTTTTCATTCTAGTTTCCTGAGCTCTAGTTTGGAATCCCATAAATCTGTGGTGTATCAAATGGCTGTGTGATGTCTCTTTGGGCGCTTTGTGAATTGTGGTGCCTGTGATGCTTTGCTTAAGATTTTGTTCCATATGGCTATCAATGTGTTATGGTTAGTTTTGGTAGAATTTCTTCCAGGAATGCTTGTTTATCGAAGCACCAGAAGCGATGAGCTATTGGTAAGCTTTGATTATTTCTATGTTGGCTTGTTTCATGAGGGATGTGGAATATAATAGCATTATGGTCTGACCATGGTACCGTAAATATAATTTATTTATTTTATTTATTTTATTCATTTTATTAGTATTTATATACCACTTTTTCCAAAGATCAAATGCAGTTTACATTAAACAACAGGGTCAATTACATATAACAGTTACAAACTATGTACAGAAAACATTGAACTTTAAACTTAGGCTTAAGCTAGACTAAATTGAGAACTATGTACAGTGAACAGAGCCCTTAGATTCAGATTTATGGTCTGGGGTTGGCTCATATAACCTGCTGGTTTGTGTATGTATTCTTTATGTGTGGAGAGAGGGAGTTCTGGTTTAGAGGATTTATGTCTTTTATGTGTTATATTAGGTGAGGTCTGTGTTGGGGGGTTCCAATTGATATCCAAAGTGTTGCCTGAAGAAGTGGGTTTTTAGTTTTTTGTGGAATGTAGTGAGATCTTTGATTTCTCTTTTCTCGTCTGGTAGGGCATTCCGGAGAGTGGGTGCGAAATATGAGAATGCTCTATTATTTGTGGCTTTAATGGATCTTCGATAGTCTGGGGGAATTGTTAGTTTGTTTTGATTACATCCTCGTTTTAGTCATAGCTGTACTTGTTTGCTGATTAGGGAGGTGAGATAGGATGGGGCTGTCTCTCTAAAGAGCTTGAATGCGGTCATTAGCATTTTGTAATGTATTTGGCTTTGGACTGGTAGCCGGTATAAATTGTATAATACATGAGTGATGTGTTCTGATGTGTTGGCATTCCATGCTATTCGTGCTGCAACATGTTGCACCATCTGGAGCTGTTTTAGGACCTGTTTAGATAAACCTTGTAGTGAACTGTTTCAAAAGTCGAGGTGAGTGTAATTAATGCTTGGAGGACTGATCTTAAGTCACAGTTGGGGAGTAGTGGTCGTAGCTGTTTTAACATTTTGGGTTTATAGTGTAGACATGCTGAGTGACTGATATAGGGTGACCCCAAGGTATTTTACTTCATTCTATGTCAGTGTCGCTAACTCTGATATTTGGGGGAGGGGAGATACACTTTTTTCTGGTAATGTAAAGTGCTTCAGTTTTGCTGAAGTTGATACATAGGTTATGACTATTGAGTCACTTTGATACTTCTTTGAAGCAGTCTGTAATTTGATGTGGGATGGAGTTGGTGATGTTGAACGGAAGATATAACATATCATCCACGTATATGTGGTATCCTACATTGAATTTTTTTAAGGTAGTGTAAATGGGCCGGAGGTATATATTAAAAAGGAGGGCCGAAAGGCAGAGCCTTGAGGTAGGCCTTGTTCTTGTTTATATGTTTTAGATGTGTGTTGTCCAGTTCTAACCTGTTGAGTTCTGTCTGAAAGGTATCATTGGAACTATTGGAATACTGTACCCTTTACTCCTATCTGCTGCAATCTGGTGAGCATTATGGTGTGGTTGATGCTGACGAATGCTTTGGTGATATCCAAAAATATAAGGATGAATGCTTATCTAGTGTTGAAATGCCACGTATAGTTTGTCAAGTAGTACAATCAACAGGGTTTCAACGCCATGGTCACTGTTCCCTCTAAGGTGTGCGCGCACACACCTCGCCGAGCGAGCGCACATATTTTACAACGGAGCGCACAAAAGTTACGGTTCTGATTCTGATAGAAAACAACACAGATGTCTTAAAATTTAAAAGTTGTGATTGTAATGTCTAGAAATTTTCCGCTTCATTTAGTAATCGTCTATTTTCATTTAATTTGATTAAAATCAACATGGTGTACATACTGTATTCTGACATGCAGTCAAATTTTAAAGTATATAACTCCGAGTGTCGTTAGGTAGCGCACAAAAATTTAACCTTCCTTCAAAAGTTGCACAGCTGATATTTCATGCGCACACAGCCTACAGAAAATTGGAACATTGGCCATGGTGTAGCCGGAATCCATATTGGTGTTCATCTAGGGCTGCATGGGTATCAATATGTTCCTGGAGCTGAATTTGGACTATTTTTTTATTACTTTGGCCATGAATGGGATGCTTGAGGTTGGTCTTTATGGTGTGGGGTTGTTTTTATCCAGGGAGTTGGTTTTCGGGATAGGGCATGTTGCATGGATGGAGGCATATGTCCTTGTTTTAAGGAGGAATTAATAATTGGGTGTATGAATGGGGAAAGTTCTGTTTTTTGTGGTCTTTAGCCAGCTGACTGGACATGGATCAAGACTGCATGTTGTTGTATTAATTCTGGTTATAATGTTACTGAGTGTATCTTTCTTGGTCTAAGAGAATGTTGACCAGGTGTAAATCGGTGTAGGGATGGTTTCGAGTGTGGGAGTTAGGTCTACCATTTGAAGCTTTAGTTTTTCTTTATAGTAGTTGGCCAGAATCTGGGGATCAATAGTAGGGTTTTTTTGGTCATCATTTTTGGTGTTATGAGTGAGAGTCTTACAATTTCGAACAGTTCTCTGAGGCAGTTTAGTGATTTTGTGAGTGTGTTAGAGTAGTACTCCTTCTTGTTGTTGTTGATAGTAACTTTGTAGCATTGTAATGTGCTCATGTATAGGGATCTGAGGTCGGTGGATTTTGTGGATCTCCATCTGCACTCAATTTTCCGCAGAGTGTTCTTTATCTTTTTTAGGTCTTGAGTGCACCATGCTGCTTGTTGTTTTTTGGTTCCTAATCATACGCAGTGATCTGAGGGTGGAAGCATTTGATATGGCATCATTCCAATTGGTTATGGCTTCTTCTAAGTTTATTGGGTCAGGGTTTAGACGCTGGAGAGTTTGGTTTATGAAACTATCCTTTTCAAATATCTTATATCTTTTGGGTGGGGTGTCACATGTGGTTGTTGGTGGGGTAGGGATGCGGGATGGAAGTTGAAATTGTATTATATAGTGGTCAGACCATGGGACCTGTTGTGTCTGTAATGGGGTAGGATGGAGGAGTTTGTAGATTTCATTGGGTATGAACAGTAAGTCTAAGATATTAATGGTGAGACTTGATTATTCTGTTTGAGTATAGATGTGGGAGCAAAAATTGAAAGGAGGCCTGTCTGTACAGGGCTGTGTACACTGTGAGGGTATTCAATAATAGTATATCACTGAAAGCCCTTAGAAAGAGTTAACACCACAGATTCAGTAGCTCAGACATTCCACAGTCTATTGCTAAGGTGATGTCCTTGAGGAGGCTCTACTGAACACTATTCAGAAAGCTCAGATATCAGAGAAACTGTAGGCCTGTTTATAGTACAGAAAGTTGTAGGGAAGAACTTCCTCTTCAGTCTTGAAACATACAGTTAGAGTTGCTTGCTTTAGAATTATTATGTCTGGGAATACATGTATGTCTCCTCCTGATGACTTATACTAATAAGATCTGACCTATGACATAGAGATGCACATTATGAATATGCATTAGTAAAAGATGTAGTGTAATGTTTGACATAGAATAATAAGGTGGAAATTATACTGTGAGATGGCATTTTGAACCAAAAAAAGGTGGCCGAAGTAGGCGGAGTTCAGAGAGTAATTGCAGACTTTGCTCTCTCTCCCAAAGCCCTTTGGTCCTGTGTATACCGCAATTATGTGTGTGAATTGTATTATTAATTATTATTGCTTCCTTCTCATTGCTTTGGGTGGAGAGATTCGTTCCCAAGAACCAAGGATGTTGCCGGTGAGGGGTGGAGCAGAGTACGTTCAAAAATGAGGTCTAGGGTGTTTCCTTTTTCATGAGTAGGCGTGCTTATTATTTGATCATTTTCTAATGTAACCATTGCTTCTAGGAAAGATTCGGATTGCTTTAGTGGAAGCTATAGGAGATTAAAATTGTCTAGTAACCAAAGCTCTTTTCTTTGAGTCTGTAATAAGGAAGCTTATCATAGCTCAGGAAGGAGCTATAGAAAAGGTGAAGTGACTCTGAACAAGCAACCTGTCAGTTCTGGTAGAAATAAGAAAACAGAATTTTCCCATAAAAGACTACCAGTCCCAGAATGCACCAGGTTTCCAACAGCCATTAGAGGAGCTGAAGTGGGGAAACGTGTGTTCAATCAAGAGGGCTATGAGGTAATGCCCAAGCACTCATCTCAAAGGGCAGGGCCTGATTCAGCACAGCTGCGCTGTGCTAGGGTGGAGCACTCATCAAAGCAGAATAAAGGTAGAGTTTATTCTACAGAGAATTATCCTCATCCTCAGTTTCATCTGGAGATCCTCAGTGTCTTGATCAGCTTGGATATCCTCATCTTGGACAGCTTCATCATCTGGAGGATCATCAGAAGCAGAAGCCAGAGCGGACGGACAGAGAGGGCAAGAAACCCTTTAGAAGAAAGAAGAGAAAAGCATTTTGGAGGTCTAGAGGAGTCCAGAGCAGTACGTATACTGGGAGACATTCAAAAGGCCAGCATACACCATTGGACTGGGGAAAGCAAAGGAATGGTGCTGCAGGGCTAGGAATCTCCAGACGGTACCTGTGAGGGAGACGGCTGCACGTGGAAGGGACCCTAAGACCCGTGCCAGAAGGTATGTGAAGAGAGATCCAGTGTCCAGGGATCTGGATTGGAAGGCTGGACATCAGAACTGGACTACATACTGGCCAGGCTATTTAGAGAGGAACTCTAACAGCAATGGAAGCTCAGGTATGAACACTGATCTATGCCCTAGCTATAACCTTGAAAGACAGCAGGGAAACAAGTATTCTCCTGAAAGTGCTCCACTGAGAAATTCCTCTGTGCCAATCCATGATATTGAGCCGATGATTGTTGAGAAAGGGGGAGCGGTCTTAGATACAGGCTGTGAATATATGGATTGCTCCCTGTCTAAACTCCTTTGGTAATTTTCTGTTACAAAGTACATCAACCATCATAAAGAAATACAAACTTGTTCTTTAATCTACTCAGAAAAGCTCCTGAAGTAAGATTTTGAGCCATGCAGTAGAAATTAAGCCAGCTAAGGGGTTTCAGCTGGATAACTGCTAGCAATTGAGCCTTACCTAATTGCTTGTGAGCTCTGAGGGAATCACTTCTGAATCTATGTGTGAAGATATAAGAAGTTAACCTGGAAAGAACAGTTTTTCCCTTCTTTGTGGGTTTTGCTTGTTGTTTGAAACACTGCTAAGAAAATATTAGCTAAAGCCTACAGAAAAGACCAGTTTGTTACCAACCAGGTCTTTATTCTTTTGATTTGATTGCCTGACAAGTTCAACTGTTGTTTTCCTGATTTTGTTTTTCTAAGTTTAACACTGAAAGCAAGTATCCTGTTTTATGTGCTACCAAGCATATCTGTGTTGGGAGAAATAACCCCATAAATAAATATCTTATTGGCTTTACACTCAAGCACAACTAATTATTGTGAGCAGCTGTCTCTGGTGTGAATGGACTGCATTTCCCACAATCCCTTGCAAATCATATTGATATATGCACTTGCCAAGACTGTGAACATTCTCACCCAGGCAGCCGTCTGACAAGTCGTGTGGCTGCATACTAATTCTAGAATTGCAGGCAGATCATAAGTGAATGGCAATGGTGATCTGTATAACAGGCATATCGTTAGTTGTCTGTTTGTAATTGTAATGGTATCCAGGTTGTTTTTTCTTTGATGGTGTTGAATTTTAGGTTACTTCTGGCTAGGATGAAGATGCCATCCAAAGCAAAAGCACCAATACACTCACATAACAGTCCAGAAAATAAGAACAGTGTGAGGTAACAAAAGCAATTTTATTGAAGAAAAGATTCCAAACACCCGATATGGCCGTGTTTTAGCAGAGTCTTCATCAGGGATGCAACATATCTGGGTAAAATACATTTAAGAAAAAAAATTAAAATATGTAACATAATCAATCATATGAAATCATAAAAGGTTAAATAAATTAAAATGTTAAATAAATTAAAAACATAAAAACCAAACATATAAGAAATGCGGAGAATATTCAAGTAGCATAGTTGGATAAAAACCAACTCAATTAAAAGGCAACTAGGCAGATAAATACTCACATTAAAAAGTATTAATGGCCCATAACAAAAAAGGAAAAT
This sequence comes from Ichthyophis bannanicus, assembly GCA_033557465.1. NCBI lineage: Eukaryota > Metazoa > Chordata > Amphibia > Gymnophiona > Ichthyophiidae > Ichthyophis > Ichthyophis bannanicus. The sequence continues at coordinate 1,738,181,411 of CM066031.1, read as the reverse complement.
CAAAAGTGAAACAATAAATAACATATAGTCAAATAAATAACCATTAAATCTTATATATAAGACTATATAAAAAATATAAATAAAATTAAGCAGGAAAACATACAGAAATGGTTGAAGTAAATCTTTAAAATATATCACATCATATATATATATATATATATATATATATATAATGTTATAATGTTATTTTTAAGTAGTGGAGGAGAGGCTAACACTCTTTGCTTATCCTGATGGGCTTTTTAAACAGTGAGAGGTGCTAGCCATCTCCCCCCTATACGGCCAATCGGAATCAGGCCATACTGAGGTAGACCAATTCTAATAGCATAGGGGCTAGATGTGCCCGCGGGATCAGAATCAGGTCTATGGCCTGGATGTGCAGGCAGTGCCCCGATTCCAATCAGCCACATATCTAGCCCACATACCCGGCTAACTTAACGAGGCTCCTGAATGGAGCCGCAGTGCCATGGCATGCCATTGTTATGGCACCGCGGCTCCATTCAGGAGCCGCGATCCTTGGCCGCAGAAACAAAACCTCTTTCCCCACAGCCCAACCCCCAAACTGGCCTCCCATGGCCAGGGTTGGTCTGTGGGATCCCCCTATACCCCTCACCTCTTGTCACTGCCTGGTGCCACGGTTCCCCAACTTCCAGGGTGATTTATTCCACCTCTGAGGTAGAATAAGTACCCCATCTCCATGGCTGACCCCAGACGTACAGGGCTGACCTCAGAATTGGCACTGTATTTCCGGGGTCACTCTCCACCCACCACCCGCCCTTGTTCCACGTCTGTCCCACCCTCTCCCTCCCATAAACAGAGCTCCCCATGCAAATCACTTGTTTGTATGGGGAACTCTGTCCCCAGTAGGCTGCCCAGCCGTTTAGCAGGTCTGGACGTCCGGATCAGACATCCAGACTTGCTAAACGGAGTTCGGAATGACCCTGAGATTGTTTATCAATATTTGTGGCTTGAAAATGAAGGCTGCATAAACACTATTCCAGTAAGAAGTAATTTTCATTCTTTCTGTGGCAAACACTGTGAGCTTGAAGCAGCTTCCTGAAATCACTGTGTATGTGACACTGTTCAGTTGTCATGACATGAATAAGCAGCTTCTTTGATTCCTTTACATATCTATATGGCAGATACATTAATTAGACTGGTATGACTTCATAGTATTTTAATGCAAGTGCATAGGGTGTTTTAGTATTTTATTTATTTATTTGTGAGTTGTTTATGCCACTATTTCGGGTAATCATAGCAGTTTACAATTGGAACAACAAATACATTGAACATTTAACAGTGTAACTGGTGCAGAAATAAAAAAATTACATAATTTAAGAGAGATAACTTATTTACAGTTCTAATGACAGGAGATGTCATTAATAGTGTAGGTTCGGGGGGGCATGAGAGAGAGAAGTAACTGTATAAAGAGGTTCGTTAGTTTAGATGCAGGAGAGGAGCGGTTACCTATGTGGGATCTGTATCAGATGAGGGTATGTTGGGACCAAAATATTCAATGAAGAGGTGAGTTTTGAGGTGTGAGTGAAAAGATGATATGTCTGTAATGTTCCGAAGGCTAGCTGGTAATGAATACAGAGCACTGGGGAAATATATTTGAATGCTCTGTTGCTAGTGCAATGTTTGGTTTTATGGAATTCTGATGGGGTAACAAGTATGTTGTTCAATTGGCCTCTTCTTTGCTGGTCATTGGGTACAGCTTTGATTAAATGGGAGAGGGATGGAGGAGCTATTTTTCTGTTGATTTTGAAGGTAGTCATCAGTAACTTGTACTTTATACGGCTTTGGATGGGTAACCAATGTAAGTCGTATAAGATCGGTGTTATATGGTCAGTACGACATAGGTTGTGAATGATTCATGTAGCTGTATGTTGTGCCATCGTGAGCGGGTGAAGGGATATTTTTGGTAGACCATGTAGAAGACTGTTACAATAGTCTATAAGAGGGGTTATCATTGCTTGCATTATAGTTCCAAAGTCTGAGAGCTGTAGTAGGGGTTTTATGTATTGCAGGAGTCGGATCTTGTTGAATATTGTTTCAGTTGTGGTTTTGATGTAGATTTGGAAAGACAGGTGTTTGTCTAATGTCACGCCTAAGTATTTTATCTCGTCTTTGACTTCCAGTAAGACATCATCAACTGGTATGGTCTGTGGTGGGATGTAGGTTTGATTCCTGGTGATTATTAACACTTCGGGTTTTTTGTAGTTGATGTTTAGCCAAACAAGCCAGTTTGCAATTTCCTTAAAGCAGGTTGTTATAGGGTCGAAGTTGGGTGCAGTTATGTTGAAGGGCATGAACAGCATTATGTCATCTGAATAGATGGCATAATCAATCTGGAATTGCCTTATGATCTGACAAACTGGTTGAATATAAATATTAAATAGAAGTGCTGAAAACGCAGATCCTTGAGGAAGGCCTGTGGTTTGAGGGTAGGTGTTAGAGAATGAGTGACCAATTATTGTTATTACTAGTCTTGCCTGTGATTTTATTTGCTACAATACGATGCATGCTTGATGGGGAAATTGCTGATGTTGCAAGTTTTCTGGTTTGTTTGCTGTCTCTCAAATATACTGTAAATGTAGCTCTGCGCTACTCTGATGCCCCTCTGTAGCGTTCTACATGATAGCTTAAAACTTTCTATTTCTTTGGCATTGCACTGCATGCAGAGTCTGCATAGTTCTATTTGTTCTTGTTGTTTATGGTAAAATTTATTCTGTACTTTGATGAGAGTCTGTTTTAGCATGTATGACTGAGGCTAGGTATTATTTTTAGTGCTGTGTGTGTGTGTGTGTGTAGGGGGATCTGTAATGATCTGGCTTATTTAAGTTTCCAAATAGGTGGTGCTGATGTTATTATAAGGGTCAGTGCAATATTTACAGTGTGGCCTCTTTCCTAGGTGGCACTGTGTTAGTGCTGTTAAGGAATTCTAGATTTGTTCTGTCCTGAGCAACGTTTGTAGGGTTTTGTATTACTTCACAATACACCTGGTACTGGAGAGGGTTTATGTCACTTTTACTGAGATGAAGCCAGAATCTGTCTTTTTTTTTTTGTATGATGAGTTCTACATGGAAATTCCTTAGTTCTGCTTTGGAGGGAGGGATTGAAACTTTAGCTCTCCTTAATTTCATTTTTAACATATAAATACTATTTTATAACACACCTTTCATTTACAAGGCAATACAACATGCAAAACTTGTCATATTTATACCGTGAATGCGCCCTAAGAAAAACCTCACTCACTCACATATCACTCTTTAGGATGGGCCACCCTTGGCATCTCCGGATGTCTAACAGCATAGTGGTTTAGGAACAGGGTGGCTAGGGTTCCCATTCCAGGGTGGGCCTTTGTGTTCTTAGGCTACTCACTTAACTCTCCATCTTCCCTACGCTTTCTGGATGTTTAAAGGCCAAAACAAGCACCTTCCCGATGCCTGTTCACGCCTCTGGAGTAGGTCTGAACATGGACATGTTTGCAGACATCCCTAACATTTCTGAAATCAAACAGGGACATCTAAGTCCACTACATGAACCGAAACACGCCTCTACCAAACCCCCTGCCTACTTGGACACCCCCGCACCAGAGACCTCTTTAAAAGCCATTTCTAAAATGGCTCTGGGGACGTTTCCGTGATTTGGATGTCCACGTGCATGCCTTCAGGTGTCCAAATCATGACTAAGACTTTTAAAATGCCCCCATGGTATCTAATAAATTAACTAATAATGATGTAAAAAAACCCACTGAGAGGCTTAAAATAAATCTTAAAAGATTATTATGCAAAGGGGATAATTATAGAAACCTTATTCACAGCTTCCATGTGTAAAATCAGGCATTTGTATGTGAAAATAGCCATTTTAGAAAGGGATGAAGTTTGCACATGTGGATGTGCTGGGAAGTGGTTAGGAAGTGGCCTGGATGGATAAGTAATCTACATACGTATTCCCCGTTTCATGAAGAGCCCCGATTCCTTAACATCTATGTCCAGGCCATGGAGCCATCTAGGTAATATACGGGCAAGTCCCGGGGCCAATTCTGGATCTGCGTGCTTAGTTGTACATGCGATACTGGAATCATGGCAGAGATGTCCTAGTCCTGGCATGGTGATAAAACATCCAAAAAACGTGTCCGAATTCCATGTGTCCCATATGTCCATGTCTAAGACTAAAAATGGCCCCATTGAGGTGAGCTAGCACGTGCAACAGGAAACAAGAAATCCATATTGCACATTTAAGAACATGGCTACCAGGCAGCCAAACTTCAGCGAGGAGGCGACACGACTTCTTTCCCGGCTAGTCCTGCACAATGAGGTGGTGCTGCTGCCAATAGGGCACCTGAGACCTGCACATGCTGCAGTACGCACAGGCTGGGAGAGAATCCACAGCACCCTAGCAACACACACATGGGAAGAGAAGGCTAGGTAGAGCTAGAAAAGGAGTGTGTACTTCGGCAATGTTACTTAAGAAAGGTAGCCAGAGGATGGTAACACACAGAGATAGACAGAAACCGGCAAGACACAAAATGAGGGACAGAGGGCAGAAATGGGAAGGATGTGTTATGAGCAGGAGGTACCACAGCACAGTCAAAGGTCCAGCTGCATGCATTTGGAATGGCAACTGAAGGGCAGATACCAAGGACAGTAGCACCAGTGAGCAACCCAAATGTGGCAACACGAAGCATGGTTCCCCATTAGGAAGCATCAAGCTGGCCAATGATATAGGTGTCCCTGTGGATAATAACTGGTTTCACAAGTTTCCTAAATGCAAGCTAATCATGCAGTGGTCACAACTCTTTAGGAATAGAGTTCAATAAGGCACTGCAAAGGAAAACGCTTTTTTCCAAGTCTCCTGATATCAAATTTCAATCAAACCTCAACCACAGAGCAGAGACATAGCCACAGGTGGGCATGAGTGGACCATGGTCCCACCACTTTGCTGTAGGCCAATCCAGTCAGTGGCAGGAGAGCCATAAGAGGTGTCCATATCGGCACTGCCTAGTGCCCCTCCTTGTTAACCTTAGGCCACACCAAACAGTCAATCCTGCCTATTCCACTGGCCCAGATTGCAAGGTAAACAATCTCTCTTACAATGGTTCCAGCAGTCTCCTGGGGGAGTACATTTTTAAGTGTATGTGGCCTTCGGTAAGTCACTTAGCCTTCCATTGCCTCAGGTATAAAATTAGATTGTAAGCCGTCCAGAGGCGGAAATATCCACTGTACCTGAATGTAAAGTGCCTTGAAACTAAGTATATAAAAATATATAAATAAAATGTCAAAGCAGGCCATTTAAACAAGTGCACCCTTAACTGTAAAACAATGGCACATTTCACCTTTCTTCCATTTTCAGATTCAGACATGTCTATGTGGGGGACTGGGTTTTATTTTTATTTTTTTATACCGCGCTCTTTAGAATCAGTGTGGTTTACATGTATACTAACAGGTACTTTTTATTCCCTTGTCCCCGAAGGGCTCACAATCTAAGTGTACCTGAGACAATGGAGGGTTAAGTGGCTTGCCCAAGGCCACAAGGAGTGGCCATGGGACTAGAAACCCCAGTCCCTCCAGCCTGAGTTTGTTTATCCCCATGTGGGAATTCAACCCCTGGCCTTCTGGCCTGAGGTAACCTAAAGTTGAAACAGCCATTGTAAAATGTGTTTCAGTAGGGTAGCAGGAGGTGTGTGGGTTGATAAGGATAGTAGGCATGGAGTGTAAGTAGTAACCAGTGGTGTCTTTTGGTGTATTTATTTCTATAGGATACTGTAACTGTTTCTGTGGGGATGTGTGAATGGGATGATTTGTGCATCTTAAGAATATAAGAAAAGCCATGTTGAGTTTGGCAAAGGTCCATCAAGCCCTACATCGTGTGTCTAACAGTGGCCATTCCAGGTAATAAATACCCAGCAAGAGGGGTCAGGGCATGTTTGCGCATTGGGGGTATTTTTGGGCCTGTGTCATGTGTGCCTGTGTTAGGGAGGATATATTTGTTTTGATGGGCATGTAATGTAGGCTTCTTTTCCTCTTGCACATTTTCTGTCGCTCTCTTCCCCTCCCTATCCTGTGTCATCCTCCCTCCCTGCATCCTCCCTCTCCCTCCCCTGCTATCCTCTCTTCCCCTTCTTGCACTCTCCCTCTTCCCAGCCCTACAGTTTCTCTTTGCCTTGGCTCTTTTTTCCCCTTTCTGTTGCTGCAGCAGGGCTCTTTTCCTTGTGCTGGCAGACTCAGGCCCCCGTCAGCATGCATCTTTCTGCACTCTAGCCACGGCTACAGCTCGGCTGCCTTCCTGCTACTTCCGATGACCAGCTGCCTCCCATGGCTCCTTATTTTTTCCTTCCAATAGCTCTTGTGTTCAAGTGGCAGAGCTGTTGTTGGTTTTCAAAGTTCTGAAGGGAAATCCTATGCATCTATTTGCTTATGCACAGACAGATGCATATGGATGGACAGACTGATAGACATAAAGACAGACTGACTCTCCCCAACAGGCATTATCACTTAAGTGAAACAAACTTTAAAAGACACTGCTGAACAAACAACCAATGCAATTCTTCTAGCAGTGGAGAAACATGATCTGATAGTTTAAGTCCTGCCAAGATGCCATCTATAATATTCTATATGTACTAGATTCTGTTTAACAAAGATTTTTTTATGTCTATGTAACCCCTTTTCTGTGTGTTCCAGGCAGTTGCACTACTAGTGAATTGACAAACAAATGGGAGCACCAATCCAAGAGGTTTTTTTTGCAGTCTGTGTCTAATGCTCATGGAATTTAATATCAGGGTTCTTTGCTGGGGGCCAGCATATACTGGGACCCCCTTGGCACCTGACACTCGCACCTCTTCCCTTCTCAAAGAGTGTCCAGGCCAGAATTTGTGTTCTGAAACAAGGGTTTAACAACAATGACTATTTGCAGAAGCAGAAAAAAATATCTATATTAAAATAAAGCTAATACCTTCTCCTTAGTCAAAAATGGTTACACGTAAATTATTCCTATCTCCAGGAACAAGCAGGAATGTAGTCTTCACATATGGGTATCGTTGGTACCGACAGAGCCTGTGCGGGAACACGCCCCAGCGTCCAATAGGAACGCTTTTGGGAGCATCCCTCAGCACATGCATGCTGCCTTCCCGCCTTTCCAACTGTCCCTCTTCAGTTCTTCATTTTCCGCGGAGCCGACAGACCAAAGGTTCCTCGCTATCGAACGCAGCATTGCAGCTCTTCTCACAGCTGCAGTACCGTTGACCCCATGGTTCAACAGGCACCAGTACCGACATCGATACCGATGCCGGTACCTACACCGGTACTGGTACCGACGATACCAGTACCGATGGTACCAGCCCCGGTGGGAGTTCTTCCCATGCCATCTTTGGCTGGAATCGACAGACCGGTACCGGATGAACTCCGTACCGACTTTGATTGATACCGGGACCGTGCTTTGCATGAGCATTGTGGTCAGGAATACTTCGAATCCTCTGATTCCGAAGACTGACAATTCTGCTGGTACCAGAGGGTTTCTCCAGGAAGATCCCTCTTCTCCCCAATGCAGAATGTCACCTCCAGAGGACATGTCTTTTCAGGATTTTATTTGTGATGTGGCCAAAGCCCTTTCAATCACGGTAGCTCCTGAACAGGAACCCAGAGCAAAGGTATTGGAAATTCTCCAATATCCTAAAGCTCCAAAGGAGACAGCCACTCTGCCCATCCATGAAATTCTGCATAACTTGATGCTCAGAATGTGGGGGACACCTCTGATTACATCTCCTCATTCTAGGAGGCTTGATACTATGTATCGAGTTCCACCATGTCCCGGATTTCAAAAGACTCAGCTGCCACACCATTCAATGGTGGTGGAGTCAGCCATGTGTAGGATGAAAAGTGCAAAGAGGCATGCATCCAATCCCCCAGGTCGTGAATGCAGGACTCTGGACGCCTTTGGGCGCCAAACCTTTCAGACTTCCATGCTTTCAGCTAGGATCAGTTCATATATACTATATATGGACATGTTCCTCAAAGATGTTACAGGAGACTTGGAGCTTATAAGCCCACTTCTCCCAGATGAAAAGAGACGAGACTTTCTTGCTCTAGTTAAGCATGCTCAAGATGTCTCTAAGTTTGTGAATCGTGCAGCCTTTGATTGCTTTGAATGAATCAGCAGAACCTCTGCTATTGCCATTGGGCACAACGGATTGCCTGGCTTCAGGCATCAGACTTGGAGACTTGGGTACAGGACAAATTAGGCAACATTCCTTGCATGGGAGAGAATCTCTTTGGCAAGAACTGGCAGGAAAAGGCTAACGAGTTAGATGCTGACAATACCACTCTAGATAGATTGTCAAAATCTACAGCCACTCCAGCCAAAAAGAAGCCTTATAAAAAACCCTCTTTCAGCAAAAAGAGGACATTTTATCATTCCTATACCCAGCAGAGTCAAACTCAGGGTCAGGTTGCCGAAAAGGGACAAACTAGACAGCAAAAGAAGCCAAAAAGCCAGAGAGCCCAACCAGCTCTGCAGGTTCAGCCCCCTCAAGGGCTTTGACTCCTTATAAGAACATAAGAACATAAGATATGCCATACTGGGTCAGACCAAGGTCCATCAAGCCCAGTATTCTGTTTCCAACAGTGGCCAATCTAGGTCATACGTACCTAGCAGTTTCCCCAAGGGACAGAGGTTCCACAATGCTTGTATTGGTTCAAGCATTGATATCCTGGGTCCCTTCTTAATAATGGTTTATGGACCTTTCCTCCAGGAACTTGTCCAAATCTTTTTTAAACCCAGCTACACTAACAGCCTTTACTACATCCTCCGGTAACAAATTCCAGAGTTTGATTACACGTTGAGTGAAAAAATATTTTCTTTTATTAGTCTTAAATAGTTTACCCTGTAGCTTCAGTGCCTGTCCCCTAGTCTTTCTATATTCTTATAAGGTAAACAATTGATCTACGTTTACCCGTTCCACTCCGTTCATTAATTTATAGACTTCTATCATATCTCCCCTCAGCCGTCTCTTTTCCAGGTTAAAGAGCCCCAACCTTTTTAGCCTTTCTTCATAGGAGTATCCTTCCATCCCCTTTACCATTTTGGTGGCTCTTCTCTGAACCTTTTCTAAAATCGCTATATCCTTTTTAAGACACGGCGACCAGAATTGCACACAATATTCAAGGTGCGGTCTCACCATGGAAAGATATAGAGACATTATAATATCTTTTGTTTTATTTTCCATTCCTTTCCTTATCATACCTAGCATTCTATTTGCTCTCTTGGCTGCTGCTGCACACTGGGCCGAGGGTTTTAACATGGTATCCACAATGACGCCTAAATCTTTTTCCTTCTTAGAGAGCTTAGCCTTCCTGCCTCTGAGGGGTCCCCAACCCCCCAATATCCCAGGCAGGTTATGCTACTTTGCGAACAGATGGCATCAGATAACAGCAGAAGATTGGACTCTGTCCATTATAGGAGAGGGGTACAAGCTCAATTTTCACAACATGCCCCCTCCTACAATTCTAAGGCAATTCAATTCTCAAACCTCCGCAGACAATCTGCTAGATCACGAGGTCTCAACACTTCTTGCCCAAGGGGCAATAGAAGAGGTACCCATTCTTCAACGGGGTGCAGGGATCTACTCCCCCTATTTTCTTATTCCAAAGAAAACAGGAGGACACAGACACATTTTAGGCCTCAGAGAATTGAACAAATACCTGTTCCGAGAGAAGTTCAAAATGATTTCTCTAGGAACTCTTCTGCCATACCTTCAAAGCCAGGATTGGCTTTGCTCTCTAGAGTTAAAGGATGCATGCACTCACATTCTGATCCATCTAGATCACAGGAAAGTCTTACGATTCCTTTTCAAGGGAAAACATTTCCAGTACAGGGTTCTTCCCTTTGGTCTGGCTTCAGCACCGAGAGCATTCACAAAATGAATGGCAGTAGTAGCTGCATTTCTGCGAACCCTGGGGATATTCGTCTTCCCTTACTTAGACGACTGGCTCATTCGAGCCCCTACAGTTGCAGTGACCAGCACTGCACTGTCTCGCACAATGCGAATCCTCCAATACTTGGGGTTGGTAATAAACGTCCCAAAATTCCAACTTGTTCCTTCCCAATGCATGGAATTCATAGGGGCCTGTCTAGATACCAGACAGGCAAAGGCTTTCCTTCCACAGGCCCAGTGTCTTCGCATAATGCAACTAGCTTCTCAAGCAGCAGGGAAATCCTCCGTAACTGCTCAGGAGCTACTACAGTTGCTGGGACATATGGCGTCCACAGTTCATGTAGTCCTATATGCTCGCCTCCACATGCGAGCAGCTCAGTGGACCCTGTCCACACAATGGACACAGGCCACAGGACATTTATCAGACAAAATAGTAAACTCTCAATGACTAATTTTGTCCCTCCAATGGTGGCAATCACTAGAAAATCTGACAGTGGGGTCTCCTTTCCATCAACCCCTTTTTCAAGCCACTCTAACAACAGATGCATCACAGGTGGGTTGGGGAGTACACCTGAATCATCTCTCTACCCAGAGCACCTGGCCTCCACAGGAGGTTGGTCTACACATAAACCTCCTGGAATTAAGAGCAATCTATTTAGCTCTTCGAGTATTCCATGCCCAGCTCAGCTACAAGACAGTCCTAGTCCAGACGGACAATCAAGTAGCCATGTTCTATGTGAACAAGCAGGGTGGGACAGGCTCTCTGTCATTATGCAACGAAGCTTTACGACTGTGGGCCCTCTCCAGAGAGTATCAAATTCACCTTCTAGTGGTATATCTGCCAGGTATTCAAAATCTTTGGGCAGACAAACTCAGTCGAGTACTGCTGCCTCACGAGTGGTCTCTCCACCTAGACCAGGTGGCAGAGATTTTTCATCTCTGGGGCACTCCTGACATAGACCTCTTTGCAAGTCCACTGAATACCAAACTTCCCCGGTTCTGTTCCAGGATTCCAGCTCACAGTTGTCAGGCAAGGGATGCCTTCCTCCTTCACTGGGGTCAGGACTTCCTTTATGCCTTCCCACCCATTCCCCTCATCCCCAAAACACTCTTCAAGATTCAGAGACAGGGGTCGCATGATTCTCATAGCGCCACGATGGCCACGCCAAGCATGGTATCCCCTGCTTCTACATCTCTCTCAAGCTGCACCTCTGGAGTTAGGGCATGCTCCAGATCTCCTTTCCAAGAGGATAGGACGCTATGGCACCCAAGTCCCCAGTCCCTGCATCTCACGGCCTGGTTGCTGAAGGCTTAGACCTCCAGGATTTCAACCTGTCCCAACAGGTAAAGGATATCCTTCAGGCTTCTAGAAAAACTTTCCACAATTAGATCTTATGCCTTCAAGTGGAAACGTTTTACTATATGGTGCTCCAAGAAGGGATTAAACCCCCTTGTCATACCTTTAGAATCGATACTAGAGTATCTCCTTCACTTATCAAATTCTGGTCTAAAGACCAATTCGGTAAGAGTCCACCTTAGTGCAATTGAAGCTTCTTATAAGCCTCTGAATGGACAACCAATTTCCTCTCATCCACTCATATCCAGATTTATGAGAGGTCTTCTGTTGACCAAACCTCCCATTAAGCCACCACTGGTGGCATGGGATCTAAATCTAGTTCTCGGGCAGCTCATGAAGCCACCTTTTGAGCCTTTAGCCACTACAACCCTTAAGTTTTTGACCTGGAAGGTCATCTTCCTAATTGCAATCACCTCTGCACGTCGCATTAGTGAACTGAAAGCTTTAGTGGCTGATCCTCCTTATACTAGATTTCATCATGATAAGGTTGTTCTTAGAACTCATCCACACTTTATACCAAAGGTGGTTTCGCCTTTTCATTTGAATCAATCAATTTATCTTCCTGTATTTTTTCCGAGGCCTCACGCCTCTAATGCAGAAAGAAACCTTCATACTTTGGATTGTAAAAGAGCCTTAGCCTTTTACCTACAGAGAACACAGCAACATAGAAAGTCCTCACAACTTTTTATAGCTTTTGACTCTAGTCATTTGGGACTTCCAGTCTCCAAAAGAACTTCATCTAAATGGATTGCCCAATGCATATCCTTTGCTTATGAGAGTAAGGGTCTTCCTCTTCAAGGCCATGTCACAGCTCATAATGTGAGAGCCATGGCAGCTTCCATGGCTAATCTCCACTCCGTGTCTATCGATGACATTTGTCGAGCAGCCACCTGGGCTTCGGTACACACCTTCACAGCCCACTACTGCCTGGATAAAGCCTCCCGTCGGGATGCCTTCTTTGGCCAAGCTGTTCTTCAAAATCTCTTTCAGACCTAATTCAACTCCTACCCACAAACCCTGGTGGAATGCCAGAGATCCATGGGAGGAAGGATGACTACCTTTCTAGGGTGGCACCTTCCTGGGGCCATCTCCCTGGCATTTTCAGCTAGGGAGTCCCCATATGTGAAGACTACATTCCTGCTTGTTCCTGGAGATAGTGTAGTTACTCGCCTGTAACAGGTGATCTCCGGGAACAGCAGGAATTTAGTCTTCACAACCCACCCACCTCCCCAAGGAGTTTTGTCTCTATCTCTTTGTCTCTTTCCTCTCTCCCCCTATCCTTTCGCTTAGCTGCAAACTTAACTGAAGAGGGACAGTTGGAAAGGTGGGAAGGCAGCGCGCATGTGCTGAGGGATGCTCCCAAACAGCGTAACTACGCTTTCTCCTCTCAGTTATGTATGTTATCACACTACCTTCAATTATTCTTTATCTTAAGTTGAGCACTTATTCTACTCTTCAACATTCCTGCACTTTTGTTACTTAAGCTAGTTACCCTGAGTGAGAATAACGGGGTTACTTACCTGTAACTGGAGCTCTCCGTGGACAGCAGGATAAGTCAGCCTTGACCTCCGCTCCCAGGAGGATTGCGCTCTCAGCGCTGCCGTCCTCTCCACGGCAATGAGGCACGATTAAGCTCTGCTCCTACCTTGTGCGGTAGCGGCTTCAGAAGCTAACTCCAACCACTTAGTCGTGTTACCGGTATGCGTTGCTGGCATTCGTTTACACTGGACAATTGACATTACTGTTGCACTGTTACACTGCTTGTTGTTTGCACTGTTTGCACTGTTGCACTGTTCTTGTTGTTGCACTGTTGACACTGTTATGCTGCTAGCACCTCGGTGCACTAATCTGTTGTTATAGCACGATTGCACTTTCTAATCCTTAATAAACATACAGTTGTTGATCTGGGACTAGGTGTCTAATTCACATATCCAGGTCCATACAGCACGATGGGCCTCCTCCTCCCAGCATATCCAGCCAGGGAGACACCAGGTGTGGCTGACGCAATCCTGCTTGTCCATGGAGAAAACGGGGTTACTTACCTGTAACTGGAGTTCTCCGTGGACAGCAGGATAAGTCAGCCACACAATCCCACCCGCCTCCCCTGGAGGAGGCCATCCTAAGAGCCGCTCCCTAGCCGGCGGACTAGCTTGGAACTATGGCGCCGCCCGGAGGACGTCACCAGGTGTGGCTGACGCAATCCTGCTTGTCCATGGAGAACCCCCGCTCCTGTTTCTAGTACTGTTTCCCAGTGTACCTGAAGCTGGTGGTGATGCAGACATAGGTCCCTAATACTGTACTGGGCTCACTTCTGGATCTAGTAACACTGGTGTATGGTGTGAGTGCTTGGGTTACTTTCTTTCTGTGAGCTGGCGACTTCTGTAGATGCAGGTCCCCAAAACTGCTTAGCAATGCTCCTGGCTCTGATGGACTGGAAGGCTGAGTTGGCACAGTTTTTGGAACCTTCTCTCACAGGCAGAGCTACTCTCCTGATATGGTAGGGTGCTGGCAGATTCTGCACAGACATTAACCCTCTACTGTATTCCCCACTGCTGTTTCCCTGAGCCTGTTGCTTACTCTGAAGAGAATGAGTGTCTGTGTGACAAAAACACCTTCCCCTTAAGGACAGATGCATTACTCCATTACAGTGGCTGAGTGCCAAATACAAAGCTGTGGATTTTGGGAGTGGTTTATATATGAACTTAGATTTTCCCTCCCAGGGGAGTCTCCTCACAGCATAATCAGACTAGCAGCAAGAATCTCCCCTGTTCTGGAAAATGCTCAGCTTTTCCAACCTACATTGTAGTAATTTAGCAGAGACTCTGGATAGTGCTACTGCTCACACATCAACATCCAAGCAGTCTCTATACCTATAAAGACTGTTGCAGTAATCTAGCTGTCTTCAGGTCCAGCCCGACCATTGTGTGGGGAATGTTGCCTGCATATGGCCCCATGCCTCGGGAGGCTCTGTGCCTGCCTAACCAGTTTCAGAGGGAGCCGGAGAGGCCCAAAGCCCGGCACCCTGGCTGACCTCTGCACAACCGTGGGAGTGAAAAGCAGCATTTTCTTTCACTCCCAAGGCTGTTAACTTGCAGCCCTCTGACACACTGCGTGCCAGAAGATTAAATGGGAAAAGGCAGATCCTAAAGACATAAATTACCTCCAAAACCCATCTTTTTGTCGGACCAAATTACCCCCAGGCAAGGACACCTCAACTTGAAGATACAGTCCATTTTAATCAATTTGCAGTACACATTTAAAATTTGCGTCAAAAGAATTTGAAAGCTAGAAGTACTTAGCTAAGTCCCCAAGTCATCGCAGAGAGTGCTTTTAAAGACAGAGTTTCTTCATGGGATTTTCACAAGGGCCGACACCGGGGTCCGACCCGACCCCGTTATCATCAGGGCCAATGGAAGGGTCCTACCACCAGACAGTGTTCGAAGCGTCAATCTTCAACCTCACACACCGATCTTTGACAGAAGCTCAGTGTGAGTTACTTTCTAAGGGACTGTTCTTTGTACCTACAATGCCTTATGACCCATTTATTATGCGTGTGGTTTTATGTAAGTTTTTTTGTAAACCCCGGGTCCGGTTGTGTTTTTCATTAAAGGAGAATATTGTTGATAATTCTTTGGTGGCTAAACCATCTACGTGGCTGCCCCCGGGCCTGATTGACTCAGCTATTTTAACATTTCAGAAATTTGTGATGATGGATTTGGAGAAGTTGGAGCACAGAGGTCTTGCAAAACTAATCACAATTTGTCTCCTTACATAAAGCAGCTCTGCTTCAGTTGGCTGCTGATGGGGATACTGTAATTCAGATGGCGGATAAAGGGGGAGTGGTAGTTCTCCAATCTCGTCAAGATTATCATTTGGAGGTTATGCGGCAGCTTTCAGATTCTCACTATTATAAACTTTTAGATGAGGATCCTACTCCCTCCCTCCTGGCAGAGATTGCGGAGTTTTGCCAACGGGCATTTAATCTTGGTTAGCTTACTAGGAAGGAGGTCCGATTCCTGGTGCAGGATAATCCTCAGATACCTTTATTCTACACTGTTCCCAAGATTCATAAACCCACTTCCCACCCTCCTGGCCGCCCTATTGTGTCATGTTGTGGTTCGGTCCATGAGCCGCTTTCTAAATTTTGTGACCTGTTTTTGCAACCTCTTGCTAGTTTAGTACTCTCATTCATCAGGGATACTTCCCATTTTTTGCTAATTTTGCAACACATGAGTTTTCCGGGTACACCTGTTTTACTAGCAGCTTTGGATGTGGTTGCTTTGTACTCTAATATTTCTCAGTTTGACGCTCAGCGAGTGATTTCGGAACTTTCCTTACAGTTACCAGAACGGATTCCTAAAACTTTTGTTTTGTCCTTGTTACAGTTGGTTTTGGAGAGGAATTATTTTTCATACAATGATGCCTTTTACCTGCAAGTCTTTGGAATTGCTATGGGGGCTTCAGTGGCTCCATCATAGCTATGTTGTTCATGGCTGATTTTGAACAACACCATGTATATTCCTCTGCTCTTTTTTCTAAGGTGTTATTATGGCAGCGATTTTTGGATGATATTTTTTTGATTTGGTTGGGGAGTGTAGACCAACTTTGCTCCTTTGTGGACTTTCTGAATACAGTGGATGATAACATCAAATTTACTTTAAAATATGACTTTAATTCTATAGAATTTTTGGATGTTCTGGTTTCTCTTTCTGATGGAGAATTATCCACATCATTATTTTGTAAGCCAGTTCAACGTAATACGTTATTGCAATATAACAGCTTTCATCCACTCTCGTTAAAACGAGGTCTCCCTTTTGGACAATTCCTAAGATTATGGAGGATTTGTTCATTCAGGACTTTAAATATCATGCGGCTGAATTAAGCCATCGTCTATGGACACGCGGCTACCCTCAATTTGTGATACGTTGGGCTTACAAACGGGCCCGATATAACCATCGGGAATGGCTGCTCCTGCCCCCCGCTTCATCTGGAAATAATATTAATGGTGAGGAGGACAAGATTGTAGGGGGTCCTACCCTTTACAAATAGAACAGGAGCAGTATGAACTATTTTGTATAAATACTGGACTGTTTTACAGTTACATGCTTGTTTTCAGAAACCACTTTGTCTAGCTATGACTCGTGATAGGAACTTGCATGATAAGTTAGTCCAATCAGCTCTACCAGTTTTGCTGCAGAACGCGTTGGTCATTTTTCATGTGGCCACTGTGTTTACTGTTCAGGTTCTTTGGTAGGAGACACATGGGAAGACCCGGCTACAAAGCGTATTTGGCGTTCTTACTATTTCACTGACTGTGAATCCACTTTTGTGGTGTATTTATTAATATGCCCTTGTGGTTTAAAATATGTAGGGTGAGAGATGTTTTTTTCGACCCGCTCCAGTTAGAGAAATTTCTGTCTAGCAAGGAAGCCATGGATCTCGAGGTTTAGAGGGTGGTTGATTAGGCTTTTGGCTTTTAATATGAAGTTTAGTCTCCTTGTGATTACTTATTTGGTATTTCCTTTAGTTGATTTGTTCCTCCCCTTTTGTGGACTACATTGTTTTGTTTTCTTTTTCCTTATAGTGTGAATGATTATGTGTTTTTCTCAGTTTTTGCTTGGTTGCTTGTAATTGGAAACATTATGGAAAATCAAATAAATATTATAATAAAATATGTAGGGTGTACCTCTCGCCCCTTTAAGAAGCGATTGGCTGAACATGCCTCTCGTATTTGTACAAAGACTCTTGGGGCTCCAATTGTTCCTCATGCTCTACAATATAATTATCTGTTTGCACAGTTTACCTGGCGGGTTATTGATTGGATCTCCCCATTTTCTGTGGGGGGTGATTGCCTATCCCGTCTACATCGGATTGAACAGCAGTGGATCTATCAATTGGATAATGTCACACCAAGGGGCTTGAATTTGGAAATTGAATGGCATAGCCTTTTGTGATTCTATAGGTTTTCAACCAGCTGGTTGGTGTTTGCATGTTTGTTGCTCTCAGCCATGGGTTGGTTGGGCAGTTCATGTGTGGTTTTTGTGACGTCAGACACCGGTATTTAAAAAACTCCTTTTTGGGGATCCCCTTATTGCGCAATTGGAGATTATTGGTGGTTGGAAAGAACCTGAAGCAGGTTCTTGGAAATGTATTGACCTGAAACACAGGACTGTGTCGTTTCACCACTGAATATTTTTGTTGCTGTGATGACTTGAGGACTTAACTAAGTACTTCTAGCTTTCAAATTCTTTTGATGCAGTTTTTAAATGTGTACTGCAAATTGATTAAAATGGACTGTATCTTCCAGTTGAGGTGTCCTTGCCTGGGGGTAATTTGGTCCGACAAAAAGATGTGTTTTGGAGGTAATTTATTTCTTTATGATCTGCCTTTTTGGATTTATAGTGACTTAGGACTGGTAATATTCTTGAGCCCTTTGGGACTTTTTTTTATTACAGAAGATTAAATGGGGGCATTTTCTGTCTTGTGCATGGGGAGTGGGGAGGAAGAACTGCTGGCACTGGATGAAGACTGGGGGCTAGGACTGGAAATGGACTGATGGGGGAGGGAGAAGAAGAGCCACTAGCCCTGGAAGAAGACTGGGGGGCTAAGATTGGAAATGGGCTGATGGGGGGGGGATGGAAGGAGAGATCTGCTGGCCCTGGAAGAAGACTGGGAGCTAGGACTGGAAATGAGCTGAGGGGGAGAGGAAGATCTGCTGGCCCTGGAAGAAGACTGGGGGCTAGGACTGGAAACGGGCTGATGGATGGGGTGGAGGGGAGAATGGGACTACAAGGGAGCTGATGATGGAAGAGAACTAGAAGGAGCTGGGTCTGGAGGGAGAAAAAAAGAAGCCGGGGGAGTGAGAATGGAGAGGGGGACAGATATTTTGTATGAGTGGGAAGAAAAATCAATGATTGGCTGGGTATTGAGAGACTATTGGGCATTCGGGATAGAGGGGTGAAATTTGAGTAGATGAAAAAGAAATAAAGATATGGAGAAAAGAGCAAAAGGGAAAAGATCAGTATTTTAGGGCAGATGTAGAGAGAGAATGGAAAAAAACTAGAAGAAAGGACAAATGGACAGCAGACAATGGAGAGTTAGCAGAAGACACGAAGAAAGGAGAAAAAAGTGACTGAGGCAATTGTGATGGAAAAATAAAATGCCCAAACAACAAAAGGTAGATAAAATATTTTATTTTGAATTTATTAACTGGAATATATCAGCACTGGGAAATATGCATCGCTAACGTCTTTGGGTTTGTTTAGTACAAGAGGAATTAATTTTATAGTTTTATTTCTCCAGTGTTGTTGTGCATTCCAAATTTGGCTTTTGGGGTTCTCAGTTTAATTATTGTCTTCCTATTTATAAATTGTGATCCCTTGTTCTGTGTTTAGTAAAGGCCTATGTTTTGCATGTGTAACTGCGTTGCCATATTCTGTTCATGTAGTTTCTATGTGACAGTCCCACTTGTTCTCTTTCCCCAGTAGGAGATGTATTGGTATTCTCTGAGATTTATTGGTTTAATATTTGCAATGTTGCCTTTTGATAGGTAGGGTTTGGTGCTTTGTGAGTCCTGGTAGTGCTGGTATGATACGGCAGGTTTGCTATGGGTTTTAAATGAGCAGGATTTATAGTACTTCCTAATGTGCCTGGCAGTTAGCACTGATTATAATAATGTCAAAGAACGATTAATAGAGCATTTTTCCTCTTCGCTCCACATATTTGGAACTCATTACCACCTCGGATAAGAACCATAGACTCCTTAGAAGATTCCTTCAAGAAACTTAAGACTTATCTATTCCTTGAATACTATGGGACAGACCCCCACTAGGATTAACACAACACATTAATCACCTAACACCTGCCCATATCCTATACATAGCTCAAGCATTGTCAAGCTCATAACCCAAGTTTTATTAATTTGTACCCCTGGATAGGTTCTCCATGTTATTTATTGTATTTGCTTAAAAATGAACCTCTGGAAATGTTTTCCATGTTATTTATTCTTCTGTTAAATGTAAGTGTACGCTCATTACACAGAGGTCTGACCTGAAGCAGGGGGTTCATGTTTATACTCCCGAAACGTGGCACGTCGTACTTTCGACCTACTGTTGACCACAGCGTCTTAAAAGCCTGTTTTTCTACACAAGCTAAGTATCAGCCAATTTTGGATAAGTGCTGTTTTTTATAAAAAAAAATTCTTATATGATTAAAAAGGACGGGCCACAGTGGTGGAAGGTGTTTATCCTTTCTACTGTGCTGGCCATTCCGACAAAAAATCAATTTATAAAATGAAACACTGAGCAAATTAGCATACTGTATGACTTCATAGACACTTTAGAATCTTTGTAACCTTAGAATCATTGCATCCAATTTTATGGGAAGGGGCTGATCATGTAACAATATCAAGGGCAGATCAAAAGAAAACCTGGCTTAACCCAGAGCAGTTCTGATTTTACCATTTCCGAAGGAACGCATTCATATGCACACAACAGTGAACCAAATTCAGGCACACTGTATACTATGAAATTGCTGCATGCGATTCCTAACAACTTCACAGATAATCCACAGAATCTGAAAAGATATCACAATATGTAAGGACAAAACATTCAGGTTAGCACACTATTAAAGGCTCAAAGTCAAAGAAAACAAATCAAGCATGAAATAAAAATACAGTGACAGAATTCAAAATGGCATGGGGCAGACACAGTGGATCCCTTTATAGCAACAGGATAAAATTAAAATAAACTTAACTCTCTCTTATATATCAACATATAGGAGTGACCTGCATGGAGCAGTGGGTACACCCCTAAACAAAAACAAAGGCAAGGGGAGGGGAGGGGTGACCTGCACGGAGCGGCAGGTGCACCTACTCTTACCACCTTGCTGGGCAGACTAGATGTACTGTGCTGGTCTTTATCTACTGTCATATACTGTGTTATTGTGATAAGTCCTGGAAACAATGCAGACCCCATTAGAGTAATGAACCTATAGTCCTAACACTGAAAAAGAAGAAAAAATATGAATTTTAAACAGATTCTTAGAGATACAAATGTAGCCATTTCTCTCCCTCTGTCTGCACTTCCTCCCCTCTATCCATCTCTAACATTGGTCTCTTCCTTTCCTTTTACCAAATAGTCCTCAATCTTCCTTTTATTACTGTATCTACCTACAGCTTTCCGTCTCTTTAACTCACCTCAGCCATCAAACTCCCCATCCCTCTATCTTTCCCCAATCTCTCACTAACTCCCCCTTTTCTCTCCTCCCTCTCTCTCCTTCCCATCCAGTGCCTTACATCCTGCATCCCCTCTGTCTCGCTAGGTGTTCCTCCATGTCCGACATCCTCTCCCTAGCTTCCTAATCCCTTCCCCTCCATGTTCAGTATCCACTCTGTGTCCCTATCCCACCACCCCCTCCTCAGGTGATCTACCATCTCCACCCAGGGGCGGCCCAAAGGGGTTGCGGGGCCATGTGCGGAGACTCAGTGCGGGGCCTCATTTGCATAAGTGGCCTTATTTGCATAAATATTTGCATAATGTTACCATACACTAACTTTTAGAAAACATGCCTCTTAATGAGTGTATGGATAAAGAAAGACTAAAAGATTTCTACATTACTATAATCCAGTGCCAACCGCCAGGCACATTAGGAACTACTACAAACGCTGCCCATTTAGAACCCATAGCAAACCCGCCGTATCCTAACAGCACTACCAGGACTCACAAAGCACCAGACCCTACCTATCAAAAGGCAACACTGCAAATATTAAACCAATACATTTCAGAGAATACTGGGGAAAGAGAACAAGTGGCAATGTCAAATAGGAATTACATAAACAGAATACCTCAGCTCAGTTACACATGCAGAACATAGACCATCACCAAACAAGGAATCACAATTTAGAAACAGGAAGGCAATAATTAAACTGGGAACCCCAAAAGCCAAACTTGGAATAACACTGTAGAAATAAAACTATAAATTAATTTCCTCTTGTACCAAACAAAGCGCAGATGTTAATGATGCACATTTCCCAGAGCTTTCATATTCCAGTTAATAAATTCAAAATAAAGAGATATCTTTTTACCTTTTGTGCATTTTTTTTCAGTTGCAATTGCTCCAACCACTTTCTTCTGGTTTCTTCATGTTTTCTGCTAACTCTCCATCGTCTGCTGTCCATTTGTCCTTTCTTCTCTCTTCTAGTTTTTTTTCCATTCTCTCTCTCTACATCTACTTTAACATACTAATCTTTCTCCTTTTGCTCTTTCCTCATTCCTATTTCGTCCACACAAATTTTACCCTCCATCCTCAATCCCCACTTACTCTCCCAATACCCGGCCAATTGTAGATTTTTCATCCCTCCCACACAAAATATTTTCCCCTCTCCATTTTACTCTCCCAGCCCCATCCCATTCTAATCCTCCCCCAACATCAGCTCCCTTCTAGTTCCAGTCTCACCCAGCATCCATTCCCTTCTAGTCCCTGCATCAGCCCATTTCCAGTCCTAGCCCCCCATCAGCCCATTTCCAGTCCTAGCTCCCCATCCATTTCCAGTCCGAGTCCCTTCATCAGTTCATTTCCAATCCTAGCCCCCCCATCAGCCCATTTCTAGTCATTTCCTAGCCCCACCTTCAGCCCATGTCAAATCCTAGCTCCCCTCCACTCAGCCCAATTCCAGTCCAAGCCCCCCCCCATGAGCCTACTTCCAGTTCTAGCCCCTCCATGAGTCCATTTCAATTCAAGCCCCCACCACAGCCCATTTCCAATCTTAGCTCCCCCCAACAGCCCATTTCCAGTCCTATCCTAGCTGCTCCATCAGCCCATTTTCAGTCCTAGCTCCCTTCCCTCACAGCCCATTTCCATTCCAAGCCCTCTCCCCATCAGCTATTTGCAGTTCAAGCCTCCCCTTCCACTCAGCCCATTTCCAGTCCTAGCCCCCCATCAACCCACTTCCAGTCCTAACCCCCCATCACCCCATTTTCAGTTTAAGCCCCCCCTATAACCCATTACCAGTCCTAACCCCCCATCAGCCCACTTCCAGTCCTAACCCCATCAGCCCATTTCCAGTCAGCCTCCCATAGCCCATTGCCAGTCCTACCCCCTCCATCAGCCCATTACCAGTCCTAACCACATCAGCCCACCTCAAGTCCTAACCCTACCCATCAGCCCATTTCCTGTCCTAGCCCCCCCATAGCCCATTATCAGTCCTAACCCCCCATAGCCCATTACCAGTCCTAAACCCCATCACCCCATTTCCAGACAGCCCCCATCAGCCCACAGCACATTACTAGTCTTAACCCCCCCATAGCCCATTACCAGTCCTAACCCCCCCAACAGCCCCCAGCCCACCTCAAGTCAAGTCCTAAGCCCCTCCGGAGCCCATTACCAGTCCTAACCCCCCCCCCCATCGGCTCATGGAAAATTAAAAAAAAATAAAGCTGGCCGCTGCCACCGCAGCAGCAGCAGAATGGAGTGTCCCGCGGGGTCCCCTCTGCCCGGCTGAGCCCCTCTGCGCCGGCTTTCAGATACGCGAAGGGAGAGTGTCTCCCTCGTGTCTCTGTTAAGCCCGCAGGGGCAGATAGGAAATTTCCCATCGGCCCCTGCTTCCCATCAGCCCCTGCGGGCTTAACAGAGACGCGAGGGAGATACTCTCCCTTCTCGTATCTGAAAGCCAGCGCAGAGAGGCTCAGCCGGGTAGGGAGAGCTCAACTGGGCAGAGGGGGCCCCGCGGGACACTCCATTCTGCTGCTGCTGCGGCGGCAGTGGCAGCAGCCAGCTTTTTTTTTTTTTTTTATTAAATTTTTAAAAAAGCAGAATGGTCTTTGCGCGGGGCCCTGTGCAAAAAACATTCTTGCTCAATGGACGGGCCGGCCCTGTCTCCACATATATGTCCCTATTCCCCCTTACATAGCCCTGTCATGTCTAGCACACCTCATTCCAACCCACCCCATCATGTCCCCTCAATACTCTCCACCCCTCCTCTCAATTCCAGTATCACCTCTGTCTGTGTCCCTATTCCCTCTCTTACAACCCCTTCATGTCCAGCACATCATCCTCTCCCCTCTGTCTCCCCAAGTCCAGTGTGTTCCTGTCTGTTCCTCTTTTCACTCTTCCACGGCCCCTTCATGTCCCTCACATCCCTTTCCTAACTTTCTAACACCCAGGTCCAGCATCTCCACCATCCGTGTCTCTGTTTCCCCTCCTATCAGGGCCGGCCCGTCCATTGAGCAAGAATGTTTTTTGCACAGGGCCCCGCGTTTCAGGGGGCCCCGCGCAGAGAACATTCTGCTTTTTTCAAAATTAAATAAAAAAAAAAAAAAGCTGGCTGCTACCGCTGCCGCTGCCGCCGCAGCAGCAGTAGAATGGACTGTCCCGCGGGGCCCCCTCTGCCTGGCTGAATCCCTCCCTCCGTGATGGCTGAGCCTCTCCATGCTGGCTTTGAGAGTCGCGAAGGGAGAGTGTCTCCCTCGCGTCTCTGTTAAGCCTGCAGGGGCAGATGGGAAATTTCTCATCAGCCGCTGTGGGCTTAACAGAGACGCGAGGGAGACACTCTCTCCCTTCGCGACTCTCAAAGCCGGCACGGAGGGGCTCAGCCGTCGTGGGGGAGGGAGGGATTCCGCTGGGCAGCGGGGGCCCCGCGGGCCAGTCCATGCTGCTGCTGCCGCAGCAGCAGCGGTAACCGCCCGCGTGGGTTTTTTTCCTTTAATTTTACGTGAGCCGATGGGGGGGGGGTTAGGACTGGTAATGGGCTATGGGGGCTAGGACTGGAAATGGCTGGGGGGGCTAAGACTGGAGGTGGGCTGATGGGGTTAGGACTGGTAATGGGCTGTGGGCTGTTGGGGGGGTTAGAACTGGTAATGGGCTATGGGGGGTTAAGAATGGTAATGGGCTGTGGGCTGATGGGGGCTATCTGGTAATGGGCTATGGGGGGGCTAGGACTGGAAATGGGCTGGGGGGCTTAAGACTGGAGGTGGGCTGATGGGATTAGGACTGGTAGTGGGCTGTGGGCTGATGGGGGGTTAGTACTGGTAATGGGCTATGGGGGGGTTAGGACTGATAATGGGCTATGGGGGGGCTAGGACAGGAAATGGGCTGATGGGTAGGGGTTAGGACTTGAGGTGGGCTGATGGGGTTAGAACTGGTAATGGGCTATGGGCTGTTGGGGGGGTTCGAACTGGTAAAGGGCCATGGGGGGTTAAGACTGGTAATGGGCTGTGGGCTGTCTGGTAATGGGCTATGGGGGGTTAGGACTGATAATGGGCTATGGGGGGGCTAGGACAGGAAATGGGCTGATGGGAGGGGTTAGGACTTGAGGTGGGCTGATGGGGTTAGGACTGGTAATAGGCTGTGGGCTGATGGGGGAGGGGTTAGGACTGGCAATGGGCTATGGGGGACTGACTAGAAATGGTTGATGGGGTTAGGACTGGAAGTGGGCTGATGGGGGGTTAGGACTGGTAATGGGTTATGGGGGGGCTTAAACTGAAAATGGGGTGATGGGTTAGGACTGGAAGTGCGTTGATGGCGGGGCTAGGACTGGTATTGGGTTGGGGGGTTGCTAGGACTTGAAATGGGCTGATGGGTGGCTAGGACGTATGTTAAAGCAGATGTAGAGAGAGAATGGAAAAAAACTAGGAGAGAAGAAAGGACAAATGGACAGCAGACGATGGAGAGTTAGCAGAAGACACGAAGAAACCAGAAGAAAGTGGCTGGAGCAATTGCAGCTGAAAAAAAATGCACAAAAGGTAGAAAAATATCTATTTTGAATTTATTAATTGGAATATGTCAGCTCTGGTAAATGTGCATCATTAACGTCTGCGCTTTGTTTAGTACAAGAGCAAATTAATGTATAGTTTTATTTCTACAGTGTTGTACATTCCAATTTTGGCTTTTGGGATTCCCAGTTTAATTGTCTTCCTGTTTCTAAATTGTGATTACTTGTTTGGTGATGGTCTATGTTCTGCATGTGTAACTGAGCTGAGGTGTTCTGTTTATATAATTCCTATTTGACATTGCCACTTGTTCTCTTTCCCCAGTAGGTCATGTATTCTTGTTCTCTGAAATGTATTGGTTTAATATTTTCAGTGTAGCCTTTTGATAGGTAGGGTCTTGTGCTTTGTGAGTCCTGGTAGTGCTGTTATGATACGGCGGGTTTGCTATGGGTTCTAAATGGGCAGTGTTTGTAGTATTCCTAATGTGTCTGGCAGTTGGCACTGGATTATAGTAATGTAGAAATCTTTTAGTCTTTCTTTATCCATACACTCATTAAGAGGCACTTTTACTAAAAGTCAGTATATGGTAACATTATGCAAATATTTATGCAAATGAGGCCCCTTATGCAAATGAGGCCCCGCACCGAGTCTCCGCACATGGCCCCGCACTCCCCTTGGGCCGCCCCTGCCTCCTATAGCCCCAGCATGTTCCATACTTCCTCTGCAACCTCCCCACCCTTCCTCCCAAGTCCAACATCTCCTTTTCTCAGTCCCACTTGTCGCAGCAAGTTAAAAACCAGGCCAGTTCTGACCTCTGAGTCTGCAGCAGTCACTGTGAAATGAAAGTGAAAAGACACAGGTGTTAGTGTTCTTAATTAGCTTGCTTAGGAGCCAGATAGCTGAGTGTTGTATAAAGGTCTACAGTGCCTTGCAAGTATTAACATTCCAAGAGGGTCTCCATTGCAAGCAAGGTACTGTACTTCTGTGGCTCTTGAATACAAACTCTGCCTGAGAGCTCTTAAAAGGGGCTTTTTTTCATTTTTAATTGCTAACTTTATCTGCTGCATTGCCTAATGATTTATAGCTGTATTACAAAGGGGGTATTTTTGTGATCTTCAGCAAAGCTTTTTTTCTGCTGTTATAGTTTTTTTTTATTTTCCTATGGCCTTCAGGTTTAAAGAGGAAAGCAAATTCTCAGGTGTTAAGTAATTTTACAAAGGGAACACATTAAATGATATACCTCAAATGCATAATATCAGAATGTAGTATTGTAAAGTAATAGCTGTTTAGCAAGCTGGCAGGACTACACACAGGTACTACTACTACTGATCATTTATATAGCACTACAAGGCATATGCAGCGCTGTACAGCCACATATAAAAGATGGTCCCTGCTTGTCAAAGCTTACAATCTCATCAAGACAGACTGCATGTACAAGAAGTTTGAAAATGAAGGGAAGAAGGGAGATGGATCAATAATTAGGACAAGTAAGGTTAAGTGAAGGTTTATTGAGGAGAGGTGTAACCACAACTTGCTTGAAGGCTGCAGGGATAGTATCTGTGGAGAGCTAGAGGTTGAGAATATGTGAGATGGAAAGGATAACAAAGGAGGATATGGAGTTAAGGAGATGGGTGGAGATATGATCAGAGGAGAAGGTAGTATGTTTAAGGGAAGAAAGAAGATGAGAGGTTTCCTCTTCGGAGTCCTTAGAAAAGGATGAAAGTGTAACAGAGATTGAGGGGAAAGGTTGGTATTGAAGAGGGGGAAGAGGTGATGAAGCTGATCTATTGGGGAATTGGAGTGTAATCTTGTGGAATTTGTCATAGAAATAGCTAGGGATTGGGCAGAAGGAGAAGGAGGGGTTGGAAACAGAGGCACCTTGAAGAGGGAGTTAAGGGTTGAGAAGAGAGGGCATGGGTTAGAGGCAAGAGAGTTAGTCAGATGAGCATAGCAGTTTTGTTTGGTGAGTGCTAAGGCTGACTGGAAGGAGGCAAGCATGGATTTTAAGTGAAGAGAGTCAGAAAGGGAGGGATTAGAGCCAAATGCACCTCCTCACCTCCATTCCTTGTCAATCAGCAGCCCTCCGCAGCCCTCTTCAATGACTTTAAAACCGCCGCTTCTGAGGCACGCCGGCAGATCGGGAGCAGCAGCCATTACCGGAGGGAGTGAGCAGGAGCTCCTCCTCACCTCCATTCCTTGTCAATCAGCAGCCCTCCGCAGCCCTCTTCAACGGCTTTAAAACCGCCGCTTCTGAGGTGCGCCTGAGGGCCTCGCCAGAGGGCCCTTTGGCGTGGCCCTTAGGCGTTGGTCCGTGGCGTCTTTTGCTGAGGGTTTCATTGATGTCATGGACTAGTTTGACGTGCTGCAGTTTGGTGGTAATTTGCTGTTCCATGTTCCTCTCCTTCTCTTATCTGTCTAACTGTCTCTGTCCTCTATTCTATCCTATCATATAAATGGCGTTCTTTTCCTATTTCCTCAATTGATATGGTATTGTAAACCGCTCTAATGCCTCTGGCCTGAGTGGTATATCAAATGTAAATAAACAATAAACATAAACATCTGAGCAGGCACAGGAGCGTAGATAGTGGATAGCTGAAGACAGCCAGGGCTGAGGTATCGTGTGTCTCACAGGATGTGGGATGAGTGGAGCAAGAGTATCCAAAGCAGAGGAGAGAGCAGTTTTATAGACGACTATAGCCTCATCTACAGACTTAGAAGACAAGATGGAGGAAAGAGGTGATGAGACAATAGTGGAGAGAGCTGAAGGATTGATAACATGAAGATTCTTAAAAAAGTAAGAGGAAACTGGGTGAGGTTGAGGTGGGGAGTGATGAAAAGTGAAGCTTAGCAGGTGATGATCAGATATCGGATGAACTGAAGTATGGAAATTGGAGAGTAAACAATTAGAGAAGAAAACCAGGTCAAGACAGTGACCGTGCTGATGAGTGGGGGCAGAAGAGCAAAGTTGGAGGTTGAATGAGGAGTTAAGGGAAAGGAGCTTAGAAGTATAGGGGTCAGAAGCATTATCAACATGAATATTTAAGTCAGCAAGAATAAAGGAGGAGGAAGAAGAATCCAGAAATAAGGAAAGCCATGAGTCAAAGTCAGTCAGAAAGGTAGAGGTGGACTTATCAGGGGGCCTATAAATAGCAGTTATCCAGAGAGATAAGATATTAAAAAGGTGGATGGAATTTATTTATTTATTATTATTTTATTTTATTACAATTTTTTATATACCGCGCTATTTACAATCAGCGCGGTTTACAGAGAACTAAAGACCAGAACAACAGGCTGCTCGGTTTTACATAAAACAGGAAGATAAACTTGGATATGATAAACTTGGATAATATGGGGGTAAAACTATATACATAGAATGTTGGTCTGTTAATTTGATCATATGAGAGAGGTATTTACGTGAGATTGACAGTGGAGCTTGGGAAAGGAGGCAATGTGGTTAAGTTTGTAGTGAATATTTTGCATTTTATGTAGGGTAGTATTTGATGAATAGGTTATGCTTGAGGGCCTTTCTGAATTGGCCCATGTTAGTTATGGCACGAATTTCGGGTGGTAGGGAGTTCCAGTGTTTTGGGGCGCAGAACATGAAGGCTCTGCTCGCCGTTGACCGGCTACAAGTTGTTATGGCCTTCGGCATTATTATGGTGTTTATCGCTATTTGTCTTCTGGATCTTGTTGGTGGTAGTGTTTGAATTGACTTCAAAGGAGGAAAAGGAGTGAGACTGAGGTAGAAGGAGGGGTTGAAAATGGCAGGAAGAAGAAAGCAGAAACCCAGCATTACCACCATGGCCAATGGCATGAGGAGTGTGGAAAAATTGATAGCTGCCGTGACAGAGGGCAGTGGCCAAAGCAGTGTCATCAGGGAGGAGCCAGGTTTCAGTGAGAGCTAGAAGGTGGAAAGCATTAGAAATGAAGAGATCATGAGCTAAGGGAAGTATATTAGATATAGAATGAACATTCCATAATGCACATGAGAAAGGACGAGAGGAGGGGGAAAGGAGTATGAATGAGATTAGAGTGGTTGAGTGAGGAGTGTGAGTGAGAGAATAGTCTAGGGGGGCCAGGGTTATGATTAATGTCTCCGGATGATAGAAGGAGAAGGAGCAGAAGAATGCAAGGCAGAGAGGAGGCGACATGGTGGAAACGAGGATGAGGTTTTTTAAGAGAGAAAGGAAAGGGATGAATGAGAGGAACACAGAATATAGAACATAGTTGTTAGAACGCATATACAGGAGGCTAGCTGCTTTTCTCTGAGGAAAAGTTAGGGACTTGGGTAGGTCTTTCTCATTTCCTTCAACAGGTACCAAAGCTCCAACAACTGAACTATGGCTGGGAAGAATCATGTTGCCAAAGCTGTTGCCCCCCACTACAGCTTCTGCCTCTGTCAAGACAAACAGCCTGATCTTATTCGAGGGACAAGTTCTATGTTTACAGTGTCTGCAAGCTGAAGCCCTCATGAAACAAGTGGAGGAGCTCAGAGAAAAGGTGATGAGGCTGAGAAGCTTTCATGAAAGTGAGAAATACATTCAGATGGTTATTGAGGCATCCAAGCTCTTCGACAAAAGGGAAGATGGTAGGCTACAGTTGGACATGAGTCACCGGAGCCTGCAGAATCGACAATCCAACTTCTCTAGCCCTTGAATTAAAGAACCAGTGTGCAGCCCTAGAAACGGAGGAGGTGAAAACATCCCAGGAACAAGAAGAACCAAAGCTCAAGCACCCCAAAGTTTCAGAATCCATCAAAAGCTGCTCTTGAGCTTCACCTTCTCCTTCTCCTCATTCATTTCTCTCCTTCTCTAAAACAACCTCATCCTCATTTCCATTCTGCTGTCTCCTCTCTCCCTCACTCTCTTCTCCTCCTTCTCTTTCTGTCTTCTGGTGATATTAATCCCAATCCTAGCACCCCTTCATTTTTCTTACTTCACCACCACAATCTTATCCATATCCCTCTCCTTCCTCTTCTCTCCCCTTCTCTTATTCTTTATGGAATGCTCATTCCATGCCTAACAAACTTCCCTTTACCAGTGATCTCTCTATCTCTCGTGCTTTCCATCTTCTCGCTCTTACTGAAACCTGACTCCTCCCCAATGACACTACTTCAGTTGCTGCCCTCTCTCATGGTGGCTACCAATTCCCCCACACTCCTTGTTCCAATTTCAACCCCTCCTGTGAAGTTCCCTCCTTCCTTCTTTCTCTCCGGATTGTTATCTATAGAACGCCCGCCCCCCCCAAGTCCACTTCTACCTTCCTTATTTAGCTGTCCTTATTCTTGGATTCCTCCTCCCCATGCCTTATTCTTGGTGATTTTAATTTTCATGTTGATAACCCTTCTGACTCCTATGCGCCTAAGTTTCTTTCCTTTACCTCCTCTTTCAACCTCCAGCTTTGCTCTTCTGCCCCCACTCATCAGTTTGGTCACTGCCTTGACCTCATTTTCTATTCTAATTTTATTTTTATTATTTATTTTATTTAGGCAGTTTTGTATACCACCTTATCCTTCAATCAAAGCGGTCACAACACAATTGGGGGATACATTTAACATGTGGGGTTGTGAGACACATACACTAATACTTACAGGGAACATGGGCAATGGAGAGTTAAGTGGCTTGCCTAAGACCACAAGGAGCATCTGTGGGACTAGAAACCCCAGTCCTTCTGGCCCAAGGTTGCTGTCCTCTAGCGGGATTTGAACCCCCGACCTTCTGGCCTGAAGTACCTTGCCCCAACCACTAAGCTACTCCTCCTCCCAATTGTTTACCTTCTAATTTCCGCACCTCAATTCTTCCTTTATCTGACCACCACCTCTTAAGTTTCTCTCTTCATCACTCCCCGCCTCAGTCTCGCTGAATCTCCTCCTATCTTTTATAGGAATCTTCATGCTATTGATCCACTGACTCTATCCACTATTGTCTCTTCTCGTCTTTCTCCCACTTTGTCCTCTAAGTCTGTTGATGAGGACATAGTTTTCTCTAACACTACTCTCTACTCTGGATACTCATCCTGTGAGGCACACTTTACGTAGCCCTGGTTGTCTTCAACTACCTGCTACCTATGCTCCTACACTCGCTCAGCTGAATGCACTTGGCTCAATCCTGCTCCCTCTCTGACGTCCTTCATTTCAAATTCATGCTTGCTTCTTTCCAGTCTGCCATCGCAAAACTATTTTATCCACCTGACTGTCTTGCCCCTAACCCCCGACCATCTCTTCTTTGCTCTCAGTTCCCTTCTTTTTTTTTTTTGCATTTAACTTTTTATTGACAACAAATCCATCGCAAACTCGAGGACATACATTATAACATCATTAACACACATTGTAACACACATTGTATCAGCGCCCCATCTAGACATAAGAAAACTGTCCTGTTACAGCAGCTGACCCACTCCCATCCAGCCTACCCTAGAGCCCCTTATATCAACCTCTCCCACCCCGCTTAAATCCCCACACATGAACAGTTCCCTTCTCCATGCCCAAAAGATACAGATGGGGCCGCAGCCAACCTGAAAACAGCAATTTACAATCATCCCTGCCCCCCCTTGTGGAATTGTTTATATATAAGCAAGAGCCTTCAACTCCCCCTTCCATCAGCTGTAACATTTACCCCCCCCCCCACCCTCAACCCCCCCTCCTACCTTCCGCTTTCTCCCCCCCTTCCCTCCTGTCTGGGCCTACCCCCCCTTTCCCCCCCCCCGACCCCCATCCCTCCCCCCCTATCGCTCCCCCTGCCCCCGCCTTGTCGACCCCCCCCTTTATATCCCCCCTTTATCCCACCCCCCCTCCCCCCCTTTTTTGTGTACCCCCTCTATTGCAGGGTATCCTTCCGTAGGTAAAGCAGCACCTTGTCTCACTGCTTCTCAAATCTATCCACCCTCTGCCTTCGAGCTGCAGTCAGTTTTTCCATTAGGTATACTTGCCGGAGGCGCTCTACACAGTGCTCCACCTGCGGTGCCTCCCGCTGCCTCCAGCGATAAGCCAGCTCGCAACGGGCCACACTCAGGCACGCCATTACCTGCCTTTTATCTTGAGCCGGCCCCCCTTCCCTCCACCACCCCATTAAATACCCACTTGGGTCAAGTGTCGCCTCCCGCCCCACCACCTCCCTAATCCAATCCCGGATAGCCTCCCAGTATCTCTGTATTCGGGGACACTTCCACCAAATATGGAAAAATGTACCCTCCTCCCCGCACCCCCGCCAACACAGATTAGACACTCGGGGAAACATCCGATGCAACCGGGCCGGGGTATAGTACCACCGCATAACCACCTTGCACCAATTCTCAAGAAAAGCTATGGACAATGGCAGCAGCCTCATCTGGTCGAAAACATTCTTCCAGGGGCCCTCCTCTAGCTCCACCCCCAGGTCCCCCTCCCACTCCCACTCCCACATGTATCTGTGCTTCCCCCCCAGGGGCCCTTGTATGGCCTTATACAACACCGAGATTAGCCCCGGGGATGTCTTCTTCCCATACCAAACCACCTCCAATGGGGGATAGTCCCGCTCGAGGCCTGCTTTCCCTAATTTCCGCCGCAGGAAGTTCACCACCTGCCCATAGTAAAAACGATCCCCCTCCTGTAGCCCATACATCTCTTGCAATGCCGCAAATGGTACCCACTCCCCCCCATCGATAAACTGGAAGAAGCACTTCAGCCCCCCTCGTGCCCACCTGCGATATCCCCCCCCCCTTCCCTCCCGGGGCGGAACTCCTCTGTATGGCAGAGTTCCCTCATCAGTGAAAAGCGCGTCCCCCCGCCTTACCCCGCTGCCCCTCTAAGATTATCCCACTCGCGGAGCACATGGCTAACATACGGATTGACCCGCACTTCCACCCCTCTCTCCCCCCGCCCCATCCAGGGGAGTCCTGCTAGGGACCGCCCCCCCCCCCCCCCACAATCCTTCTCCATCTCCACGTAGTTCTTCCTCTCCCCTCCTTCCCGCCAATCCATCACGTGGCGAGCCTGGGCAGCCCAATAATAGGCCTGCATATTAGGCACCCCCAAACCCCCCTCCTCCTGTACATCACCGCACGGGCTATCCTTGGCGGACGTCGCCGCAGGTGTGCCCCCGGGATGACCACCGGCAGCACCTGAAAATAATACAGCACTCGCGGGAGGACATTCATTTTGACTGTCGCTATCCGTCCCAACCAAGACACTTCATAGCTCATCCACCGCTGCAGGTCCTGGTCTATCTCCTTCCACAGTTTACCATAGTTAGCCCCATACATCCCCCCGGGTTGGGGAGTGATGTTGACCCCCAAGTATCGAATTGCTCTCTCCGCCCATTTAAACGGGTAAGCCCGCTGCAACCTTTCCACCTGAGACTGGGCCATATTTATATTCAGGGCCTCAGTCTTGTCCGGGTTCACCTTAAACCCCGATACCTCCCCATACCTCCCTAGCAGTCGCAAGATCTCTGGTAGGGACTCATCAGGCTGCGTCACCACCATGAGTACATCGTCAGCAAAAAGGGAAATTTTATGGTGTCTGCCCCCCCCTCTGTAGCCCCCATACCCCCCTACTGCCTCTAATTGCGCTCACCAGGGGCTCAATAGCGATGGCAAAAAGCAGAGGAGACAACGGGCACCCCTGGTGGGTCCCCCTTTCCAATTCCAAGGTCTCAGTATAGCGCCCGTTGATTTTAACCCGCGCCCTCAGGCCCCTATACAGCGCTTGTACCCACCGCATGTATTTAGGGCCTATCCCCATCTGCCGCATTACCATGAATAAAAAGTACCAGTCCACCCTATCGAACGCTTTCTCAGCGTCAATTGACAGCAGCATTGCCTCTACCCCTTGTGCATGCACCCCCCACACCGCTTCCAACACCCTCGTAATATTGTACGAGGCCTGCCTCCCCACTATAAATCCCGTTTGGTCTATCCCTATCAGTCCAGGCATCTTTGGAGCTAACCTGTTAGCCAACACCTTGGCGAGGAATTTAACATCCATATTGATCAGGGAAATGGGGCGGTAGGACCCGCACTGCATCAGATCCCTACCTCCCTTGGGAAGGACCGTTATGCCCGCTGTAAGCATATCCGCCGAGAAGCCTCCCCCCTCCTGCTGCACCCCATTCGCCATCCGGACCAACCTATCCACCAGTTCCTCTCGAAAGGTTTTGTAGAAGGCCCCCATCAGGCCATCCAGGCCCGGAGTTTTCCCCGCTGGCAATGCCCGCAGGGCCTGTACCACCTCCTCCCGGGTGATATCAACCTCCAGATCCTGAGCATCCCCCTCCCCCAGGCTCTGCAGCTCTATATCCTTTAAGTATGCCTCCCCAAGCCCCGGCCGCCCCCCCTCCCCTTTCCGATAGAGATACCTGTAGAATTGGCAAAAACGCTCCCCAATGTGTTTCTCTGACCGCAACTGTTCCCCTCCGCTCCCCATCAACCCCACTATAGCGGTCTAGGCCTCTCGCTTACGCAGTTTATTGGCCAGCATTTTCCCGGCCCTGTCCCTCCATTCATAATAGCACTGTTTCAACTTGGCCAGCTGGAACCCAATCTCATCCACTTGCAATTTCTGAAGCTCCATCCTCAGCTGATTGAGGTGTTTAAAGTAGCGCTTGTTCCCCCGAGCTTGATAGTTCTCGGCCACCTGCTTGATCTCTTTTTGCAATTCCTCCTCCCGGGCCAGCCGCTGCTTCTTAAATCTAGAGGACCAGATCACCAATCGCCCCCGCACCACCGCCTTCATACCCTCCTACAGTCCCACCTCCCCCACATCACCCGTGTCATTAAGGCGCCAATACTCCTGCAGACATTCCTTAACATCCTTCACCACCTCCTCTCTCTTGAGTAGACTTTCATTAAGCCTCCAAAATCTCACTCCCCCCCCCCCCGTCTCGGGGGCCCCCAACACTCACCCACGTTGGAGCATGATCGGACCATGTGATATTTCCTATGGCCGCTTCCTTAATCCTAGGGCCCCATCCATCAGCCATCAAGATATAATCTATCCGACTGTAGCTGTCATGGGGTGCGGAGTAAAAAGTGTACTCTCTACTCCCCGCATGCAGATGCCTCCACACATCACGCAACTGATAAGCTTCCATAATGCGCTGCAGTACCCTTTGGATGTTATCCTTCCCTTCCCCCCCGCCCCCCCCCCCTGCTTGGCGATCCCAGCTAGGGTTAAGAGCCAAGTTAAAATCACCCCCCAAAATAAGCCTCCCTTGCACATGCCTAGCCAATAGCTCCTGCACCCCTCTCCAGAATTGCCCCTGCCGCTCATTTGGAGCGTAGAGGTTAACCAGAGTAACCTGTTCCCCCTGCCATTCCCCCCCCCAGAAGCAGCACCCGCCCCTCATCATCCCTCTCCACCCTGCTTACCCTAAATGAACTGTCCCAGCGTACCAAAACAGCCACCCCCCCTTTCTTACCCGCTCCCATCCCCCTCATGCCCCCAAAATACTGCTGCGGATATTTCGCATTCCGCATCAGCCCCTCTTATTTCCTCCGCAGATGGGTTTCCTGCACGAGCACCACCTCCCAATCCAACCGGGTGGCTTCTCGATACAGCTGCTGCCGTTTCCTGGGATTATTCAGCCCTTTGGCATTGATGGACCCTATCCTCCCCATTGGGACCTTTCAGCCACCCCTGCCCCCCCCTCCAATACCTACGAAGCCCCGCTTTCCACCTCTTCCCCCCTCCCCCTTCCCCACCCCCCCGTCCCCATTCATCCCCCCCTGCATTACCACTCCCTCCGGAGTTACCCTGACCCCCCAGTGATGCTCCCCGGGCGCTTCCACTACCCACCCTAACCCCGCCTTCCCCCCTTCCCTGCTCATCCACCATCCCCTACTCTCCCTGCCAGCCCCCACACATGCCTGGCAAGTTGAACTCCCCCCCCCCCCTTCCTTTCTCCCTGCCCCCCTCCCCCCTCTCCCTTCTTATCTCCCCCCCTGTCCCTGACCCCCCATTCCTTCCATGCATATCCAGATTTACAGTAATATTACCCCCCGTGACCCCCCTGGTGCACACAGTAAACAGTAAGAGACCTATGGTATGTCGGTAAGTTACCACCATGCCAGTTCATAACGATCCAAAGTCCTCCCGGCACAGCCGGCTTCCTCGGCTCCGCTCAGTCTCCAGTCGCCCCCACCGCCAGTGCCTGTTCTTTGCCTCGGGAAAGCCTGGTCAACCGCCTGCTCTTACTCTCCACTCTCTGCCACTTCAGTCCTGCACTCCGTTTGGATGAGCGTTGCTCCTTAGGCGGACCTCCCAGTTGAGCCTCCGGGATATTCTCCACACCCAGGTCCCGCAGAATCTGCCAGGCTCCCTCCACGCTCTGAATCCGGCGTGTGCTGCCCTTTACTGTCACCAGCAGTCCGAATGGGTAAAGCCACTTATAGCACCAACCTTCTCTGCGCAGCAACGATGTGACTCCTCTCAACTCCCAACGCCGTTGCAACGTGCCCGCAGAGAGATCCTGGTAGAGCTCGATCTTTGCCCCTTCCCACTTGTACGGGCCGAGCTTTCACGCCGCGGTGAGGAGTCGCTCCTTCAACTTAAAGGAACCCATGCACGCTATCACATCGCGTGGCTTGTTCTCCCGGGGAGGGCTCAAGCTCCGATGAGCTCTGTCCATGGGCATCGGTTTTCCCTCCCATTCTCCTTCAGGGTCGACCTCATGCAGGATAGCGGCGAACAAGCGCGTCAGCGTCGCCTCGCAGTCCTGAAAGCGCTGCTCCTCCGGTAGGCCCCGCACCCGCACATTACACCTACGGGACCTATCTTCTAGGTCTTCAGCTTTCGCCTGAAGTTGGTCTTGGGCCTGTCGCAGCTCCGCCCAACCAGCTCGCAGATCGTTTATCATCTCTGCCTGCTGCTCCAACCGCTCCTCCGAGGCCTCCACCCGGGCCCCTAGCTCCTTCACATCCTGCTTTAGCGTGGCCAGCGTCTCCTTCAGGTCTTTCTTGAAGGAGCCCATCTCAGCCTTCAACTCCTCTTTGAAAGCGGTGAGCCACTCCTTCAGGCTCCCCAGCGAGTCCGGTCCTCCATCAGAGTCGGACCGCTCAGCCACCTCATCCGCCATGATGTCCACGTGGCCCTCCTTCCCCTGCTCCTCCGCCACGGCATATGAGGAGCGGTAGACCGACAACATCTTTTTTACCGACATCCGCTCTATTGGCCGGTGTGTCTGGCTCTATTTGCACTCTCTCCTGTTAGGGTAGGGTCGCTCGTTATATAGCTTATTTCACCAGCGCCCCGGAGCTCCCTCAGAGAGCTGCCACCATGCTCCCTGACGTCACTGGAAGTCTCTCTCAGTTCCCTTCTTAAGGCACCGCCGCCTCTAATCCCTCCTCTCTCTGCCCAAATCCTAGCCGATTATTTCCACGACAAATTCCATAAGATTACTTTTCAATTCCCTACTAGTTCTCCTTCACCCTTTCTTCCCTCTTTCCATTGCCAACATTTCCCCTCAACTTTTACCACCCTTTCATCATTTTCTAATATCTTTGAAGAAGAAACCTCTCTTCTTCTTTCCTTGTCTAAACCTACTACCTGTTGTTCTGATCCTATCCCCACCCATCTCCTCAACTCCATTTCCTGCTCCGTCATCCCTTCTCACATATTCTCAACCTTTCACTCTCCACTGCAACCTTCCCTGCAGCCTTCAAGCATGCTGTGATCGCTTCTCTCCTTAAAAAACTTTCACTTGACCCTACTGGTCCTTCTAATTACCAACCCATCTCCCTTCTCCCATTCATTTCCAAACTTTTTGAATGTGCAGATCTCTGCTGCTGCCTCGAATTTCTCTCTTCTCATGCCTTCCTTCAGTCTAGTTTCCGTCCATTTCATTCTACTGAAACAGCTCTTGCCAAAGTCTCCAGTGACTAGTTCCTGGATAAGTCCAAAGGTCTTTACTCAATTCTCATTCTTATTGAATTTTCTGCTGCTTTTGATACTGTTGACCACCATTTCCTCCTTGACACATTATCCTCTCTTGGTTTTAGGGACTCTGTGTTGTATTGATTCTCTTCTTACCTCTCCAATTGCACTCTCAGTGTTTGTTCTGGTGGCTCCTCCTCTACTGCCATCCTTCTTTCAGTTGGTGTACCCCAAAGGTCTGTTCTAGGCCTTCTCCTTTTCTCTCTCTACACCCAGTCCCTTGGTGCCCTTATCTCTTCCCATGGCTTTCAGTATCATTTTTATGCTGATGACTTGCAAATCTATTTATCTTCACCTGCCATTTCTCTTACACTCCAAGCTTGTATCTCTGCTTGATTACACTGGTCAACATTGAAATCGTTACTGACTTTAAAAGGCCCTAATCTGTAGTATCTTGGTGAGCTGAACACGAATATAACATTAAAAAAAATGTATTGGCTCTTGTTTTGAAGATATTGCATGTAGTTCATTTTTGACGTTTCACCATGTAAATTTATCCAGTAGGACATCAACAACATCCTAAATAAGCCTTGAATGATGTAATATTGCATCACATTGCATAATACCAGCATGCACACATCATCCAGAGTTGATTGCATCATTTTCTGATGCAGTGCAA
Organism: Ichthyophis bannanicus; assembly: GCA_033557465.1. Taxonomy (NCBI): domain Eukaryota; kingdom Metazoa; phylum Chordata; class Amphibia; order Gymnophiona; family Ichthyophiidae; genus Ichthyophis; species Ichthyophis bannanicus. The sequence goes on along the minus strand of CM066031.1, from coordinate 1,738,142,891 downwards.
TACTACTGCCAGACGGCTGCTGAAGCCATCTGATGTCAGCATTGTACTATATGCAGTCGGAAAGGTTGAGCATTTAAAATATTTCAGAGGAGGAGGGGGGCATGCGCCCAATCTGAAAAGCGACGGCACTTTAAGAAGATCTGTCCCTCCCTACTCTGACATTGCGTCGGAGAAGGGAGGGACCAGAGCTGCTGAAAGTGCTGCAAAAAGGCTTGGGGAGCGCATTTCATCTGCCTGTTCTTGTCCTGCCAGCGGCGGCAGGGCAACAGCAGACAGCCAAAATGCGCCCCCCAAACCTTTATGCCCTGTGCGGCTGCACTGCTTGGACAGGGCTAGTTATGGACCCGTTTGCACACCAAGGAACTAAAAGACAGCAAGAACCAACAGCACAGTTTATAAAACTAAATTATAACTCATTTTTATTTTGTTGTTATAAACTGCGTTATGGTTCTTGCTTTTTCTTTTTCAACATATATTTTGCATCCACAGTAGGTGCAGAGCAGAACCAGGACATTCACCCACAGAACTCAATATTTAAAGAAAAAAAATCTGATTCTGATCATCTCACTAACAACAACAACCACTATTCTCCAGTACCAGGCATATTGTGAACTAATAAAAAACCCTACAACAAAGAGCAAACCTACCATACCATATCAGCACAAACTTCCAAAACTCACATAAGGAGCCCATTCAAAAAAAAGCATCACTGTAAATACTACAGTGGGCCCTGGAACATCTATACACCTATTTGAAAAGCTGAACAAGTCAAATTACTACAGTACAGTATAGATCTTTATGTACAAACTCCATGTTAACAGAACACCAGACCTCAGTCAAACACGCGCAACATCGATCCTCACCAAGTACAGAATAAGTAACCAAAATCTAAAGTAAAAATGAAAATATGTAGATTAAATTTAAATTGAAACACTAAGAAGCCAGAGTCCACATGCAGTGCAATATCAGATAAATAAGAGATGCAGTGCCCCAATAATGTGTAAAATATAAAAATAGCACAAAGTCCAATAACTTAAATTAAATTATTTTTTCTACCTTTGTTGTCTGACCATTTTATTCTCTGTTCATGCTGGTTCCGATCTGAGGCTTCAGCTTTCCTGTCTTCTCTTAGCTCTCTTTCTGTGGTCTATGGTCCATCTGCCATTTCTTATCTCTTCTTTTGTTTTCTTCACTTCCTTCCATCAGCCCATTTCCAGTTCCAGTAACCCTCCCCAGTATCAGCCCCTTTCCCTCCCAGCACTTTCCAATGTCAACCGCCTTGCATTCCCATGACTGCAACTGGTGTCCATTCCCTTCCAGTCCCCCTCCTTCCCCACTGTCCAGCACCTTCTAGTCAAAATACCATCTCAGATAGCAGCTCACTTCCACTCTCAGTGCCACCCCCCATAGTCAGCTCCCTTCCAGTCGCCCTACCCTCTGTCCAACCCCCTTCCAGTGCCATTTGCATGTCAGCTCCCTTCCAGCCTCCTCCCTGTTACCCAACCACCTACCACTCCCATCCCCAAATGTCAGCTCCCTTCCAGTCCCCCTTCAGTACATCCCAGGTGTCAGCTCCTTTCCAGCCCCCTCCTTCCCCCGTGTCATCTCCCTTCATGCCCCCTCCTTCCCCTAGCAGACTCTCTCATTATCCGCTCCCTTCCAGTCCTATTCTACCATCCTCCTGCATCAGCCCATTTGTAGCCCTAGCCCCTAGTTTTCTTCCAGGGCCAGCAGCATTCTCCTCCCCTCCCCATTAGCCCATTTCCAGTCCTATCCCCCTTTAGCCCACTCTAGTCCTAGCCCCCCAATCAGCCTATTACCAGTCCTAGCTCATTTCTAGTGCTAGCCTCCCATCTGCCCATTACCAGTCCTACCGCCCCAAAAAGCCCATTCCTGTCCTAGCCCCCCTAATCAGCCCATTTCCAGTTCTAAACCCCAATCAGCCCATTTCCAGTTCTAAACCCCGATCAGCCCATTTCCAGTTCTAACTCCCCCATCAGCCCATTTCCAGTCCTAGTCCCCCTCCCAATCAGCCCATTTCCAGTCCTATCCCTCCATAGCCCACTTCTAGTCCTAGCCCCCCATAGCCCATTACCAGTCCTAAACACCCCCATCAGCCCACTTCCAGTCCTAAACCCCCATAGCCAATTACCAGTCCTAAACACCCCCCATCAGCCCACTTCCACTCCTCACCCCCCCATAGCCCATTAGGACTGGTAATGGGCTATGGGGGGGGGTTAGGACTGGAAGTGGGCTGATGGGGGTGTTTAGGACTGGTAAACACCCCCATCAGCCCACTTCCAGTCCTAGCCCCTCATAGCCCATTACCAGTCCGAAACACCCCCCCCATCAGCCCACTTCCAGACTAACCCCCTACCCCCCCCCCCCCAGCCCAATTCCAGTCCTAGACACTGCCCATTTCCAGTCCTAGCCCCCAGGGGAAAAAACAACCACTAAAGTTGCTGCCGCTGCCGAGTCCGCTTCTCGGCAGCGGCAGTCTCTGGCAGACTCACCTGCCTCTCCTTCCTATAGCAGCCGCGGCTCCTGCTTCTTGGAACCGCGGCGGTGCTAGCAACATCAACTTAAATACAAAGCAAAACCAGTGCAGAAGACTGCGAAGCCTTCCCATGCAGCGGTGTCCCGCTCCCAAAGGAAGTAACTTCCTATGCATACAACTTCCTTTGGGGGTGGGACGCTGCTGCATGGGAAGGCTCCGCAGAGTCTGCCCCGGTTTTGCTTTGTGTTTAAGTTGATGTCGCTAGCACAGCCGTGGTTCCAAGAAGCAGGAGCCGCGGCTGCTATAGGAAGGAGAGGCAGGTGAGTCTGCCGGAGACTGCCACTGCCGAGAAGCGGACTCGGCAGTGGCAGTAACTTGAGCGGTTGGATTTTTTTTATTTTTAACTTTAGAAGTCGAAGTGAGGCGGCTATTTTGGGGGCATTTTTTGCCGCCTTTAAAACTTCACCGTCTGAGGCAGCCGCCTCACTTCGCCTCATGGTAGAGCCGCCCCTGCTTATGAAGATAACCAGCTGAACCTGAAAGTGAATTTCACCACCTCCTCCTTAGAGTCACACGTGGGGAGAAGACCAGGGGAAAACCCGGGGATTAGGGGCAACACAGGAACCAGAGAGGAACAGCTGCTGCAGTGGAAAGAGGCATGTAGCTGCAGGAGTAGCCATTCTTGACTTCACTGGAGGTGGGCAGAAAACTGGCTTTTGCATTGGCCGGTTTTCTGTCCTGCCGACCTCCAACCTGTTACTTAAAAATCTGGCCAAGTCAGCCAAATACTGGCCAATTGCAACCCTGTTCTCTCACAAGATAGTCTTTAGAGTGTCTCAGTCACTAGTAGGAATTGTCAACAGTCAAACTAGGGGCTGTTGCTCCACTTATTCCAGGAAATGAAGGGGTAAATGACTTTTTTTCTCTCTACTGGTAAAGAATGGGTAGTTCTTTCCTGCTTGTGTTTATTAGAAAAGACAGAATGAGCTCTCGGAGAGACTTTGCAAAGAGTCATGGGATAGGAGGCAGTGTACTATTGTGGACCGGGAACTGGTTAAAAGATAGAAAGCAGAGGTTAGGGCTAAATGGCCAATTTTCCCATTGGAGAAAGGTGAATAGTGGTATACCCCAGGGATCTGTGCTGGGTCCGCTGCATTTTGACATATTCATAAATGACCTGGAAAAGGGAATAACAAGCGAGGTTATCAAATTTGCAGATGACACAAAACTATTTAAAGTTGTTAAAAACCCATAAGGATTGTGGAAAATTGCAAGAGGATCTTGATAAATTGGAAGACTGGGCATCAAAATGGCAGATGAAATTTAATGTGGACAAGTGCAAGGTTATGCACCTAGGGAAGAACAACCCAAACAATGGTTACACGATGCAAGGCTCCACATTAGGAACCACCACCCAGGAAAAAGATTTAGGCGTCATTGTGGATAGCATGTTAAAACCCTCCGCCCAGTGTTCAGCGGCAGCCAAGAGAGCAAATAGAATGCTAGGTATCATAAGGAAAGGAATGGAAATGGGTAAGTAATGGAGAATAAAACTAAGGATATTATAATGCCTCTGTATCGTTCCATGGTGCGACTGCACCTTGAATATTGTGTGCAATTCTGGTCGCCATATCTTAATAAGGATATAGCGTTATTAGAAAAGGTTCAGAGAAGATCCACCAAAATGGTAAAGGGGATAGAAGGATACCCCTATGAAGAAAGACTAAAAAGGTTAGGGCTCTTTAATCTGGAAAAGAGATGGCTGAGGGGAGATATGATAAAAGTCTATAACTTAATGAACGCAGTGGAACGGGTAAACGTAGATCGACTGTTTACGTTATCAGATTATAGAAAGACTAGGGGACATGCAATGAAGCTACAGGGTAAACTATTTAAGACGAATAAGAGAAAATATTTTTTCACTCAATGTGTAATCAAACTCTGGAATTTGTTACCGGAGGATGTAGTAAAGGCTGTTAGTGTAGCTGGGATTAAAAAAGTTTTGGACAAGTGTCTGGAGGAAAGGTCCACAAACCATTATTAAAAAGGGACCCAGGATATCAATGCTTGACCCAATACAAGCATTGTGGAACCTGTGTCTTTTGTGGAAACTGCTAGGTACGTAACTGCTAGATTAGCCACTGTTGGGAACAAGATACTGGGCTTGATAGACCTTGGTTTGACCCAGTATGGCATATCTTATGTTCTTATTACCCATTTTATTTCTATGGGCTGGGTGGCAGATGTCTCGAGCTAAGTAAAGGGGGCCCTTTGTGCGATCTCTTTGGGCCTTACAGCTTTGCTGTCCCCTAATGTGAGAATTACTGAATCTGGGAATACATATACATATACATAAGAGATATTCCCTGCTCGACAGAGCTTACAGTCTGATCAAGAGACAAACAGGATGTATAAGAGATTAAGCAGATTAATATCTGTTAATTGTTAATCCCTGTTATCCATGTTTTTATTCCCTGTTCTCTGTAAACTTAACATTTGTTTTATGTTTAAGTACAAAATTTGTGAAAATGTAAACCGCGCTGATATCAAAAGTGCGGTATATAAAAGCTGTTAAATAAATAAATAAATAAATAAAATAAAATAAATAAGCAGTTTCATTTGTTATGGAAAATTATTTTAAAAAAAGGTGGTTATATACAGGAGAATAAGGGGTCAAGATTTAAAAACAGCCTCAAAAAGGTGGGGCTTTAGTCCCTTGCTTGTTTTCAGAGTGTCTTGCAAAAGTCCAATGCAAAAAAAAACATGCTTTGAGTTTCCTTAAATGCAGATGATGTCCTATTAAACACAGCTCTTGGAGAATGCAGCTCTGTAATTGTGGGCCAATGTTCAGAAAGCTGTTTTATGGGCAACTTTAATATCACAAAGGGAAAGACTTTGAAGGAATGAAATGTCCTTGAAAACAGTATGTTGGCTTGACCAGTGGTCCAGGTACCCCTTTCTTGCTGTGCTCATGGCTATGTCACTGGTAAATGAGCTTCATTTTGGAACACCAAGCTCTTTTGCAGGGTGAGACACAATAAAGACAACATCCCTTAGTGATGATGATATAAAGCTGCCCTGGGTGAGGGGCTGGCACTGGAATTAATTCTGAATATTATTGCTAAGGGGAAGGGTAGTAGGACATACCAATGGAAATGAAGTACTTAACCAAATTGTTATTTTCTCTTATGGCGTCAGGTGTGTAAATGGTAGATAGGATAAAAGAAAGTTGATCAAAAACACATAAATGAAGCAGGTAAATATAGATAACAGTACTGTAGTCTACAAGTTCAATAAACATTCTTCTGATCCAACAAACACTCTTTTCTGAGCTCTGTTACGAACACTGCTCCAAAATAAATTCTTCTTTTCTTTGCCCCTTTGAGAATCAAAGACCATAAATCAGCATTGCTACTTTACAGGAGTTCAAGGCAAGTTACATTTAAGTACAGTGGGTATTTTTCTGTCTCCAGAGGGCTCATAATCTGTTTGGAAAAGGCCTTTCATAAAATATATGTCTCTTCTTTTTTTTTTTTTTTAAGTCAAGCGGTGTCTTAAACATGACACTTGTAGTAGTTTTACATTCCCATAATTATTGAGTTTCAGCTGTTTGTTTTACTCCATGCAAATTTTAAAGGGCTGTTGATTAAACTGGTGCTGTCACAGGTGCAGTAGTGATTGGAAACAATTTAATTACAGCTATTTAGTTGTATCACATTCAGTGAAAATTCAAATTAAACAAAAAAAGATTATACTCTGCTATTTTATTCATGCAGTTTGCATAGTTGGTGTTTTCTAAATTTGTCTTTTGTTTTAATGTGCTACTTTTTTAACAAGCAATTCAGATTGTTCAAAGGTATATTCGGCTAAGGGAACATCTGCCAACTGCTGTCTTAATAGAACTAAATAGTACAGTAATGATGCAGACCTGTAGAAATTTTCACGTAATCAGAATGTCTATCTCAATATTAAATCTAACTAGCTATTTGTTTTAGTGTGTGCATGCGGGTGTGTACATTTAGTTTTTCCCTAAACAGAATCACAATATGTTTTGCAGATTTAAGTACAATCTGTGGCAGCCCACATCAGTAAAGCCGGCGGGGGCAAAGGAAACTGTGGATTGCAGGCACTCTAGAAATATTTCTCCAGTCACTCTGGGGCAGGGGATATATCGGTATAATTCTGATTCATGGCCTGCATGTATGTAAACTTGAAAAAGGGAGAGCCAATCGTTAAAAGTACGTATTTGGTTCGCAGTACCTGATGATTGTCCCAAGAGAGGGATATTCAGGGACACTATCCGGATAATGCTGTTGAATATCGCCACAAACCACCTTGGCACTATCTAGACAGGAAATTTATCTGGATAGTGACAATTTTCAGCTCCTCTATCCGCATAGCTTAGGACGGCAGAAATGTTGTCCTAAGCTATCCAGCTAGGCTCTTCGGGTGGCGAGCTGATCTCCCATGATGCAGCGAGAATATAAACCTGGTGTTCTGGCTGATGGCACTGTCCTATGTGTAACTATTTTTCTTCTGTCGACTAGCAGTACAACTGGTTCTTACATGGATCACCCCTCAATCAGAACATGAGAGTACATGAGAAATAAGCTTTATACTTTGCTAATGGCGCTGTGACAGTACTCTGTTTAGTGTAGGCCTTTTCAGATGGATAGTGTTGGGCCATTTAGCTGGGTAACTGAAGAGCACAAGGATTGCTTGGCAGCTTGCTGCCTAATGGGAAGATGGTGGACTTCACACCTCACCGGGACAGGATGTTAAAATGCTAGAGAGCAACTGACTATACAGTGTGTATGGCTGCCAGTGACATAGGAAGGTGCAGTAAGAAGGCTCGGAAGGCCACATTTTGTATTTTAGGTAGGAAATTAGAATCTAGAACCTACAGGGTAGTTTTATCAGAAGTGCTCCCTTTTCCATATGCCAGACCACAGAAGCAGGCAGAGCTCTGGATTTTCAGGACATGAATGAAACAGTGGTATAGGAAAGAAGATTAGATGTATCAGGAACTGGGTCACATTTTAGGCATAGAGGAGCCTAGTCTGAAAGAATGGGCTCCACCTTAGCCAAAGTGGAACCAGTCTCCTATTGCTAACATTTCAAGTGGAGAGAGTGCAGCTTTAAAAATAATTTATGGAAGAAAGATGACAGTTGTTCAGACGGGGGATGTTAGAATATCCTGATAGAGAGGTTGTCGTAAAGCCTGAAGGAGCCCAGGTGCATTTTAATGAAGAGCTGACAGGGCTAAATTGGAATCATTTATAACTATCAACTGCTACACAGATTGTGAATGCAAATGAAAAACAGACTTTAAATTGTTTTTATACCATGCCAGAAGTCTAAAAATAAGATCGGAGAGTTGGAATGTATGATGCTAAATGAAGACCTAGTGGTAGGATAATGAATGGGATGCTGATACCAGGGTAAAAATTGTATTGAAATGATGGAGCATATCAATTAGGTAGAGAGATGGTGCTATATGTTAAGGAGGGAAGAGAGTCAAGCAGGATAAAAGACTTGTAGGAAACTAAGGGCCCGATACTCAGTTGGTCGGGCTATGCGCTGCTAGGGCACAGAGCCCTGCCCTCTGACCCTTAACCTTGGATATTCAGTGCTGGAATTAGATGCAGCCCCAGCATTGAATAATCAGGGATCACTGCAAATGTCGGAAACCACAGTAGCTAACTGAGCAAGAGCGATATTACATGCTGCCCAGTTAGCTCCTGCACCTTGAAGATAGTTGAGGGTTTTCCTTACCTATCTTTTAGGTGCAGGTCGCTAACCGGGCAGCATGCAATATCACTGCTGCCCAGTTAGCGACAGTCTCCACCTCCACTCTGCCCCGGAATGCCCCCGACATGCCCCAATGTTCACCGCATAGCATAAGGGCTTGTAACGGGGGTAAAAGGGGATATTCAATGGCACTTACCTTGTAAGTGTCGTTGAATATCCTGACTAAAGACATTTACATGGTTTACTGGGCTGTAATATTCAAATAAGTTGCTCCTAAATCACAAATTATCTCACAAAAAACTACACAAAACAAATCACTTATTACAAAATGGCAAAGACCTCAGAACTTTTCACACCCCACAACTAGCGCCCACAAGCGCTATAGGGAGTAAAGACGTTTACATCACCGGTCTTAACGCCACCACACAACCACCCTTAAAGAACATACACAACATTCAATAACACCCAATAACCATGGGAAAAGCTCTCAACCAATACCAAAAGCAATACTAACTATCTAACACACATCCACACTCTTACATACACCAATTCCTAACTACATTCACACTCATACACTCAAGAAGACTCACAAGTCACGTCTTAAATACCAGGCTCAAAAGAGCCTAAAGATGCGAGGGAGGGCAAAGAATACCCGAGGCCACAACGTAAAACCTGAAAAAGGAGAAAAATAAACTATAACAGCAGTATATCTCCACAATATGAAAGTAATCCCAATCACTTAACTCAAGAAAAGTAGCATAGCCTCGGGACCGCCAATACTCCGCAGCAACATCAGATCGCACGGGATCCCAAAGACCTCCGCTGCAACGTTGATTCTCAAAGGATCACAAGGACCTCCACCTACTGGGCTGTAAACCATGTAAATGCCTTTTGAATTTTTTTTTTATTTTTTTTAGTGCCATCAAGTCATTGTTGACTCATAGTGACCCAGCTACCTCTGGGTTTTCTTGGCAACGTATCGCCTTTCGAATATCGGGCCCTAAATGTACAGTGGCATTTTTATGGATGGAAATCTCATGTGTGATGGGGAGTAATATAGCAGTGGGGGCATATAAGCTTTCACCTGACCAAGATGAGAAACAGACAGTGAAATACTAAAAGAAATGAGGACAACTAACAAAATTGGGAACACGGTAATAAAGGGGGATTTCACTTGCCTTAGTGGTGATTGGCGAAATATCTCATCAGGACACACTAAATACCGTGAATGGCTGCTCTTTTTGGTGCATTATTTGTCCCTGCGGTGGGATTGCATCTTTGTTTGTTGCACTATACAACTGATTCTCGATTCATTTTCTCCAGTGTGTAGGCGGGTGTATTTTTGTTTTCCATTAAAAGTGAATAAAGTGAAAGTTACCAGGCCATAGCAGCAACAGTTAAAGCTGTTCTCACTTCAGTCTTATAGTTCAGAAGTTGCCTTAAATGTCTCTGTAAGATATTTTTTTCCTGAGTTCCAGATGTCTAACAGATTTTTTTTCTCTTCTTAAGGCAAGCTTTGTTGTTTGTCTTTTATTAACAGCTCATTACAGCTGGGAAGTCACGAGAATTATTTCAGACACGCTTACAAACATATGCATTCAGTGCTGCTTTATAGTCCTCTTGGGGTTGGTGGAGCCACCAGATGTAATAAAAAGGCAATTTTCCTTGTGTGCATATTTAAAGCAGACAGTCCTTTGAATCGGTTTCACTGCTAGGTTAAAAATGCTGAGCATGAGTAACAGGAATTGATGCATTAATGTCATATTTGTCTCCTTTGCTGAAGTCGTATTATAAATATGGCTTCTATTCTTAGGGGTTTATAAATTGTTAATTTAAGTGTTTATTGTCCAGCTCATTAAGGGTTCTTTTGGAGTACAAAAAAGTGGTGTTTATCAGTGTTTTCATACCAGAGATACTATTGTTTGGATACTTTTCTGGTGGAATCCAATGCATACGCTTGTGTCTCCTAGTGGTCATCGGCACAGAAAAGGCACAAGCTGGAAGGGGGTGAGAGAGCACTAGGGGAAGTGGGATGGTATTTGCAGCTTCCAGAACCACTAAGCCTTTTGCTTCAACCATATGGCTCACAGAAGAGCCATGTCTTTTACAATTTCTTAAATTTGGACTCTTCTCATTTCCGATCTGACTTGGCAATGTGTTCCAGAATAACAGGGCTATGCAAAAAAATGTGCATGATCTAGTAGACTTGTTTCTCACTTTCATTAAAGAGGAAATTATAAACAGTTTCTCTTGGATGATCTTAGTGTCCTTGATGGACTTTAAGAAATAATGGCAGTGGATAAATAGAAGGGTAAACCAGTAGAGTGAACAACAAAGGTCAGAGCAGCCAATTTTGGGGCATGTTTACTAAAGTGCTACAGGTAGCACAGGACATGCACGTTTAGCACGCATATTTACTGTGACAGCATAGTGGCCATGGTAGATGCAGGGGTGTGGCCACGGTAGGTCCATACCACTGCGCTAGGTGCATCTCCACTGTGGTATTCGCAAATGCATGATCAAAGCACATGCACTGGCAATGCATGCATGTCAGCTATCAATGCATTATTAGGGCAGCAGAACTACTGCAGACTGTAATAACTGGGCACCTACCCCACCTACAAGACAGTAGTAACAGGCCAGTGCAAAATAGAGAGGGCTGCACAGCTCTGAGCAATGACGCTAAGAACAAGAGGGCGGGGCATGCAAATCAGGAAATCAAACACATGCCCCTAACTGTGGGAGATAGAGGGTCCTGTATGAGTGTCAGCAGTGTCCACCATGTGGATATATGAACCTCCCTTACCCCAAAGTGTCCCGCATGCCCCACTCCCAATATACTCTGCTGGCTCTAGTTCTGGCTATGTGACCAGTACTGGCTGAAGCGCACAGACCCTGTCTTCTGAACCTCCACACCTCACAACATCAGCAGCCTTTGGGACAACTATCCACTGCATATACAGATGTAAACAGCAGTCAGTCAATATAGCTGTTGATGTTTCTGTAGATGTTTGCCCACTTTCCCAGCAGGGTCACTCCTGACCTGCATGCTATAGTTTTGTGGCTTTGAGGCAGCTGTGGTCCATTGTCATTGCAGCTGAATAGGTGTTCTAGGCAAGTACCTGGGTAGTCTGCCGACATCACCTATGTGCCTTTTTTTTCCTTATATTTGCCCTGTTTCTGTTCTTCATATTTCCTAACACTCATATATGGCCCAAGCATTTGAGACATGCTAGCAAGGAGGGTACAACTGCCACCTCATCAGAGGCAGGAAGTAACTGCTTCCGTACTAGCAGTATCTTTGTGCCACTTGCGTGTGACTGGTGTGTCTACGCCAGACAAACGCCAAGTCATTGGCCTTACCCTTGCCTCTTCCTATACTGCTTGGGTAGCATGGCATTTTCAGCGTGCTTGTCTTTCGGCTGTGCACATCCAGCTTCCGTGTGGCCAAAATTCATGTTAGCCCTAGCCTAAGCACCACGCTCCCGGCTACCGCACTTAAGTAAACAGGCCCCTTTAATTTTTATTTTTGCTAGCATTGGTAGCTGGTGCTTTTTTTGAAAATAACCTGTAAGGGGATCTTATCAGCTATGAAAGCCTGTGTAATAACTGATGACTGAGATGATAAGCTCAACTGGCATGATGCCTGCTTTCCAACCCAAAGGTCACTGGTTCAACACCAACCTCCTACTGTGAGGGAAAAAAAAGAGCATGTTTTTTTGGGACAGTCATAGAGGACCACTACATAGCAAGAGGCTAGAATCAAAGCAAAGATAAATAACGTCATAAATACAAAGGGGTAACCTGCCTGGAACCACATGTAGAACATTAAGCAAAGGCACAGAGCGACAGGTGCAGCTCTACAACTCTATCCCCCTTACTGGGCAGACTAGATGGGCCATGCTGGTCTTTATCTGCCGTCATTCAATATATTACTATGCCCCTTGAAATTTATCCTAGTCATGCCAAAATAAACTGCATTACAGTAATTCATTTGAGAAGCTACAAAGGAATATATGAACTGACACAAATCATTTATCTCTAAATAAGGTCTAACTGCTCAAATAATCCTAAAATGGAACAAACTGAGAAAGTCAGTTATCAATAACCATTCCTAAGATGGTAACAGTATCTTTAGAAGGATATAATTAACATCCCTGCTATAGAGGGAATAAACAAATAAACAAATAAACTAACTGTAAATCCCACATGTATGTAATTCATATACTGTACCAATTCAAATATATTGTATATAGTTTTTAACCATATGTATCACCATATGTGTTCCTTATTATGTAAATAGTTTGAGTTATGAAGTTAATGTTACCTTTTTTACACGTTCAGTGATCCACACTACTGTTTTATGTAAACTGCTAATTTTTGTTTTATGTAAACTGCTAACTTTGCAGAGTTAAATGTTTGATGTGAACCGCTGCTGATCACCGGAAGGAGCGGTATAGAAATGAGTTCAAATAAATAAATAAATAAAATAAATAAACAGTGAAGCTAGACTTTCTTGAGAGCCAGATGGCTTCAGACTTCACATGGTTTATTCGCAGGCACTAGGTTTTAAGCTGTTCCAAGGGTTGCAGAGCAGAGATGGCATCCATCTGTCCAAGAAAGGTCACCGCGTCTTCAGTAGTAGACCTGCTAATCTACTGAAGAGGGCTTTAAACTAGATTTGTTGGGGATGGGTGAAGAAAGTCCTTCAACATCAACTGCCTCATATATGCTGACGATGTCCTCATGTTCACACCAATATCAACGGTTCACCCAGACCTTTCTCGTCTGTCCACATGCTTTGACGCAGTCACAGACTGGCTTCAAACACAGAAGATAAAAATAAATTTCAAAAAGGCCGAGATTCTCTTCATCAGTAGAGATCATTCATTCATTCCGCCTCCATCACTGCAGGTACGCGAAGCAGAGATCCTCACTAAGACAACGATACGTTACCTCGGAGTAACGCTCGACCAACATCTTAATCTAAACGCCCAGATAAGCAACATGGTAAAGGTGATCTACCACAAAGTCCGGATGATGCGCCACATGAGGCAACTACTTGAGCCAATAGACTTTCGAACAGTCTTTCAAGCATTGGTTATGCCACACTTCGACTACGCCAACTCCATACTCTATGGCCTCCCAAAGTGTACTCTGCATCCTTTGCAGCTAGCAATGAACACCGCAGCTAGAACCCTATGTGGAGTATCTAAAAGGGACCATATCACCCCTATCCTAAAATCTCTGCACTGGCTTCCTGTACACTCTAGGATCACCTTTAAAATCTTAACAATAATATTCAAGGCTATCAACAAATTCATGTCCACTTCCCTCTCTGACCTCATCCATATCACCCCCCCCCCCAATAGGCTCAGAAGATCTACCTCCACCAACACCCTCTTGCTCCCGAAGCTCATCACCAAATGCTCCAAGTCCACGAGAAACAGAGCCTTTGCACTATACGCATCATCCTGCTGGAACACACTACCACCAGACATCTGCGCCATAAGTAACCTCTCCCAGTTCAGGAAATCACTGAAGCACTATCTGTTTCTTCAGCACTTTAGCAATTCAGACAACATCACATAGAAACTCACATCTTATCCCAAGCACCCTGCAATTTACATATATTATGTACACATAACTGTCACACCACTTAATATATGAATATTGCCAAACTTACGTACCATACCTTTTGTCAGTATTCTGTATATAGTTATCTGTATATAGTTTACCTGTTCTCCATGTTTAGCTCTCCTGTTTACTCTAAGTCCATTGTAGATCCTTCTACCTTGTACAATTATGTTACCTGTAAACCACACGGATGATAAATAGCGCGGTATAAAAGAACCATAAATAAATAAAATAAATAAAAGGTAAGTGAAAGCCCCCAGGTAAATGATACATTAAATACCTTTATGGAAATGGGTAACAGGGGTAACATATGGAAAGCAGTGTGTATAAATGCCCGTAGCATGGGAAATAAGATCCCTGATGAAGCTTTGGTGGGCGTGGCCGACTTGGATTTAGTGGCAGTTACAGAAACATGGTTCACAGAAAACCATGACTGGGATGTAACTATACCTGGCTATACTTTATTCATAAAGGACAGGGTAGGAAGAAGGGGAGGAGGAGTGGCATTATATGTAAAAAATACTATTAAAACTTTGGAATTACAGAGCTTAAAAGGGAGAGAGGAGGCATTGTGGGTTAAACTAGAAAGAGGGAAAGATAAATCTATTTGCATTGGCGTGATCTACAGACCTCCATCACAAGAGGAAGAGGTGGACAGAGAGTTAATTGAAGACATACACAGCATTGCTAGGAAAGGGGAAGTGCTACTGATACGGAATTTCAATATGCCAGATGTTGATTGGCACATTCCTGCTGCAGTATCATCTAGAAGTAAATAGATCCTGGATTCTCTAAAGGGAGAACTATTCAAGCAATTGGTAACAGATTATTTATTTATTTTAGCTGCATTTATATCCCGCTTTTCACCGGGTCAAAGCGGTTGGGGGATATATTTAACACGAGGGGATATGAGACACATACATTAATACCTACAGGGAACATGGGCAATGGAGGGTTAAGTGGCTTGCCCAAGACCACAAGGAGCACCTGCGGGACTAGAATCCCCAGTCCTTCCGGCCCAAGGTTGCTGTCCTCTAGTGGGATTTGAACCACCGACCTTCCGGCCTGTAGTACCTTACCCCAACCACTAGGCCACTCCTCCCTTGAATCTGATTACACACATGAAGGGGCCATACTAGACTTGGTGCTTACCAATGGTGAAAGTGTTTCTGATGTTATAGTGGGAGATCATTTTGCATCCAGTGATCACCAGATGGTGTGGTTCAGTATTAGGACTAGGGCTGTTAGAATCCTTTCAAAGGTGAGGGTCTTAGACTTTAGGAAGACTAACTTTGCCAAGATGGGCCAATACCTCAGGGAGTCGTTAATGGGATGGAACAGCTGGGGGATGTAGAAAAACAGTGGGCAAAACTGAAAGGGGATATTTTAAGGGCAGCCAACTTTTGGTAAAAATGGTAAATAAAAGGAAAAGAAAAAGGAGACTGCTATGGCTTTCGAAGGAAGTAGCTGAAAAGGTGAAGAAAAAGAGGGAGGCCTTCATGAAATAAAAGAGATCACAGAAAGAGGAAGACAAGCATCTATATTTGGAAAAACTTAGAGAAACTAGCCAAGAAGTCAGGACAGCAAAGATTCAAAAAGAGGGGGAAATAGCCAATGCAATAAAATGGGGGGATAAGACATTTTTCAGATATGTTAGTGAGAAGAGGAAGGGCAAAAGTGGTATTGTCAGACTCAAGGGTGAAGGGGAGGAATATGTAGAAGCTGATGAGGATAAAGCGGAATTGCTTAACAAATATTTCTGTTCTGTGTTCACAGATGAAGAACCAGGAGCAGCAGGACCTCAGAAAACCCCCCCAAACAGGAACAGAAGCGAGGGACATCTTGAACAATTTTCAGAAGACTGTGTTCATGAGAAACTAGCTCAACTTAAAGTAGACAAAGCGATGGGACCGGATGGGGTACAACCTGAGGGAACTTGGGGACATTCTAGCAGCTCCACTGACTGACCTTTTCAATGCCTCGTTGGGGCCGAGAGTGGTGCAAAGGACTGGAGAGAGGCTCATTTGGTGCCTTTACCCAAAAGCGGAAGTAAGGATGTGGTTGAAAACTACAGACCGGTTAGTTTAACTTCGGTGGTGAGTAAATTATTGGAAACGCTGCTGAAAGAGAAAATGGTGAGGTTTCTGGAGTCCATCGGATTACAGGATCTGAGGCAGCATGGATTCACCAGAGGCAGGTCTTGTCAGACAAATCTGATTGATTTTTGACTGGGTGACCAGGGAGTTGGACCGAGGGAGAGCCCTAGATGCGGTGTATTTAGATTTCAATAAAGCCTTTGACACTGTTCCTCACAGGTGACTTATAAACAAACTGAGCACCCTAGGGATGGACCCACTGTTCCCTCTAAGCTGTGCGCGTGTGCGCGCGCACACACCTCGCCGAGCGAGCGCACGTACTTTACAACATAGCGCACAAAAATTACGGCTCTGATTCTGAAAGAAAACAACACAGACGTCTTAAAATTTAAAAGTTATGATAGTAATTACTAGAAATTTCCCACTTCATTTAGTAATCGTCTATTTTCATTTAATTTGATTAAAATCAATGTGGTGTACATACTGTATTTTGACGTGTAGTCAAATTTTAAAGTATATAACTCCGAGTGTCGTTATGTGGCGCACAAAAATTTAACCTTCCTTCAAAAGCTGCACACAGCTGATATTTTATGCGCACACAGCCTACAGAAAATTAGAGGGAACATTGGATGGACCCTAAAGTTACTGCTTGGGTTAGAAATTGGTTGGGTGGGAGGCAACAAAGAGTACAGGTAAATGGAGCTCACTCTGAGGAGAAGGATGTTACGAGTGGTGTGCCCCAGGGATCTGTCCTTGGTCCGATTCTTTTTAACATCTTTTTTAATGATATAGCGAAAGGGCTGTCGGATAAGGTTTGCCTCTTTGCGGATGATACCAAAATCTGCAATGGAGTAGACACCCAGGAAGATGTAGATAACATGAGGATGGATCTAGCTATGCTTGAAGAATGGTCTAGAATTTGGCAGCTGGGACTTAATGTTAAAAAATGTAAGGTCATGCATTTGGGCTGCAGCAATCCAAGGGAGCAATATAGTATAGAGGGTGAAGTACTTTTGTCCACTAAAGAAGAGCAGGACTTGGGCGTGGCTGTGACTGATGATCTTAAAGTAGCTAAACAGGTAGAAAAGGTGACGGCAAAAGCTAGAAGGACGCTTGGGTGCATCCGGAGAGGAATGGCTAGCAGAAAAAAGGAGGTGATAGTACCGCTGTATAAGTCTTTGGTGCGACCTCATTTGGAGTACTGTGCGCAGTTCTGGAGATTGCACCTTCAAGAGAATATAAACAGGCTGGAGTCGGTGCAGAGGGTGACTACTAAAGTGGTTAGTGGTCTTCATTATAAAGCATATGAGGACAGACTTAGGGATCTTAATATGTACACCTTAGAGGAAAGGTGGGATAGAGGCGATATGATTGAGATGTTTAAATACCTCCGTGGCATAAATGTTCGGGGGGAGAGCCTCTTTCAATTGAAAGCAAGTTCTGCTATGATGGGACATGGGATGAGGGTGAAGGGAGATAGATTCAGGAGTGATATGCGGAAATATTTCTTTACGGAAAGAGTGGTGGATCCGTGGAATAGTCTCCCAGTGGAGGTGGTAGAGATGAGGACAGTAACTGAATTTAAAAAAGCATGGGACAAACACAGAAGATCTCTAAAGGAATAAAGGGGACTGTTGATATGGAAGGACAGACTAGATAGGCCATGTGGTCTTTTTCTGTCATCATATTTCTGTGTTTGTTTCAATCATCAACCGCATTCAATCAAAGATGTAACTTGGTCACTGCTTTAATATCATTGGATCATAAATAAAAAGTAATTGAATGTCAACTGCATACATATATAAATTAGTTACAAAATTTTGGATCGATGTCAGCAATGAGGCAATAAAGATATTAAAAAGAAATGGAGAAAAATTGATCTGTTAGAGATCACACACATCAGTGGATACGACCTTGATGGCTCAGAACTACACGCCATCCATAGGTATGATTTTAACTGAATGAGTGTTTTTCCCTACAATATGACCAATCTTTCGATTAAGAGTTGGCAATTGACAAGGTCAAATGCAGCTGACATATCTAAAAATATCAAAAGAATGTGGTCTCCAGTATCAAAGTGCAAATAGACTTTGTAGAGCATTGCTGTTGTTGTAGTTTCCATGCTGTGATATTTTTGAAAGCCTGATTGCCTTAGATGTAAAGCACTGATTTTATTATTATAAGCTACCCATCTAGGCAGCAGCAGTACAGGGCAGTTTTGGCGGCAGAGGATCACATTTCTGTGATAACGTGAACAACGCTGGTAATTGTAATCTACTTTGGAACCAGGCTGCTGGCATTAACCTTTAAAAAAATGATAGAGCAGCTTTTAAACTAGATACGTAATAGGGGAAAGCCGACAGTCGCCCAAGAGCGGATGGTTCGGAAGAATGTATCCTTGAAGGATACTACCAAAAGCAGAGAGGTTCCAAAAAAGAGTAAAGTAGCCCAAATGCCCTCGAGTATGGAGCAGACAGAGCTTAAAGATCCCAAATTACCTATGTCTACCAATAGCCAAATTAATTGTGAATAAAATACAGTCTCTAAAATGCTTGTATGCAAACGCTAGAAGTCTAAAAAATAAGATGGGAGAGTTAGAATATATAGCACTAAATGAGAGTTTAGATATGATTGGAATATCAGAGACATGGTGGAAGGAGGACAACCAGTGGGACACTGTGATACTTGGGTACAAACTATATCGTAATGATAGAGCTGATCAAATTGGTGGAGGGGTTGCGCTCTATGTTAGAGAGGGCATTGAGTCAGAAAGGATTAAAGTTATGCAGGAAACTAAATTTGCTGTAGAATCTCTATGGCTTGAAATTCCATGTAAAAAGGGGAAGGCGATGGCAGTGGGGGTGTACTATCGACCGCCTGGCCAGAATGAACAAATGGATGATGAAATGCTCAAAGAAATCAAGGAAGCTAACAAAAGTTACAGCGCGGTAATAATAATGGGTGATTTCACTGGGTCAGTGTCACGGCAGGATATGCTAGGGAGATAAAGTTCCTAGATGACATAAATGACTGCTTCTTGGAGCAGCTGGTTCATGAACCGACCAGAGGGGAAGCCATATTAGACCTAGTCCTTAGTGGAACACCAGATCTAGTGCAAGAGATAAGGGTGTTGGGGCCACTTGGCAATAGTGATCATAGCATGATCGCCTTTGATTTAATTAGTGGAGGAGGGATAGTAAGGAAATCCACAGTACTACCTTTTAACTTTCGAAAGGGAGACTATGATAAAATGAGGAAAATAGTTAAGAAAAAACTAAAAGGAGCAGTTGCAAAGGTTAAAGACTTACATCAAGCTTGGGTGTTGTTGAAAAATACTATCTTGGCAGCCCAGACCAGCTGTATTCCATGCTTTAAGAAAAGTGGAAGGAAGTCCAAAAAACTGCCAGCATGGTTTAAAGATGAGGTCAGAGAGGCTGTTGTTGCCAAAAAAGCATCTTGAGTGGAGGAGTGGCCTAGTGGTTGGGGCAAGATACTTCAGGCCAGAAGGTCGGGGGTTCAAATCCCACTAGAGGACAGCAACCTTGGGCCGGAAGGACTGGGGTTTTTAGTCCTTGTGGTGCTCCTTGTGGTCTTGGGCAAGCCACTTAACCCTCCATTGCCTATGTTCCCTGTAAGTATTAGTGTATGTGTCTCATCTCCCCTCATGTTAACTGTATCCCCCAATTGTGTTGTGACCACTTTGATTGAAGGATAAGGTGGTATACAAAACTGTCTAAATAGATAAATAAATAAAAGATGTAGGGATGTTACCCATGACTGAAGTGGTATTTAAAGGTGTGGAAGAATTGAAGGAAATATCGATATATTGGGAAGATGTATTACAACTATTAGATAAATTGAAGAGTAGCAGATCACCTGGACCAGATGGTATACATCCAAGGGTGATGAAAAAACTGAAATATGAGATTGCAGACCTGCTATTAGTAATCTGTGAACTATCATTAAAATCATTTCTAATACCTGAAGATTGGAGGGTCGCCATTGTAACACCAATTTTTAAAAAGGTTTCCAGGGGTGATACGGGAAACTACAGACTGGTGAGCCTCACGTCAGTACTGGGAAAAATGGTAGAAACCATCATAAAGAATAAAATTACTCAGCATGTAGATAGTCATGGCCTAATGGGAGACAGCCAACATGGCTTTAGACAAGGAAGATCTTGTCTTACTAATCTGTTATGTTTTTTTTGAAAGTGTGAATAAACAGGTGGACAAAGGTGAGTCGGTTGATATAGTGTATCTGGACTTTCAGAAAACCTTTGACAAGGTCCCTCATCAGAGACCTTTGGCAAAACTAAAGAGTCATGGGATAGGAGGCAGTGTACTACTGTGGATCAGGAACTGGTTAAAAGATAGAAAGCAGAGGGTTGGGCTAAATGGCCAATTTTCCCAATGGAGAAAGGTGAATAGTGGTATACCCCAGGGATCTGTGCTGGGTCCGCTGCTTTTTGACATATTCGTAAATGACCTGGAAAGTGGAACAAGTGAGGTTATCAAATTTGCAGATGACACAAAACTATTTAAAGTTGTTAAAACCCAAGAGGATTGTGGAAAATTGCAAGAGGATCTTGATAAATTGGAAGACTGGGCATCAAAATGGCAGATGAAATATAATGTGGACAAGTGCAAAGTTATGCACCTAGGGAAGAACAACCCAAACTATGGTTACACAACGCAAGGTTCCACATTAGGAACCACCACCCAGGAAAAAGATTTAGGCGTCATTGTGGATAACATGTTAAAACCCTCGGCTCAGTGTGCAGCGGCAGCCAAGAGAGCAAATAGAATGCTAGGTATCATAAGGAAAGGAATGGAAAATAAAACAAAAGATATTATAATGCCTCTATACCGTTTCATGGTGAGACCGCACCTTGAATATTGTGTGCAATTCTGGTCGCCGTATCTTAAAAAGCATATAGCGTTATTAGAAAAGGTTCAGAGAAGAGCCACCAAAATGGTAAAGGGGATGGAAGGATACTCCTATGAAGAAAGGCTAAAAAGGTTAGGGCTTTTTAACCTGGAAAAGAGACGGCTGAGGGGAGATATGATAGAAGTCTATAAATTAATGAATGGAGTGGAACGGGTAAACGTAGATCGATTGTTTACGTTATCAGAATATAGTAAGACTAGGGGACATGCAATGAAGCTACAGGGTAAACTATTTAAGACTAATAAAAGAAAATATTTTTTCACTCAACGTGTAATCAAACTCTGGAATTTGTTACCGGAGGATGTAGTAAAGGCTGTTAGTGTAGATGGGTTTAAAAAAGGTTTGGACAAGTTCCTGGAGGAAAGGTCCATAAACCATTATTAAGAAGGGACCCAGGATATCAATGCTTGACCCAGTACAAGCATTGTGGAACCTGTGTCTTTTGGGGAAACTGCTATTTACATATGACCTAGATTGGCCACTGTTGGAAACAGGATACTGGGCTTGATGGACCTTGGTCTGACCCAGTATGGCATATCTTATGTTCTTATGTTTTTTTGGATGGGCTCCTTATGTGAGTTTTGGAAGTTTGTGCTGATATGGTGTGGTATGGTAGGTTTGCTCTTTGTTATAAGGTTTTGTATTTGTTCACAATATGCCTGGTACTGGTTGTTGTTGTTGTTAGTGAGATGATCAGAATCTGATTTCTTTTTTTAAATATTGAGTTCTGTGGGTGAATGTTTGGTTCTGCTCTGCACCCACTGTAGATGCAAAATATATGTTGAAAAAGAAAAAGCAAGAACCATAACGCAGTTTCTAACAACAAAATAAAATTGAGTTGTAATTTAGTTTTATAAACTGTGCTGTTGATTCTTGCTTTCTTTTAGTTCCTTGGTGTGCAAACAGGACCATACCTAGCCCTGTGCAAGTGGTGCAGCCGCACAGGGCGCAAAGGCTTGGGAGGCGCATTTCGGCTGTCTGCTGTTGCCCTGCTGCCGCTGGCAGGACAATAGCCGTCAGCCGAAATATGTCCCCAAGCCTTTTCACAGCACTTTTAGCAGGTCTGGTCCCTCCCTCCTCAGACGCGATGTCAGAGCAGGGAGAGACAGATATGCTTAAAGTGCCGGCGCCTTTCAGATCGGGCGCATGCCCCCCCTTCCTCCTCCACCCCCATACCTCCCTCCAGTGCTGCCTGCTCTTTCCCTGTTGCCAGTGCCGCCGTGAAAAAAACAGAGGGCCACAGCAGCAGGGAAAGAGCAGGCAGCACTGGACGGAGGTATGGGTCCAGGAGGGGGGCGCGCACTCAAGCTGCAAGTTGCCAGGGCGCGATTGCAGCTTGGTACGGCTCTGTGTGCAAACATCTTGCATTCCCTGCATATAATCTAATTGGCTTTTTGGTTTGGTTCAGTCCGTGATTGGAGTTTTGAGAAAGCCCCACCCCTTCTAAGGTGGGGGTGGGGGGTGGTGCCATCTCATTCTTCGCCTCAGGCAGCAGATTGCCTTGAGCCGCCCCTGCTCTAGCCTAGAAACCCCCCAAAATGGCAACCAAATATAATATCTCAACTGCATATAGGTTCCAATACTGTACTGTAACCGGGTGGGTAAACACTTCAATTTTAATTTTTGTCGGAGCTGCACTCAAATAAGGGACAGGGAAAACTCATCACCTTCTGCTGTAGAGGCTCCTTTTAATTTTAATTCATTACTACTATACTCTAATATCCCTCACTTGGTTTGCAGCTCGTCGTGCTGTGAGGGCTTGTGTGCATCAGTGATGCTGAGGGCTAAGCTATCGGTAGTTTAACTACTGGCAGGGACTCCCAAGATAGACACATCTCAGCTGAGGTCCCAGACCAACACAAACCACTCATCTGGGCAGCAGCAGCAGCAGACTGGGACAGTGTTGGCAGCAGAGGATCACATTTCTGTGACAATGGCAACAACACTAAACTTAAACTGCACGGAGGAAAGGCCTAGTAATCTACTTTCTGTATCTTGCAATGAAAACCCAATGGATAGTCACAACGAAACAAATTGAACTATAGTTTGATCCAGCAAACTACAGACCAATGAGCCTGATGTTAGTTCCAGACAAAAGTTATTTATTTATTTAACAGGTTTTTTTATACCGCTTTATCTTTTAGTTGAAGCGATTTACAGCTTAATAAAGTAAGATATGCCATACTGTGTCAGACACATGGTAACTTCTACTGCGTTAACTGGAAGGTGCAGTTCCTGCCCATACATGCCTCCCTCTGCATCAAAGAACATGTTTACTAAAGTGCCGTGAGTAGTGCAAGTTTAACGTGTGACTAGCACGTGCTTTTACCGCACCAGGGCATAGTAGCTGCGATAGATGCAGGAGGTGTGGCTATGATCTGCACTTAAGCCACGCTAGTTGCATCACTAACATGGTAGTAGTGAAGACATGGCCGTAGCACATGCTCATAGTTCATCGGGGAAAAATAAAGCTACAAGCACGATATTACAGAGGATGTGGGCATCAGTTTCACTGGGGACAGTAAGAAAGGTGCCTCAAGCACACATACAGGATGGAATCAACTGGCCAGCTCAGGATTCAGAGGAATGACTGGGAATGAGCTTAACTACTGCATAACTCGGAGCACAGGGGCTAAGTACAAGAGAGCAGGGCATGCAAATCAGCAAAGCAAACACGAAGAAAGTATTTGCCGCATCGCAAACCATAAGTGATAGGGTGCAAATGCGGCATCTAGAGATGCAGAGGGCGTTGTATGGGATCAGGAGGGTGTCCATCATGGGAGACAAGGATATGAACTCCCTCTCCCTGACGCGCCGAGGGCGCCTGTTCACCTAGGCTGCAGGACACACAGACAAATCTTCAGTCCTCAGTAATAGCAGTGAAAAGCTTATCAACAGTCCCACAAAACTGCTATAGAAATAGCAATATGCTAATTCATATATGCAAATACTTAAAACAGCCAAAGAAATAATAAGAGAAGGAACAGTGGCTTCAGTTTCTTTTTTCAATCGTATTTTAATGAAATGGCATCATAATGCTTCTTTGCCATGTCAGTCCCATAAATAACACCATACATCACCTAATTCTCTCTTAAAACATTTTATTTTAGCCAGAGATTAACACCAACTTATCTTTTCCAAACTGTTGCTACATGCATTCAAGCTCTGTTTGTGCCCGGAAGCTGGCAACATTTTGCAATACTGCTGCTTCAGGAAGCAACCGTGAAATGCGACACTAGAACAAAACAGAGCAAACGGGAATTAGCATACCAATTCCCCCTCAGGGCTATGGCATAACCAAAACTATAAACAAAGCTATAAACCCACAAATTGCCCCACAAACATACCTACAGAACAATATCCAACCCTTCTACCTTGCTAATCCATAAATCTAATCCAGACACCATCATAACTTTTAACATCATACGTTGTGCTCTGAAAAAATCTCTGTGGTGAAAACAGAACCTGGAGAGTAAGGTCCATGCCGGCTGCTTCTCCAGTGGTTCGCCATTCGTGGAGCCCAGTCTCAATCTTATCCTTCATGCTGAAGCTCAAATGTTGTGATTTTTAAACCTATGAAGCTCCAATCCTGGGCCTCGACTCATTACAGTCAACCAATCAACTGATTCTTACTATGCAACCGATCAAATTACTCCAGCAAACCTCAATCAGGATCAGACCTATTCCCGTGACCACTCATCAACAGAGGAGTTCAAAACAGTAAGGGGTATATTTAGTAAACATACCCCTAAATCTACTCACCATTTACAACTCCTGATGTAATTCCCATTCATAAACATTCACAGAAAAAAGATGAGACATACAGTCCTTCCAGTTCTAAGACAATAAACATCAATAATACAAAAAGAATAAAACCACAGAGTTAAAACCAATGACAACCTTCATTCAAAACTCACATAATTCTTTTAAAGATGCAATCACAGCTAAAATCACATGCTTATCATATCCATATGAAAGACATTAATATACGAGGGCCTTTTTTAAAAACAACCTATGTGCACCATTCAATATATATCAAAATAATCAGAAAAACCTTAACTCATTAATAATCAGAACTACAACAGCTTTAGACCAGTATGAGGACTCCCCATATAGTACCCCTGCACAGCTCATATAAATAGCATTCAACCCTTTCAATGTAAACCACAGTGATCAAGGTAAATGGCTGGTGCATAAGGATCAGTTGGATTTTTAAACTAGGCATGATGCATCCAGAAGGACTCAATAGCACCATGGTCTGGCATTTATGTTAAGTTGGTGTGGCAGTAGCTAAAATGTCTTGATTGGGGTAATTTCTCCAAATGGGTTGATTGGCCATGTGGGAATTGGAGGTGTTACAGTATTATTATTACACCGTTTGGTGTAATGCTGAAGAGGTGGGAGCTGTTTTAGAGTGTCAACTAGCTAAGGGTGGTTTTCTACATGTACTTTTCAGATATAATATAAAAAAAGCATTTTGAATCCGGATACTGTGTTTTGTTTATCAGTGAAGAACTGCGGTTTACATTTAAAAGGGTCAAATGCTATATCTGAGGTGTGTACGAGGGTCACATCTGAAGTCCAGCCTTCTCTAGTCTTCACTGGCCACTTGCACTATGGTCTGTTGGTGTGACGTGACCTTAATAATTGGCACATGCTAACAATGGTGTAAAACATTTGTGCAGATGTTGCCTGAGTTAAAAAATGGCTGAATAACTCGCATATGTAGCAAATAATAAAAGCATGTTTTTGCAATAAAGGGAATTTTTGGATTCAAGGATCAGTTTGGGCGCATAGAGTACATAATTGGTCTTTTTCTTGAATTACAATCCTGTCCACGCTAACACTTGGAAGGGGTGCTATACAATTTTCCTTCTTTGTCCAAAAAAACAGCCTTTTGAGGATTTCTTTTCAGTTTATTGGTATCTTTCCAAAGTTTAATATCTCTTAAACACACTTCTAACCTCCCACGTACTTCATGATGGTCTTCCCCCAGAGGGATGTACAACATTTCTGCCAGCGAACATCTGGAAATTTATCTTAGCTTTTTAAAATAATTATCAATAAAGATTCCAGATAGATGTTAAATAGTTACGAATTTAAATATGATAAATAAGAAAAAAAAAAGAAGATAAGAGTCAAAGAAATTGAGTGATTTCATATTGAACTTATTTAACAATGACAAGATTTTTAAGAACTTTTTTTTGCTTTGATATGATGGAGGAAAGCTAACTCTTGAAAATTAGTCCAATAATATCACCTCTAACTTGTTCAGCCTTCATTTTTATATTTCTAGCTGTCACAGCAATCACACTACTTTGTTGCCTGAGGAGAAAAGGCACAAGGCAATTTAAGTTGGAAAAGCTAGCTGTTATTACCTGTAAAGCTTGAAAAATCCTGTAGTCATTCAATGTATTCCACGGTTACATGAAGAAAATACTGCTGGATACCTAGACAGAAGATGTTGATAGGAAAGGGCAGCTTGGTCCACTCACTCTGCCCATTTGTCCCTGTCTCCTGTGCTCTCGCAGGTCTCCCTGTCCACCTGCTGCTACGTTCCCTTCGTGTCTTTCCCGTCTATACTTGAATTTTGCCCATATTTGGCTCAGGTGTTCACTACCACCTCGGAGAAAAGTTTTTTTCATTCATTCCTTTTGAACTTTCCTTCACATTCAAATAATGACCTTTTTGTCCTTGAACTTGTTATTCTATAGAAAATGCTACTTTCTGTTACTTTATTAAAGCCTGCTAAATATTTGAATAGTTGTATCATACTATATGTCCTCCTTCATTCAGCTTCTTCACACTTTTCCTAGACCCGATTCACTAAGCTTTCTTTCAGCAACAGAGGGTAATTTTATAACAGGGTGCTTAGTTTAAGAAACATGATCCACATGGTCTTTTTCTGCCGTCATGTTTCCATCTAGTCTGCCCTTCCATATCAACTACTACAATAGTCCCTTTCTTTCCTTTAGGGATCCCTTATGTTTGTCCCATGTTTTTTGGAATTCAGATACTGTCCTCATCTCTACCACCTCCATTGGGACACTATTCCATGCATCTACCACTCTTTCCGTAAAGAAATATTTACGCATATTACTCCTAAGTCTATCCCCTTTCACCCTTATCATATGTCCCCTCATAGCAGAACTTGCTTTGAATTGAAAGAGGCTCTCCTGTGCATTTATGTCATGGAGGTATTTAAACTTCTCAATCATATCACCTCTATCCCGCCTTTCCTCTAAGGTGTACATAGTAAGGTCCTTAGTCTGTCTTCATATGCTTTATAACAAAGACCACTAACCATTTTAGTAGCCACCCTCTGCACCGACTCCAACCTGTTTATATCCTTCTGAAGGTGCGGTCTCCAAATTGCACACAATACGCCAAATGAAGTCGCACCCGAGATTTACACAGAGGTACTATCACCTCCTTTTTTCTGCTGGTCATTCCTCTCACTATGCACCCAAGCATCCTTCTAGCTTTCGTCATCACCTTTCTATCTGTTTAGCTATTTTAAGATCGTCAGACACAATCACGCCCAGGTCCTGCTCTTCTTTTGTGGACAGAAGTACTTCACCCCCTACACTGTACCGCTCCCTTGTTTTTTTGCAGCCCAAATGCATGACCCTGCATTTTTTAGCAAGTAAACAGGAAAGTGCCTATTTTTAGCCTATTTTATAATGATACATATTTAACTATGTGTCTTTATAAAACACTAGCAAAAATCAAGCAGAAATTGCCTCAAGATTGATGGCTCTGCCCCAACTCTACCACGCATACTTTTAGGCCTGACCTAATTTATAATTCTGTTTACATGCATAAAACGCTGCTTTACACGGGAGAATGGTTTATAAAATTACCCTCCACCTTAGTAAATTGGTTCTTCTATATATGTCTTATAGTACAGGCCATGCATGGTTTTGGTGATCAGCCTATGAATGGCCTTTACTTTGTCAGCAACTTTTGGTGGATCTCATCTCAGAACAGAACATAGCACTCAAGATGTGAACTTACCAGTGGAACTGTACAAAGGAAATATTACTTCCCTGTCATGGTCAATGAGCATTAAACCTGTGACACTCAGAACTAAGGCTGGAAATAGTTGCTCTTCACTGCCTTTCCTCTCTTATCTCTTCCTACACCCCTCCTTGGTAACTCTGCACTTCTGGCAGATCCCTTCTATCTGTGCCCTTCTCTTCCACTGCCAACTCCAGACTTCAGTCTTTCTACCTTGTTGCTCCTTATGCCTAGAACAGACTACCTGAGTCAGTACATCGAGCTCCATCTGTGGCCATGTTTAAATCCAGGCCAAAAACTCATCTCTTTGAGACTACTGATCCCCTTAGTCTCCTGTCGCCTCATATGTGTTTCCTTACCATTCCCCTAGATATATCCTAGTCCACACTTGTTGTGTTGTCCGTCTTAACGACTGAAAGCTCTGATGTGCAGGGACTGTCTCTTACATGTCTCTGTACAGTGCTGTGTATGTCTTGTAGCACTATACAAATGATAAGTAGTAGTAGTAGTTGTTTTGCTGCCCTGTGCGAATGAATACTATATTGACATCCACCCTTGCCCCGCCCTACCCTACCCTATGAATTCCAAATGAGCTTCTCTTCTGTCCCAACAAATGAAACACTTAATATAAGCATCTAAATATAGTTTGCACTTGATGCAGAATTGGAGTATGGCAACTTAACCCTCCATTGCCTCGGAAGAAAAGCCTGATAATCTACTTCCGGTCACATTGCCAAGAAAACCCAGGGGCTGCTGGATTGTCACAAATCAGCATTGACTCAATGGCATGCATTGCAGATTTTACCAGGTTTCTACATGACTTCTCTCAAATGCCAATCACCAGGTAACATTAGGAAGTACTACAAATCCCTGCAAAAAGACCACTTAGGAGCTTATAGCAAACTTGCCATACCATAATAACACTGCCAAGACTAACACTTCATCAACCCTACCTATGAAAAGACAGCACTGCAAATATTATACCATTCCTTAGAATTCCTAAACAGTATATTCCCAAGAAAACAAAACAAGGGATCGCTACACAGAAATGACATGCTAACAGAATACTACTCCTTGGTCACACAGACATACCCTCACCAAATACAAGGAATTGTAGGTGCCCTTCGAATATCCCGGATAAGGCCCTTACACGAGTAACTAAGGAAGTTACCTATGTAAGGGCCTTTGAATATCAGGCCCTTTATTTTTCCAGTCATGTTGGTCCCAGTCTCTTTTCTGTCTTCTAACTCCTTCCAGTGTCTGTTGTTCTTTTGCCATTTCTCCGCTCTTTCGTCTTTTTCCATTGCTGCCCTACATATATCTCTGGATTTACAAAGAGCATGCGCCAGCGTCTTAAGAAGGTGGAGATGCTGAATGGCGGATTTTGGCAGTTCAACTACGCATTGAGACAGGGCATGTAATTCTGTAGTGCCCGAAACGCAGTACTGTGTCAGCGATGTATTGACCAGCATATCTTGCGGACCACAGATCATTAAGGCGATAAGGAATCTAAATGTTTGCAATGTTCCTGATTATCGTTGGTTCAGATAAGTCATTTTTTCTTTGGTTAATGACCATGGTTTAATGATGTCAATCAGTTTTAATTTACTCAAGGTGGCACCTAAATAGTGGTTAATTTTTCCACCTTGTTGGGCTCTTGAGAGGGTCTATATTATTGGACTTTCATAAACTATACACTGATTAAAATGGAAGAAAGAGCTTCGAGAGGTTTTTAAACCCCAAGGCCGACCTTCCGACAAAAATTATTTTAGCGTGCTCAGCTTGACTTCTGTCACTCTTCTTTTGTTTTGGATTTTGAATTTGGGGAGTGTTTGTTTTTTTGAGTTTTTGGTATACTACATATATCTCTGACATATTGATGATTCTCTCTTAACTTTTTCAGCCAACATTTTTCTTTACTGCTCCTCTATCCAGTCAAATTTCACCATCCTCATTCTCCAGTCCTCAATCTTTCTTTTTTACTTTTCAACTACCTATCAACTTTTCATCTCCTTCCTTAAATTCCTGCCCAGCCTATTTCCTCTAGCTCGTCAATTTTCTTTGTTGCTCCCCCACCACCTTCTTCCCTTGTCTCACCTTCAGTTCTTTTGATTGCATTTACACACTCTGTACTCTCTCCCCCCCACCCCCACCACAGCCCTCATCTACTCTGTCTCTCATCTCCTCACTAGCTTCAGCTCCTCTGTCGGTCACCCCCTATCCTGCCTCCAGTCTCTCTTTTTCTGTCTCTTATCCCCACTCAGTCTCTGATTACCCCCTTTTATGACCTCACCAGCTCTATGTCTGTCCATCTTTCTCATTCATCTCCTTGCGTATCTCCTTGGCCTCCCACATGGTTTCACCATATCCAGTGTCTACCCACTTTCTTTCCACCCACCCCCCATTCAGAATCTTTCTTCTCCGTCTTCTCCTTTCTCTGGCACAATCCAGTATCTCCTCATCCCTCTACCCTCCATAATCTAGCATCTGCATCCCCCCCTCGCAGTACAGCATCTTCCCATCCCTTCTCCCTTCATTTCCATGCTCCAATATCTCTTTGTCCCTTCTCTCTCTTCTTCTCCCTCCCCCAGAGTCAAACAGCTTCCCTCTTCTCCCTCCTCCAGTATCCCCCTTCCCTGCAGTCCAGCATCTCCCAGCACCTCCCTGTTCCTTCTCTCTTCCGTTCTTTAACCTGAAGTCCAGAACCTCCCCTCTCTATTCCCTCTTCTAGTATCTCCCTTTTCACCCCACCCCCAATAGTCCAGCATCTAATTGGCCTCTCTCTTTCCCTCCCTTCTCCTTCATTCCCCTAGTCCAGTATTTCACAAGCACTTTTTGACCACCTCCCCTCTGCCGACCACCGCTACTGCACTGCACATCTTTGCTTTTTTTAAGGGCGGTCTAATCCAATGTGGTGGCAGCAAGGGATGGGGGGAGAGAGATCTCACATTTCTGCTCGCCGCCACACTGGTGAACCTTGGTCCAGCCAACTCGCTATGCCATGCTGCCCTCCCGGTGCTGCTACCCCATGTGAAAGCACAATTTGCACAGTGGGTCACGCCAACCCTGGGTACTTATATGCAGGGTTCTCTCATTATTATATGAGGACCACAGGCCAATTTTATCAGGCAATGAAAAAGGGTGCCGATATTTAGTACCACCAAGTGTCTCCTCAAAAAAGTCTTGCTACTGTAATGCAGTTAGCTACCACACTATTGAGATGCAAAGCATGCAAGTGCATGCTAAATATATTATTAGTATGCAAATGAATACTACAGCTTGTAGTAATTCATTACAAGCTGTGTTATTTTTGTAAAAATAACACCAGCTCAGAACTGTTATTTACTTTTCGCTGGGAGCATCGCACCTCTAACATGTGGCCCAATGCTTCTGGTTGTGTTCTTAAAGGGATCATCACTTTTTTGCTGCACTCGTCCAAATGAAGATTTCACCCTCTCCCCCCCCCCCCCCCCACACACACACACACACAATTTCTAGAACAATTATCCATAGTATGTTTCTCCCTCAAGTCTTTCCTCAACCTAAGACCCCCTACTTCTGCAAGACCCCCCACACTGTGCTGTGCCCCTGAGCCTACCTTTAAATGTCATTGGTGGTCCAAGGGTCTGCGGACAGGAGTCATCTCCAGTTGCTCTTCCCCATCATGGTGCTGGGCTCAAAATGGTGCCCATGATCCCCTTGCAATAGTCTCATGGCAATACTGCTAGGGGCCAACCCCAGTGGTAGTACCATGAGACTATCTCTTGGGGATTGCAGGTGCCATTTTGAACCTGATACTGCAACAAGTAGGAGCAACTGGGGATCACTCTTGCCCAAAGACCCCCCTGGACAACCTATTACATTTAGAGGTAGGCACAGGAGGGCCTGTGGGGTAGGTTGGGGGCCTCAGGGAGGGGAAAGAGCTAGGAGTGGAGGAGTGGCCTAGTGGTTGGGGGCAAGGTACTTCAGGCCGGAAGGTCAGGGGTTCAAATCCCACTAGAGGACAGCAATCTTGGGCCGGAAGGACTGGGGTTTCTAGTCCCACAGGTGCTCCTTGTGGTCTTGGGCAAGCCACTTAACCCTCCATAGCCCATGTTCCCTGTAAATAGTTATCTCCAAGTTATAATGCCCTGTTCAATGTAATTTCAGTTTGTTCAATGTAAACCATACTGATGCAGAATAGCGCGGTATATAAGAGAATGTAAATAAATAAATAAATAAATACTCTGGACAGTTCTTAGCAGTGGGGGATCTCAAGGGGATTGTTCTGGGGATTTGGTGGTCTTCATTTGGAGGGGAGTGCAGAAAAAAAGAGCTGACCCCTTTAAGAATGCAGCTGGAAGCATGGGACCATGAGATAGAGACACACTGTTTCTGGTGGAAAAATAATGCCAGCTTTGGGCCACCATTATTTTTCCATTGGAATAATGCAACTTGCAGTGATTTTCCACAAGCTGTGTTAGTCCTTTACCGGGGGAATCACTAACTTGTGATACTGAGTTACCGAATATTAGTGATTA
Organism: Ichthyophis bannanicus; assembly: GCA_033557465.1. Lineage (NCBI taxonomy): Eukaryota > Metazoa > Chordata > Amphibia > Gymnophiona > Ichthyophiidae > Ichthyophis > Ichthyophis bannanicus. The sequence continues at coordinate 1,738,110,420 of CM066031.1, read as the reverse complement.
CTGCAGTAGACTAAGTCGTGGTAAAAGCCATGATATAATAGCAGCTTAGTAACTACCTCCCCACCCCCCCAAGAAATAAGAAAGGCCAGGAAGACAAGCCTTCACTGGTCCAACAATCCATTTGGAGTTTACCCTGTGGATTAGGTATTTGCACTCATTTTAAACGATGTGGGAAATGTTATTCATGTTGCTTTTAATGAGATGCGCTATCTCCTTACTACTCCCCCTAGATGTATCCCATGTCTACAGCTACTGTATTGTCTGTCTTGACTAGATTATAAACTCTGATGAGCAGGGCCAGCCTTTACATGTGTCTGTGCAGTCTTGTAGTGCTATACAAATATTCAGTAGTAGTTGTAGAAAAGACCTCCAATCAATAGGGCCCACTATCAGACCTGGCGCGAACCACTGTGCAAACCATGCACTCACACAGGGCGGCAGCCACGAGAAGATGGCACATCCAGCACAGTAGGCCAACTAAGTCCAACTGTGAGGCAGGCAAGTGGCGGAAAGCACAGATCAGCTGGGCCTGGTGATAGCCAGCGGACAGCAGGCAGTAAAAATCAGCAGAGGCCTTTACCACTTTGAAGCCCAGCATGTGCATGAGGTCCAAAGCCCTGCGCTGATTGTTAAGAGTGTTTGTCAAAGTGTCAGCAGAACCTCCTGCACCTTGATCAGCTCTGTAACTGGTGGAGCTGTGCGAGGCAGGAAGTTAGCATGAAGTTCCTGCCCATCACGGCTCCACCATTCACAGAACTGATCATAGTGCAGGAAGTGCCACTGACACTTTAACAAATGTTCTTAAAACTGCACGGGGCTTTGAAGCTCATGCACTCGGGGCTGTATCAAGGGCTGTGAAAATGTTGCTATTTTGAAGAAAATTCACTCTGTAGAGAAGTACAAGTAGTAGGCCTGATTGGCACATTTGTAAGTAAAGTTATAAACCTGGCTTACTAATTAAAATTTTAGGTTAAAATTAAAATTGTAATTATGAACATGTGTTTTATTTTCCTTAATTTTGAACCCCCCGACTTGATTGAGTGTCCCGTATTTAAACTTAGAAAAGATGGTCAGGTTATCAGAGATGATGTTTCTTCTTTCTGGTGAAAAAAGTAGATTTCTGTATTCCAAATGTGTGGTGTTTGCATTTTGCGGGATTGAAGTATAATTTTGATCCCTTTCTACGGGGTATGTTTACTAAGCCCTGTGCCGGTGATATGCAAATGAGTACTGGTACCAGCGCAGGGCTCCTTCCTAACTACAGGGGGTCATGTACATCCATCACCCTATAGTTACCACACTTTAAAGTGGTGAACCCGCAGAGAGTGCAACTAATGCCATCCTTGAGGTGGCATTGGTTGTACCTATGCTACCAGCATCAAACGCAGTTAGTGCCGGCCTCTAACACCCAACCTAGCTGCATGGTGCCAGGAATGCCGCTCTCCTGTCCAGTCCCTGCCCTGGTGTGCACGACCAGGTAGCAGGCGGTTTTTATGGTGGCACTGAAACTGCACGCTAACCCCGGTCTACTCTGGTAGCGCACATTAGTAAACATGTCCCTATGTGTTACTGTCTTTCATCGGGTCTACCCCCTTTGACCATTTCGTAGGACTAGACTAAAAATATCCTTTTTCCTGCTGTCTGCATAATTTTCTGTCCTACCCTCGCTCCTCCCTCACAAATATACAGATAAACCACTACACAGGCAAATATTAAACAGTCTGATATCAGTATATTTTTTGAAAATACACAGGCTAATTGTTGTTTACCAGCCTGCACATAATTGCCTCTAAATCTTGTTACAATAGAATATAATTATTCATTCCATGGAACATTTCCAGACCAACCAATAAAACTCCCCCAACAACAGATACAGAGCAGAAGTAGGATATTTCACTTCAGAGCTCAACATACAAAAATTCTGTATTACATCAGTGACATAAACCCTACCAGGCATTGTGTGAAGTAACATAAAACCTTGCATACAGACAATCAGAAACTTATCATATCATACCTGCACCAAGTCCAAGAAGTTAAACTTCACTAACTCTACCTATCAGAAGTCAGCATTGCAAATATTCTTGAACATCGGTACACCTCCAATTAATATAAGAGAAAAAGCTGGGCTGTGGCAGATTCCTACACAGATCCTAAATGTTAACAGAATCCTTCACCTCAATTACACATGTGAAATGCAGACCATCACCTAGTAAAGAATCAGAGATTGCAAATTAGAAACATGTGCAGACAAGAAATGAAATAGAACAACCAAGCACCTGGACTGTGAGCTGTGTAACACTACAAATGCATTTCCTCCTATACTTAAGAAAATGCAAAGAAATGCACATTTGCAAAGATTATATATATATATATATATATAATGTATACGAGTATATCATCTCTAAGAAATGAAAATATTTTTGTTATCTTTTTATTGTCTGGTCATTTTATTTTTCCAATTGGGTCGGTCCTGGTCTTTAACACTTCTTCATGTTGTTTTTTCCTAAGTCTTTTTTCAGGATCTTGTTTTCATTTTGTTTCTTCATTCTTTCTGTCTTTTTCCCTTCCTCCCCTAAATCTCTGACCTTGATCCTTCTGTTTCATATTTTTTCTCTGTTTCTCTCATCTGCCTTTTCAACTGCATATACCTAGATTTCATTCCCCCTCCAGTCTTCAGTCTCCATCTTTTTTTTGCATCTCTCACCTCCTTACCAGCTTTCCAGTTCCTATTCTTGGGTTCTTAATCCTCCTGTTCCCCACCTCTGTCTCTTTCCTTCCCCATCCTCCTATTCACCCTGTCTTTCAACAACCTTCAGTCCCTCATTTCCATTCTCTCTATTCATCTCTCCCCAACCTCATCTATATTTTTTGCCTCTCATTATACTGCTCCCCAACCCTTCTTTCCTGTCGCACATCAGAGTTCCCTGTTTGTTTATGAACCTCTTTGCTATTCATTTATGAAAAGTGGTTTAAGAAATATCATAATAAACATACAGTAAACATTGCCCTTAGATCCTTCACTATCACTGATTCCTTCGCCATCTTCAGTCCCTTCGGAGGTAAGTTTATAAGAAGCTGCAGAAAGTTATGTACCATCAGTGTGCGTTAGTCATGTTTCTTCAATGGCTTACCATGTGGATGGGCCTTCACATGCATGTTTTGGAAGTATGCACATCAGGCTGATGTCACATACTTTCCGCATGGGCGTACACTGGGGTAAGGAATGGACGAAGTGCAAATCTACACCCATAAGTTAGAAAATTCTTTAAAAATCTAGGCATAGGCTTATCCCTAGAACAGGTTTAAGTGATTGTGCCTAGATTTAATGTGTGGTTTCAGACACTTTGAGACACATTTCACAATGGGACGTCCAAGAGCAATCTGGGACGTCAAAGCCAAAACGTCTGGGGGGGAAAAAAAAAAAGCAGGCACGTGCAAGTTCAGGCATGATTTCGGAAACGTGGTCATGCACGATTTGGATGGCTATCAGACGTCTATATTGATGTCCCCAGGATAGCATTTCAGACCCAAGATGTCTGTTAGCATAGTGACTTAAGAGCAGAGTGGCCAGCGTTCAAATCTCAGTGAGGATCTTTGTGATCTAAGGCTGGTCACTTAATTCTACATCTTCTCTACACTCTCTGAATGCTTAAAGGTGAAAACAAGCGCTTTCCTGTTGCCTATTTGTGCCTGAAGCAGGTATAAACATAGATGTGACTGCAGATGTCTCTGCCGTTGCTGAGATTGAATGGAGACATTACTCTTCCCCAGACATGTCTCTGCCACACACCCTTGCCTATCACTGCACTGGAGACATCTGCAAAGATCATTTCTGGAATGCCTACAGAGATATCTTCGTGATTTCAGCATCCATGGTTCAACTTTGTCTACCTGCTTGTTCACAGCTTCAAAACAATATAACAAATTAGTAAGACAAAACCTTCCATGCAAAAAAAATATAACGGATTTATAAGACAAGACCTTCCAAGCCAACATGACTTTATCCAAGGAAGATCTGGTTTTACTAATCTGTTATATTTATTAATTGATATAGTGTAGCTGGATTTTCAGAAGGCCTTTGGCAAGGTCCCTCATGAAAGACTCTTAGCAAAATTAAAAAGTCATGGGATAGGAGGCAGTGTACTATTGTGGATCGGGAACTGGTTAAAAGATAGAAAGCAGAGGGTAGTGCTAAATGGTGAATTTTCCCAATGGGGAAAGGTGAATAGTGCAATACCCCAGGGATCTGTGCTGGGCCTGCCGCTTTTTAATAAATTCGTAAATGAATGGAAAATGGGAATAACGAGTGAGGTAATCAAATTTGCAGATGACACAACATTATTCAAAGTTGTTAAAACCTAAGAGGATTGTGAAAAATTGCAAGAGGACCTTGGTAAATTGAAAGACTGGATGTTCAAATGGCAGATGAAATGTAATGTGGACAAGTGCAAAGTTATGCACCTACCAAAGAACAACCCAAATTGTGGTTACAAAATGCAAGGTTCCACAATAGGTACCACTACCCAAGAAAAAGATTTAGGCATTATCATGGTTATCACATTGAAACCCCCTGCCAAGTGTGCAGCAGCGGCCAAGAAGGCAAATAGAATGCTAGGAATCATAAGGAAAGGAATGGAGAATAAAACAAAGGATATTATAATGCCTCTATTTTGTTTCATGATGCGACTGCACCTTCAATACTGTGTGAAATTCTGGTTGCCATATCTTAAAGGATATAGCAGAATTAGAAAAGGTACAGAGAAGAGCCACCAAAATGGTAAAGGGAATGGAAGGATATCCCTATGAGGAGAGACTTAAAAGGTTAGGGCTTTTCAATCTGGAAAAGAGATGGCTGAGGGGAGATATGATAGATGTCTATAAATAAATGAATGGAGTAGAACGGGTTAACGCAGTTCAATTGTTTACGCCATCAAAAATAGAAAGACTAGAGGACATGCAATGAAGCTACAATGTAACCCATTTAAAACTAATAAGAGAACGTATTCTTTCACTTAAAGTGTAAATAAACTCTGGAATTCGTTATCAGAGGTTGTAGTAAAAGCCGTTAATGTAGCTCGGTTTAAAAAAGGTTTGGACAAGTTCCTGGAGGAAAGGTCCATAAACGATTATTAGAGAGGATCTGGGAAATACACTGCTTGCCCCAATACAAGCATTGTGGAACCCATGTGTCTTTTTGGGAACCTGCTAGGTGCTTGTGACCTGGATTGGCCAGTTGCAGACGGGATGCTGGGCTTGATGGACCTTGGCATGACCCAGTATGGCATATCTTATGTTCTTAAGTGCATGTGTAAATCACGACTAAACCTTTTAAAATTACTTTCTTAGGCCCCTAGTTTATAAAGAAAAGCAACCTTTATAAAATAGGCTTCAGATAGGCCCAGTTATAAAATTATCCTCCATGTGTCTTAATCACTATCCATTCTCCATTTTTTCCCTTTACTTCCCCCATTTCAACCCTCATCATCTCCTTCAAAGACCCGTTCCCTGTTTTTGACTCTCACTCGCTCCATAGCCATCTGTCCTTTTTTCATCTGCCTCCCAATCCCTCCCCAAATACTCCAGGTATTGCAAACCATCTTCTCTTTTAATATTGCTGCACTTAGTCTCACAGCTCTATTCATATCTCTCACCCAGTCACTTAGTCCTCCTAATCCTTAGTCAATTTCTTAATCCCCCCCCCATTCCCCAGCTAAACCCCAATTCCCCACGCTTCAGTCCTAACCAGTCCCTGAGTCCCTCCATACACTTTGAATACCCAACCAGTCTGTGTTCTTCTGGCCTCCCACAAAATCTTAGTCTCCGCTTAAGTGTGAGCCCCTGCTCGCTTGCATCCCCCTTGTTCCCAGTATCTTCCATCCTGCCTCCTTCTCCCCTTTCCCAGCACTTACCTTTCCCAAGACTTCACAGATGAAGAACCAGGAGCAGGACCTCCAGAAAACACCCACAAACAGGAACAGAAGTGAGAGACATCTTGAACAATTTTCAGAAGAGTGTGTTCATGAGAAACTAGCTCAACTTAAAGTAGACAAAGCGATGTGACTGGATAGGATACACCCTAGAATACTGAGGGAACTTGGGGACGTTCTAGCAACTCCACTGACTGACCTTTTCAATGCCTCATTGGAGTCGGGAGTGGTGCCAAAGGACTGGAGAGAGGCTCATGTGGTGCCTTTACACAAAAGCGGAAATAAGTGGTTGAAAACTACAGGCCAGTTAGTTTAACTTTGGTGAGTAAATTATTGGAAATGCTGCTGAAAGAGAAAATGGTGAGGTTTCTGGAGTCCATCGGATTACAGGATCCGAGGCAGCATGGATTCACCAGAGGCAGGTCTTGTCAGACAAATCTGATTGATTTCTTTGACTGGGTGACCAGGGAGTTGGACCGAGGGAGAGCCCTAGATGTGGTGAATTTAGATTTCAGTAAAGCCCTTGACACTGTTCCTCAGAGGCGACTTATAAACAAACTGAGCACCCTAGGGATGGACCCTAAAGTTACTGCTTGGGTTAGGAATTGGTTGGGTGGAAGGCGACAAAGAGTACAGGTAAATGGAGCTCACTCTGAGGAGAAGGATGTTACCAGTGGTGTGCCCCAGGGATCTGTCCTTGGTCCGATTCTATTTAACATCTTTGTTAGTGATATAGCGGAAGGGGTGTCGGGTAAGGTTTGCCTCTTTGTGGATGATACCAAAATCTGCAATAGAGTAGACACCCAGGAAGGTGTAGATAACATGAGGAGGGATCTAGCTAAGCTTGAAGAATGGTCTAGAATTTGGCAGCTGGGATTTAATGTTAAAAAATGTAAGGTCATGCATTTGGGCTGCAGCAATCCAAGGGAGCAGTATAGTATAGGAGGTGAAGTACTTTTGTCCACTAAAGAAGAGCGGGACCTAGGCGTGGTTGTGTCTGATGATCTTAAAGTAGCTAAACAGGTAGAAAAGGCGACGGCAAAAGCTAAAAGGATGCTTGGGTGCATCCAGAGAGGAATGGCTAGCAGAAAAAAGGAGATGATAGTGCCTCTGTATAAGTCTTTGGTGCGACCTTATTTGGAGTATAGTGTGCCATTCTGGAGACAGCACCTTCAAAAGGATACGAACAGGATGGAGTCGGTGCAGAGGGTGGCTACTAAAATGGTTAGTGGTCTTCATTATAAAGCATATGAGGACAGACTTAGAGGAAAGGTGGGATAGAGGCGATATGATTGAGATGTTTAAATACCTCCGTGGCATAAATGTTCACGGGGATAGCCTCTTTCAATTGAAAGCAAGTTCTGCTACTAGGGGACATGGGGTGAGGGTGAAGGGGGATAGATTCAGGAGTGATATGCGGAAATATTTCTTTATGGAAAGAGTGGTGGATCCGTGGAATAGTCTCCCAGTGGAGGTGGTAGAGATGAGGACAGTAACTGAATTCAAAAAAGCATAGGACAAACACAGAGGATCTCTAAAGGAATAAAAGGGGACTGTTGTAGTTGTTATGGAAGGACAGACTAGATAGGCCATGTGGTCTTTTTCGGTCGTCATGTTTCTGTGTATCTACTTCCTTCTCCAGTAGTCATTGAGCTTGCCTTTCCTCCTTCTTACCTCTGCCCCTCCCTAAACCTTTCCTTATATATACCCTTACTTCTTCCTTTCTTCACTATATCTTTTCTACTAATACTACCACTTATCATTTCTATTGCACTACTGTGTATATGCAGAGCTATACACAAAGAAATGACAAGCAGTCAAGAAATTTGATGATGCATTATTCTTGGAAGAATGGCTATAAAGGAACTAGACGAAATTTCAAGAGCAAAGATCTCTCTCCATAGAGATTCAACTTGTCTAAGCCATGATATTTTCAATAACGTCATATGGCTGCAAAAGTTGGACATTGAAAAAGACAGACAAAAAGAAAGTCAATGCCTTTGAATTATGTTGCTGGCAAAGATTATTGTGTATACCATGGACTACCTAAAGAACAAAGCAAACAGTACTAGAGGAGGTCAAACCTAAGCTTTCTTTAGAAGCTTAGATAACAAGACTTTGACTTTCATATTTTGGACACATCATGCGAAGAGAGAGATCATTAGAAAAAGACATCATGCTTGGCAAGATAGGTCAATGCAAAAGAGGAAGGCCAGCAATGAGATGGATTGATACAAAACAGCAGCTATGGATGCCAGTCTGTCAACAATGAGCTGCCTGACTAAAGACTGAACACAGTTTAGGACAACTATCCAGAGGGATGCCATGAGTCGACACCGACTCAATGGTATTTATCAACAACAGCAACAACACATACAGATAAGAGACAGTCCCTGCTCCGCAGAGCTTGCAATCTGTTCAAGTCAGACAAACAGTACTACTACTACTACTATTTATCATTTCTGTAGTGCTGCTAAGCGTACCCAGTACTGTAGAAGAACAAACAGGACCAGGCTAATTCTTAAGGGAAATGATTAAAATCCACATGAGTGTAGCTTGGGTCAGGATCCAAAAGGAGCATTCTTCTCCTTCCAGCCCCTGCCTCTTTCTCCCACCAACATCTGCCAGTATCAGTCCCCTTTCCACAGCTCCAGCCTCAGCCCTCTTCCAGCCCTGCCTCCTCCGCAGCATCAGTCCCTTTCAGTCCTAACACCATAGCCTGAGTCCCCTTCCATTTCCAGACCCCCCCCCTACCTAAACAGTGGTCTATTTACAGTCCACTCCCAGCCTCAGCATCAGCTAATTTTCAATCCCAGTTCTCCCCTTCCATTATCAGTCCCCTTCCAGACCCAGACCCTCTCTTGGAATAATCCTTTACACTCCCATTGCTCTACTGTGCTTCTGTCAGCATTACCGGGGTACTGCATCATTTTAAAAAACATGAATGCAAACACTTTCTGTGCTTTAGCAGAGACGAAGTGCCTGTTTTCACCTTTAAAAAATGCTGTGGTACCATGGCAGCGCTGCTGAAAGTATTGCTCAATGGTGGGAGAAGAGGAAGAAGGGTGAGCCAATGAGGCATGCTTTCAGTGCCCTGAAGGTTTAGCACCCTGAGCTTGTGCATCACTGGCTTGCCCCTTAAGTTGGCCTCTTTCTCACCTACTTTATAATCCTCATTCTACCTCTGAGACCATCTGACTTGCTCGACGGCTTTCTACATAGAGCAGTATCAATGGATAGGCCACATCTACTGTACTCCTCTTACCCCACTGAGTTCTCTTAGAGAAATCAGTCGGGATTGTTTGGCAAGTTTTTTCCCTTGTAAACCTGTTAGCTATGATCCTGTAGCACACTGACTTCAAAATATTGCAGTATTCTGTTTCTTAGTAGTGTTTATTACCTTGCCCATCACTGCTGAAAAATCCTGTAGTTTCCTCTTCCTCTTTGTTCCCATCTTCTTCAGTGGTACTGAGTCTGCATTTCTTTAGTCTCTTGGGACTTCTCCTGTTTCAATGGTAAGTTGAATAGTGCTGGAGAAATAGTCCCAGCACCTCCTTTAGTTCTTTCGATACTCTGAGATGCGCCCTATTAGATCCCACAGCTTTGTTTACTTTTAGTGGTGTCAACGCATTGATTACTGCTGCCTAAGTAACTGAAAATATGTTCACACTATGCGGGTAATTTTCTAAGGCACAGCGTCAAGTTGCATGCTATCTATGCGCTTAAATCATGGTAGTGTAGTGATTTAGGTGCATTAAAGGGCACTCGTATGCATAATTTGGTCAGTCATTATTTTATAAGCATGTGCGTCAGCCCGATGGCACGAGCTTTCACTGTGCGCATGTGCAAGGGGGGAGTTTGGGTGGAGTTTGAGCAGAATATGGGCGCAGTGCACAAGTATGTATGTAAATTTATAAAATACTATAATTTGTGTGCGTTCTTTACAAATTTCTAGGTGGGGGCATTTATACCAGCCCTCGGGTGATCGCACCTTAAATTAGTATGCATTTTTGGCCAAGGCAGAATTATGTATCTCCATTTCCATGTGCACGAACACACACATACTGTAAGTATATTGTTATAGTTGTATGTTGTGGTAATGCACATCCGTGTGATGGAACTGCAGTGTACAGACTCACTTGCCCTAGTTCTGTTTCAGTAGAATACAAGATAGTGAGAATTAGAGTCTAACCATTTTCTGTAATAAACCTGACTGGCACAGTCTGCAATGGCCTCTATATCAGTGGTTCTCAACCTAATCCTCTGGAACCCTCAAGGCCAGTCAAGTTTTCAGGATATCCACAATGAATATGCATGAGATACTGTAGCTATGCATACAATGGAAGCAGTGCATGCAGATCTATCTCACGCATATTCATTATGGATATTTTGAAAACCTGACCGACCTGGGAGTCCCAGAGGACTGGGTTGAAAACCACTGCTCTATACCCTACAGAGTTAATATCGTTCATCCTCCTTCCCCTGCTGTATCTCCTGTACTAAATCAATGTAGTTGGCTAGATGGTGCCCCCTCTGACCAGCAGATGGAGGCAGAGGCTGATCGAAGCTGAGACTGCATTAGTGCAGGCCCTCAGCCAAGCTGTCCAGATGCTTGTGTAGTTTATGTTTATGTAGATAGACTCCAAGCACTTGAATTCCACTGTACAGATTTACTCTTCAGGGATTACCAAAATTTCTGGCATTAATTGAGCCCTGCACTGGGTAAGCCTGACCTTTGCGGCAGATATTTTTAACCTTCTGCCTTATTTTTTTATTTGGATCTGCTTTGCCTCTTGGAATTTCTGTATCTCTATAGTACGTATTTGAAAGGTGTACAAGACTGCTGCTAAATTGCCTGAACTCATTCTTTTTTGGTTTAACTAGTATTCTACAACTGACACTGTTGCTTCCGGCAAAGCACGTTACCTCCTTGTGCCTTGGTCTATGCACCTGTAATTGGGTGTTAACGATACTATTGCTTCTGCCTTTCTATCTGTTTTAGGGGTTTTATGCAGTCTGAGCATCAGATGTATGTTGTCTTCCACCACCGAAATGGCTGCACATATTATTAAATTGCCTGGATGAAAGTCACTATATAAATCACTTTATTAATATTGTGAGTCTTATTGCAGTGTGGCAGTCATAGCTCTCCAGTGGAAGTAATTTTCCTTTACATCATAAATATTGTTTTTGGATTGCTCTGAAGGGCGTTTTTCCATTTCTTATATGGCCACCTACTGTTTTCTCTCCAAGCCATTTTTTTTCCAGCTCAGCAGCTGTTTTTATACTTTCTCCACCTCTCACCACCATCTTCCATCTGCCCTTAAGCATCTTTCACAGTTCCCTGCTACATCTTGTTGCCATTGTACATCTTGGCTGTTTCCATTAGTTCTCTTCCAGCTGCTTCTCATTCTCATTACCAAATTGCTAAATAAAATGGGATTATGGACCTTGTGCCTAGCATGCCATCTTTCCGATCATTGGGACTGGGAGCAAATGCTAGATTGGTAACTTTGGCTTTTCCTGCTCTGCAGTGACTTAGCAAGTGGTAGAAACTTCTCAGAAACAGGCAGCTGTGTCAACATCTGGTGCTGAAGGAAATGCTGACCTAGCGATACAAGGCAGCTGATGGGATGGTACTACAATTGTGGTTGTAATGAGAAGAGGCAGGCAGGACAGATTTGGAACTGAGGGATATAAGAATGCAACGTTTTGTATATATTGTTTGGCCTGGCACACAATACAGTTCTGTCTCTGACACAATCTCTATGCTTTTGGTTACTACATCTTTTTAAATGAGCTTTTTCATCCATTTTAATCTCCTCTGGCCCCCTTGGGTGTCCAACTCAATCAAATAACATGGGCCTTGATTTGTATTGACCCAGAGAGCCCTTGTTTTTTTATTACTCTTCTTCCCCATTCTGACTTCCATCTCCTTTCCTTCCCCTCCAACCATATATTCAGCAATCAAGATATAGTCCTTGGCCAGGGTCAACAGTTCTTACCACTTTCCAACTCTGATCAGTAGTGGATGCTGTTGAGTGATAATAAGTCATTAGGTTAGCCCCCAAACTACTTAAAGTGAAATTGAAAATAGGGCCCCTTGGTTGTGGTAAGTGACTCAGTGCAATTATATTGTATCTGTTAATTCTTTCCTTTAGTCCCTCCAGACAAGTCCAGACTAAAGGGATTAAGCTCCTCCTCTCGCAAGCAGTGATAAAAACTCCTGCTCACTTCCCTATTAAAGCTTGTATAGCAGGGTGGCATGTCAGTATTATCCTTCATTGAAAGCATGAAAAGCAGACAACCATACTCTCTCATAACCCCCTTCAACTCTTCTGGTAGCTTCCAAATGCTTTAAATGGGGAGGGGATCTGAAATGGTTTAGTAGGACTAAAGGAAAGGCAATTATCAGGTATAAAGTAACTGCACCTTCCTTATTGTTCCTGCTAGACCAGTTCAGACTAATAGGGACATACCCAAACGTAACTCTTCATGGGTAGGGAGCCTGTGAAGTAGTCTGCAACACGGTCACCCCAAAGGCTGCAAATTCTATAGCCTATACTTCTAACCTCTTGTCCTTGAGAAAAGAATGCAAAGATGTCCACATGGTTGCTCTGCAGATAATCTGAGGCTGGATCTTTCATACCTCTGCCCAGGAAGCTGCTGGAGCTCTGAGAATGCATTCTTAATCTTTCTAGCACTACTCATCCACATACTAGATATGTCACCACTATGGTTTCCTTGATCCAATGGGACAGAGTAACTTTAGTTGAAGCCTGCCTCTTACTTGGCCCAGTGTATAAGTCCACCTATCTGATAGCCTAAAAGGCTTCTGCAATGTTCAGGCAATGCTCTACCCAGCACTCTACACATGTCCAGATAATGAAGATGGCCCTGGGCACCACCAGCAGGACATATAAGGGGGGTATGTGTATTTCCTGATAACTTTGATAAGAAGGATGGCACAGTGTGTGGTCTAACTCCATGTTCTGAAACTTTCACATACGGTGGTCTGCACAGTAGTGCTTGCACCTACAAAACCCTTCTTACCAACAAATAGCCATTCCTGCTGTGGCCATTAAGTCTATCAAAAGTATACCCCATCTCTGCACACCCACGGTGAAAGCCTCCTTTTTGTTCAAAAAATCTGCCTGAGCATTCTGGCTTCCAAGATGGTACCATCGGCTGGTCTGACATGTTTCGTCCCTTTTAGGGGCCTAAGATCTGGTGTAATAGATCTTCCTCAAGCCAGCCCTCTAAAACAGGCAATAGCTGCTACTTGAATCTTGATAGTGCTGAGGGCTCTCAAGATTCCAGGCCCTCCTGTAGAAATTCCAGGAACCTGAAATTAGAGCTTGGAATGGATCCATGGCACTCATGGACCAATAGGCCTGAAATGTCATCCATATACTACCATAAGACTGCAAAGTGGAGGGCCTTCTAGCTGCCTGTATGGTAACTCTCACAGACTGCGAAAAATGCTTCTACCATTCTTTCTGTAAAAAACTATTTTTGCAAATTATTCCTGAATCTGTCTCCTTTCATCTTCATCCAGTGCCCTCTCATTGCAGAGCTTTCTTTAAATTGAAAGACGCTCTCATCCTCTGCATTTATGCCATGGAGGTATTTAAATGTCTCTATCATATATCCCTTCTCCCATTTTTCTTCTAAAGTATTCATATTAAGATCTTTAAGTCTGTCCTGATATGCGTTATGATGAAGCCCACTGACCATTTTGGTAGCCACTCTCTGCACCAACTTCAAATGAGGTCTCACCAGGACACGATTCTTACTGCTTTGCCATCAAGTGTGCTCTTCTGGCAAATCACTTCTATCTTTGCCCTTCTCTTCTATTGCTAATGCCAGACTTCACTCCTTTCACCTTAGTGCTCCTTATGCCTGGAACAAACTACTTGAGTCTGTGCGCCAGGCACCTTCTCTGGCCCTTCTCAAATTCAGGTTGAAAATTCACCTCTTTGTTGCCACTTTCAGATCTTGACTCACCTGGTTTTCTTTCTGTTTCTTTACTATTCCCCCTAGATGTATCCCGTGTCTACAGCTACTGTGTTGTCTGTCTTGACTAGACTGTAAGCTCTGATGAGAAGGGACCGTCTTTTATATATTTATTTATTTTTATTTATTTATTTATTTATTTACATTCTCTTATATACCGCGCTATTCTGCATCAATGCGGTTTACAATGAACAATATGTCTTGTAGTGCTATACAAATTTTAAGTAGTAGTAGTAGAAGGAGTATTAGCAATGCCAACTGAATCACCTTGGTCTCCAGTACGTTTATGGACAGCTCTGCTGCTCACTTCTATTGGCCCTGGGCCATCAGTTCTTGGCACAGTGCCCCCAGTGCTTGTCCTACTATCCAGTGGGTTCTTCCAACAGCCTTCTCTTGGACAGATGATAGCGGCTGAGCCCAGTAAAGACTTTCCTTTGCTGTGTGCCCTATATGCAGCCTTGCCCCATGGTGCTTTAGCTGGTACTTCTGAAACCTCAGCAACAGAGACCATTTGGAAAGGCCACATATGCACCCAGACCATGAAGTCATCTCCAAAAGTTGCCACCTTTGAGCTGATGACTTATAAATAATTCCAATAAATTTCCTTCACTGCCCTCTGACCTGCTGCTTCAGCTTTAAGGTGTTAAGAACACCCTGCTGTGGGCTGTCAGAAAATGCCCCCAGATATTCCAGGGACTGCAAGGGAACCCAGATGCTCTTGTCCAGGTTCACCATCCATTCTAATTATTCCAATACCTGAATGACTCTTTTTGTCAAATTCGCACACTCTTCCTTAGATCTTGCCCTGATCAATCAGCTATCAATGGTCCCAGAGTTGGTTCAAGGTGTTGGCACCGTAGGTCAACCTTAAGCCTCATGCCCCCCTAGCTGTCAGAATCTATTGTTTAGCTTTGAATGCTGTGCTGTCCTCCCCCCCCCCCCCCAAGAAGCTGCCACCCTAAGTGACTGCCTAGTTTGCCTGATGATTGGGCAAGCCATGGGAGTAGGATCCCTTCTTTCTGCAAAAAGACCACCACCATCACCAGCGTAACTTTGGTGAAGGTCTTTGGCAAGGTCACAAGTCCAAATGGCAGGGTTTGGAACTGATGAATCCTTCCCAGGTTCTCAAACCTGAAGAAACTCTGAGACCCACTCACCCATCAGTATATGAAGACAGGCCTCTTTCAAACCCAGGAACGTAAGGAATTCACCTGTGCAAACCATTTGGATTATGGACTGCAGGAATTCCATATGGAAATCGGGATCTTCAAGGCTGTATTGATCTCTCGCAAATTCAAAAGAGGATGAAACATTCCTTCTTTCATGGGCATCACAAAGTATCTTGAATATGTGTCATTCCTTTGCTTGTTGACTGGAACCAGAGTAATTGCCTGGAGCTCCAGAAGCTGTTCCAACATCTTGAGAGCTGTCCCTTTCCATGGAGAGGAACAAAGAGCACTTATGAACCTCTCCAGGATCAGCTTGATGATGTAGAGCATCCACTTGTCTACTGTCACTCAAGTTCATTCTCCCTAGAATCATTTCAAATGGTCTCGAATGCACAGGCCAAGAGGCAGACCCCAAAGCCATCACTGCTATTTTTTGGCCAGCCCACAATTTTCTGTGGCCTGATTGCCTTCTGCTGCTGCCTGTATGCAGCCAAGTTGCTTGGATTGTATGCTCTCAGTTCCTTGACTCTGGATTTAGGGAAGCTTGTTTTGGCCCTATCTGCATTCTGTGTTACAGAAGGTGTTGTGACTTCGGGTATCCCAGATCTTGCACCAGATTTTGAAGCTGTTCTCTAAAGAGTCATTGCCCTTTAAAGGGTGGTTTGTTGAAGCATACCTTAGATGAATCTGCGGACCAATTCCTCAACCATACAACCCTCTTGACCATGACCAAGGTGGACATAATCTTGGCAGTAGCCCTGATTAGGTCATACTAGGAATCTGCAATGCAACTCCCCTTCCACAGGGACCATGGTGCTCTTGGCCACCCCCACCACCACCACTGTGTCCTATTCTAGGAGTTCTCATAAATTTTTCCTGCTGCTCTTTGTGGAGCAGATATAATTCTTCATGGTAGACCAGTCTTTGATAAATTTTATTTGACCTTAGAAGCCAGTCTCAAAACTTAAGAGCTAGCAGCTGAAACCTCTTTTTGCACTGCTTCATGTCCCACAATCCTCAACAAAATCTGGGGCTGGGGAGAGGTAAAGGGCATCTCATCTGAGGTCTGTTGCAGCTCATTGGGGTCTGATTTACTAAAGTTGTTTTCCCCCCTTTTTTTTTTTTTTTTTTGAGGTGAAAGAACTTAAAAAAAATCAGGCCCTTAGCATATTTAAGCCAACAGATTTCCTCCCTTCAAAAGTAAGGTTACCAGACATCCCAGATTTTCGGGGATTGCCTCTGAATTTGCATACTTGTCCTACTGATTCAATAATTCTGGCTATTTGTCCCCAAATGCAAAAATATGTAAAACTATGCATACTCCATCCATCTGTGGCAGTTCAAGAGAGAGAAGTATTGGGCTAAATTTCTTTTTATTATCAATTAATTTATTGAGAACATAGCAAACAAAGAACAGTAAACCTCTGCTAAGCAGAATGACTAAAAGAGGCATTCACATCAGCTCAAAATATAGAAAAAGATGAAATACAAATCATCCCACCAAAGGCAACCCAACCCAATATCCTGCCCTTCCTGACTAAACCATCCAAACCTACTGTGACCCCCCCCCCCCCAAAAAAAAAAAATCTTTCCTAGTATCTCCTCCCTGCCCCCTCCTCTCCCAAACACCTCTCCAATCTACCAACCCATACCCCCAAGCCACTCTTACCTATATTTGGAGGTGACTTATGTGTGCTATCTTATCCTGGGGGTTAAGAGTCAAGGATTGAATGCCACACACTGATCCACCAGGCAGTAAACTAACACTTTGTTGCAACTTAAAGGAGGCAGAAGTTCTCATAATCCACAAAATGGGACTACACCTCATAAAAAGACCCAAATCTCCCACATACCTCAGATGAATGTTTCTCCATCAAGTAAATCTCCCACAGTTTGGAAACTTATTCTGCATTCAGTGGGGGGAAGCACATTTCCAAAATCAAGCCACAGTGCTTCAATCAGCTAAGAATAAATTACTCATCAGATGGCCCAAGGCTCTGTCCCATTCCCCTGAGGGGAGAAAGCCTAGCACAAAGCTGCAAACTCAAAAGGTGGACATACCCCCCACCCCCCAATATTCTGAACAAGGAACCTGACTGCCACCTAAAACATCTGCAGCTTTGGGCAATAGTACCACATATGCTCCAGATCCCCACGCTCTCCACACCCATGTCAGCACAAATTGTCATCACTATGCCCCTGTTTGCATAGCAGAAGAGGAGTAATATACATGCAGAAGAGAATACGCAGCTGGGTATTTGCCAAAGAGAGGGAAATTGAGCACAAATGAGTATAACTCCAGATGTCCAACCAAACAGTGTCAAACTGATTCTCAAACACCACATCCCAAGCTCATCGTGCTGGAAGCGACAGATCCCTCACAGCTAGATCCACAGAAATAGCCTTATATAGGCATGCAATCAGGTGCCTAGTCATCTTGGACTCAAAAAAGCATCCTCTCCCAGAGCTGTGGGCATGTAGCACTTCCCCTTTTTAGGGAAGCTGTCCCCCAAAGTGGTGTAATTGGAAAAACTGGAAAAAATTTAATGGGCCCCCCACTTCCTCCAAATGGCTCTTAGTTGCAAACACCCCATCCACATAAAACACAGCTAACCACAGGGCTTCCATGGTGGCTCTCATCTCCCTGATAAAGCTGAATGCAGACACAAGTGTATATGGTGAGAAATTCGGAGAAATCCCCAACCCTCTACAAATGAGATGTCAGACTCTCCGAAGTGGGCCCACAAAAGGGTGGGAAAGGGCACTCCCCAAACCAGCGGCCTCCTCTAGAAATAACAGAGCTTGCAGGGGCACAAGGGATATCCATCCTGCCTCCAACCATGCCCATTCCACATTCCCCCCTCTATATGAGCACTGGGCCACACGCAAACAAGCACACCAATAGTACACTTGGATGATGATGGAAATCCCCCATGCTCTTTTGGAGTTGTAAGTGTAACCCAGTTGACTCTAGATTTCCACCCCTGCCAAATGAACCTGGTGAACTCTCCCCTTATACTCTTGAAAAAACTCCTAGGGATGTATATCAGGAGCTGCATCATCAGCAGAACCAACAGATCAACCAGACATTCCTCCAATAACTCCATCGTCGTCCCCCACAAAAGAACCAAATCCACACAACGGACCTGCAACAGAGCCTTCGAACTTTATGCTCCATCCCTCTGGAACTCTCTACCAAACCACATCAGGAACAACGCTGACATCACATCATTTAAGAAACAGCTGAAGGCAATCCTATTCCGTGAACATCTCTGAACAGAAATAGCACCCTATTCGCATGATCTAATAATTAGATTCAGCAGAAGTATACATGTCTATGTCTACCCAAATCATTAATTGTTGCCCCTTGGTGATGGCCCCACCCTGAAAAATTGCCCCCCCTTATGTTATATGTTACACCGCTTTGACCCGGTGAAAAGCGGTATATAAATGCAGTTAAATAAATAAATAAACATCCTAAGCATATTGATTCTACCTAACCAAGAAACTGTGTGGTCCATCCATCCCTGAAAGTCTCCCCTTACAGTTAACAACAGCTTATTATAGTTAGCAGAGTACAACCAGGACAAATCACTAGGGATGAAAACACCTAGATATTTGAAATGGTTGACCACTGAGAATCCTGACATAGGCACCCCGGCTAGTCCTCCCCTTCCCTGCGTATGGTACAACATCAGTGCTGACTTCTGCCAATTCACCACAAAGCCCAAAATTTGACCAAATCAGTTAATAATGTCTATGACCTCAGGGAGCAGCACCACCGGCTCGTGGAGATAGATCAAGGTATCCTCTGCATACAGGGAAATTGTGTGCCAGGTATCCCCAACTACCACTCCCAATTCACACACCCATGTCCTAACATGTATAGCTAAAGGATAGATGGCCAATGCAAACAAGAGTGGAGACAAAAGATAACCTTGTCTGGTAATCTGTCCTAGCGGGAACAAGAGAGATTTAAATCTGTTAACCAATACTGAGGCCTCCGGCCTAGCATAAATGGCCTCTATCCACCTGTGAAAATTCATCCCTAAACTAAAATGATGCAGCATAGCAAACATATAAGGCCTTTCCACCTTGCCTTTTCAGCATCCAACGACAGTATAACTTGTGGGTCATTAACCTCACAAAGTGATTGGAAAAATCAAAGTTGTTAAAACACAAGAGGATTGTGAAAAATTGCAAGAGGACCTTGATAGATTGGAAGACTGGACGTCCAAATGGCAGATGATTAATGTGGACAAGTGCAAAGTTATGCACCTAGGAAAGAACAACCCAAACTATGGTTACACGATGCAGGAATCACCACCCAGGAAAAAGATGTAGGCGATATGATGGATAATACACTGAAACCCTCCGCCCAGTGTGCAGCGGCAGCAAAGAAAGCAAATAGAATGCTAGGAATCATAAGGAAAGGAATGGAAAATAAAACCAAGGATATTATAATGCCTCTGTATTGTTACGTGGTGTGACTGAACCTTGAATATTGTGTGCAATTCTGGTTGCCATATCTTAAAAAGAATATAGCAGAATTAGAAAAGGTGCAGAGAAGAGCCACCAAAATGGTAAAGAGGATGGGAGGAAAGGCTTAAAAGGTTAGGGCTCTTCAACGTGGAAAAGAGATGGCTGAGGAGAGATATTATAGAGGACTATAAATTAATGAATGGAGTAGAACGGGTAAATGTAGATAGGTTTTTTTCCTCTATCAGAAAGTAGAAAGACTAAGGGACATGCAATGAAGCTAAAATGTAAACCATTGAAGAATAATAAGAGAAAATATTTTTTCGCTCAACCTGTAACCAAATTCTGGAATTCGTTACCAGAGGATGTGTTAAAAGATGTTAGTGTAGCTGGGTTCAAAAAAGGTTTGGACAAGTTCCTGAAGGAGAGGTCCATATTATTAAAGAGGGCTCGTGAAATCCACTGCTTACCCTGGGACAAGTATTGTGGAACCTATGTACCTTTTTGGGAACCTGCCAGGTACTTGCGACCTGGATTGGCCACTGTTGGAAACAGGATACTGGGCATGATGGACCTTTTGTCTGACCCAGTATGGCATTTCTTATGTTCTTATCTAGGCAATGGATGTTTTCATAAACTCTATCTGGTCATGATGAATCAAGGAGTGCAAATACTTATTAAGCCGGGCACACAGAACCTTAATGAAAATCTTACGATTGATATTAAGGAGGGAGATCAGTCTATAGCTACTACACACTATGAAGAAGGCTGTTCCATCCTTCCTTAGGAATAACTGTGATGATAGCCTGTGAGAAGGATGCTGGCAGAGCTCGTTGCTCAAGAACCTAGTTAAAAACCCAAATGAAGATAGGTGCAAACTGTCTTTGCAAGCATTTGTAAAGCTCAGCTGGCACTCCCTCTGGCCCAACCGCCTTTTCTGACTTGAGTCCCTGTATCACCCACAATACCTCAGGCAATGAGATTGAGCACTTCAGGACTTCCCTTATCTCTACCGCTAGACACAGGAGATGCGCCTCCCCAAGCCACTGTTCAATCACTATTTCAAGTCCAGAAGCATAAAGATCCCTATAAAATTCAGTGAAAGCAGCAGTTATCTTGGAAGACTCATAGGTCAGCCGACTGTCCGAGCCATGAACTGCCTGGACCCTCTTTTTCTCTCTTTGTCTCCTCAACTGCCACAACAGTAATTTACCAGCCTTATTGCCTTATTCGTAAAATAAACGCTTAATCTTCTGCATATCAGAAGCAACAGCTCACCTCTCTTCCTTATCAATATCCTCTACTCCCCCCTCCACCCACACCCTTTTATGGTGATCTTCCAGGTCTCGAATCTCACTCTGTAATTAGGCAACTTTCAATTTCTTTCTTACCAAATCCGCATGACAGTCCCCCAAGGACTGCTTTGCCATCCTCCCACAACAAAAAAGCGGAAATATCTTCCACATCATTGAACTTCAAATATTCTTGCCACCCTACCTCCAATTCTCTAAGAAAGTCAGGGTTCAGTAACACCCCCTCCACATGGACCAAGAGAGAAGATTCAATGTCTCTGTCCCACAACTCCAGGCTAAGGAGGGCATGATGAGAAACTCCAAAAGATCCAATAACCAACTTGCCCAGAGCGGAACGGCGCTCATAAGCAAGAAACCAAAAATAAATATGGAAATAACTACTGTGAGGAACAGAATAACAAGTCTAATCTCTCTCTCCTGGGTGGAGTGTCCTCCAACCATCCAGCAACCCAAACTCGCCCAAAGAACGCTGCAGAAACCTGGCCCACTGGTGTTGATGAGATCCCCCCGAGACCTATCCACCCCTGTAAAGGCACAATTTAAGGCCCCCCCCCTAATTAATTTGCCCTTCACCTGTGCTTGACAGATTCGAACATCTCCTCCAGGCCCAACACCTCCTGTGCCAGTAGGATATATATACATTCACAACAGAGTACAACACCCCATTTAGACTACTATTCAAAATAAGAAATCTGCCTTCTCCATCCAGTATGGTATTCATAAATTGAAATGGACAGTTTTTACCAATCAATGTGACTACTATGAAGGCCTCTGACATTCCAAGTCAGTAGCTACACAGTGATCAAACAGACACCATATCATTATCCAATCACAGGTAGCCCAACCCGACTCAAACTCCCTTCCTACCTTCCCTATCCCAACAACCCACACCACACAGATAAACACCCCATTCATCACGTATACATCCTCACCTTCTCCCCACTATAGACAACTATGGCCAAATCCCCACCAACAGAACCCTCCCAAGGAATGTAGAAGAAGCTCCCCTCTCCATCCACCTGCACAACCCAGCCTGCACCTCCCCTACCCACTTTACAGCCCATAGAAATATGGCACACAAACTCCTTCCCCCCACCAGTGATGTAATCAGATCACCCTAGAGCAAACCTGGATCCAAAAAACACCATAACCCCCTCCTCCCACAAGAAGAACAAAACAGCAGATTACTGACAGAATGCAATAGAGCTTCTCAGCAATCCCACAGGGAATCAAACAGGAACATTAAAAAAAAATCAGCTACTAATCCACACTAAACAGTTATAGGGGTTTGGAGGTGCCTATCTCTGCCCAAATCCTCTCTAGACAAGTAATACAACTTGTGACGTCAGCCCAGGATCTTCCTCGTCTTAGGGGTCGAGGCTTTCCACTCACTCCCTGCCTGACCAGCCACATGTTTACCCAACCCTCTGTTCTGAAGAGTCTCCACCATCTCCAAACAGCCATCAAGATCAGTTATTTTGTTCTGGACATTACCCATCTCAAAGATAAGTGCAAAGGTGAAGTTCCATCTATAGTGTATTTGTTAATCTCCAGGAACAAGCAGGAATGAGTCCTCACATATGGGTACGTCGGTACCGACGGAGCCTGCGCGGGAACGCTCCCCAGCTTCCCAGAAAGGAAAGCTTTTGGGAGCATCCCACAGTGCCTGTGCGCTGCCTTCCCGCCTTTCCTCACCAACTCTCCTCAGTTCTTCTTTTCCGCGGAGCCAGCAGGTCGTGTTCCTGTCACCGCTGAAGAAGTTCTTTATTTTAATTTATTTCTTTGGTCGCGTGTCTGCCTTCCCCGATGCCGGACCGGTACCGCCGGTCTTTTCTTTTCTTTAAAAAAAAAAAACAAAACTATTTATTTTCCTCACTTGGTATATTTTTCTTCTTAGGCCTCCAGGCCCATAAGAAATTTTTCCCTCATGGAAAAACCAGCCTCCGGGTTCAAAAAATGCACTAAGTGTAGCGGTACAATTTCTTTCACAGATACCCATGAATGGTGTCTGAAATGTTTGGGGCCTGAACACTCCATTCCGGATTGCCAGTCCTGTTCTCTAATGTCTAAACGAGGATTACAGAACCGGGCAGCCAAGCTCCATGTGCTGTTTCCCACGGATGCACCGGCGGTGGCATCGACATCTTCCAGGTCTTCCTCTCCTGATGGGTCTCAGGTAACCAAACATACTTTTAGCAGGTCCTCGAAGGGCAAATCTCCCTCTAAGCATCGAGATGCCTCCGGGCTTGCCCTTGAGGATCCTGCCCCAGCCAAACAACCCCGGCGGGAAGCTCCGGCTTCCAAAGCTCCTCCTATGGGGTTACAGGTTGACATCGATGGCACGGCCTCGACCGATCACCTGTTAGACTGCTCTGGGGTACCGGCTCAATCTCACGGTACCGACATCCAGACAGTCGTGGCGTCCATGGATCACACTGTGCAATCCATGCAGCAGGCTATACTGGCTTTCATTAAGGCTGCAACGCCGACGGTACCGCAACAAGCTCCGTTGTCGGTACTGGCGCCGGCACCGGTACCAACTGCATCGACATCGGCCAGGATACCGATTTCGGCTCCCTGTCCTGGGCTCTCTCTCGGTACCGATCCGGTACCGGGAACACCCGATGTCGGTACCGATCGATACGTCTATCGATCTTTGGAATCGAGCAGACGATACTTCGATTCTTCTGATGATTCTGATTCATCGGATGATTCTGATTCATCGGATGAGTCACCCTTCCAGAGGAGCCCTCTTCTCCAAAAAGGAGAATGTCTTCTCCAGAGGATTTGTCCTTTCAAGACTTCATAATAGAAGTAGCTAAAGGACTCTCTATTTCAGTAACCTCTGAAAAAGAACCTAGAGCAAAAAAATTAGATATTTTGGGATACTCTAAGGTTCCCAGAGAGGCAGTCACCTTGCCAATTCATGAAATTCTTCAAGAACATTTGATTGAATTATGGGAGACTCCTCTCACCCTTTCTCCTCATTCTCGTAGATTGGACACTATGTACCATGTCCCTCCTTCTCCTGGATTTCAAAAGACTCTGCACCACAATGGAGTGGTGAGGAAGCTGTCAGCTATGAAGAGGATAAAGAGTACCAAAAGACACTCTTCTACTCCTCCAGGAAGAGAATGCAGGACCTTGGATGCTTTTGGTAGGAAAATCTTCCAAGCTAGCATGCTTATTGCCAGAATCAATTCATATAGCCTTTATATGGGTATGTTTCTGAAGGAAGTTGCAGAAAAGCTGCACAACTTTCTCCCTTTTATTCCAGAGGATAAAAGGGATGAGTTCCTTCTTTGGCTTAAGCATACTCAAGACATTTCAAAGTTTTCCAACAGGGCAGCCTTTGATTCTTTTGAAGGTGCCAGCAGAGCCTCAGGCATTGCTATAGCTGCTCGTAGAATTGCTTGGCTCCAGGCTTCTGATCTGGAACCCTGGGTTCAAGATGGTTTAGGAAATCTGCCCTGTACAGGTGAAAATCTATTTGGCAAAGAGTGGCAAATTAAAGCCACTCAAATGGATGCAGAAAATGCTGCTCTGGATAGACTTTCTAAGTCTACCTCCACTCCGGCCAAGAAAAAACCTTTCAAAAAGTCTTTTTACAAAAAGGGCAGATTTCCTTCCACTTCTGGTCAACAGTCTTCTACAGGTCGCTTTGCTACTAAGCGTCAGCAACCTAAACAAGCCAGGTCTAAACCTGCAGGGGCTGCTACAACCCAGCAGTCCCAACCCCCTCAGGGTTTTTGACTTGACACTAGAGAACTTAACCTTTCTGGCTCTACAACAACCAGAGCCTCTCACCATTCCAGGAAGGTTAGCTCATTTTGCTCCCAGATGGGAGCAAATCACATCAGAGCAGTGGACCCTCTCTATCATAAGAGAGGGCTACAAACTTCATTTCTCAGACCTTCCTCCCTACACCATGGTGAGACACTTCAATTCTCCCACCTCCCTCGCCCTTCTGGATCAGGAGGTGACTACCCTTCTGATCCAGAGGGCCATAGAAGCAGTTCCGCTTCTTCAACAGGGGTCAGGGTTTTACTCCCCCTATTTTCTCATTCCAAGAAAACAGGGGGATTCAGACCCATCCTAGATCTCAGAGAATTAAACAAATTCCTATGCAAGGAGAAGTTCAAGATGCTTTCTTTAGGCACTCTCCTTCCATACCTGCAGAGTCAGGATTGGCTTTGTTCTCTAGATCTCAAGGATGCGTACACTCATATACTCATCCATCCATCCCACAGAAAATTCCTACGTTTTCTGTTCCAGGGAAAACATTACCAATACAGAGTGCTTCCTTTCGGTCTAGCCTCTGCTTCAAGAGTGTTAACCAAATGCATGACAATAGTTGCTGCATTTCTACGCACTCTGGAAATATTTGTCTTCCCATACCTGGACGACTGGCTCATCCGAGCTCCATCTCATTCAGAAGCCCAAGTTTCCCTGAACCGCACCAGGCACATTCTGCAGTATCTGGGACTTGTGGTAAACCTCCCAAAGTCTCAGCTCACCCCTAATCAGTCCCTAGAATTCATAGGGGCCTGATTGGACACCACTACTGCAAGAGCCTACCTTCCTCAGGCTCGTTGCCAACGTCTAGTGCAGTTAGCCTCCCAGATTCAGTCAAAGAGCCACTTAACTGCCCGGGAGATGCTACAGCTACTAGGCCACATGGCTTCCACAGTGCATGTGGTGCCCTATGCTTGCCTACACATGAGAGCAGCTCAATGGACTTTGTCCACTCAATGGACTCAAGCATCAGGAGCTCTCTCAGACCAAATAGCAACCTCCAAACGTCTCTTTTGGTCTCTCCAATGGTGGATGTCAACTCAAAATCTGTTGCTGGGGTCCCCCTTCCAACCTGTGTTACCCCAAGAAACCCTCACAACAGATGCCTCCCAAACAGGTTGGGGAGCTCATCTACAAGACCTCTCCACCCAAGGCACTTGGTCCCCACAAGAGACCTCTCTTCATATCAACCACTTGGAACTTCGAGCAGTGTTCCTAGCTCTCAAGGTCTTTCATACCCTCCTCAGCTACAAGACAGTCCTCATTCATACGGACAATCAAGTAGCCATGTTTTACATAAACAAGCAAGGAGGAACTGGCTCTCTGTCGCTTTGCAACAAAGCTCTAAGATTATGGGCCTTCGCCAGAGAGCATCAAATCCATCTCCTGGCAGTATACCTCCCAGGAATCCAAAACTCTTGGGCAGACAGACTCAGTCGAGTTCTGCTTCCACACGAATGGTCCCTGCACATGGATCAGGTACTCAGAATCTTCCAGGAATGGGGGACCCCGGACATAGACCTCTTTGCAAGTCCGTGGAATGCCAAACTTCCCCAGTTCTGTTCCAGAATTCCGTGTCAGGGAGCTCTGGCCAAGGATGCCTTCCTCCTTCATTGGGGTCAGGACTTCCTGTACGCCTTTCCACCCATTCCTTTGATTCCCAAGACTCTGTTCAAACTTCAGAGGGACCAAGGATCTATGATCCTCATAGCTCCACGTTGGCCACGCCAAGTGTGGTACCCTCTACTTCTGCATCTCTCCCAAGCCTCCTCCCTGGATTTGGGAGCTGCTCCAGACCTTCTGTCTCAGGAGGAGGGGACTTTGTGGCACCCAAACCCCAAATCCCTTCACCTCAGAGCTTGGTTACTGAAGGCCTAGACCTTCAAGACTTTAATCTTTCTCAGCAAGTGAAGGATATCCTCCATGCTTCCAGAAAACCTTCCACTAGGCATTCCTATGCTTTTAAGTGGAAAAGATTTTCCATTTGGTGTGCTCAAAAGGGTCTTGACCCTTTGGCACTTCCCCTGCCTTCTCTATTAGAATATCTCCTGCATCTCTCCAATGCAGGCCTTAAAACGAATTCAGTAAGGGTCCATTTGAGTGCTATTGCAGCATCACTTAAACCCCTCAATGGACAACCTATTTCCTCTCATCCTCTTATTGCAAGATTCATGAGAGGCCTAACTTTAACAAAACCTCCCATTCGACCTCCCCCGGTGGCATGGGACTTAAACTTGGTTCTTGGTCAGCTCATGAAGCCTCCTTTTGAACCCTTAGCCACTACCTCCTTGAAATTTCTTTCCTGGAAGGTTATTTTCCTTATTGCAGTTACTTCTGCTCGCTGCATCAGTGAGCTGCAGGCCTTAGTGGCTAATCCACCTTATACAAGGTTCCATCATGATAAGGTAGTCCTTAGGACAAATCCTAACTTTATGCCTAAAGTGGTCTCACCTTTTCATCTTAATCAAGAGGTGTATTTACCTGTCTTTTTTCCAGCTCCTCATACATCCAGTGCAGAGAGGAACCTTCATACTCTAGATTGTAAAAGAGCTCTTGCTTTTTACTTGCACAGGACACAGCAACATAGAAAGTCTTCCCAGCTTTTTGTTGCTTTCGATCCTTCTCATTTAGGACTTCCAGTCTCTAAAAGAACACTGTCCAATTGGATTGCTCAGTGTATTTCTTTTGCTTACCAGAGTAAGAATCTTTCTCTGGAGGGCCATGTCACAGCTCACAATGTGAGGGCCATGGCCACCTCTATGGCTCATCTTCATTCTGTCTCCATCGATCAGATCTGTCGAGCAGCCACCTGGGCTTCGGTTCATACCTTCACAGCCCATTACTGTTTGGACAAAGACTCCCGCCGGGATGCCCTGTTTGGTCAGGCTGTCCTCAAACACCTGTTCCATTCTTGAACAACTCCTGCCCTCCTTCCCTGAATGGATGCCTGAGATCCATAGGAAGACGAGGAACCCTTAAGGGTCTCATACCCTTGGGGATCTCCCAGGCATCTTAGCTAGGGAGTCCCCATATGTGAGGACTCATTCCTGCTTGTTCCTGGAGATAGCACAGTTACTTACCTGTAACAGGTGATCTCTGGGAACAGCAGGAATTAGTCCTCACAACCCTCCCACCTCCCCTAGGAGTTGTATCTCTCTCTCTCTCTCTCTCTCTCTCTTTCTTTCCTTTCCTCTCTCTCTCTATTGTCTCAGCTTTAAACTCGAACTGAGGAGAGTTGGTGAGGAAAGGCGGGAATGCAGCGCGCAGGCGCTGTGGGATGCTCCCAAAAGCTTTCCTTTCTGGGAAGCTGGGGAGCGTTCCCGCGCAGGCTCCGTCGGTACCGACGTACCCATATGTGAGAACTAATTCCTGCTGTTCCCAGAGATCACCTGTTACAGGTAAGTAACTGTGCTTTTTCATGCAAAAGCTGGGTAAAGGGCCAAAACCCTTTCCGCTGCTGCTACAAGGTATACTGCGAGAGGTTGCAACAGGAAAAACAAATAAGGCCACATTACCACGTCTTCCTGGGAATGCTCAGCAAGGAGGTTGGGTGAACATAATCAGGCACATAGAAACTCCCAGATTGAGCCTCCATCACTGGCCCTGCAGGAAATGCCAGCACTGCGAGCAAGTGGGGAAGAACAGGTGCAGCCACCGGTGCACAGCCACACTATCTCTTAGCAGGCCCGACTGCACCTGGCCATTGGCAGCTGCTCAATCTTCTGACTCGACTATTGCCACCACAATCCGGCCCGCCACAGCTCATGTCCCCCCTCCCTCCGGGGCTATTAGCACACGAGCACTGCCATCAAAGTGGGAGTCACCATTCTTAAGTGGTGCAGAACTGTTCAGAGGTTCGGGGGAGAAGGAGAGCGAAAGGCTCACGTGGCCATTACACTTGCACTCACTAGCACCCCTGGGCTAAATTTCTGTGTTCTCTAATATTGCCACAGATAGAGAAGGCCTACAGTGCCTTGCGAAAGTATTCATCCCCTTGGTTTTTGACCTGTTTTGTTGTATTACGTACAACCTGGAATGAAAATGGAGGTTCAATTGGATGCTAGGTAATGAATCTAACAATATAGTCCAAATTGATGAAGTGAAATGATAATAAAATACCTTGTATGTATAAACGAATAAGTAAAGACTGAAAAGTTGTGAGTGTATATGTATTCATCCCTTTTGCTATGAAACCCCAAAATAAGATCTGGTCCAAACAATTAACCTCAGAAGTTACATAAGCTGATTAGGGTCCACCTTTGTGCAATCAGTGTCACATGATCTGTCATATGATGCCTATATAAATATACCTATTCTGAAAGGCTCTGACTCTGCCACACCACTAAGCAAGCAACATGAAGACTAAATCCCAAATTCTGAATATCCCATGGAGCACCATTAAATCCATTATAACAAAATGGAAAGAATATGGAACCACCACTTCAAACTTGACAAGAGAAGGCCGCCAACCAAAACTTACAGACTGGGCAAGGAGGGCATTAATCAGAGATGCCACAAAGATACCAAGGATAGCACTAAAGGAGCTGCAAAGATCCACAGCGGAGATGGGAGTATCTGTCCATAGGACCACTTTAAGCCACACACCCCATGGAGTGGGGCTTTATGGAAACGTAGCCAGAAAAAATCCATTGTTTAAAGAAAGAAATAAGAAAACACGTTTGGAGTTTGCACAACAGCGTGTGGCAGATCCCCCAAACACATGGAAGAAGGGTCTCTGGTCAGATGAGATGAAAATTGAATTTTTTGGCCATCATGGGAAACGCCATATGTGGTGCAAACCCAACATTTCCCATCACCCCAAGAACACCATTCCCACAGTGAAACATGGTGGTGGCAGCATCATGCTGTGGAGATGTTTTTCATTGGCAGGGACAGGAAAACTGGTCAGGACTGAAGGAATGATGGATGGCACTAAATACAGGGCAACTCTTGAGGAAAACCTGTTTCAGTCTGCCAGAGATTTGAGACTAGGACGGAGGTTCACCTTCCAGCAGGACAATGACCCTAAACATACTGCTAAAGCTGGTTTAAAGGGAAACATTTAAATGTCTTGGAATGGCCTAGTCAAAGCCCAGACCTCAATACAATTGAGAATCTATGGCATAAATTGAAGATTGCTGCACATCAACGCAACCCATCTAACTTGAAGGAGTTGGAGCAGTTTTGCCTTAAGGAATGGGTGAAAATCCCAGTGGCTAGATGTGCTAAGCTAATAGAGACATACCCCAAGAGACTTGCAGCTGTAATTGCAGCAAAAGGTGACTCTATAACGTATTGACTTTGGGGGGTGAATACATATGCACACTCCTGCTTTCATTTTTTTTTGTCTTAATTATTGTTTGTGTCACAATAAGGGATATTTTGCACCTTCAAAGTCATAGGCATGTTGTGTATATCACATGGTGCTAACCCCCAAAACTGAATTTTAAATCCAGGTTGTAATGTGACAAAATAGGACAAACACAGAGGGGATGAATACTTTTGCAATGCACAGTATAGAGCTGCAGGAGAAGGCTAACAGTGACCAATGGCGGTGATCAAAGAAATCCAGTCATGCAGCAAGAGCCGAAAAGCAGATAGCAGTGGTAAGAACTCAGCCCCCCACCCCCAATACTTTTGGGAGCAGAATGCAGGACTAGCACCGTCAATCCCATTGTGGCAGTGGGAAAGGTTCCACCCACTTCTCTCACCCAGCATGGATCTGCATGCAGTACAGAGTCAGAGCTGGAAAAACAAGAGCTCCCAAGTCCCAACTATGGTGGGGGCTGAAAGCTCCAAGCTCAGAGAAGCCTGACCCTTCACAGGCGGAGAGAAGCAGAAACAGAATGCAGCAGCAAGGACTGCACTAACCAAGCACCAATCCTGCAATTAGCCAGTGAAATGAGCAACACCATAGTATCTGATGGTGAGGGACAGAAGACTTCCACTGCCTACCTGTCCCAGCCCCATAGCACAGTGCAGCAAGCGAGAGCAGAGGAGCAGGAGATGTGGAATGAAGGGAGCAGCTACCGCTGCAGCAGATGAGAAAAGATTAACCAGAATCTAGCCAAAGGCAGAACAGCACTGTGGAAGGAGGAGTGAAGGCTCAGAGCTGCACCTTGTAGAGGCACATTGTAAATGCACTGCCTTGAATGTTTTTGCTGCTCAAAGAGAGTCGGGGCCAGAGTTTGCACATACCTGGTGAAGTGGTCAGTGACAACTAACATATTGCTGATATTCCAGTTGTCATTCTCCAAAGACAGAAAGTCTATACGTATTAAGTCTAGTGGGCCTTGGTTGGTAATATTTGTTAATGGCACGGTTTGAGTGGGCTGTATTTTTCTCATAATACGCTTTCCACAAGTCTTTACGTAGGCCTCCACATCAGCCAACGTTCTTGAGCACTAGAGCTGTGCCTTCACCAGTTCTGTGGTGCAGTCAGTTCCCATGTGTCCTGTATCATCATATAAACCTTTCAGTAAGCAACTTTGAAACTTCTTTGATAATCTCAGCTGTCTTCTGGAGCTGGATGTGAAGTTCGCAGTAACTCTGCATAGAAAGTTATCTATCATGATCAGACGGTCCCATTCACATAGTAACAATGTCATATTTGGGTGATTAATTATTACAGAAGTAGCGGGTACTTCTTTGCTTTCCATACATCAGCTAGATATTCACTCTTTTTGGATGATATTTCAATCAGAAGTCATATCTAGTGAGTGGGGTATTCCCTTTTGGCTTCAGACAGTTTTCTGCTAACAAAGGCATTGGGTCTCAACCCTTCCAGGTTCTCTTGGTATAAGACTATACCTAACTCTTCTTGGCTAGCATTATTATGTGGAGTGGAGGGTAATCTGCTGTCTGTGAAAACTAACATTGGAGCATGGGTCAAACAATAGATAATCTTCTTGAAAGCTCCCTCACATTCCTATGTCTACCTTGGCCCAAATGGATTGGAGAATTTGAAGTACTTTAAAGTCTTTGGGGTCTTATTCCCTCATTTTCTTTCTGTTGGGTAGCTCTTCATAACATCCATTAGAGGGTATGCTATTGCAGAGTAGTTTTGTATGAATCTGAGAAAAGATATCAGGGTTTTCAGATTACTAGGGCAGTCCCAAATGGCAACTAGTGCTATCTTGTCTGGATCAGTAGCAGTACCCTTCTCAGACTCAATATGATCCACATACTTCACTTGGAGCAGACAGAAATGACATTTGCCTTGGAACAGCTTGAGTCCTTGGGCTTCTAATCTATCAAATACATAGTTATGACGGCAGATAAAGACCAGTATGGTCCATCTAGTCTGCCCAGCAAGGTGGCAAGAGTAGATGCACCTGCCGCTCCGTGCAGGTCACCCCTCCCCATGCTTTGTTTAGGCGTGTACCCACCACTCTGTGTAGGGCACCCCTATTTGTTGAGATATAAGAGATAGTTAAGTTTATTTTTTATTTTATCCTGTTGCTATAAAGGGATCCACTGCGTCTGTCCCATGCCATTTTGAATTCTGTCACTGTCTTTGCCCCCACCACTTCCATCAGGAGGGCATTCCAAGCATCCACCACCCTTTCAGTGAAAAAGTATTTCCTGACATTGCCTTTCAATTTACCCCCTTGCAGCTTCATGTTATGCCCTTTAGTTTTACAGTTTACCCATCTTTGGAAGAGGTTTGTTTGTTCATGAATACTCTAAATATTTAACGGGAGGAATGGGTGAATCTCCCAAAACTGAACAGTGATGGATCAATGTATTCAATTTGAGTCTCCTGTAGCATCAGAATCCACTCAGTGCACATGGGTGGTCTTTGACCCCTTATGCAATGTGATTTCCCTCTTGGAATTAATTTTATATTCAGACCTGCACATGGTGATTCTTCCTGGCAGAAGCTGGTAGAATCCCACACCGATTAATAATCTACCAGGTAGATCATTCACTGGAGGAGCCTCTATCATCTGGATTGTTTTCCCATTCCATGACCAAGATCTACATAGACAGTAACTGCAGATACACTTTCAGGAAGCAACTTCACTGGCTCCACACAGGACCAAAGTTTTGTTGAAGTCCAGGGAGGGCACACAGTCTCGTTCTTGCATTCTTATAAAGCTGCATAATCTTTTGCTTAATTGCAATTAAGCAAAAGGCTATGCAATTTTACATAGATTTGTTTGAGGTCCCTTTTGTTGTTTTTATTTACATCACCTGACTTAGGCGTTTTGTGCCACAACATTGCTGTGTCAAGTTGTGATAACAGAACATTTTTTATATAATTTGTGGCATCTTGGTATTCATCTGGCTTTGTGCTTTTTGTGGGGTTTCATGTTGTCTGCTTTTTTTTACCTTAGCTCTCACCTAGGCCTCCTGGCATAGAAGATGGATGGTGTAACACCTATAGTCCCAGCAGGGCTGTGGTATAGGCAGTTAGCCAAGCTATTAAGTCACCTGACCTTGTATTGGAAAGGAGTGTAGTCGTGGATCCAAGTGGTCAAGGTTCAAAAGGATTTTATTTCCCCTCCCGGGGTTTATGGATTTTCAAAAACATCAACAACAGGAGTAAAACTTAGGATACAAAACTGGATGAACTTAAAGGTAGCAAACTTGCTTTCAAATGTAACAGAAACTGAATAATTATAGCAGGCAGCTGATAATCTCTTCTTAACCTTTTGTACTAGTTTACAACAAAGAAGGATTCTCATCAGCTATCATTAGAGAGCATTCCATTTCTTCCAAGCCTGGATTCAAACAGCTATCTTCTGTGATCATTGGCTCAATATCACTGTCCTGTGAACAATCAGCCTGCGTATATCTTTGCTCTATATCTTCTCCTGGGTTTCTCAAATAGTCATAGTCAGTACAAGGCAAGTAATTACCATTTACTTTATAATGGCAAGGCAGAGAGAAACACACTTCCTGGAATAACGTTTCCCTCTGTTAGCTGCTGGCTCTCGGCTACTCCCATTTACTGGTAGCTCACAGCTCTGCTCTTTATAATGAACAGGTTTCTCTCTTATCACTCTGTGCCTTGGTTTATCTGGTATATAAATGTCTGTCTCATCCATACAAACATTTTCAATAGCCCAGTTTCCCTCAACGTTCTGAGACCGCTTCTTACAAGCCTGCTTCTCAAACACACATGGCTTTTTCACTGTCTCACGTCTCTCCCATTCAAGTAGGTGTTGAGGAATTCCTCTCTGTATCAGAGGTGGATATTTCTTTTGACTAACCTGCCAAGTGGAACCTTTTCTAGTTCCTGGTGTAGAACTCTTTTGTAGCTTTCTGACTGGAACTGCAGGGGGTTCAAACTCCGTCTCTGAGAAGTCTGAGCTTGTTTCAGAATCACTCAGCACTTCTCCCTCATGGCAGCTTCTGACGTTACAACATCCTCTGTAACTTCCTCTGAAGTCTCCCGTGTAACTTCCTTTGGAGTTTCCTGTTCCACTGGTCCTATCAGGTCTCTGAGTTCTCTGGGTCCTCCCTGAACTTCTTGTCCTCTCTGAACTCCGGGTCCTTCCTGAACTCCTGGTCCTCTCTTCTTTCCCGGTTCTCTCTGCTCTCCCGGTTCTCTCTACACATTTTTTATAATGCCTTAGGGGCGTGTCTTCCCTCACGTGGAAGTTGTTCTCTCCCTCTAATGAGAGGTGTTTCCTAACTAGGCACGGCTGCAGATCCTGTGCCTGCCTGGGTTGCTTATGGCAACAGAAATGCTTTTGATCTGCCTGCCTGTCAGAACCTAGCCTGTTTGCATCAGGTTTTTGTCTATTTAAAGCAAGGGACAGATCTGCTGTGTTACAATGGTTAGGATGTTAACATAGTCAGCACCCACCATCTCTTGGCATTTCTGAGCCAACTGCCCAAAGAAGCTGGCATTGGTATGTATGATGACCAGAATTCCGTCCCTTCCTTCTGTTTCAGGACACACCAGTGCCATCACTGGTACAGTCTCTTGAATCCCTGTGACTTTTTCAGGGAACTCCACATCCAGTATTATATAGCCTCAATATAGATAGCCAGTTTCACTGAGGCCCTATATGCCAAGCTTTCTGTGGATGTGGAGATAGATGCCTCAAATAGACTTCATACCAGTACCTAGAAATGATGGTGATCTGTGATCCACTATCCAGTGGTGTTTTCACTGGTTGTCCTCCCACTATCACTGCTGAGCCAAAAGAAATCAATTACTCTACCATTATGAGAATACCAGATAATACATATAACAGTTTTTTTGTGAAGACTGGGTCTCAGACTTAAAGGAGCTATGGCATTTGCTTTTTAACCAAAATGCTCCGTTTTTGCATCAACGACCCCCTTCTTTTTTCATAGAAAATTATTTGGATAGTTCACTTGAATTAATTTTAAAAAATATTATTTTCAAAAACAACTGGTCAGGCTTATCTTATATGGAAAGTCCCAAGTGGAAAATCAGACCATTTTTATTGCTCCCACTATCACTGACATTACAGGTCTATCTGGTCTATCTCTGGGATAGATGAAGAGGAGGTATGGGTTGCCGCCTGACCTGTATTGGGACTCCAGGCGCTCCATTATTGGATCCCTCTGAGGTTTTCCATCGGCTTAGAAGGTGTATTGTGGTGCCTCTGCTAGTTATTGTGGACTGGGTGAACTCTCTGCAGGCATCTTTCTTTTTCCCATCAATAGCAGTTGGTAGGCCTGCCTGCCACCACCTCAGCTCAGCAGCTAGTTGCACAGGAAGCATGAGCACCCTTGCCCTGTCTGCGGTTCCAGGAACTTTGCCTCTCTAGTGCCATTGGTTGATAGTGCACCTATGCCTCCTTTAGTGTGGCAGTCTTCCAGCACATCCTAGCCATGATGGTTTGCAAATCCTTCTCCTGGTGTGTGTAGTCATGACCTCCTCCTTGGTTGTCAATGTAGGTGCAGTACCAGCCAAGGCTCTCAAAGAGGTTAGCTCCCTTTACAAGTATTGAATTGATTTAGTTAAATAAGCAACCTTGTTTACCTTCGCTGCAGTCCTGACTGGTGATTCAGAGATTTTCCTTTCTCTCTCTCTCAGCCTCAGATGCACAGTCATTCTGTCAGCGTGTGAGGCACCTCTTATTTATTTATTTAACCATTTTTTTCTTATACCGCTTTATCCTTCAATCAAAGCGATGTACATTGCAACTCAACTTTATACATAGGGCATTTAGCCAGAATTCCAAAAAATACATTAAACAAGGGAAGAGGAGGAGGGGTGTTACCAGCTGCTCCAGCATGGCTGAATCTTTTTTAAATGGGGCTAGAGTCAGACCATCCTTCTTACAACTCTCCTGAGAAGGGTGTCTAGCCTCCAGAGAAAATCTGAAAGCTTCTCTCCCTCCTTCCGACAAGAATTTCAGAAACAAAAATACAGATCAAGCCCGCTTTCTGTAGTGTCAAATGTGCTTTCTAGTGCTTCAAGGTGTAGCTGGGGGTATTTCAGTTTTCAGGGCTTCAGAAGTCTCTAGGGTGGGGCTCCTTAGTCTCTCACCTTATTATTCCCATGGCACAATAATCCCACTCTTATATCATCTGGGTGGCTTCCTCCATCCAATTTTCAAAATCATTTTCCCCACTAGTCCCTGACAGTTTCCCCAGAAAAAGTCCTTAAATGCCTATAGACATTGTTTTCTTGTTTTCTGTTAAAGCCTTTTGATTATGTTCCAATATTTTTCTCATTGCGCGTATAAGAGATGGAATGCCTGCAGAAATAGTTTCTATAAATCTTAGTACTTGTTTAATATCTGACATTGTTTTGCCTCTGTTATAAGACGTCAGTGAGCTTTTCCCCTAATGTGCTGCCGTTTGGTGACTTAACGTTAAGAAGAACCACTATCATCTTTCATCACTAGAACCTTCCAGGGAGTGGCCTCAACTTCTGTTGCAATCTCTACTGGGCATGTCCTAGGTTCTATATCATAAAGCGCACACAGCCAATATTTCTTATCCAGGGTTTTCTACCCTGTATTTTTCTGCTCTGTTCTAGCACAGCCTCAGTTTCTTGGGTGCCTTTCCCCAGGGGAACTTCTTGTAACATGAAAACCCTAGAAGGCTCACCTCTGAACCAATTGATCATAATTTGCCCCACCATGTTTCACATGTCTCACCCCTTCCTCTATTCATCCCACCGGCTCTCAGGCTCAAAATATTCTCCACTTTCCCTCAGTACCCTGCACCTGGCATGCATCCATTCGCCAATCTGCTTTTTATTTCCTCAGCCCCTCACTATGGAATTCACTTCTAGCCCATCTTCCTGCAGAATCCAATTATAGTAAATTCAAGACTGGTCTCAAGACCCACTTTTTTCACTCGGACTTTCGATTAACACACCAGCAATTCTGCTCTTTAGTTCACTTTCTCCTTTTTTCACTAACCGCCTCGGTTTCTTTTCCTTTCTATGCCTCTTTCTTGTTACTATTCCCTATGTCCTTCCTATAGACTCTCCACTGATCTTATAAATTTTATTTTAAACTGCTTTAACAATTATTGAAATGCAGTGTAGCAAAAAACAGAAAATAAATAAATGCATAATTAATTAATGACTTAGGTGGTAGTGGAATAAAGTCAAAAGCACACAAATCAGTTCTCTTTTTTTTTCGTTTAACAAATCCTCCGAGTTTCTGCCAGGTTGAAGTCCTTGCTGTTCAGACACCGCTTGTGGAACCTAGGACCTGCCCTATCCACTCTGTGGCCACTTGTGTCCCACAGGAGGCTGGCCCTGGATACTTTCAGGCTGCTGGACATTGATACGCTTTGGATAAAGCCTCCAGTACCTAGATTCAGGGTTTGGGAACTCGTGCCTGCCAAAGCGAGGCTGGTATTATCTGAGACGGTAAAGTCCTGAGTCCTGTGAAACCTTGTTTTTACCCAGAATATACGAAAGAACAGGTAGTATTTAAACACAGCTCTACTTTCCTGGCGTAACTTAGAAAACAATATATTATAAGGCAGACTATAGTAGCATTTACACGAAAACAACCGAGGGATAAACTTGGAACATTCAGTAACAGAAACATGCACAGTAGTGGTAAATGAAAAACCTGATCTGGTAGCAGTAATAAAGGGACTGTCTGCAGTCCTCAGGCCACCGAAACCAAACAAGAAGTCTCGAAACTAAAAAGAAGGTAAACAGTCCAGTTCAACAAAACTCTGCAGGGTGTATACACAAAGGATGTTCCTTTGGCTTGAAAGTATTTTAGTCAAGTCACTTGAACAGTTCTTGGTGCCCTGCAAAGAGAGAAACCTGTGAAGATGCGAATACTTAGAAATTGCAGTCTATGTGTTCCTGACTGCTGTGATGCTCTCTCAGTGCTCCTCTTGGCCAGGCTCTAGCCTCTAGGCTTATGGTCCTGGCCTGAATCCTTTTCTTTGTCCTGGACATGAAATAAAATTTGTACAGGTTACTTCTGGTAGGTCTAAGTTCGAGGGGAGCTTTGGCGTGCACGATTGGATGCAAATACGTGCTCCTTCTTACTCTCTGACCTAGTGCTGGGCAGTGCAATACCTTTTTTCCTTGCTAAAAAGTCTTCTAGCAGTTGGATTCCAGGGGCTTGGAAGACTGGAGTAAGAACCAAGTCCCAGCACCTCCTCACATCTACTACTAATAATCATTTGTATAGCACTATAAGGTATAAATAGCACTGTACATATAGATGTAAGACACAGTCCCTGCTCATCCGAGCTTACAATCTAATCAAGACAAAACATGTGGAGGCCAATTTTGTTGTAGACGTCTTGCCCCTGTACAGCCAGTCAGAATCTGGACATGCAGCGATAGCACCCGATTCTGATCTCACGGGGGCTAGACATTCTCACAGGATCAGAATCTGGTCTATCAGCCTGGACATGCAGGCTGGGCCCTGATTGTGATCATCCGCACATTCGGCACCTACCTGGCTAACTCCGCCAGGCTCCTGAATGAAGCCACAGTGCCATGGTGTCCCATCACCATGGCACCACAGGTCCATTCAGGATCCGTGATCTCCAGCCACATGAAAGAACGTCCTTTCCCTGTAGCCTGACCCCTGTTCTGGCCTTCCATGGCCATGGTCGGGCTGCGGGGAACCCTCTTACCTTTTGGACTTGGCCTGGCTCTGCATTCCCCTGATGTCCAGGGGGACTTATTCCAGCCTCCGAAGTGGAATAAGTCCCCATCTACCTCGCCAACCCCAGACATACAGGGCCAACCTCAGAATCAGCCCTTTACGTTTGGGGTCACGTTCCTGCCCACAAACAGAGCTCCCCACACAAATCGGCAATATGTGTGGGGAGCTCTGTGACTGCTAGCATGATCCAAACGTTTCATAAAAATGCGAACCCTACTGGATATAATGAGAAACTTAAACTACTGAGAAATCCAATCAAATTAGGGAAATCCCCTTGCGGCTGAACAACTTAGTTTTGTCGGAGCCTGTCAGCCCAGTGTCCGGGAACCATACCACAAACACCACTGTGACCACTCTCTTTATTCTAATTAATTTTTAGCAAGAATTTTTCAAAAAATATGTGCAAAAGTGAAAAAGTGAGTCCATCAACTTAACTTATTTCATGGAGCACCGCCAAAGTGCCATCAGCGAATCGGTAGACAACATGGCCCACGTTTCGGGTTGTATGAATTCAAACCCTGCTTCAGGTCCTACTTCTTGGCAAAAGGCGA
Source organism: Ichthyophis bannanicus (assembly GCA_033557465.1). Lineage (NCBI taxonomy): Eukaryota > Metazoa > Chordata > Amphibia > Gymnophiona > Ichthyophiidae > Ichthyophis > Ichthyophis bannanicus. The sequence continues at coordinate 1,738,071,077 of CM066031.1, read as the reverse complement.
ATCATCAGCTTACTCAGCCCAGAAAACCCTTTCTTTATGTCTTCGGCGGCGTCTGACGTCATGAGGAGAAACAAATGATAAACCAATCACAGAGAGCCTACCACCGAGACCGTGCTTAGGGAAATCCCACAACTCAGGGAATGCCCAGAACGGCTCTACATATTGAAATACAAAACAGGGAAATCATATGATCGTATGCCAATCCAACTGAGAATTAAGCCCATCCGGGGCCATGGCATTCAAAGTAAAAATCCAACGTTGCTCACGTAATTGAAGTGATTGTACACGATCGCCCCCACGGGGATCGGAGGGGATATAGTCCAGCACTCGCCAGCGCAATGAAGTGAAATCATGCCCCTGTTGTAGGTTATGCTCTACCATCGGGGCCGAGAGAGTCTTTGTGCGTAGGCGTGAGGCATGTTCAGCCAGTCGAAGTTTTACTGCCCGTTTAGTCCGACCTACATAATAAAGAGAACAGGGACAAATCACCAGGTAAACCACAAAATCCGTAGAGCAATCAGTATGCCATCGAGCTGTGTGGGTCCGAGATGTATGACAGTCCGTCCAATTAGTGCCCTCAACAGTTAAGGAGCAATATGGGCACCTTCCACATGCGACATGGCCACTGTCAGCATGAAACCACAATGGGCGATCTATTTCAGAGACAGTGGACATCACTTTGTCCCTAAGGTTGGCTGATCGAGAGTAGGCAATCCTCAAAGTGCAATCCCGAAAACAAGCATGAGCACCAACTAGGGGCCAGAATTGGTGTAATAATTTTGTAACAGCTGTAATTTGGCGCGTATATGGTAAAACCCCTGTAATCACAGAAGTATCAGGTTCTGAATTTGAAGAAAGAACTAGCCATTCTTTGTGCAAAAAACGCGCCCTCTTATAAGCCCGTGATAACACCAGGGGAGGATAACCTCGCTGAAGCAGGCGTGATTCAAGCTCTCGAGCATGCTTCTTAAATTCCAATAGAGTCGAACAATTTCGACGTAACCTTAGAAATTGCCCGAACGGAAGACCCTGCTTTAAAGCCTTAGGGTGAAAACTCTGGTAACTTAAAAGGGTATTGCGTTGCACGGATTTCCGAAACAACGTTGTCTGAAATCCCATGGGTGTAGAGATGACTTGAACATCTAAAAATTGTAAGGTAGTAGTTGAAATCTGTGCTGTGAATTGTATCCGAGGCAGATGAGAATTCAAACGAACTAGAAATTGATCAAGTTCCATCCGTGTCCCACTCGAAAGGAAAAAAATGTCATCAAGAAAACGCCTCCAAAAGGGTACTTGTACAAAAGCTGGATCTGAGTATACATGCAGCTGTTCAAAAACTGCCATGTATATAGTGGCCAGAGATGGGGCCACGGTAGCCCCCATGGCAATGCCGTGTATCTGTCGGTAATAAATCCCCTGAAACAAGAAAAAATTCTGGTCTAATACAAGCCCCAATAATTCCAACAAGAACGAGCGGGGTATCCGATCAGGCAAATCTAAGGGGTAATCGGATAAACAGCGCAACATCTCCCCTTGGTCAATATTTGTATAAAGGGACTGGACGTCTAAGGACACGAGGAAATGGTAAGTGTCCATCGCCTGACAGGTTTGTAATTGCGTCAGGAAGTCGCCCGTGTCCCTAAGATATGACCTGACCTGTAACGCCGCAGGCTGAAGGAAGAGGTCACAAAATTGAGACAAGGGTTCAAGTATGGAATCCCGACATGACACAATCGGGCGACCCGGAGGGTCAATGAGCGACTTGTGCACTTTGGGGACTAGATAAAAAAACGGTGTTTTGGGGTGCTGTTTAAGCAAAAAACACTTCTCATTCCTGGTAATCCAATTGCTCAAAAACGCCGCCGAAACTATTGTTGAAATACGGGCTTGTAAGGTCACAGTGGGATTCGACGGGAGAATGACATAATTAGTGTGGTCCCGTAAATGAGCCTCAGCTTGACGTTGGTATTGAGCAGGGGAGAGCAACACAGTGGCCCCCCCCTTATCAGCCCGCCGCACCACTACATCCAAATTGCGAAGCTCATCCAATGCTTTAATCTGGTCCCGGGAAAGATTGGAATACCGCGGGAAGCGTTGCTTCTCCAATTCAGACAGCCGCTGGAAAACAAGGGACTGGTATGTTGAAATGGCATGATCCGGAACTCCCGGGGGTAGCCAATGAGAGGGATTTCTCACCAGAGAGGTATCTGGAGCCCCAGGAATGAGGGACATATGCTGTAACACCCTCAATTTGCGAAAAAATTTATGCAAAGCCAATCTGGTGGAAAAACCGTCATATCGAGAGGTCGGGACAAAGGACAGCCCCAACTCCAAGACTCGTTGTTGTTCCATTGTTAGGGCCACCCCAGACAAGTTTATAACGGACGACTCTTTGTCCGAGATCTGGTGTCCGGTCCCTGCCAAAAATCCTGTTGATAGTTTCTCCGGGATCTCCATCCCCTAGAAACATTACTTCTGCCACGATCAATAGTGTCAGTTCTGGCCGCTGTAAGTTCCGACGCTCCCAGCTCACTACTACCAGATTCAGTAGAGTCGGAATCACCAATGAAAGTCACACGTCGACCTTGAGTGAATTTTCTCATAGAGGGCCAATTGTATACACAGTCATTGTCGTAGTCTGTCTTGTCCCTTTTAAACTTGCGAATCTTCAGACTGCGGACATGCACATGGAAAGAATCTAGTTGTTTCTGTATGTCCGACCACTGGGTCTGAAAACTAGCTGGAGACATAGATTCCAAAACCTGTTTTTTTTAAGCTCCTCTGTCTGTAATGACAGAAACTCCTGTTCCTGTATGGATCGCTCAATTAAAAGAGCCACCAAATCGAAACCACACTTATTAAGGATGGAATTACCCCCGAGGTAAAATTAGAGACTTCAAATATTGAGTCATGGCTGAGCCATGTAATTGAGCCCGGATCAGTTTTTTGTGGAGGTCCTTTAAGTCAAAAATCATAGAAGGTGGCTGTCCCGTGGATGAGATGGAAGCATCCTCAAAAAGTGACTTATGCTTTTTGAGCTGGGAAACGTTTAGCAGGTCTGGACATCTGGATCGGACATCCAGATCCTCTAAACGCAGATCTGAATGACCCCCATAAATTGGGGACTAGAATATGATAAGATACACATAGGTAGAGGACAAGAGAGTGAGGAGCATCAGGATCCAAAAGCGGCTTCAAAGAAGTGGATTTTTAGCCTGGGTTTGAATAGGGTTAGAGAAGAAGCCCGACACATAGACTCAGGAAGTTTGTTCCAGGCATATGGAGCAACAAGATGGAATGAATGAAGTCTACAGTTGCCAGTGGAGGAGAAAGGCACAGATAAAAGGGATCTGCCAGAGGAACGTAGTTCCTGAGGACGGTGTAGAGTGAGATAAGAGAGGAAAGGTAGTGAGGAGCCGCAGAGTGAATTCACATGTAGGTCAGTAGGAGAAGTTTGAACTAGATGCAGAAACTGATGGGGAGCCAGTGAAGTGATATCAGAAGAGGGGGGTTACATGAGCATAGCGATACTGGTGGAAGATAAGCCTTGCAGCTGAGTTTTGAACAGATTGAAGGGAAGAGAGATGATTCAGAGTGAGACCAGCAAGGAGCAGGTTAAAATAGTCAGGGCGGGAGGTGACTAGTGAGTAGATAAGGGTCATCTCCAGGAACAAGCAGATCTCCAGGAACAAGCACGGGAATGCTCCCCAGCATCCAATCAGAAAGCCTTTGGGAGCATACCCCGCGCCTGCGTGGTGGCTTCCCGCCCTTCCTACTGCCTCTCCCCAGTTTTTCATTTTCCGCGGAGCAGGCAGGATGTCCCTCCTGCCACCGCAGAAATTTTCCTTTTTTCTGTAGTCGCGGCTTTCCCGCCGATGGTGGCACCTCCATGCCCCCCTTTTCTTTCTTTCTTTTAATTATTTTTCATTTAATTTTCATCGCCCCCTCCGGGTGCTGAGGACCGGGGCATGGAGCCTTCTTCCCCCCAGCCTCACGGTGGGGACTTAATTTTCCACGTGGACTCCAATGCCTGGTGCCTCTCCTGTGTGGTGCCTGACCCCTTTTTCCCGGATTCCCCGGGCTACAGTGTCGGAAGAAGACCCTCCCTCTTTCGGGTATCCCTCGACAACGTCTTCGCGCCCAAGGCGCGGTCGTCGGGTTGTTCTTCTCACCAGGATCAGGTAACCAAACAACAGTCTGTTAAGACTAGCCGAGTCTTGAGGGGCAAGTCTCATGCGCGGCATGGCGACAACTCCGGCCAACCCCTCAAGTCCTCCTTGGCTGATATACCCCGGCGGGAGTCCTCGGGCTCCAAAGCATTTACGGGGTTTCGGGATGTTCCTGAGGTTCGCTCCTCACAGAACATTCCCGAGCCATGCCCGAGGGAGGTACCCGCTTCGAGCGGTGCCGATTCCCCGGCGTCGGCGTCGAGTGTTCCACTCTTCGCCAGGGATCGTCAGCCGGTGTCCTCGGCGCCTTCAGGGCCGATCGACTCGACCGGGTCTGACCTCCCTGCATTCAAGCCATGCTCGGGCGTGGTAGCCGCTCCGGGCGGTACTGAGCACCCGGCATCGGCATCGGTGTCGAGCGCTCCACTCCTCACCGAGGATCGTCGGCTGCTGTCCTTGGCGCCTCCGGGGCCGATCGACTCGGTCCAGCCTGGCTTTCCTCCATCCCTGCCATGCATGTGGGCGGTACCCGATTCAGGCGGTACCGACCCCTCGGCGTCGGTGTCGAGCGTTCCGCTCCTCACCGGGGATTGATGGCTGCGGTCCTCGGCGCCTCTGGGGCCGACCGACTCGCGCCGGTATGGTATCCGCTTTGGGCGATGCCGACCCATCGGCGTCGGTGTCGAGTGACCCGCTCCCCACCGGGGATCGCCAGCCGCTGCCCTCGGGGGCCGATCGACTCGACACTGTCTGACAGCCCTACGTTCAGGTCATGCACAGAGGTAGTACCCGCTTCGAGCGCGCGGGCGTCGGTGGTTCCGCCCCGCGCCGGGGATGGTCATCTGGCCTCCCTCCCCTCGGGGCCGCCCGCTTCGACCCGCATCGGGCCGCCGGTATCCCAGCCCTGCGCAAGGGTGGTACCGGGTTCGAGCGGCGCCGCTCCGCCGGCGATGGCAGGGGCGTCGAGCACGAGGGACCACCATTGACCTTCCCCGGGGACCTCGGGGTATGTCGGCCAGCGCACGGGCGACTCCCCGGCATCGACACGGCCGTCGAGGGCCCCGCCCTTTCCTAGAGAAGGGCCTCGGGGTCTTCAACCGCTTCGACACAATCTGGATCTGCGCCGCCCCGCAACGGTACCCCAACGTCGGCGCAGGGGCTTTGCACCCCCCCCCCCCGCAGGGACTCGTCGTTGGGTGACCGGGGTCCCCTTGGGGACGGGCTGTATGCCCCGGAAGGATTTCTCTCCGGGTCGGACGGGTTCGAGAGGGAGCCCGGCTTCGGGCAGTGCCAGGCGTTCGACATCGGCGCCGGCCTCAGATGACCCCCTCTCCACCGAGCTCCGCACTCAGGGACCCATGATGCTCGCGGCACCGATCGGCACGGTTCCGATCCGCGCTCCGGGATCTCCACCACCGGCGCGGTCGCCCCTGCAGGGGCCCTCTAGAAGGGAGTCGATCTCCTCGCTCGGTTCGATGCCCAGCCTGGAGTCGGTATCCAGCCTTGAAAGCCTGGACACTACACGTCTCGGGATCGGTCCCTGTCCCCTCCCGCGACACAGAGCGGAGACCGCTGGCCCCTGCCCTCCGGCGGCTGTGGAACCGCTTCGATCGCCGGGAGCAGCACCACCTCCGGGCTCGGGGCCGAGGCCAATTCCTGCAGCGCCGTCGGTGCCATCGACCCCTTCGATGCCTAGCTTGGAATCAATCCCAGGAGCCGACGACACCATGGGGACTGCCCCGATCCGGGTCGGTTGGTCCCCTCCTCTGCCCAGCGGGCATCGGCCCGAGCGGCCTCTGTGTGCCCTGGCAGCCTCCCCCACCATAACTCCTCCGGCAGAGCCACCTTTTCAGGATTTCCTCCTTGACATGGCGGACTTGCTGGCCATCCCTACCCCGGACCCGAGCCCAGGCCCTGCGGATCAGGCAGCCATGATGCTTCCTCTGCATCCCTCCCTGCAGGATCTCCTGCTGGGGGCTTGGCGGTCGCCTTTGAGGGTTCCGGCACCGTCAACTGCGATGCAGGCTCTGTACCGGGTGCCTCCGTCCCCGGGTTTTCGGCAGCACCAGCTTCCGCATCGGTCCATTGTGGTGGAATCAGCGCTGAGGAAGGCCGGAAGCAAGGAGAAGCATGTTTCTCGCCCCCCAGGCCGCTCCTCAAAGACGCTAGATACTCTAGGACGTCAAGCCTTCCAGACGTCTATGCTGACGGCCAGAATTATTTCATATATATTTTATATGAGTCTGTCGCTCCGGGAGGTCACCGAGAGGTTGTCTCGGTTATCCCTCTTCGTATCTGCAACCAAGGCCTTTGAATATTCCCTGCTCCTTTATCACTGCAGGAATATCTCTGGGTTCCTTTCTCGTGCTTCGCTGGACTCCTTCCAGTCGGTCAGCAGAGCCTCTGCTGTTGCCATTAGAGCACGCCGTACAGCATGGTTGCAGGCGTCCGAGTGTGTAGACGGGCACAGCACAACCTGGGTAATTCTCCCTGCGACGGAGATCACCTCTTCAATAGCGAAGCCTTGCGTCAGGTCGCACAGTGCTTCACTAACCTTCCCAGAGTTAGCAGCCAGCCTAGGGCCCGGCCCCCCGGCGGTGGTAAATGCCTCTCCAGACCCCCCTTCCCTAGGAAGAGGAAATATCAGCCCTCCGCCCACCCTCCAGGCGCGTCCAAGCAAGGGACCTCTCACCCCGGGTTGATGCCCCCGGGCCCGCGCCAGGACTCTCATACTAAGCATTTTTAGGCTCAGGCGGGCGGCTGCCTGCACTTAACCCTCTTATCGGAAGTTTAAAAATTGAGCTCTACTCTGGGGCTCGTTCAGTTGACAAATGGTTCGGAGGCTTATCTAGGGGTTCAGGTATTCTCCTTCCGTTGGAAGGGAGACCACCTCTATTCCGTGATAGCTATGGCCCACGGCCAACTAAATTACCCTTCGGTACGTCTCCAAACCCTTCTCAGCCAGTATCCCCCTGCTGATTGCTTCCGTACCGGAATTCCCCTCCAGCCGCTATAGTCCCCCAATGCTTGCCAGGACTATACCCTCCTGTCCCCCGTCTGTGCGGGGGGCGAGTTTTCTGCGTGCAGGTCCTGGGGACACATATAGGGCCTCCAGCCCCTGTGGCGTTCTACCGGACTGATGCTATCCTCCGTCCCCCACGCTACCGCGCTGTTGGTTCGCCGATCTGCCCTTGTCCTCCGGAATAGATCCCTCTACTGACGGATCTTGCTGCCACCTTCCCAGGTGGACGTTCGGTGGATCAATGGCAGATCCGTCTTACCAGGGTGATGCTCAGGGAGGTAGGCCCCTCGGCATACCTGCGTTAGTACCGGAGTGGGCGCCCTCATGCCCACCGGCTTAGATATACTAGATATCACCTGCGCGATAGGCGCATATTGGGGGGATGCCCGCAGTACCTGTGTTCTACCGCCTAATTTCCCTATGGCCGGTACTCACGCCCCCCCCCCCCCCCCGGGGTCCGGCCAGTCCGCCTGCCTATTCCTCGATTGGGCCACGGACTGGTGGTACTCTACCGCTGTGAGCTCCTCCTCCCGGGGGTTCGGACCCTTGTCTCCCTATCTCTCGCTAGGGTAGCCTGTGTACTCCTTCTGCTCCGGGGTACACCCCTACTCTTCTCCAGAATGGGCTCTCTGGTTCGGCCAGTCTTCTACTGTTAGTCCTCTGAGTTCTGGACTCTACTCCTAAGGGAGTGCTCAGCTTTGCACTAAGCCTCCTGGAAGACCTGCCGTCCTTCTCCTGACCCAGCTGACACCTGGATCTCCTAGCCTTCCGGATTTGGAACTTCCTCCTCGCTGCGGCGAAGTTTCCTTGACGACTTCGCTACTGCGTCTACGGAGCCTTCATCACAGGTCTGCTTCCGGCAACCCGGTAGGTAAGCTCTACAGGGTTCCACACCATTAATTCATTAAAACTTAATGGCCGGTAAGCTCTATATGGTACTAGGTCATTTACTCATTAAATGCTTACTGATACTATTTATGCATCCCTCTGACTACTCTTCCTGTAGCCTGGGTTTTTTTTTGCTGTACCTTATTGATACCTGTTCTGCACTCTAAAGACTTCCCTCTGTAGTCTTTAGATTCGCTGTTCCTCTATTCAACTCCTGCCCTCCATCCCTCAGGGGATGCCGGGGATTCAGGCTGGGCAAATGCCATCCCGTCCTGGGCTGCGCTTATGGGATCTCCCCGGGCATCCTTAGCTAGGGAGTCCCCACGTGTGAAGACTCATTCCTGCTTGTTCCTGGAGATAGCACAGTTACTTACCTGTAGCAGGTGATCTCCGGAACAGCAGGAATTAGTCTTCACAACCCGCCCACCTCCCCTAGGAGTTGTATCTCTTTTTTCTCTATTCCTTCCTCTCCTCTCCTTCTGGCTCAGCTATGAAACTCAACTGGGGAGAGGCAGTAGGAAGGGCAGGAAGCCACCGCGCAGGCGCGGGGTATGCTCCCAAAGGCTTTCTGATTGGATGCTAGGGAGCATTCCCGTGTGGGCTCCGTCGGCGACGTCTCCCCACGTGTGAAGACTAATTCCTGCTGTTCCGGAGATCACCTGTTACAGGTAAGTAACTGTGCTGAATGTAGTCTTCACATATGGGTATCGCCGGTACCAATGGAGCCTGCGTGGGAACGCGCCCCAGCGTCCAATAGGAAAGCTTTTGGGAGCATCCCACAGCGCCTGCTTGCTGCCTTCCCGCCTTTCCCAACTGTCCCTCTCCAGTTCTTCGTTTTCCGCAGGGGCGACAGGTCGCACATCCTGTCACCACAGAAAATATTCCCTTTTATTCTTCTTTTTTGTGGTCGCGTCTGCCTTCCCTCGACGCTACACCGGTACCGCCGGTTCTTCTTTCTTTTTTCTTAAAAAAAAAAACAAAAACCTTTTATTCTGGAGTCTTTTCCAGGTATTTTCTCCTCAGGTGCCATGCGCCATTTTGGGCACTAAGCCCAACTTTTCCTTTAAAATGGAAAAACCCGCTTCCGGTTTTAAAAAGTGTTCCAACTGTGGCGGTACCATCTCCGTCACCGACACCCATGAGTGGTGCCTCAAATGTTTAGGTCCTGACCACTCTATTTCTGAGTGTGTTGCCTGTGGGATGATGTCGAAGAGGGGCCGGCAAAACCGAGCTGCTAAACTTAGCACCCTTTTTCCCTCTGATGCAGCGTCTGTGGCATCGACGTCTTCCAGGGCTTTGTCTTCCTCCCATGGATCTCAGGTAACTAAACATAAATCTGGCCAGTCCTCAAAGGGTAGATCTCCTCCTAAGCATCGTGATGCCTCTGGCGTTGCCCTTGAGGGACTTGTACCAGCAAAATTGCCCCGGCGGGAGGCTTCGGCTTCCAAAGCACTAACGGGGCTCCAGGATGTTCGAGGCCTCAACCTCGGCAGAACTACTGGTGCCATGCTCTGGGGTACTGGCTGCTTCATCTGGTACCAATACCCAAGCATCGGCAGTGTCGATAGACCAGAGATTCTTGGCTATTGAATGCAGTCTGGCGGCTCTTCTCACGGCCTCGATACCCCTGAAACCGCTTCAGACAATTCAACTGGTACTGGCACCGACTTCGTTACCGGTACCGACTGCATCGACATTGGCAGGTATTCTACCGGGACCGAGTCATGCTTATCCATCTGGTATCGACAAGTCGGTACCGGACCCCTCCGATGCCGTCTTCAATTGGTACCGGTACCGTGCCTTGCACGATCACCAGGATCGGAGATACTTTGATGAGTCTGAAGACTCTGAAAGCTCTGCCAATAACAGAGTACTTCTTCCTGAGGATTCTTCTTCTCCTCAGCATAGGATGTCTCCTCCAGAGGATATGTCCTTTCATGATTTTATCCGAGATGTGGCTCGAGGTCTTTTCATCACAGTGGCTCCTGAAAAAGAGCCTAGGGCAAAGGAATTGGAAATTCTGCAATACCCTAAAGCTCCCAAGAAGGCAGCTACCTTACCTATTCATGAGATCTTGCATGACCTCATGCTAAGAATGTGGGAAACACCTCTAACCACTTCTCCTCACTCTAGAAGACTCGACACCATGTATCGAGTTCTTCCTTGTCCTGGGTTTCAGAAGACTCAGCTACCACTCCATGGTAGTGGAATCAGCTATGAGAAGGATCAAGAGTGCAAAAAGACATGCATCTAATCTTCCAGGATGTGAGCATAGGACTCTTGACGCCTTTGGACGTCAAACCTTCCAGGCTTCCATGCTTTCCACTAGGATCATTTCCTATATATTATATATGGGAATGTTCGTTAAGGAGGTCACGGGAGATTTAGAGCTTATGAGCCCTCCCCTTCCTGATGATAAGAGGCAGGATTACTTTGACCTTGTCAAACCTGCTCAGGATGTTTCCAAGTTTGTAAATCATGCAGCCTTTGACTGCTTTGAGTGTATAAGCAGAACCTCTGCTATTGTCATAGGTGCACGTAGGATTGCCAGGTTCCAGGCATCTGACTTGGAACTTCATCATAATCCCGCCCTCCCTCATTGGCCCACCCACTCCTTTCATGTGTTCTTTACCCCCGGTGTTTTCGTTTTGTTGTCATCTGTCCTTTGCTGTCTTTCTTCCTTTTCATTCTAATTACTTTCCTATCAATTCAATGGTGTTCCCTTTTTCTATATTTTTCCTGCAGCCCTAACTTTTGTTGTATACCGCTTTAACACCTCGGTAATAGGCGGTATATCAAATGTTACTAATAAAGATAAAGAATTATGTATCATTTGTTTTTTGTACTCTTATTTTATGAAAATTACACATTTTCTGTAATTGATATCATACGTTCTCTCATTATTTCCGATGAAATCTAAAGGCTTTCAGCTCGTTCGTCATGATTATTGTACACCTATAGTAAAACTGCTTTGCGTTTTATTCAACTTTATCTTTGTTTATTTATTTTAGGTTATTGTTTATGATGTCAAAACGAAAGTATTCAGCTGCCCAAGTAAGAGAAATATTGCAACGAGTTGCTGACAGTGACGGCTCTGAGACGTCTGATGATGCAGCATATTCAGCAAGCGAAGAAGCATATCAGCAAAGTTCGGGTGATAAATCTGATGATGACAGTCATGATTCAGATGGCGACAGCAGTTGGTCGCCAAGTGAATGTGAGACTGATGTTGAGCCGGTAACATCGCCTGCAGCAAAGAGTCAAGTTACAGGTCGAGGCAAAGGTCGAGGCTGTGCTTGACGGGGAAGAAGGCAGGAGTCCTCAGTGTCAGTATCATCTGTGAGGAATCTTAGTTGTGGTCGTAGAGTAGCTAAGAGGTCATCAACTATAAGCACAAATGTTGCCATTGAAGCCTATGTATCTAAGGATGCCACACCATGGAACAGGAAACCTATAAAGCAAGCTGCTGGAAGATACGCCAGAGCTAATGTCATGCCTGTACAACAAGGTCCTACAAGATATGCTGTACGAAATGATGGCCCTCTCGCAGCATTCCACTTGTTGATGAGGAAGAACTTATTGAATGAAATCCTGATGTGGACGAGCAAACAAGGAAGACACATTTATGACGACACCTGGAAAGATTTGACAGATGGAGAATTTCAACGTTTTCTTGAACTTCTGATCCTCTCAGGTGTGTACAAGTCACGAAATGAATCCATAGTTCAGTTGTGGAACCTTGAAGATGGTCGTTCTGTTTTCGGCAAAAATATGGTCCATTACCATTTTCAGCAAATTTCTTGTGCTCTCAGATTTGATGATGCAACCAACAGACATGAACAACGAGGTGTGGATAAGCTTGCTCCAATCAGACATGTTTTTGATACCTGGGAAGCAACTCTAAGTGATGCCTTTGTTCCTGGTGAAAATGTTACCATGGATGAGCAACTGCTTACATTTCGTAGCCATGTTCCGTTCAGACAATATATTCCCAGCAAACCTGGGAAAAATGGCATAAAGCTATGGATGTTGTGTGACAGTGCAACGTCATATGTTCTGCGTCTTCAAGTATATACAGGAAGGGAACTCGGACAAAACAGGGAACAGAATCAGGGTGAAAGTGTTATGCTGCAACTCACTGAAGGATTGACGCGATCTGGCAGAAATGTTACTGTTGACAATTTCTTCTGCAGTTTATCCCTATCACGGAAATTGCTAGAAAAACAAATGACACTTTTGGGGACAATTCGAAAGAACAGAAAAGAATTACCTCCAGAATTTGTAACGGCAAAGGGCTGAGAGGTATTCACTTCACTGTTTGCCTTTCGCGATGACACCACTCTGATTTCCTATTGCCCGAAGAAAGGAAAAGTGGTTGTTCTTCTGAGCAGTTTGCATGATCAAGAAGAAGTAGATAACACACGTCCAGACAAAAAAACCACGCATGATCTTGGACTATAACTCTAGTAAAGGTGGAGTAGATACGGCAGATCAAATGTTGCGCACGTATACCACAAAATGAATGACAAGACGCTGGCCAGTGACAATCTTCTACAACATGTTGGACATCAGTGCTTTGAACGCCTTCATTATTTGGATGTCACTAAATCCAGAATGGCAGTCCAAGTCAAAGCACAGATCTCGTCAATTCCTCTTGGAATTAGGAAAGCAGCTACTTCAGAGTAATTGCAGCGAGACTTCTTCCAGCATTGAAGAAGTCACTGATGCTGTTTGCAATGTCGGGATCCCAAAGAAAAGGGCAAGATGTCACAGCTGTTCCAGAGAAAAAGACAAGAAAAGCAACATAGTTTGCACCTCCTGCAAGCGCAATGTTTGCAAAGAACATTCAGAAATTGTCTGTGTCTCATGCAAATGACTGTAGTACTTTACTGTGTTCATCAAGTGCATGCAAAAACTGCTTTCATGGCAACTCTTCTTCATGTAATTTTATAATAAAGCATTAAATTTCAAAACATTTAACCTTCATATAATAAATAATTATTCAGTGTGTGCAAAAAATCTCGGTAATTCCAGGGTTAAGATACGGCGACCTGAATTGCACACAATATTCAATACCATGGAATGATACAGAGGCATTATAATATCCTTTATTTTATTTTCCATTCCTTTCCTTATGATACCTAGCATTCTGTTTGCTGTCTTGGCCACTGCTGCACACTGGGCGGAGGGTTTTAACCTGTTATCCATAATAACGCCTAAATACTTTTCCTGGGTGGTGGTTCCTAATGTGGAACCCTGCATCTTGTAACTATAGTTTGGGTTATTCTTCCCTAGGTGCATAACTTTGCACTTGTCCACATTAAATTTCATCTGACATTTGGATGCCCAGTCTTCCAATTTATCAAGATCCTAGCAATTTTTCACAATCCTCATGGGTTTTAACAACTTTACATAGTTTCGTGTCATCTGCAAATTTGATAACTTCACTTGTTATTCCCTTTTCCAGGTCATTTATAAATATGTCAAAAAGCAGCGGACCCAGCACAGATCCCTGGGGTACACCACTATTCACCTTTCTCTATTGGAAAAATTGGTCATTTAGTCCTATCCTCTGTTTTCTCTCTTTTAACCAGTTCCTGATCCACAGTGGTACACTGCCTCCTATCCCATGACTCTTTAGTTTTGCCAAAAGTCTCTGATGAGGGACCTTGTCAAAAGATTTCTGAAAGTCCAAACGCACTATATCAACTGACTCGCCTTTGTCTACCTGTTTATTCACACCTTCAAAAAAACATGAGATTAGTAAGACAAGATCTTCCTTGTCTAAAGCCATGTTGGCTGTCTCCCATTAAGCCATGACTATCTACATGTTCAGCAATTTTGTTCTTTATGATGGTTTCTACCATTTTTCCCGGTACTGACGTCAGGCTCACCGGTCTGTAGTTTCCCAGATCACCCCTGGAACCCTTTTTAAAAATTGGCGTTACGTTCGCCATCCTCCAATCTTCAGGTATTACAGTTGATTTTAATGATAGTTCACAGATTACTAATAGCAGGTCTGCAATCTCATATTTCAGTTCTTTCAACACCCTTGGATGTATATCATCCAGTCCAGGTGATTTGCTACTCTTCAGTTTATCAAATAGTTGTAATACATCTTCCCGATGTATCGATATTTCCTTCAATACTTCTGCACCTTTAAATACCACTTCAGTCATGGGCAACATCCCTACATCTTCCTCAGTAAAGACCGAAACAAAGAATTCATTCAGTCTCTCCGCCATTGCCTTGTCGCCTCTTAGTGCCCCTTTAACCCCTCTATCATCTAATGCACCAACTGACTCTCTCACAGGTTTTTTGTTGTGAATGTACTTGAAAAAGTCTCAATTACACGTTTTTGCTTCCGCAGCCAGCGTCTTCTCAAATTCTCCTTTTGCCTGCCTTATCAATGCCTTGCATTTGACTTGCCAGTGCTTGTGCTGTTTCCAGGTTTCGTCGTTTGGCTCTTTTTTCCATTTCCTGAAAGATGCTTTTTTGGCAACAACAGCCTCTCTGACCTCACCTTTAAACCATGCTGACAGTTTTTTGGACTTCCTTCCACTTTTCTTAAAGCGTGGAATACAGTTGGTCTGTGCTTCCAAGATAGTATTTTTCAAAAAACCCAAGCTCAATGTAAGTCTTTAACCTTTGCAACTGCCCCTTTTAGTTTTTTCTTAACTATTTTACTCATTTTATCATAGTCTCCCTTTCGAAAGTTAAAAGGTAGTACTGTGGATTTCCTTACCATCCCTCCTCCGCTAATTAAATCAAATGTGATCCGCCAAGTGGCCCCAACACCCTTATCTCTTGCACGAGATCTGGTGTTCCACTAAAGATTAGGTCCAGTATGGCTTCCCCTCTGGTCAGTTCATGAATCAGCTGCTCCAAGAAGCAGTCATTTATTTCATCTAGGAACTTTATCTCCCTAGCATGTCCTGCCATGACACTGACCCAGTCGATACCGGGGTAATTGAAATCACCCATTATTATTACTGTGTTGTAACTTTTGTTAGCTTCCTTGATTTATTTATTTATTTTTTCTATTTATCGAGTTTTTACAAATACACCATGCAAACTTGGAATACGAAATACAAGCAATGGTCTAACAAAATAAAGAACACAGCAAAACAACAAAACCCTTGCAGGGAAATCAAAGGCCATGTACTAAATAGTCCACAAGAGGAGTGATCCAAGAACACAATTCCAGAGGAGTGGAAGTAAAAACAAAAATATAAAATACAAGAAAAAAACAGGACAATGTGGCAACATACTACACTTCTCTATCCAGTATGGCATCCATAAATTGAAATGGACAGTTTTTGACAATCAATGTGACTACTATGAAGACCTCTGACATTCCAAGTCAGTAGCTACACAGTGATCAAATAGACACCATATCATTATCCAATCACAGGTAGCCCAACCCGACTCAAACTCCCTTCCTACCTTCCCTATCCCAACAACCCTCTTCGACCTTTCAGGGGTCCTTTTTGCCCTAATTGCCTCCAATTTTAAGAAATGTGCTAGATGCTAAAAAAACATGTCGCTCACGGACAGTCATGACTGTTATCTCAGGTGTCTAGGAGCCGACCATGACCCAGGGCTATGCTCCTTCTGTAAGAAGGTGTCTTCCAAGGCCATCCAGAGTTGTAAGCAGAAGCTGGATGATCTCTTCCATAAGGCAGCCCTGGTATCCCCCCGCTCTTTGGCCCCGCCAGCTCTAGAGTCTCCCAAGGCTCCTCTCTGGGCCCGGTGGCACTATGACCAGGGGTCGCCTGATTGTGAGTGGAAGAAGAAGAAGAAGGCTTCAAGGACTCTGTCGGGGATGCCAGACAAGTGTGAAAGGTCATGCGCCCAGTCTCTAGAGATGGAGAGGGAACAGTCCAGTAAGGTGCCTGGAACCGATACAGAGGCCTCCGGCGATGGTGCCCGGTCTCCCGAGGGTCATCCCGGTGAGAACCCCTTCTCCTTCTCGACACCTGACCCAGTCACCCCAGCGTCGGTATCGCAGGGCCCCACTCCCGAGTGGGAGGCCCGAATTCTGGCCTTAGAACTCAGCATTTCTGCGTTCCTCGCTGCCCAGCAGGCACTGCTGCCTGGCCCCACTGGCACATGCCTTGAGACCACAGGAACCTCAAGGACTCCCCGGGCTGCCATTGTGACCCCCAAGAACCAGAAGCCTCGTGAGGATCCTCTGCTAGGGTCTCAATCTCTGTCCCGTTCCTTGTGTGTGAGATCTTTGCGGGCAAGTGCCTCAGGCTCTGGGCAAGTTTTAGCCTCAGAGATCCGGTGCAGGTCACCCACCAGTCTTTAGCCGCCTGACCTCGAGTCCTCCATGGACTACTCAGAATGGGAATCTGACAGGGAGACCTCCCCGGAGACTTGGTCCCACCAAGACCTCCCCGCCGACCCAGAAGCGGTGATCACCTCCCGAGGATACCTCCTTCTTGGAGTTCGTCTGGAATATGGCATGGGCCCTTACGCTCGCCACTTAATCAGAGGAGGAGCCGCATGCCGAGGAGCTTGATATTCTGCAATACAAAGCTCTTCCAAGGGAGGCTATCTCGGTGCCGATCCCTTCCATTCTGAACCACCTCCTGCTCTGCGTGTGAGAGTCCCCGGCCTTTGTCCCAATTGTAAGCAAGCACCTAGATGCTATGTACAAGGTCCAATGAGGTCCAGGGTATCGGAAAGCCCATCTTCCCCACATGAATCAGCCATGCGGAAACTAAAGAGCCAAAGACTCATTCGTCCCCCTGAGCAGGGAGTCTCGTACCCTCAGCACCTTCGGCGCAAGGCATATCAGGGCTCTATTTTGTCATGCCACATCCAGGTTTACCAATTATACATTGGCATGTCTCTCCGTGACCTCGCTAGAGAGCTCAGAGGCTTAGCGGCGGTCCTTGACGGATACCATCTCCGACATTTTCAAGCCCTCTTGAAGTCCATTGGAGAATGCTCGAAGTGGCAGCGACTGGTATTGGAGCCCGCCGGCAGGCTTGGCTCCAATCCTGAGACCTGGAACAGTGAGTCCATGAGAAGCTGCTGGACGTCCATTGCCTTGGGGAGCAACTATTTCGCAAACCCATGGAGGACAAGGCTGCGGAGATTGAGAAGGAGTACGTGATTCGCTCTTGCCTCTCCCATAAAACTTCCTTCCTCCCCAGGAAGAAGCAACAGAGCAAGAAACCCTTCTTCTAGTGGGTTTTGATGCCATCAGCATAGCCTCTCCCCCTTCAGCAGAGCAGCTGTCCATCGGGGGGCACCTGGTTCATTTCTCCCACATGTGGGAGTCCATCTCCACCAAAGCCTGGGTTCTTCAGGTCGTTCGGGAGGGCTTTCGCCTCCATCTGGACCAGATTCTTCCTCCATACTTCCCTGGGGAGACATGTCAGTCTCCCCAGTACTAAGCCCTCCTGAGTCAGGAACTCGCAGGCCTCCTCATGGATGGTGCGGTAGAACCAGTCTTACCGCACCTCAGAGGACAGGGATTTTACTCCCGATACTTCCTCGTCCCTAAGCAGACAGGGGGCCTTCAGCCCATCCTCATCCTGCGAACTTCAACAAGTTCCTGGTGCGGGAGAAGATCAAGATTATCTCCCTTGGAACATTACTGCCTTACCTCCAGCAGGGCAATTGGCTATGCTCCTTGGACTTAAAGGATGCCTACACTCACATCCTCGTCAACCCAAACACAGAAAGTATCTTCGCTTCATGGTTTAGGGAAACCATTACCAATACAGGGTGCTTCCCTTCGGCCTCATGCCCACCCCGGGGGTCTTTACAAGTGCCTGGCTTATAACAGGAGGCACGGCCTCCGAAGCCAGGCAGGCCATGGACCGCACCATTGGCCTCCTGGAACAGCTGGGGTTTGTGATCAATTACCCCAAATCCCACCTCACTCTTGTTCAGTCCTTGGAGTTCATTGGGGCTCACTTGGACATCTTTCGGGCCATGACTTTTATCTCCCGGGACAGGGCAGACTGCTTTGTGTCCCCGGCATCCAAAGTGTGAGGCTGCGGTGCCGTCCTGGCTCGGATGATAAGAACATAAGATATGCCATACTGGGTCAGACCAAGGTCCATCAAGCCCAGTATTCTGTTTCCAACAGTGGCCAATCTAGGTCATATGTACCTAGCAGTTTCCCCAAGGGACACAGGTTCCACAATGCTTGTATTGGTTCAAGCATTGATATCCTGGGTCCCTTCTTAATAATGGTTTATGGACCTTTCCTCCAGGAACTTGTCCAAACCTTTTTTAAACCCAGCTACACTAACAGCCTTTACTACATCCTCCGGTAACAAATTCCAGAGTTTGATTACACATTGAGTGAAAAAATATTTTCTTTTATTAGTCTTAAATAGTTTACCCTGTAGCTTCATTGCATGTCCCCTAGTCTTTCTATATTCTGATAAGGTAAACAATCGATCGACGTTTACCCGTTCCACTCCGTTCATCAATTTATAGACTTCTATCATATCTCCCCTCAGTCGTCTCTTTTCCAGGTTAAAGAGCCCTAACCTTTTTAGCCTTTCTTCATAGGAGTATCCTTCCATCCCCTTTACCATTTTGGTGGCTCTTCTCTGAACCTTTTCTAAAATCGCTATATCCTTTTTAAGATATGGCGACCAGAATTGCACACAATATTCAAGGTGCGGTCTCACCATGGAACGATATAGAGGCATTATAATATCTTTTGTTTTATTTTCCATTGCTTTCCTTATCATACCTAGCATTCTATTTGCTCTCTTGGCCGCTGCTGCACACTGAGCCGAGGGTTTTAACATGGTATCCACAATGACGCCTAAATCTTTTTCCTGGGTGGTAGTTCCTAATGTCGAACCTTGCATCGTGTAACCATAGTTTGGGTTGTTCTTCCCTAGGTGCATAACCTTGCACTTGTCCACATTAAATTTCATCTGCCATTTTGATGCCCAGTCTTCCAATTTATCAAGATCCTCTTGCAATTTTCCACAATCCTCTTGGGTTTTAACAACTTTAAATAGTTTTGTGTCATCTGCAAATTTGATAACCTCACTAGTTATTCCACTTTCCAGATCATTTATGAATATGTCAAAAAGCAGCGGACCCAGCACAGATCCCTGGGGTACACCACTATTCACCTTTCTCCATTGGGAAAATTGGCCATTTAGCCCTACCCTCTGCTTTCTATCTTTTAACCAGTTCCTGATCCACAATAGTACACTGCCTGCTATCCCATGACTCTTTAGTTTTGCCAAAAGTCTCTCATGAGGGACCTTGTCAAAGGCTTTCTGAAAGTCCAGATACAGAATATCAACCAACTCACCTTTGTCCACCTGATTATTCACTCCTTCAAAAAAACATAACAGATTAGTAAGACAAGATCTTCCTTGTCTAAAGCCATGTTGGCTGTCTCCCATTAGGTCATGACTATCTACATGCTGAGTAATTTTATTCTTTATGATGGTTTCTACCATTTTTCCTGGTACTGATGTCAGGCTCACCGGTCTGTAGTTTCCCGGATCACCCCTGGAACCCTTTTTAAAAATTGGTGTTACATTGGCGATCCTCCAATCTTCAGGTATTAGAGATGATTTTAATGATAGTTCACAGATTACTAATAGCAGGTCTGCAATCTCATATTTCAGTTCTTTCAACACCCTTGGATGTATACCATCCGGCCCAGGTGATTTGCTACTCTTCAGTTTATCTAATAGTTGTAATACATCTTCCCGATGTATCGATATTTCCTTCAATTCTTCCGCACCTTTAAATACCACTTCAGTCATGGGTAACATCCCTACATCTTCCTCAGTAAAGACTGAAGCAAAGAATTCATTCAGTCTCTCCGCTATCGCCTTGTCGCCTCTTAGTGATCCTTTAACCCCTTTATCATCTAATGGACCAACTGACTCTCTCACAGGTTTTTTGCTATGAATGTACTTGAAAAGGTCTTTACTTCACGTTTTTGCTTCCTCAGCAAGCTTCTTCTCAAACTCTTCCTTTGCCTGCCTTATCAATGCCTTGCATTTGACTTGCCAGTGCTTGTGCTGTTTCCAGGTTTCGTCGTTTGGCTCTTTTTTCCATTTCCTGAAAGATTCTTTTTTGGCAACAGCCTCTCTAACCTCACCTTTAAACCATGCTGGCAGTTTTTTGGACTTCCTTCCACTTTTCTTAAAGCGTGGAATACAGCTGGTCTGGGCTTCCAAGATAGTATTTTTCAACAACAGCCAAGCCTGATGTACGTCTTTAACCTTTGCAACTGCTCCTTTTAGTTTTTTCTTAACTATTTTCCTCATTTTATCATAGTCTCCCTTTCGAAAGTTAAAAGGTAGTACTGTGGATTTCCTTACTATCCCTCCTCCACTAATTAAATCAAAGGCGATCATGCTATGATCACTATTGCCAAGTGGCCCCAACAACCTTATCTCTTGCACTAGATCTGGTGTTCCACTAAGGACTAGGTCTAATATGGCTTCCCCTCTGGTCGGTTCATGAACCAGCTGCTCCAAGAAGCAGTCATTTATTTCATCTAGGAACTTTATCTCCATAGCATGTCCTGACGTGACACTGACCCAGTTGATACCGGAGTAGTTGAAATCACCCATTAATCTCCAGGAACAAGCAGGAATGAGTCTTCACATATGGGTATCGTCGGTACCGACGGAGCCTGCGCGGGAACGTTCCCCAGCGTCCAAAAGGAAAGCTTTTGGGAGTATCCCCCAGCGCCTGCGCGCTGCCTTCCCGCCTTTCCTAACCGCCTCTCTCCAGTTCTTCTTTTCCACGGAGCCAGCAGGTCGTGTTTCCTGTCACCGCTGAAGAATTTCTTTATTTTATTTTATTTCTTTGGTCGCACGTCTGCCTTCTCAGCGCGGGACCGGTACCGCCGGTCTTTTCTTTCTTTATTTTTAAAAAAAAAATACTGTTTTTTTCTCACTTCAGTGCATTTTCTTCTTGGCCTTAGGCCTAGAACTTTTTCCTCATGGAAAATCCCACTTCTGGGTTTAAAAAATGCACGAAGTGCAGCAGCACTATTTCTGTCACCGACACCCATGAATGGTGTCTAAAATGTTTAGGTCCTGACCATTCCATTGCGGATTGTGAGTCCTGCTCCATGATGTCTAAAAGGGGTCTTCAGAACCGAGCAGCTAAGCTCAGTACCCTGTTTCCCTCGGATGCGGCTTCGGTTGCATCAACGTCTTCCAGGGCTGCTTCTTCCTCACATGGATCTCAGGTAACCAAACTTAAATCCAGCCGGTCCCCGAAGGGTAGATCTCCCTCCAAGTATCGAGATGCCTCCGGGCTTGCCCTCGAGGAATCTGCACCGGCAAAATTACCCCGGCGGGAGGCTCCAGCTTCCAAAGCTTTATCTATGGGGTCACAGGTTGACATCGATGGCTCGGCCTCAACCGATCACCTGTTGCCATGTTCTGGGGTACCGGTGGTTCCCACTGGTACTGATATCCAGACATTGGTTGCATCAATGGATCAGAATATTATGACCATGCAGCGTGCCATAACGGCATTCATACAAGCTGCGACGCCTTCGGTACCGCAACAAACTCCGTTGCCAGTATCGACCCCGGTACCGGTACCGACATCGGTTCCAGTGCCTGTACCGATTGCATCGACATCCGCATCGGGGTCGACTGCAGCGGTACACTGTTCAGTGATGCCCATCGGTACCGATCCGATACCGATCACTCCCGATGTCAATACCACCCGGTATGCGTATCGGGCTCTGGAGGAGCATCCGGACAGGCGATACTTCGATTCCTCTGAAGACTCTGATGCATCAGAGGTTTCTGTTGAAGCATCGGTAATTCATCCTCAGGAGTCCTCTTCTCCAAAAAGGAGAATGTCTCCTCCAGAGGATTTGTTTTTCCAAGACTTCATCAGGGAAGTGGCCAGGGGTCTTTCCATCTCAGTGGCCTCTGAGACAGAGCCTAGAGCAAAGAAATTGGATATTTTTCAATATCCTAAGGCTCCTAAAGAGGCAGCCACTTTACCAATACATGACATTCTTTATGATCACGTGTTGGGCATATGGGAGACTCCTCTCACCACTTCCCCTCATTCTCGCAGGTTGGACACCATGTATCTTGTTCCTCCTTGTCCTGGTTTTCATAAGACTCAGCTCCCTCACCACTCCATTGTGGTGGAGTCTGCTATGAAGAAGATCAAGAGTACAAAAAGGCACTCTTCGTCTCCTCCAGGTAGAGAATGCAGAAGCTTAGATGCCTTTGGCAGGAGAATTTTCCAGGCCAGTATGCTTGTTGCCAGAATCAACTCCTATAGTCTCTATATGGGAATGTTTCTAAAAGAGGTTACAGATCACCTGCAAACTTTATCTCCTTTTATTGCAGAAGATAAAAGGGAAGAGTTCCTCACCTGGCTCAAACATGCCCAGGATATTTCCAAGTTTTCCAACCGTGCAGCCTTTGACTCTCTTTTGAAGGTGCCAGCAGAGCCTCGGCCATTGCCATAGGTGCACGCAGAATTGCTTGGTTACAAGCTTCTGATTTGGAACCTTGGGTCCAAGATGGCCTAGAAAACCTTCCTTGTACAGGTGAAAATCTTTTTGGCAAGGATTGGCAAGCAAAGGCCACACAAATGGATGCTGAAAATTCTGCTTTAGATAGACTTTCAAAGTCTACTTCTGCTCCTTTTAAGAAAAGGTTGTTCAAAAAAGGATTTTTTCCCCAAAAAGGGAAATATTATTCTGCTTATGGTCAGCAGTCATCTACTGCAGGTCATTTTGCCTCAAAGAGACAACAACAACCAAAACAGGCCAAGCTTAAGGCTGCTAGGACTGCTACGGCCCAACAGCCTCAGCCTCCTCAGGGTCTTTTACTCATCACTAGAGAGCTTAGCCTTTCTGGCTCTAGAACATCCAGAGCCTCTCACCATTCCAGGAAGGTTGGTTTACTTTGCTCCCAGATGGGAACAAATCACAGCAGAGCAGTGGACCCTCTCCATCATAAGGGAGGGGTACAAGCTTCATTTTTTAAACCTTCCTCCTCACACAATGGTGAGACAATTCAATTCTCAGACATCTCTTCTTGACCTTTTGGGTCAGGAGATCACTACCCTTCTTGCCCAAGGGGCAATAGAAGAAGTACCCCTTCTTCAACAGGGCTCAGGGTTCTACTCCCCCTATTTTCTTATTCCAAAGAAAACAGGGGGCTACAGACCCATATTAGATCTCAGAGAATTGAACAAATTTCTATGCAAGGAGAAATTCAAGATGATTTCTCTCGGTGCTCTCCTTCCATACCTTCAGAGTCAGGATTGGCTTTGCTCTCTAGATCTCAAGGATGCGTACACCCATGTCCTCATCCATCCAACACACAGAAGGTTCCTTCAGTTCCTTTATCAGGGAAAGCACTACCAATACAGAGTGCTTCCTTTTGGTCTGGCCTCTGCACCAAGGGTCTTCACAAAATGCATGGCAGTAGTAGCAGCATTTCTACGCACCCTAGGGATATTCGTATTCCCATATCTGGACGACTGGCTCATCCGAGCTCCATCCCAGTCAGAGGCCCAGACTTCTCTAACCTGCACAATGCATATCCTTCAATATCTGGGACTTGTAACAAACATTCCAAAATCCCATCTCACCCCCACTCAGTCTCTAGAGTTCATAGGGGCCTTGCTGGATACCACAACTGCAAGGGCCTATCTTCCCCAGGCCCGTTGCCTACATTTGTTGCAGTTAGCCTCACAAATTCAGTTAAACCCCCTTTTAACTGCTCGAGAGATGTTACAACTGTTAGGCCACATGGCATCCACTGTGCATGTGGTTCCTTACGCTCATCTTCACATGAGGGCAGCTCAATGGACTCTATCACCCAATGGACCCAGGCATCAGGTTGCCTGTCAGACAAAATAGCAACCTCCAGTCGCCTCTTTTGGTCCCTCCAGTGGTGGAAGTCCACTCAAAATCTGTTGCTCGGGTCCCCCTTTCAACAGGTGTTACCTCAAGCAACCCTTACAACAGATGCTTCTCCAAGGGGTTGGGGAGCTCATCTTCAAGATCTCTCCACTCAAGGCATCTGGTCTCTAGAAGAGACATCTCTACATATCAATCTCTTAGAGCTCAGAGCAATTTTTCTAGCTCTCAGAGTCTTCCACACCCTGCTCAGCTACAAGACAGTCCTCATCCACACGGACAACCAAGTAGCCATGTTCTACGTGAACAAGCAGGGCGGGACTGGCTCTCTGTCACTTTGCAACGAAGCTCTGATATTGTGGGCCTTCGCCAGAGAGCATCAAATTCATCTCATGGCAGTGTATCTTCCAGGGGTTCAAAACTCTTGGGCAGACAGACTCAGTCGAATTCTGCTTCCACACGAATGGTCCCTCCATGGGGACCAGATAACCAGGATCTTCCGAATTTGGGGAACACCGGACATAGACCTGTTTGCAAGTCCGTGGAATGCCAAACTTCCCCGGTTCTGTTCCAGGATTCCGTGTCAGGGAGTTCAGGCCAGGGATGCCTTCCTCCTTCATTGGGGGCAAGACTTCCTCTATGCCTTTCCACCCATTCCCCTAATTCCCAAGACACTCTTCAAACTCCAGAGAGACAAGGGGTCTATGATCCTCATAGCACCACATTGGCCACGCCAAGTGTGGTACCCTCTACTTCTGCATCTCTCCCAAGCTCCCTCCCTGGACTTGGGATCTGCTCCAGACCTCCTGTCCCAGGAGGAGGGAACGTTGTGGCACCCAAATCCCCAGTCTCTTCATCTCAAAGCCTGGTTGCTGAAGGCCTAGACCTTCAGGATTTGCATCTTTCTCAGCAAGTGAAGGATATCCTTCATGCTTCCAGAAAGCCTTCCACTAGACGTTCCTATGCTTTTAAATGGAAAAGGTTTACCATTTGGTGTGCAAAGATGGGTCTTAACCCTCTTGCAATACCTCTGAATTCTTTACTAGAGTATTTGCTGCATTTATCCCATGCGGGCCTTAAAACGAATTCAGTAAGAGTCCATTTGAGTGCTATTGCAGCATCCCTTAAACCTCTCAATGGACAGCCTATTTCCTCTCATCCTCTTATAGCAAGATTCATGAGAGGCCTTCTTTTGACTAAACCTCCCATCAGGCCACCTCCAGTGGCATGGGACTTGAATCTGGTTCTTGGCCAGCTTATGCAGCCACCTTTTGAACCTTTAGCCACTACCTCCTTGAAATTCCTTTCCTGGAAGGTTATTTTTCTCATTGCAGTCACCTCAGCTCGCCGTATCAGTGAGTTGCAAGCCTTAGTGGCTAATCCTCCTTATACAAGGTTCCATCTTGACAAGGTAGTCCTTAGAACTAATCCACACTTTATGCCTAAAGTGGTCTCACCTTTTCATCTGAACCAGGAGGTGTATTTACCTGTCTTTTTTCCAGGACCTCATGCTTCAAGTGCAGAGAGGAATCTTCATACCCTGGATTGTAAAAGAGTCTTGCTTTTTACTTACAAAGGACACAGCAACATAGAAATCATTGCCCAATTGAAATGTGTATCTTAAAAATCACTGTATTGTACGATACATTATGATTCTGTAAAGTAAACCGCTGCTGATCGTAGGAAGCAGCGGTATACAAATGTTTACTAAATAAATACTAAATAAAATAAATAAAGTCCTCTCAACTCTTTGTTGCTTTTGATCCTTCTCATTTAGGGCTTCCAGTCTCTAAGAGAACACTGTCCAACTGGATTGCTCAGTGTATTTCTTTCGCCTACCAGAGTAAGAACCTTTCTCTGGAGGGCCATGACACAGCTCACAATGTGAGGGCCATGGCAGCCTCTATGGCTCATCTAAATTCTGTGTCCATCGACCAGATCTGTCGAGCGTCCACCTGGGCCTTGGTTCATACCTTCACAGCCCATTACTGCTTGGACAAGGACTCCCGCCGGGATGCCTTGTTTGGTCAGGCTGTTCTCAAACACCTGTTCCATACCTAACCAACTCCTATCCTCCATCCCTGCCTGGATGCCTGAGATTCATGAGTGGAGGTAGAGCCCTTTCCAGGGACTCACAACCTGGGTGATCTCCCAGGCATCTCTAGCTGGGGAGTCCCCATATGTGAAGACTCATTCCTGCTTGTTCCTGGAGATAGCACAGTTACTTACCTGTAACAGGTGATCTCTGGGAACAGCAGGAATAAGTCTTCACAACCCACCCTCCTCCCCTAGGAGTTGTATCTCTCTATCTTTCTTTCCTTTCCTCTCTCTCTCTTTGTCTCAGCTTTAAAACTCGAACTGGAGAGAGGCGGTTAGGAAAGGCGGGAAGGCAGCGTGCAGGCGCTGTGGGATGCTCCCAAAAGCTTTCCTTTTGGACGCTGGGGAGCGTTCCCGCGCAGGCTCCGTCGGTACCGACGATACCCATATGTGAAGACTTACTCCTGCTGTTCCCAGAGATCACCTGTTACAGGTAAGTAACTGTGCTTTATTACTGCGCTGTAACTTTTGTTAGCTTCCTTGATTTCTTTGAGCATTTCATCATCCATTTGTTCATTCTGGCCAGGCGCTCGATAGTACACCCCCACTGCCATTGCCTTCCCCCTTTTACATGGAATTTCAATCCATATAGATTCTACAGCAGATTTTGTTTCCTGCAAAACTTTAATCCTTTCTGACTCAATGCCCTCTCTAACATAGAGAGCAACCCCTCCACCAATTTGATCAGCTCTATCATTACGATGTTGTTTGTACCCAGGTATCACAGTGTCCCACTGGTTGTCCTCCTTCCACCATGTCTCTGATATTCCAATCATATCTAACCTTTCATTTAGTGCTATATATTCTAACTCTCCCATCTTATTTTTTAGACTTCTAGCATTTGCATTCAAGCATTTTAGAGAACGTATTTTATTCATATTAATTTGGCTATTGTTAGACATGGGTAATTTGGGATCTTTAAGCTCTGTCTGCTCCATACTTGAGGGCATTTGGGCTACTATACTCTTTTGTGGAACCTCTCTGCTTTTGATAGTATCCTTCAAAGATACATTCTTCCGAACCATCCGCTCTTGGGCTTTCCCCTAATATCTAGTTTAAAAGCTGCTCTATCTCCTTTTTAAAGGTTAATGCCAGCAGCCTGGTTCCATCCCGGTTAAGGTGAAGCCCATCCCTTCGGAAGAGCCCCTCCTTTCCCCAGAATGTTCCCCAGTTCCTAACAAATCCAAAACCCTCATCTCTGCACCATTGTCTTATCCACGCATTGAGACTCCGGAGCTCTGCCTGCCTTTTGGGTCCTGAGCGTGGAACAGGAAGCATTTCGGAGAATGCTACCCTGGAAGTTCTGGATTTCAACTTCCTACCTAAAAGCCTAAATTTAGCCTCCAGAACCTCCCTACCACATTTTCCTATGTCATTGGTACCGACATGTACCAAGACAGCAGACTCCTCCCCAGCACTATCTAAGACCTTATCTAGGTGGCGCGTGAGGTCCGCTACCTTCGCACCAGGCAGGCATGTTACCAGGCGATCCTCACGTCCACCAGCCACCCAACTAACTACATGCCTAATGATCGAATCACCAACTATAACGGCTGTCCTAACCCTTCCCTCATGGGCACATGGCCCTGGAGAAACTTCCTCCTTGCGAGAGGGTTTTACATCACCTGGAGGACAGGTCCTAGTTACAGGATCACTTCCTGCCACACCAGGGTGATGCTCTCCTGTCACGTGACCTCTCTCCTCCATGGCAACAGGGATGCTGCCAGACTGGAGGTGGGACTTCAGGACTATATCCCTGTAGGTCTCGTCTATGTACCTCTCTGTCTGTCTTATGCTTTCCAAGTCTGCTACTTTAGCCTCTAGAGAACGGACTCGTTCCCTGAGAGCAAACAGCTCCTTGCACCTAGTGCACACGTAAGACCTCTCACCAACTGGGAGAAAATCGTACATATGACACTCAATGCAAAAGACTGGAAAGCCCCCATCCCGCTGCTGGACTGCTATCTGCATCTTAGTTTTAAGTTTGTGTTTAGATCTAAGTTCTTTACTTACTAAGGGTTGCTATGGATATTTATACTAATAAAACTGTACCTAATACGTGTAATATACCTTGTTCACCTGAAGCTTAACTAATCTCAGGTCCTTAGTGTATGACTGATTTGGGTAATGAGCTTCACCTGAGAGCACCTTCTGCCTTTTAAGATGTGTAAGTACCTATAAAGCTACGATTATCCCAGGGGTGGGTGGGTGGGTGTGGGGAGGGAGGGAGGGAAATAACACTTATTAAAAGAGGGCTGCTACACAGTACCCTGTCTTGTGCTGCTGAGGTAAGCTATATTCTGATTTGATTTAAATTATAGCTCTTAGCTGCTGCTAGGCTCTAACTTCTTATGAAATTTAAACTACAAGCTCTCTGCTGGGTTCTAAATTTATTTCTTTCTTTATTTATTTATTTAGCTGTATTTATATCCCGTTTTTCACCAGGTCAAAGCGGTCAATTGGGAGGTACATTTAACACGAGGGGATATGACACACATACGTTAATACTTACAGCTCTCTTCTGTGTTTTAAATTTAAGCTTCGCCTTCTCGGCCACATGGCCTCCACGGTCCTTGTTGTGCCCAATGCCTGCCTCAACATGCGGGCAATGTAATGGTGCCTCCGGGCACAATGGACACAGTCAGTTGGCCGTCTCTGAAACCCTATCTCAGTCTTTTCCAGTGTGGCGGAGTCTCTGGCTTAATGGAAGGAGTCTCGGAACCTGCTTCACGGTATGCCCTTCCAAGCCCCGATGCATCAGGTGGTATTGACCATGGACGCCTCCTTGGCGCGCTGGGGAGCCCACTTCAAGGGTCGGCACACTCAGGGGTCCTGGTCACTTGAAGACTCCAGGCAGCAGATCAATCTGCTGTAACTCTTGGCATTTCGCCTTTCTCTCTGTGTTAGGGACCACTTGCAGCACTGGGTGATGCTGGACCAGATGGACAATCAGGTCATGATGTTCTTTGTAAACAAACAGGGAGGCACCGACTCCTACACCCTATGTTTGGAGGAGACAGCCCTCTGCTCCTTTGTGGTGAGCCAGGGCATGACCATCCGGGCAACTTACCTCCCGAGTCAGGACAATGCTTTGGCGGACCGGCTCAGCAGGATCCTCCGGCCACATGAGTGGTGCCTGTGTTCCCGGATGGTGTGGCAGCTCTTCCAGCACTCGGGGACTCTGGGCTTGGACCTCTTCGCCAGCCCAGCGAACTCATAGCTTCTGCAATTCTGCAGTCCCTTCCCACACCTGGGAAGGGTGGCCCCCGACTCGTTCCTCATCTCGTGGAGCACGGGGTTACTGTATACCTTCCCCCCCCCACACCCCTCATCGGCTGGACCCTCCTCAAGGTCCAGTGGGTCAGGGCCTCGGTGATCCTCATTGCCCCGAGGTGGCCCAGGCAGCCTTGGTTTCCCCTGCTACTCTGTCTCTTGACAGAGCCCCTCATCCCGCTTGGGTTCTCACCAGAACTGCTTACACAGGAGAGGGTTTGCTTCTTCACCCTAATCCGAGGTCCCTATCCCTCACAGCTTGGCAGCTGAGCAGCTTGCCCTAGCCTCCTACCTCCTCCCTGTGGAGATCGAGGACATTCTTTTGGCCTCTCGAAAGGACTCAACCAGATGGACTTATGCCTTCAAGTGGCATCGTTTCTCGGTCTGGTGTTCGGAGCTCCGAGCGGACCCATTCTCCTGCCCTACCAGTTTGGTCTTGCAGTACCTTCTCCACCTCTCGCAGTCTGGGCTGAAGTCTAACTAGGTCAGAGTTCACCTGAGTGCCATCTCAGCAAACTACCACCCCATCGAGGGCAAACCCCTCTTGGGGCCATTGCTCGTCTCTTGTTTCATGCGAGGCCTGCTTCTTTCCAAGCCCCCTACCCCCACCCTCTTCCGGCAGAATGGGACCTCAATGTAGTCCTCACACAGCTGACCAAGCCACCTTTTGAGCCCCTGGCTTCTTGCCCACTGCGGCACCTGTTGTGGAAGGTGGCCTTCTTGATAGCACTCACCTCCACCCAGAGAGTTAGTGAACCCCAGGCGTTGATGGCTGAGGCACCATACACGAGGTTCTATAAGAACAGGGTGGTCCTGCGGACTCACCCTAAGTTCCTCCCGAAGTTTGTCTCGGATTTTCATCTCAATCAAGAGATAGTGCTACCCACTTTCTTCCCGAAGCCCCACGGTGACCGGGCGTTGGAAATCCTCCACACCCTGGATTGTAAGAGGACTCTCTCCTATTACCTGCAGCAGACTCAGGACCACCGCAGATCCGGGCAACTCTTCATTTCCTATGACCCCTGTCGTTTGGGGCTGGCAGTCACCAAGTATATCTTGGCCATCTGGGTGGCGGACTGCATTGCCTTTGCTCAGACTCAGGCCGGATTCCCCCTGGAATGCCGAGTCACGGCTCACAATGTCCACGCAATGGCGATGTCGGTCACTAGTCTGCACTCGGTGCCACTGGCGGACAACTGCCGGGCTGCCACCTGGTCTTCCACTCACACCTTTGCGGTGCATTACTGCCTGGAGAGGGAGTCCCGTCGGGACGCCGCCTTCGGTCAGGCTGTATTCCGTAATCTTTTGGGGGTTTAAGCAACTCCTGCCCTCCGACCCTTCTTGTTCCGACTACCGGAACATGGCCATCCATGGACCCGGGGTTCTTGGGCTGCCTTCAGCTTTCACTGGCAACTGCTCACGGTGATGCTGTGCCTTTTTCTACAGGTCCTCGGTAGCCTGTAGCTAGAGAGTCCCATATGTGCAGACTGACTTCCTGCTTGTTCCTGGCTGTAACAGGTGTTCTCCAGGGACAGCAGGACTCAGTCCTCACAACCCTCCCTCCTCCCTTTGGACTGTATATTTTTATGCCATCTTCTTGAAGGGGCTATAACTATGGCACCTGACTGAGTAAGATGACACCTTGGTTTGGAAGGGGACCACACATGCATGGTGGCATTCCCAAAGGTTTTCTTTGAAAGCTGGGGAAATGCTTCATGCGGGCTCTCAGTGCCATCACCCATATGTGAGGACTGATTCCTGTTGTTCCTGGAGAACACCTGTTACAGATGAGTAACTATGCTAACCCTCCGCACAGTGTGCAGCGGTGGCCAAGAAGGCAAATAAAATGCTAGGAATCGTAAGGAAAGGAATGGAGAATAAGTCAAAGGATATTTAATGCCTCTGTATTGTTCTATGGTGCGACTGCACCTTGAATATTGTGTGCAATTCTGGTTGCGATATATTAAAAAGAATATAGCGGAATTAGAAAAGATACAAAGAAGAGCCACCAAAATAGTAAAAGGGATGGAAGGATACCTCTTTGAGGAGAGACTTAAAAGGTTAGGGCTTTTCAACCTGGAAAACAGACGGCTGAGGCGATATATGATAGAGGTCTATAAATTAATGAATGGAGTGGAATGGGTAAACGTAAATTGATTGTTTATGCCATCAAAAAGTAGAAAGTCTAGGGGACATGCAATATAACTACAGTGTAACCCATTTAAGACTAATAAGAAAATATTTTTTCTCTCAACGTGTAATCAAACTCTGGCATTCATTACTGGAGGATATAGTAAAAGCTGTTAGTGTAGCAGGGTTTAAAAAAGGTTTGGAGAGAAGTTCCTTGAGGAAAGGTTCATAAAGCATTATTAAAGAAGATCCAGTTAATCCACTGCTTGCCCCAGTACAAGCATTATGGAACCTGTGTGTCTTTTTGGGAAACTGCTAGGTTCCTGTGACCTGGAAACAGGACACTGGGCTTGATGGATCGTGGTCTGACCCAGTATGGCATTTTCTTTTGTTCTTAGGATACTGGGCTTGATGGAGTTTTGTCTGACTCAGTATGGCATATCTTATTTTCATACATTCATATGTTCTTTTCATTTTTTGCTTGGGAGAGGGAGGGGAGACTTGGTGTTGAGTTCATGAGTTCATTTTCAAAGGTCAGCCCCTATCATTTGCATAGTTTTACATGTAGTCAGAAAAGTACCTGCAGTTTTGTTTTGTCTATTGGTCCAAACCCCACAGGTGAAAAGCTGCATACAAAATTTTATGTCATGTAGAACCTGGATGAGAAACCGGAAAAAGGGAAGCATCCCAGAGATCTGCCCAGGTGTCCAGTTCTATTCAGTACTTTCCTAGGGGATATTGCAGGGTACGCAAATGAAATTGATGAGATTAGATGACATCATGTGACAGGATTTTATGCTTCATCATTTTACGCAATGGCTTTGTGCACCACTTTGGATGGCCCTTGGTTAGGCCAGGAAGGTGACTTAGAATATTGTAAGTAAATAAGTATCACAGTTTCCTACCTTGCTGCTCCTAATGCCTGCAACAAATTACCTGCGTTGGTATGTGGCATTGTTAAAATCCAGGCTAAAAATTCACTTCTTGGTGACTGCTTTTGTATCCTGAGCCCCACCAGTCTCCTGTTCATCTGCTATATATTTCCTTACCATTCCCCTAGATATATCCTAGTCCCCAGTTGTGTCGTCTGTCTTGACTAGACTGTAAGCTCTGATGAGCAGGAACATGTCTCTACAGCAATGCATACACCCTGTAAGTAACAGTAGTAATAGTAGTTTTAAATTTGCAAAGAGAAAGCGAAATATAAGTATTGGCTTTGCTCTTTGCATTTTAAGTATTTGGAGGTGTTCTAAGACTGTACGTTGGAAAAGCAATTCGAGTACACAAGGGCAACCAGCTCTAACAAAACAAATCTCATCTGCACTAAAACTAATAAAATTCACATTTTTATTTAAGCCATATACGTTTAACATTCAAATTACAAAACCACAATGTTGTCATCTGTAGCATATTGCTATAAAATATTAGTTTATTTGAAATTACATCTCACTAGACGGCAAGCTTGTTCTCAGTATGTCAAAAACCTGTAATGACTGACAGAACGTTTTTCATTTAATGAACCTGAACTATGAATATTTTAAAAAGAACAGATGGTGATTGAAAAATAGTGCCTTGTTATAAGCTCATGTGTTCTGATTTTACAGAAAGGATAACAGAGTATATATGTGAAAAAGTAAAAATCAAATGCGTCACTAAAATAATTTTGAAACTGAAATGCTAATTTGGGAGTGAACTGCTGAACAAAACCAAACAGGATCTCTGGAGCGTTTTATAGTTTTAGCACTCCGTAAATCTGCGTAGGTGCAGAACTACCTCCTGGGGTGAGTGCCATGGTTTGTTCTTGGTGTGAAATCGCTGTTCCCTGTTAAAATTCAGGTTAGGTTGAATGCATCTCTGCCTTTTTGATTGAAGTCCAGGTACATTCTGAGTTATGAGCTGAAAATAGTCCTTTCCTGGCCTTTCAACTAAGATTGAGGACATATCTGACACAATAATCTGGAGTGGAGGAGTGGCCTAGTGGTTGGGGCAAGGTACCTCAGGCTGGAAGGTCAGGGGTTCAAATCCCACTAGAGGACAGCAACCTTGGGCCGGAAGGACTGGGGTTTCTAGTCCCACAGGTGCTCCTTGTGGTCTTGGGCAAGCCACTTAACCCTCCATAGCCCATGTTCCCTGTAAAATAGTTATCTCCAAGTTATAATGCCCTGTTCAATGTAATTTTAGTTTGTTCAATGTAAACCGCACTGATGAAGAATAGCACAGTATATAAGAGAATTAAATAAATAAATAAATAATATTAGGAGCTTTACTAAAGCAGGAGGATTAATCCAATGCTACAGAATAGTATAAACAATTAATTATGGCACAACAAATCAAAAATTGAGAATTAAAATGACTGACTAAGTATAGCAATGGCAGAACCTAAGAGTAATCACTAGCCACATTTTTTTCCAAAACAAGCTTGAAAAACGCAAAGATGCTTTTTTAATTTATATATTAGGAATTATTAACCATCTTTATGAAGAGTCACCCAAAGCAGTGTACAGCAAGGTATCTCTTGACATAGCCAACTTATATTTTAGCAGCAGAATAACAGTAACAAAATGACCACATGTCAGTATTATAGAAAACATGTCAATTGTGTTTTACTTGTTAATTGAAGTGGGACCTAGAGATAATTCGTTGTGGTTATCTTCCTGCATTAACAGCACCCATTCAGGAGAAATTTGTGGATTCCAGCTATTCTTATTGCCTGGGGTTGGCATCTGTCCAGGAAACCCGGAAACATCTTACAGTACTTATCTATTTATTATTAATATTTAGCTAATGCCATTTCAGTATCAGTTCAAGACGAGTTACAGTCAAGTACACTAGGTATTCTCTGGTCCCAAAGAGGGCTTATAATCTAAGTTTATACCTGAGGCTATGGGGGGTTAAGTGACTTGCCAAAGACCACAAGGAGTGCCAGTGGGATTCAAACCTTGGTCTCTCTGGTTACCAGGCTGACTGGCCATTGTCTTTTTTTGGGCACCCCAAATACCTGGAGGATCACCATGGGTGCTAACCCAAGTATTTGGGGTGCCTGAGAAAGAGGGTGATTATCACCCAATTCTCACCCTCGGGAGTGTGAAAGCATCCTTAGATGTCCTCAAATTTCCCATGAACACTTTGCGCTCTGTCCTGATGGATGTCTGGAAGGGAAAATTTGTCGCTTTGTTGGATTTGATAGGGGCTAATTTGCATATCCCAATTCAGCAGGAGTTCCAGTGTTTTCTTCACTTTCTGATCACTTTTTGAAAAGAGTGAAAGGCCTCCTTCATCCTGAAGGCCCTCCTGCCTTTTCTCAGTCTATCCTCTGGGAATCGTAGGGGCTTACAATAATCCATCTCCTTCACCAATTTCTCTAGCTCCTCATCAAAGAGGAGATGGCCATTGAAGAGCAAATCTGCTAAGTTGAACCTTGGAAGCAGCATTTGCTGCCCAGTCTCTCAACTAAAGATACCTCCTCAAAGCCATCAATTTGGCAGGCAGCCTGATAAGATTGTACATGGCATCTGCCAAAAGAGCTGCTGTGGACTCCAGCAGGGATGGCTCAACCTCTGCTCCAGAGCCTCCAGTGGTGACTAAATTGGAAGCTGCTGGAGCCAACGCAAGCACGCTCTAGCCACATGTCCTCTACATACTACTGCTTTGAGGGAAAAGCCTACCATCTTAAAGAATTGTTTCATCAAAGTCTCCATCTTCCTGTCCTGAAAGGCCTTGCCTTGCCACCCTTGACTGGGATAGTGGTCTCACCCGGGGCAGTTTCTCCAAATGGATTAGTTTTGTGCATACCATGACAGTCATGGACCTCATTTCTAAACCAGGGTTTGCAGAGTATTATCTCAGTCTCTCAAATTGAATGCTTATGCTCAGCGTAGAACTTGCATCATGCCAGACAACTTCCTTCTGGAGTTCGTAAGATGTAACAGGTATGGGTAATTTGTCAAGATGCGTTTGGAAATTCTTCTTTATCAAGTCTGTGGCTTCCAGTACAATGGAAAATATTTCTGTATCTTTTTGCCATATTTTTATAATCTTTTGTGGTACTTCGAGATTTCTGCCTCTCCATGTGATTCACAGAATAATCACTTGGAACCAACACCTTTTTTATCAATGCCATTCTGGTGTTTTTCTCTTTTACCACTACAGTATGTTGGATTTACTTGCATCCAGTTTCTTATCCGTCGGAATGGGAGTATCCCAGGTGATCATAACCTCTTCATTCTCTATAATTCTCTTACAGCCATGATCCCAGTGCTTTTCAGGCACAGTAATATTGTAATGTTTACAGAGTTTCCAATAGATGAGGTGTGCTACTTTGTTGTGCCTTTCTGTACAGAAATTTTCTGCCATCAGAGCTTCACAGCCAGCTATGAGATGAGTCACTGTTTCCAGGTCTTTCTTACAGAATCAACATATGTCTATTTTGCCAGTTTTTTCAATGCTCTCTGTAAACCATCTCATCCGTAATCCATTGTCCTGAGCTGCAACTATCAATTTGTCATCCTTCGGTTTCAGTTCACCTCTCCTTAACTATTCATGTGTCTGTTCTGGATCAACAAAGGTCTTTGTGAAATAGCTGAAACTGTGGCATCCACATTTGGAAGGTTGAGAAGCTTTCCAGCAATGGGCCATGGATACCATTTATGTAGAGATCACAGTATTTCTGCTTGAGTACCAGGCTGTGTCCACTTCACAGCAATCATATCCTTGATGACTGATTGTAGTGGGAATGCCTCCTGTGGCTTCCTGATACCTCTAAGAATAGTGTCACCAGCAGATGAAATCTGAAGTAGTGGTTCCTCCACAATATGCAGAATCCCTGTGATCTAGTCAATAAGGTCTGACAGCTCATCCTTACTAAATAATTGGAACACACTGTCCTCACCATCGGAAGCAAGCTGGTCCATGACCTCCCCACCCAAGTCATTCTCAGAAGAGGAGAAGGAGGCCCACTTAAGATCTGGGACTGGTTCCAGTTCAGCCAGGGCTATCCAGACCCTTCTTGTGCTTTGAAAAATAAGAACAACCAATAGGCACAGTAACCCACTGTCTAAAGTTCCTATCCAAAGGTCTCAGAGGATCAGAAGTCCCCCTGCGCTGTCATCATATAAGCTTAATACATTGTGCCTAAAAACTCAGGGGTGAACCCAGGAAGCCCAGAACTTCCTTCTCTGGCTGCCTGCACAGTAGAAGGAGTAGGCCTCAGCTGCTCCCCCCCCCCCCCCCTTCCAGTCCCCTGAGATATGGGAGCTATTGGGAGACTTAGCACATCCTAGAGCTGACTGTGACAGTTCCTACAAAAGGAGCCTGCAACTGAAGGCTGCCTTTTCCTCCCCACAGGTGCCACAACATGGCTTTGGTCCATTCGGGGAGTTACCAAAGTCACCAAGATAATGCATCTTGCTATTCAAAGGTTTTTTATTTTAACTCATTATACCCACAAAAGAGGTGATGCCAACCCAACACAGATGCACACCACTGCAAGAAAGCGTCTAAGAAGGCTGGCACCTGCCCCCCTGCTACTCAGAGGAATCTAGAGCCATAACCTCAAGTGATTCAATAAGAAAACTTCATTCCATATGCACCAAACAGGGAAAACTGAATCACACTCAGAGGGGGAGAAAAGAATCTCAATACCCATGGGGCCCAGGCTCTGCGTGGTATTCAAGTTATTCTTTATTAATGAATTCTTCACCAGGGGGTAAACTGTGGGTCATTTATATACTGTGGCCCCATGTTTATGCCTGCGATTAGTTGCGGTTTTATACATAATAGTGTTCAGTATACCTATTAATTATTCATAAATTTTATTAACCGTTTTTATTTCACTTGATTTTGAACGGATTTCCTTTCCTTCCTCTATCCCTTTTCCCTTCCCCCCCCCACCTGCCCCCCTTCTTCCCTTTTCCCTCTCATTCTCATTTCCCCCTTTCCCTCCTCCTCCCCCTCCCCCTCCTCCCCTCTTCTCTCTTCCCCACCCCCTTCCCCCTCCCTCCCCTTTCCTCTTCTCCCTCCCCCCTTTTCCCTCCCCTCCTTTCCACCCTTTTCCCTTCCCCCTTTCTCCCTCTTCCCCTCCCCCTTTCTCCCTCTTCCCCTCCCCTTCTCTCCCTCTTCCCCTTCTCTCTCTCCTCCCCTTCTCTCTCTCCCTCTTCCCCTTCTCTCTCTCCCTCTTCCCCTTCTCTCTCTCCCTCTCCCCCCTTCTCCCTCCCCTCCCCCACCCCTTACACGGGTTAGTTTTATTTATTTTTATGTTTTTTTATTTATTTATGTGTTATGTCATAACACGGGTTGGTTTTAATTATTTACTCCTATGATTTTTAGTCATTTAAGTTTTATAGTGGTCTTAATAGTTTTCTGAAATTTGAAGTCAATGTCTCCTCTTTGATTTGTGATCACGGGTTTTGTTTTTAACTATCAATTTATATATGTGTACAGCGATTCATTACTATTAGTTATTCATTTTTATTCATGTTTTATAATGGTCTCAAGAATATTTTGAAGTTAACGGCTCCTTTTTTATTTGTGTTTGCATTTTTTTAATGATTCAGCAGCGTAATCATAGGGACAGCACACGTTTTTTAGCATACATAGTTGTCCTTTCCCTGCTGTATACTGGTTCCCTATACAGTGGTTTGATGTTGTTTACTATGTCCCCCCTTATAAGAATAAACTAGTAATGGGTTCAACGGAGCCGATGGCTGACTTCAATTTCATTTTATTTATTGAGTGTACAAAAATGACAACATTATGGTATCGCATCTTCCAGAGTAAGTCTAACGAAGAATTCCACCTATTTTTATGCTATGATGAGCATAAGGATTACTTTAATGGCCCCTTCACTTTCCTTTAAAACAAGATAATGCCCTGTAGGTTCACTCCTGATTTAAGAGAATGTGTTCATTCGGGGCCTTTTGCCGTATATTTATGGCAACACAGGTTAAGTACGATATACATAGTGTTAATCGGAAGGAGAGAGAGTCCATGAATTGTGATGCAAATAGGTCATCTGATGTTAGATTTGCGCCAAAATAAATGAATTAAGAGAGCGCAGATGCGGGCATTTTTTTTGTGATTCAGAAGACTCGATATACTGCACGTCAGAAAGGTAACATAATTTTTTTTGCCTGTGTAATTTATGACCACTATTATAGACAGATTTAATATCAGTTGTTATTTGGATGAGATTTTGTGTTAAACATTTCTTATCACCTTTTTTCGGGAGTTCGATTTGATGTTACAAGCCAGTCTCAATTTTGGATTTAGTAGCGGTTTTCATTCTTTTCATTTTTCTGGTCACACTAATGATTGATTTTATGGATTCTTAACTTAAAATAGTGCTAGTTACTTTTTTTTTTTTAATTTTATTTCTACAAAAATTTTACAATATATCAAGAAGTTACAACACTCTTGAAGAAACAGGAAGGCATCTAAGAAATAAACATTAGCAAAAACCAATTAGTACCAATAAAGCAATTCAAACCAAGACATCTTCCACACTAGCCCACAACAGAGGAATAGAGGAGTCATACTAAATATAGACCAAAAATGATAGGAAAATTAAGGTATTTGCAGAGCACAGGAATAATCATTTATGAGAGAACTGGAGAACCCCCCACCGAGGACTCCAAGCGTTTAGCATTAATGAAAGCAATAAGTTGGGACGGTTCGTAAAACACATAAGAAATTGATTTTAACTTTACTAAACATTTACATGGATGTTTGAGAAAAAACAAACCTCCCAACTGCAAAATACCAGGGCGCAACAAAAGAAATTCTTTTGCTATGCTTCTGTGTGGTCCTAGCCAAATCAGGATAAATCCTAACTATTAACCCTCTAAAGGGTATGTTCCTTTTCCTAAAAAAAAGCTTCAACAGCCACTCTCTATCAGATAGGAAAGCGAAGGTTACCAATAACATAGAAGGAACAGGATCTTCCCATTCAGAGCTCTCCAACAACTCAGAGACATTTAAGATATTAACTTGTTTCTGAGAACTTCCCATCATAACATTCCCAGTATCAGGCTCAGCCAACGTTGTCTTAGCCCTAGGTAAATAATAAACTCTATCCAAAGGTGGGATTAGTTACTATTTTTAAATAGTTGTAATTTATATGTATATATTTATTAGCCCCCTTTGTTGTAGCGGTAACACCCTTTCTTGGATAGAGGTCGGTGTATCTTGTGTTGTATTGTGACCCTGCCAGCAAAGATTTTTAAAGGGGGTTTTGTATTATCACTTTTTTTTGTTTGGATTGTACTGCCACTCCTGCTTTTTTTCTTCACATGCACTTCCTTATAGGACTCCTTAAAGTTGTAGGTTTAACCCATACTAATGATGGGGTTGAAACTTTTTTCCTTTTCCTCTCCCTTACAGTTTATAAGATAATACAGAAGGGCTCTTATCAAGGGGAGAACTGCTCACTGTTTGTGACAAGTTTTTTTTTTCTATTTTGCTTTTTCTGCTACACACATCACATCCCTTGATTTCAAGCGCACATTCACTAATTTATTGTTTTGCTTTCTGTTCATGGTTTTTACCCTTGGATGTTTATGTAACTGAGTTTGAAATATTTATTTCCTTATTATATTTATTTAAAGATGTTCGTATCTGTTTTTATATGTTCCTGCATATTTGTTCATGATAGCTTCCTTTTTAAAAATTTGTTTTATGCTTATGTTTATATTGGTTTTATCTATTTCTCTTAATATGTTTTTTAATCAGATATTTGTGTCTTTATTTATTTATATTTTGTTTTATGTTATTGGGTTTAGTTGTAATACGCCAAGAGAATCCCTGAAGAAGGCATAGCCGAAACACGGCCGTGTTGGGTTTTGGCTGGTGACTCCCCGGTGTAAGTGTCTCATTATACCCCTGGTGAAGAATTCATTAATAAAGAATAACTTGAATACCACACACAGACGGGGCCTTGTTTGGTTACGTGGTATAGTGCTTCTTGATAGGACCCCTCTCAGTATCTATGGGCCATCATGGCTCTGCTATCAATCCAGGCCTGAGAAAAACATCAGGGATCCTTTAAAATCACCCCCCCCCCCCATATCAAAGAGCATATAACCTCGCAAAACTATCTCAGTGCTGTAAACTCAGCACCTCACTGCTATAAACTCACCACGCTCAACTTGCAGTTTATCAGTCACACTTATTTTATGCCAAATGCTATTTATGAGCATGGACTTGACCCAGCTGGACCCAACACCACATAGGGCGCCCAAAGGCATTTTGCAATTGTTTCGTCAGGGGTCAATTTTCTCTATCACATTGAAAATCCACACATGTAAATCCTGCCATTTGTGTGTGTAAATCCTGCCATTTGTGTGATTGGTGTGGATTTTCAACGTGATACCCTATGTGGTGTTATATATAAGTTTAATTCCCTGTTCAATGCAAAGTTGTAGTCATTATGATATAAACCGCCCTGAATGGAAGATAGGGCTGTATAGAAGACCTGTTAAATATATAAAATAAGACCGGCCAAAAGAGAATTTGAAAAAAAGCTTGCTGTGGAAGAAGAAATGTACAATAAAAACTTTTTCAAGTACATTTGTAGCAAAAAACCTGTGAGTCAGTTGGACCAGTAGATGATAGAAGGGTAAAAGGGGCCGCTAAGGGAGAACAAGACCATAGTGGAGAGACTGAAGGAATTCTTTGCTTTGGTCTTTACTGAAGAAGATGTAGGGAAGTTACCATGCCTGAAATGGTATTTAAAGGTGATATAACAGAAGAATTGAAACAAATTTTGATAAACCGGGAAGATTTATTAAAACTATTTGATAAACTAGAGTAGCAAATCATCTGAACCAGATGGTATACATCCAAGGATGCTGAAAGAACTGAAATATGAGACTGCAGACCTACATAGTGGTACATACAGTATAGATTGTGAGCCCTTTGAGGACGAGGGAATGTTTCCAGTACCTGCTTGTAGCGATTGTAAACCATTCTGATGCCCTTCAGCCTGGGCGGTATATCAAGAAATTGCATAAACATAAACATAATCTGTTAACTATCATTAAAATCATATGGGCTACTTTAATTCATACCATCTATGAACAAAAAACTCACTCAGATAATTTGTTAATCATTTATCTCCAGGAACAAGCAGGAATGAGTCTTCACATATGGGTACGTCGGTACCGACGGAGTCTGCGCGGGAACGCTTCCCAGCATCCAATCAGAAAGCCTTTGGAAGCATCCCACCACGCCTGCGTGCTGCCTTCCCAACTGTCTCTCCTCAGTTAAGACTAGCCAGTCCTTGAGCGGCAGTTCTCATGCATGGCATGGAAATGCCTATGGCCTTGCCCTCGAGAATCCACTGGCTTCAAAACCCCAGTGGGAGTCTTCGGCCTCCAAAACCTGTGTGGGGTTTCAGGTTGTTCCTGGGGTTCACCCCTCACAGAACATACCTGAGTCATGCCCGGTGGTGGCATCCGCTTCGAGCGGTGCCGATACCCCGGCATCGGCAATGGTGTTAGATGAAACACTCCTCACCAAGGATCGTCATCTAGCGTCCTCGGTACCTACGGGGCCGGTGGATACGCTCCAGACCGTCCTTCCAGTATCGGTACCGATATTACTACCGACGTCGGTACCCTCCAGACGTACATCGATAGACTCGCTTCCTTCGATGCCGAGTCTGGAATCGATCTCCAGTCTGGAGGACTGGGTACCGACACCCGTCGGTACCGAAGGCTCGGTTCCGATGATTCGGTACCGCAACTTTCGGTTCCTTCGATACCGTTAGAGTTGCCGCCGGCTGGCCTTCATCCACCGGTATTGGATATGGTACCGAAGCCGGTACCGAGGTCCACTTTAACATTGCAGTGGGTGCCTTCCATGCTTCTCTCGTCAGGATCGCTTCCCTCGATACCGAGTTTGGAATCGATCCCTAGCATGGTCGATCTGCTACCGACTGGCGCTGGTCCCGTCATTCCGCAGTACCAGCGATCATCCTATAAGGATTCCATACTGCACCATCCAGGATCTTCTATTCTTAAAAGCTTGGATAGATCCCTCGGTGCCGATGCTAGTTCTGCATCAGCTCTAGCCTATCCAAGGGAAGTTCCCTCTGTGGATCCTTCTTTTCAGGTTTTCATCCTGGATATGGCAAAATTCCTTGCCATTTCTATTCCTGGTCAGGGTCCTACACAAGGCAATACAGGATCCCTTTATAGTCCTGAAAAAGCAAAGGAAAACATCATGCTACCTTTGCATCATTCCTTGCAGGACCTCCTTCTACGAATGTGGGAAGCTCCTTTGAAGGTACCCCCACTTTCCAGAGCAACTGATCTTCTATATCAGGTGCCCCCTTCTCCAGGATTTCAAAAGACTCAAATTCCTCATCATTCCATTGTTGTAGAATCAGCAATGAGGCGGGTGAAGAGTACTAAAAAGCCACTCTTCTTATCCGCCAGGTCATGAGTCTAAAACTTTAGATGCCTTTGGACGTCAAACCTTCCAGGCATCCATGCTTTCAGCAAGAATTCTCTCATATATCTTTTATATGGGTTTATCTCTTGAGGAGGTCACAAAGAAATTACATCTTTTGACTCCTTTTCTTCAAGAGCCCAAGAGTGCAGACTATTCCTCACTGGTTAGTCATGCTCAGAATAATCTCTAGGTTTCTTACTCGTGCTTCCCTAGACTCCTTTGAGTCTGTTAGCAGGACCTCTGCTATAGCTATAGGAGCACGACGTAAAGCCTGGCTTCAAGCTTCAGACTTGGACAAATGGGCACAAGTTAGACTGGGAAATACTCCTTGCACTGGAGAAAATCTCTTTAACAAGGAGTCTTTATTCCAGGTTGCTCAGTTAACAACTGACTATCCTATTTCCAGGGGCTGTTCTACGCCTTCTCCTTTCCCAGTTGGTAGGAAAGGTCCTGCCAAAATTTCTTCCCCTAGGAGAAGAAAATTTTATCCATCTTCTGCCCATCATACAGATGTTCCCAAACAGGGGAAACATCACCCTGGGTTGATGAATCCGCAACCTCAGCAGGGTCAGCAAACCCAGCAATCACAGGGCTTCAAATAGTTCATCATTGCAATTCTTGATTGGGGGTTAGAGTAGCAGTCTGCTTCTTTTTATTTGCAGTGTCTGCACTAACTCATTCTAACCTTCCTTCATATCTCTTGTGGAGATATTTTCTCTTCAACTTTAAAGGTTTTTATGATGATCATGCCCACACTTAACAGGGCTTTCCTCTTCCTCTTGGAGGAAAGAGAACTAACAACTATTAATAGACAGTTGTTTTCCCTGTACTGGCATGTATCATCTCACCTGTCAGAGACTTCCTCCATAGTTAGTCTTTTTCA
Source organism: Ichthyophis bannanicus (assembly GCA_033557465.1). NCBI lineage: Eukaryota > Metazoa > Chordata > Amphibia > Gymnophiona > Ichthyophiidae > Ichthyophis > Ichthyophis bannanicus. The sequence goes on along the minus strand of CM066031.1, from coordinate 1,738,027,293 downwards.
ACATTGGCTTACCCCCTCTTACTATACCAGTTGGTCTGTAAGAGGGACGCCTTTTATGCTGGTAAGCTCCTATAGTCCTTTACTTCTTCTACAGGGGGATCCTCCCTTCTGGAGTTGTCTTCCCCCCTCCCCCCTTGTTACCTTAGGGCAGCCCATCAGGCAATAGGAAATCCTACTAGGTCTGTTTCTTTTTCCACATCCAAAAGAGGGAGAAGAAAGAGAGATGTTCTCCACTGCCCTGGTACATTGCTGCAGATACAGCAATTCCTAGTGTTAAGCCACTGGTTATGTCCACCACACAACCAGGGATTCTCCTCCACTAGCAATCCCTCTAGCCTCACTGCTAGGTCCCAAACAGGTTATAAATCTCGTTTGGGAAACCCTCTTATCAAAGCCTGATTGGTTAACTTCTATTCTTCGCCCCCTTGTCCTGGGCAGAATAGTTGGTTCTCTGCTGGCTTCCCACAGCCACTTTTTCTTCTAACCAAACCTGCAGCATGCTCTCTGCAACTCTACAATGTAGCTTTGCACTATGGGCCCTTGCTAGAGAGCATTAGTATCTTGCCTAGCAGATAACCCCAGATGGTTAACAGGATTCCCCCAGTCATGTTTCCATGACTGGTAGGTATTCCTACCCTCACCATCTCATCTTAAATCTCTTTTGAGACATCAGTCTCGGGCCTTTCATTACGTGAAAACCTAAAGAAGGGCCAATTTCCCTGGCCACATCTCCTCAGAGATAATTTCTTCACTGGCAGTTAGGGAATGCCTAATACCCTTCTTGCCCTCAAGGGCAAGTCACTAGGGTATCTTCCTCCAGGGACGTCCTCTATCCGTTCTCCATATGGCAATTCTGGAGAAATCTGGCCTTCCTGCCTACAGACTGAAATTATCCTCTGCCTTTTTCACGTAGGACATCCTGGTTATTCAAAGCTGCTTCTTGTTTATTTATTTTATTTATTTATTTATTTATTTAACTATTTTCTTTTATACCGCCCCTTCCAGAGATCAAGGGCGGTTTACATGTAACAGCTTAACAGTATTGTACACATCTGTATACATTTACATTGAACAGTAGAATTCAACTATTTACATTGAACAATAAAATTTAACTTTGTAAGGTATTAAAGTGGAACATTCGTCAAACTATTTACAATAAATATTTACAGTGGCTGTGTGTGGTGAGTAGGGCAAGTGTAGGAGTTGGAATTTATTTCCTTTTATGCATAATTTCCTTTTATGTCGTAAATGAGGGGTGTGTGGGGAGGGGGGCAGACAGGGAGTTAGTTAACGGGGGTTAGGGGGTTTGTGTATGTGTGTCCATGTTTGTTGTGGAGCAGGTTTTGGGGGAGTAGGGGATTTCAAAGTGCTCAGTGAATAGGTAGGTTTTTAATTCTTTCCTGAATTGGGAGAGGTCTTTTATGATGCGAATGTCTATTGGGAGGTCGTTCCAGAGCGTTGGAGCAGCGAATGTGAATGCTCTGGAGCTAGTGGTTCTCTTAGTCTTCCGGATAGCTTTTGGTGTGATGAGGGAGTGGGCTGCGTTTTGTCTGTGGGATCTGGTTGTGGTTGGAGAGTGCAGTAGTGTAGATAGGTATGAGGAGGCTATGTCATTTATGAGTTTAAAGGTTGTTAGGGCAATTTTGTATCTAATTCGGCTGTTTATAGGGAGCCAGTGTAGTTCCCGTAGTATTGGGGTTACGTGATCTGTTAGGCGAGCTTTAGCAATTACTTTTGCACAGATGTTCTGAGCTCTTTGTAGAAGGTATGTGCTTTTTGAGGAAGGCCTATTAGGAGACTATTGCAATAGTCGAAGTGAGGGGTGATCAGTGTGCTTACTACAGATCTAAAGTCTTGTGTCTCGAGGAGTGGCCTTAGGTGTTGAATAGTTTTAAGTTTATAGAAAATGTTTTTTTCTGTTTGTTTTATGTGTGGTAGCATAGTAAGTGTGTGGTCTATTATTACACCTAAGTATTTTACCTGTTTTCTAACAGGTATGGTAGTTTTGTTGATTGTGATTGTTTCCAGGTAAGTGTTCTTAGTCATAGATGACCTTGTTACGAACATTGCTTCCGTTTTTCTGAGGTTGATGCTGAGGTAGTTAGATTCCATCCAGGAGGACGTCTCTGCCATGCATTCGGATAGTGTGTCATAAGTGGGGTTTTTAGTGTTTATGGGGATAGCAAGCATGATGTCGTCAGCGTATATAAAATGCTTAATCCTGTGTTTTTTAAATATGTTTGTTATAGGTTGCATGTACAGGTTAAATAGGAGGGCTGAGAGGGCCGATCCTTGGGGAAAGCCGACAGTCACCCAGGAGCGCACGGTTCGGACAAAGGTATCCTTGAAGGATACTACCAAAAGCAGTGAGGTTCCAAAAGGGAGTATAGTAGCCCAAATGCCCTTGAGTAAGGAGCAGACAGAGCATAAAGATTCCCAATTACCCATGCCTACCAATAGCCAGATTAATATTAATAAAATACAGTCTCTAAAATGCTTGTATGCCAATGCTAGAAGTCTAAACAATAAGATGGGAGAATTAGAATATATAGCATTAAATGAGAGGTTAGATATGATTGCACTCTCAGAGACATGGTGGAAGGAGGATAACCAGTGGGACACTGTGATACCTGGATACAAACTATATCGTAATGATAGAGCTGAACAAATTGGTGGAGGGGTTGCGCTCTATGTTAGAGAGGGCATTGAGTCAGAAAGGATTAAAGTTTTGCAGGGAACAAAATATGCTGTAGAATCTCTATGGATTGAAATTCCATTTATGAAGGGGAAGGTGATGGCAGTGGGAGTATACTATCGACCACCTGGCCAGAATGAACAAATGGATGATGAAATGCTCAAAGAAATCAAGGAAGCTAACAAAAGCCACAACAGAGTAGTAATAATGGGTGATTTCAATTACCCCGGTATCGACTGGGACAGTGTCACAGCAGGACAAGCTAAAGAGATAAAGTTTCTAGATGAAATAAATGACTGCTTCTTGGAGCAGCTGGTTCATGAACCGACCAGAGGGGAAGCCATACTGGACCTAGTCCTTAGTGGAACGCCAGATCTGGTGCAAGAAATAAGGGTGTTGGGACCACTTGGCAATAGTGATCATAGTATGATCATGTTTGATTTAATCAGTGGAGGACAGATAGTAAAGGAATCCACAGTACTACCTTTTAACTTTCAAAAGGGTGACTATGATAGAATGAGGAATATAGTTCGGAAAAAACTAAAAGGAGCGGTTCCAAAGGTTAAAGACTTACAGCAAGCTTGGGTGTTATTTAAAAATACTATCCTCGAAGCCCAGACCAGCTGTATTCCACGCATTAAGAAAAGTGGAAGAAAGTCCAAAAAACTGCCAGCATGGTTTAAAGGTGAGGTCAGAGAGGCTGTTGCTGCCAAAAGAGCAACCTTCAGAAAATGGAAAAAAGAGCCAAATGATGAAAACTGGAAACAGCACAAGCACTGGCAAGTTAAATGCAAAGCATTGATAAGGCAGGCAAAGCGGGTATTTTAGAAGAAACTTGCTACGGAAGCAAAAACACGAAATAAAGACTTTTTCAAGTACATTCGTAGCAAAAGGCCTGTGAGAGAGTCAATTGGACCATTAGATGATAGAGGGGTAAAAGGGGCAGTAAGAGGAGACAAGGCTATAGCAGAGAGACTGAATGAATTCTTTGCTTCGGTCTTTACTGAGGAAGATGTAGGGGTGTTACCCAAGACTGAAGTGGTATTTAAAGGTGATACTGCAGAGGAATTGAGAGAAATATCGCTACACCGGGAAGATATATTACAACTATTTGATAAACTGAATAGTAGCAAATCACCTGGACCGGATGGTATACATCCCAGAGTGTTGAAAGAGCTGAAATATGAGATTGCAGACCTGTTATTGGTAATCTGTGAACTTTCATTAAAATCATCTGTAATACCTGAAGATTGGAGGGTCGCCAACGTAACACCAATTTTTAAAAAGGGTTCCAGGGGTGACCCGGGAAATTACAGACCGGTGAGCCTGACGTCAGTACCAGGGAAAATGGTAGAAGCCATCATAAAGAACAAAATTACACAGCATGTAGATAGTCATGGCCCAATGGGAGACAGCCAACATGGCTTTAGACAAGGAAGATCTTGTCTTACTAATCTGATCTGTTTTTTTGAAGGTGTGCATAAACAGGTAGACAAAGGTGAGTCGGTTGATATAGTGTATCTGGACTTTCAGAAAGCTTTTGACAAGGTCCCCCATCAGAGACTTTTGGTGAAGCTAAAAAGTCATGGGATAGGAGGCAGTGTACTATTGTGGATCGGGAACTGGTTAAAAGATAGAAAGCAGAGGGTAGGGCTAAATGGCCAATATTCCCAATGGAAAAAGGTGAATAGTGGAGTACCCCAGGGATCTGTACTGGGTCCGCTACTTTTTGACATATTCATAAATGACCTGGAAAAGGGAATAACTAGTGAGGTAATCAAATTTGCAGATGACACAAAACTGTTTAAAGTTGTTAAAACCCAAGAGGATTGTGGAAAACTGCAGGAGGATCTGGATAAATTGGAAGACTGGGCATCCAAATGGCAGATGAAATTTAATGTGGACAAGTGCAAAGTTATGCACCTAGGAAAGAACAACCCACACTATAGTTACAAGATGCAAGGCTCCACATTAGAAACCACCACCCAGGAAAAAGATTTAGGAGTCATCGTGGATAACATGTTAAAACCCTCCGCCCAGTGTGCAGCGGCGGCCAAGAAAGCAAATAGAATGCTAGGTATCATAAGGAAAGGGATGGAGAATAAAACAAAGGATATTATAATGCCTCTGTATCGCTCCATGGTACGACCGCACCTTGAATATTGTGTGCAATTCTGGTCACCGTATCTTAAAAAGGACATAGAGTTATTAGAAAAAGTACAGAGAAGAGCCACCAAATTGGTGAAGGGGATGGAAGGCTACTCCTATGAAGAGAGGCTAAAAAGGTTAGGGGTCTTTAACCTAGAAAAGAGGCGGCTGAGGGGAGATATGATAGAGGTGTATAAATTAATGAATGGAGTGGAACGGATAAACGTGGATAAATTGTTTACGCTATCAGAATATAGAAGGACTAGGGGGCATGTAATGAAGCTACAGGGTAAACTATTTAAGACAAATAGGAGAAAATATTTCTTCTCTCAACGTGTAATCAAACTCTGGAATCTGTTACCGGAGGATGTAGTAAGGGCTGTTAGTATAGCTGGGTTTAAAAAAGGTTTGGACAAGTTCCTGGAGGAAAGGTCCATAAACCACTATTAAAAAGGGACCCAGGATATCAATGCTTGGCCTAGTACAAGCACTGCAGAACCTGTGTCTTTTGGGGAAACTGCTAGGTACGTATGACCTAGATTGGCCACTGTTGGAAACAGGATACTGGGCTTGATGGACCTCGGTCTGACCCAGTATGGCATTTCTTATGTTCTTATGTTCTTAATGTTTCTGATGCTTGTTGGTCAATTTGGACGCGTATTAGTCTATGTGTGATGTAGGACTTGAACCATTTAAGGACAGTCCCGCCTATTCCTAAGTTCTCTAGTCTGTTGATCAGTGTATGGTGGTTGATTCTTGTCAGGGAGGCCTCTCCTCTGACTCTGCCAATCATAACCAGGAAAAGAGAATTCTCTGTATATCTATTCAAGCAGGTATTTACCTTCTTGCTGTTAGATGAATCTTCCTCCTAGGGGGGATCAGTTTCTATAGACCTCTCTCCTTTAACATACCTGGAGATATGTGTCTATAGGTCTATCTGTGTGTTTTCTGCCCATACATATCTCCTGTAGATATATGCATATACATCCCATATGTGTATATATTCAATATATATATCTATATATAGATAGATATATTTTTACATCTGCTGAGATATATTTTCAGATAGATATGTATCCATATACTTATCTATCTGTCCTGTCAGGTTCAAATGTCCTTTCATTCCTATATGATCCTGACAGATGGGCAATACCCCTATCAATGTTATGCCAGCATTCTTAGGGGTCTACACTTATAACCACTTCCTGTGGTAGTTAACACCTGCTATGTAGGTTAGGTACTCCTGAAGCTCTCCATATACCTTTCTTCTTTCCTAATTGACCCCATTTAGGAAAGACATTGTGGAGCTTCAGTCAATCTAAAGCTTAGTGCTCCTGAGTCTGTCCTTACTTCTTGTCAGATACAGGGGTCTCCATACCCTTTTCTTCCTACATGGACTGATTCCATTCCCAGTCCAGTTAGGTCAGACTCAATTTTCCTGTTGGTCTAAATTTGTACTGTTCCTTATCGTCACTCCAGTCCAGTCCCTTACTTCTGGGTTGCGCAACCCTTCCAGCAGCTTGGAGGCTGAGCCCAACCTTTTTGGGGGATGGAGCGGTATAAATACCACTGGGACCACCCACCAACTCCAGTAATCTCAGCCTCCAAGCAGCTGGAGGGTTCCGTAAGCCTAGGGCTTACTGGAGTCTCCTTTCCCTTCTTAAATTTTAAATTTGCTCTTAATAAATGTTTAAGTTTATTGTTTTCTAGTTTGGGTAATCTTACCTGGTTTTCTTTTATTCCTGTGCCTTTAAATTACCTACTCTCTCCGGCTCCCCTCTCTCCCCCCCCCCCCCCTCTGGCCGGGCCGGGTACCGGGGTTGATTGAGTCCTGCAGCGGTACGGAGGATCGGCAGCTCTCCTCTTGCCGCTGAGCCGTTCGTTTCCTGTACCTCCTCCAGGATCCTGCCCTGCCTCGCGCCGAAGCCCCGGTGGCGGCTGAGTGCTTGAGGCTCGCCGCGACTGTGCTCCTCCTTCCCTTCCCGTCCCAGTGCGGAGGGAATCGGAGTCGAGCGCGGAGGAGTCAGCTGTTTTCAGCACCTTTGCAGCGGCGCCGCTTAAACCGGAGCGGGAGGTGCCTCTCAGCACGGAATTAGCGGTCCGGTAAATTTCCTCGGGGCTCCGAGAAAGGAAAGCAACTCGCAGTCCTCCGTTAGGCTCCACGTGGTGGCGGCCTACCACGTGTGGAGCCAACGGCTGGATTTCGCAGAGTCGGGCCTGGGCTTCACGGCAGACGAATCGTCTAACTGCAAGTACCGGATTAAATCCGAGGGTTTATGTGGCTTATGTGTTTCATTCTAGTTTTGTTTAATTTAAATTAATTTTATTTAATTTTATTTAAGTTTATTTCTCCCTTAGCCTGCCTTTAGGAGAGTAAGCTAATTCCGGGGCTGGGTAGCTACAGAGCATCTTTAATTCTATTTGTCCTGATCTATACAGGTTCGGCCAGGAGGATTTTGTTAGAAAGGACTTTTTGTTCCTCCCCATCTAGGGCATGACAGGCAAACCTCGTTGCCCCTCCTGTGGCACTCGCAGAGGTACTCCTACGGAGGCTGGGATCTGCAAGGCTTGTGCTGCAGTAGCCGCCTCCATGGAGCAAGAAATTAGCTTATCCATGGCCCAGACTTCTCAGGGGTCCGGGGACCCTTTGGGGGGGGAAGGGGGGTCTCAGTCCCCTCCTCCTTCCTCCTCAGAATTCCCCACCCCTCCGCTACCTCCTTCCCCCCTACCCACTGGGGAGGGGGGGGGCGAGGAGCTATTCTCCCCGGACTTTGTCCTCCTGCTCCATAAGGCCTACTGCATGCGCAAGCAAGGCTTGGGGCCAGGGGAGACGGTGCTTACGGCGGAAGGCGGACCAGCCAGACCACCGAGGACAAACAGTCAGAACCCCGGCCCTCCACCTAAGCGCCCTCGGCTAATTAGCGAGGAGCCGATCACATCCCTTTCTCAGGGCACCCCGGAAGAGGAGACCTCTGACAAGGATCTAGATGAGGAGGAGGAGGAATTGGAAGAGGGTGAGATCCCTGAAGAGGATCATTCCCGTATAGTTAGGGTTTTCCGCCGAGAGGAACTCCCGGCACTAATCAATGAGTCCCTAAAAGTGCTCAATGTGACCTCAGACGCGCCGGTAGAGGAAGAGGCGTTGGAGGACCCTTTAATCCAGGCCATTAGAAGGTCACAAAAAGTTTTCCATGTCCACAGAGTGGTTCGCCAGATGATCCAGGAAGAGTGGGATCAACCGGAGTCAAGCCTTAGGGGAGTGCGCTCTATGGCTCGCCTATACCCTCTCCCAGAGGCAGACAAGGAGCTACTGAAGTCGCCCAGAATAGATGCGGCGGTCTCAGCGGTTACAAAGAAGACGACTATCCCAGTCGAGGGCAGCACGGCCCTGAGGGATTCGCAAGACAGGAAACTGGACACGCTTCTGAAACAAGCCTTTGATGTAAGCGCCCTGGCCCTACAGGCTTCCGTCTCGGGGGCCTGGGTGGCTCGGGCCTGCTTGAGATGGTCTCAACAGCTTCAAGCAGTGGAAGGCTCCTCGGAGGAAGCACAGGCCAACTCGGCTAGGTTAGAATCCGGAGCGGCCTTCCTGGCTGACAGTCAGTATGACCTCATCAGGAGTCTAGCTAAGAACATGGCCTCCGTGGTGGCGGCTAGGCGCTACTTGTGGCTCCGTAGTTGGGCAGCTGACGCTTCCTCAAAGGCACGCCTAAGCCGGCTCCCCTTTAAAGGGAAACTACTGTTTGGTGAGGATCTGGACAAGTTGGTGAAGGACCTGGGCGAGTCTAAGGGCGGAAGGCTTCCTGAAGATAGACCGAAACAAGGTCGCTCTATGCCCCCGGTGCATAGTCAACACAGGGACCCCCGCAGGTTTCGTTCGGCCAGGCCGAATCCCTTTTCCAGGGGACGTTTCCCGTCCAGGGGGCAAGGCTTTAGGGGGTTTCGAGGAGCAGGTAGAGGTTTCGGTGCCTCTTCATCATTCTCCTCGGGCCCTAGGAAACAGCAATGATATGTCGGGGGTCCAGGGGGAGGATCTGAAACTGGGTGGTCGTTTAAAGCAGTTTCTTCCTGCCTGGTCCCGGGTCACGTCCGATCAATGGGTCCTAGAGGTCATCAGGGAGGGCTATGCTCTCGAGTTTGCAAAACAAATACTTCCAGCCTTTGTTCAGTCTCCATGCGGTTCTTCTTCAAAGCGGGAGGCCATAGACACAACTCTCTCACGCCTAATAGCGCTTGGGGCCGTCGTCCCATTACCTCCAGACCAGCGCGGCTCGGGTCGGTACTCGATTTACTTTGTGGTGCCAAAGAAGGAAGACTCCTTCCGCCCGATCCTGGACCTAAAGCAAGTCAATCGCTGTCTCAAGGTTCCGCACTTTCGGATGGAGACCCTACGATCGGTCATAGCAGCCTAACGTCTCTCGATCTGACAGAGGCCTACTTACATATCCCGGTCAGGGCATCCCATCAACAATTCCTAAGATTCGCAGTGCCAAGGGGCCATTTTCAATTCCAGGCCCTTCCTTTCGGCCTTGCTACGGCACCAAGAACGTTCACCAAAGTGATGGTGGTGGTAGCGGCTTCCCTACGGAGAGAGGGAATCCTAGTTCACCCTTACCTGGACGATTGGCTAATCCGAGCAAAGGCGGAAGAGGAAAGCCACTCTGTGACGTCAAGAGTCATTCAGGTCCTAGAAGAGTTGGGGTGGGTCATCAATCGGGCAAAGAGCAGGTTGACCCCCTCCCAGGAACTCGAGTACCTCGGGGCAAGATTCGATACCAGCAAAGGCAGGGTATTTCTGTCTCGTTCAAGATCAAGAGAACTAAGACTTCTAGTCGCCCAATTCCTGGCCAGACGAATCCCCACAGCGTGGCATTATCTTCAGGTTCTGGGAACAATGGCAGCGGCTATAGAAGTGGTTCCATGGGCCAGAGCCCACATGCGGCCGTTGCAACGGGCCCTATTACGTCGATGGTCCCCTCAGCTTCACCCCATGTCAATGCAGTTACCGTGTGCTCCACGAACCAAAGAAGCGCTCCGCTGGTGGCGACACCCAAGGAATCTGGAGCGCGGGATGCCTCTCGAACCGCATCAGTGGTTACTTCTGACGACGGATGCCAGTCTGTCAGGCTGGGGAGCTCACTGCGAGGAACAGTTCGTTCAAGGCAGCTGGACACCATTGGAAGCTCAATGGCCCATCAACAGGCTGGAATTGCGGGCCGTCATCCGGGCGCTCAAGGCTCTCGAGACCTTAGTAAAAAGGAGGGCAATTCGCATCCTTTCCGACAATGTCACCGCGGTGGCGTACATCAACCATCAGGGCGGCACCAGCAGCCCTGCCTTAGAGAAGGAAGCGGACTCCCTGTTCCGGTGGGCGGAAGGTCGGCTGGAAGCACTCTCGGCCCAACACGTAGCAGGCTCGGACAACATCACGGCAGACTACCTCAGCAGGTACAAGATAGACCACGGAGAGTGGGAACTGGAGCAGGGAACCTTCGACCAGATAGTGTCTCGTTGGGGGCTCCCGGTCATGGATCTCATGGCAAGGTTCTCGTCCGCCAAGGTAGACAGATTCTTCAGTCGACGAAAGGAAAGAATGTCCGAGGGCCTGGATGCCTTGTCACAGAAGTGGCCTTCGGAGGGCCTCCTCTATGTGTTCCCCCCGTGGGTGCTGATCGGAAAGGTTCTCCAGCGCGTGGAGTCTCACCAGGGGTTCGTAATCCTCATAGCTCCGGATTGGCCTCCCCGCCCCTGGTATGCGGACTTGGTGAGATTGATCGCCGACCACCCTTGGCGGCTCCCTTGCAAAAGGGACCTTCTGAGACAAGGCCCGGTCCGAATGCCTCACGTGGATCGATTCTCGCTTACGGCCTGGCTATTGAAAGGGCGAGGCTCCTGAAAAGAGGGTACTCAGGAGCGGTCATCTCGACACTGTTGCAGGCTAAGAAGCGCTCGACCTGCCTCTCCTACGTTAGGACCTGACGCATCTTCGAAGCATGGTGTGCGCAGCACCGACGCAAACCCCTTTCCGCATCCGTCCCGGAGGTTCTGGAATTCTTGCAGGCGGGTTTTGACAAGGGTCTAGCACACAGCTCCTTGAGAGTGCAGCTAGCAGCCATCGCATGCTATAGGGGCAAGGTCCGCGGCAAGGCCCTAGGGGCTCACGCGGACGTCTCCAGGTTCCTAAGAGCGGTTAGACGTCTACGTCCTCAACGGAGGTCGGTCATCCCCCCTTGGGATCTCAACCTAGTTCTAAATACCCTGATCGGGGAGCCCTTTGAACCAGTAAAGGGAGCCTCCTTAAAGGACCTAACCTTGAAGACAGTCTTTCTGGTTGCGATCTGCTCAGCAAGGCGGGTCTCCGAATTACAAGCATTGTCCGCGAAACCCCCCTTCCTTTTATTTCTCAAGGACAAGGTGGTTCTGCGAACTGTTCCTTCCTTCTTGCCCAAGGTGATCTCCCCTTTTCATATGAATCAGCCGGTCAACCTCCCGGTTCTCTCGTCCGTGGGGGCTGAAGGTAGGGATAGCAAACTGCGTCTCTTGGATGTCCGGAGAACCTTGAAACATTATCTCTCCCGCACAGCTCCCTTCCGGAAGTCCGATCGCCTATTCGTGCAGTTCGGAGGCCCTCACAAGGGAGAGGCGGCGGCCAAGTCTTCCATCTCCAGATGGATCAGAGAGGCGATTGCTTCCGCCTACATCCTGAAAGGGAAGCAGGTGCCAGCGGGTCTACGAGCACACTCCACTCGGGCACAGGCCACTTCTTGGGCAGAATTCAGCCTAGTTCCCCCGTTGGATATTTGTAGAGCAGCGACCTGGTCCTCGCTGCATACCTTCACCAAGCATTACAGGCTGGACATCCAGAGTTCAGCGGACGCTTGGTTTGGCATGGCAGTCCTACAGTCCGGTGTGCCGGACCCCACCCAGGGTTGAACTGCTCTTGTACATCCCAGAAGTAAGGGACTGGACTGGAGTGACGATAAGGAAAAGGTAATTAGATCTTACCTGCTAATTATTGTTCCTGAAGGAACGACAGTCCAGTCCCTGATCCCACCCGGTTAAGGCCTACCAGCATAAGGAAGCTACGGACCGAGCGTGAGGGCCAGTTCGGAGTGAGGGGGTGCGGGAGAAGATAGGCTCCGCCGGACTCATGCAAACCCGTGACCATCTTCCCTCTCAGTTTACCTGTTCCTTGAATCCCTCTCAGATTGCCTATTCCTTGAAAAAAATAAATAAATAAATAAATAAATAAGTAATGGATATATATAGCTACAATAGGTTGTAGAGATTGTTATTAAGTGTTTATTAGGTTGTTATGGGAACTTTGAGTCTGCTTTTTCATTCAGTTACTGGAGTTGGTGGGTGGTCCCAGTGGTATTTATACCGCTCCATCCCCCAAAAAGGTTGGGCTCAGCCTCCAAGCTGCTGGAAGGGTTGCGCAACCCAGAAGTAAGGGACTGGACTGTCGTTCCTTCAGGAACAATAATTAGCAGGTAAGATCTAATTACCTTTTTTTGGACCTGATCAGCTTAAGCTTTCTGTCATTCTACCTTCTGCGTCTCCGCTGAAGTTCTACCTCTTATACTACCCCAGTTTTTCCCCTGGGGCTATTTCTCACCCTAAATAGTTCTGACCTCCACTGTTTTTCTCTAATTTTACTACCTCCACTTCTCAGTGAGGTACGCCTTTAGCACATTCACTGGCTCTTTTAACAGATCCATATGTACCTCAGTGAACTTGTGCAAGATCAACAGGGGAGGCCCAGATTACAAAATATTCTCTATACAGGGTCTTTTTCTTTAGAAACCCTGTTCTGCCAGCTGTTCCACAGCTCTTCTTCTGTTTTCAACTCCTACCCTCCATCCCTAGGATGCCTGAGGTTTTAAGCAATGGCATGGCTCATTCTAGACTTGCAACATGCTAGGACTCCCTCTAGGCATCTGAGCTTGGGAGTCCCCATATGTGAAGACTCATTCCTGCTTGTTCCTGGAGATAGCACAGTTACTTACCTATAACAGGTGATCTCTGGGAACAGCAGGAATAAGTATTCACAACCCACCCACCTCCCCTAGGAGTTGCTTTTTCTCTATCTCTATCTTTCCCTTCCTTGCCCTCTCTCTCTCTCTTTGTCTCAGCTTTCAAACTTAACTGAGGAGAGACAGTTGGGAAGGCAGCACGCAGGCATGGTGGGATGCTTCCAAAGGCTTTCTGATTGGATGCTGGGAAGCGTTCCCGCGCAGACTCCGTCGGTACCGACGTACCCATATGTGAAGACTTATTCCTGCTGTTCCCAGAGATCACCTGTTACAGGTAAGTAACTGTGCTTTCGGAACTGTTTCCATCCTTGCAATGTCCTTAAAAAGATAGTCTCCAGAACTTAAATACCCTTCTCAAAGTGTTGACTCACTAGTGATCTATATAAGAGCAATATTGTTGCTAGTTAGAGAATTAGGAGTATGAAGGATAATATGCAAATAAGGAATACAATTTACAAATAAAACAACTATTGGAAACCGATACGTCACCCAAATAGACTGAGTGGAGGAATAGCCTAGAGGTTGAAGCAATGGGCCAGAATCGGGGAAGCCAGAGTTTGCATCCCACTGTGGCTCCTTGTGATCTTGGGTAAGGTACTTAACCCTCCATCACCTGAAGTACATTCTAATAAACATAAACTTAGATTGTAAGCCACCAGGGGACAGGAAAATACCTTCTGTAACTGAATGCAACTTGCCTTGAAGTTCTGAGCAAAGACATGAGCTAAATCCAATTCCCTTTCCCTAATAATTTGAGCTTCCTTATCCTGCTAGACCAGTCCAGATTAGTGGGTTAAACTCCCAAGCCAGCAGGTGGAGGCAAACCAGAGCAACCTTTGAGTGATGTCATCACTTGTATATATGCTGGTGCAGCACTGAGAGAAGCAGTAATGTCTGGCTCCAGCAGGTGGCAAAGTGTGTGGACTGGTGCATCTGTGCAGATAGGCTTGTTTCCACATAACTTGAGGACTGTGTGATTGAGACCTTTGGCCCAGTGTTTGCTCAGAGCTTGGTTATATCCTGTGTGCAGCACTGTTACCCACATATTCCAGTACTGGCAGGCCGGACCGTAGACAGGAGGATCCCCATAGGGCTGTTGAGGGGGTTGGTAAGTCTCTTCTGCTCCCAGTCATCATCATGGTCACTGTCTTGACCTTGTTTTCTTTTCTAATTTCTGTACCTCAGTTATTCCCTTATCTGACCACCATCTGTTAAGCTTCATTCTTCATCACTCCCTACCTCAAACTTGCTCAGTCTCCTCCTACCTTTTTATATTTATTTATTTATTTATTTTAGTTTCTTATATACCGCACTATTTAGTATCAGCGTGGTTTACATGGAACAACGAACCATAATGAACAAATGTTAGGTTTTACAGAGAACAGGGAAATACAACTTGGATAACTTAGGGAAACATGCACATCAACTATTTACATATGTAACAGTAAGCTTTGAATAATGGATTATGAATGGCCTACGGATAGATATTAAGATAGGGACTATGATAGAGGAAAAGGTGTGGCTATGGTGGAGTATGGTTGATCTGGTAATGTTGTATAAATAAGTAGTGTTTGAGTGCTTTCCTGAATTGTGTGAGATCGGTAATGGCTCGGATTCCTGGTGGTAATGTGTTCCAGCACTTGGGAGCATAAAAACTGAAAGCCCTGTTTGATGTTGTTAGTGTGCATTTTGCTGATGCACTTGGGATAATTAGAGTGTTTGCTGATGTGGATCTTCTGGATCTGTTAGGCGGAGTGGGCTGAACTAGATTAACTAGTGATGAAGCAGTTATGCCGTTGATGGCTTTAAAGGTAAGTATCAGAGTCTTGAATAGTATTCTTCCGTGTGTTGGGAGCCAGTGGAGCTGAATTAAGATGGGCGTGATGTGGTCAAATCTCGATGCTCCAGATAGAACTCTAGCAGCGGCGTTCATGGCAAGTTGTAGAGGATTCAGTGTATACTGTGGGAGACCTTGGAGAATAGCATTGGCGAAATCAAAGTGGGGAAGGATAAGAGCTTGGTATACAGTCCGGAAATCACTTGGGTCCAATAAGGATCGGAGGTGTTTGAGTGTCCGGATCTTGAAATATACGGCTCTGACAATGTGGGATATGTGTGGTTTCATATTCAAACGTTGATCCAATGTGACTCCTAAGTATCGAATTGTAGATTTCATTTGGAGTTCAGCTTCTCTCACTTTTATATGAGTTGGTGGGGTAAAATTCGGATTTTTTGTGATGAAGAGTACCTCCGTTTTCTTATGTTGAATACGGAGGTTATGAGATAGAAACCATTCTGACACTGCATCAAAACATTCAATGAGAGGTGAGAGGTCCATTTGCTTTGTTGAGAACGGCATATATAGAAGGATGTCATCGGCGTATATCTGACATTGAACATTGAAAGATTTGATGATGTTACAGACAGGTTGTACTTAAATGTTAAACATGAGAGATGATAATGATGAGCCTTGTGGAACGCCCTGGTCTTGGTGGAAGGGTTCTGATTTTGTTGATCTTGATCTTACCTGCTGCCATCTTCCTTCAAGGTATGATCTACACCAATCAAGGGCGAGGCCGTTAATGCCTTTTTCTTTTAGGCGTTCTATGAGCAGGCCGTGGTGTACCGAGTCGAAGGCTGCAGCTATGTCTATGAAGATAAGCACACAACCTTGGTGGATGTTGTCAACACATGTGATGATATAATTGAGAAGGGAGATAAGAAGGGTTTCCACGCCATGGAACTCCCTGAAGCCATGTTGATGGGGGTCTAGTGGGGATGCAGTGTCAATGTGGTCTTGTATTTGTCGTTGTGCTTCCTTTTCAAATATCTTAGCTAGAAATGGTATGCTAGCTATGGGTCTGTATGATTCCACTTTACTAGGGTCAAGCTTGGGTTTTTTTAGAAGAGGTCTAATTGAAGTTTGTTTGAGTGCTGAGGGGAAGGACCCCATTGTGAACGACAGTCTTATCATTCTTGTGATTAATGGACTGATATCACTGCGTATATTCTTTATCCAGTAAGCTGGACAAGGGTCAGTATGAGCAGTGGTGGTGTTGATGGCCACAATGGTATCTTCCACATGTTTCTTGGGTGGTGTGGAGAACATTGAGAGGTAGTTTAGGCAGGTGGTGTCTTGAGGCTTGAAGGTAGTGATTTTGTTTGTTTGTAATAGTTTTGATTGTAGATGGTCCGCGAAGGCTTGTGGGTGGATCTCCTCAGGAGGACATGGTGATTGTTCCTTCGATAGGGATTTGACTAAGTTGAAAAGATCCCGTGGTTTATTTAGGGATCTTTTTAGGAATCTTCGGTCCACTGACTTTTTCCACTACTGTCTCATCACCTCTTTCTTCTACTTTGTCCTCTAAATCTGTTGATGAGGCTATAAATTCCTATAATACTGCTTTCTCCGCTGCTCTGTGTACTCTTGTTCTGCCCATACCACATCCTGTGAGGTGCACTTCACCTCAGCCCTAACTATCTTCAAATACCCACTACCTATGCTCCTATCCCCACTCAACTGAGCGCACTTGGCTCAAATCCCATCCCCTTTCTGACTTTCTATACTTCAAATTCATACATACTTCCGTCAAGTCTGCCATTGCTCTCATCAAGCAAAACTATTTTATCCATTTGACTAGCTCTTTTGCCTCTGACCCCGTCATCTCTTTTCAATTCTCAAT
Source organism: Ichthyophis bannanicus (assembly GCA_033557465.1). Taxonomy (NCBI): domain Eukaryota; kingdom Metazoa; phylum Chordata; class Amphibia; order Gymnophiona; family Ichthyophiidae; genus Ichthyophis; species Ichthyophis bannanicus. Next base: position 1,738,010,731 of record CM066031.1, on the reverse strand, counting down.
TCTCTTCTTAAGGTGCCTCAGCCTCCAATCCCTCCTTCTCTTTCTACCCAAACCCTAGCCGACTATTTCCATGATAAAATCCATAAGATTACACTCCAGTTTCCCATTAAATCTTCTTCACCCCCCTCTTCCCTCTCTAAAATACAAACTTTCCCCATCAACCTCTATCACCATTTTGTCCTTTACTAAGATCTCCGATGAGGAAACTTCTCTTCTTTCCTCCTCTAAACTCACTGCCTGTTCCTCTGATCCTATCTCTTCCCACCTCCTTAATTCCATCTTCTCCTTGGTCTTCCTTTCTATTTCACATATTTTAAACATTTTACTCTCCACTGCAACTTTCCTTGCAGCCTTCAAGCATGCTATGATTATACCTCTCTTCAAGGAACCTTTTACTTGACTCTACTTTTCCTTCTAATTATTGACCCATCTCCCTCCTTCCCTTCATTTCCAAACTTCTTGAACGTGCAGTTCTCCACCACAGCCTTGAATTTCTCTTCTCTCAAGCCCTCCTAGATCAGTTTAAGTTTGGTTTTTGTCCCTTTCGTTCTACTAAAACAGCTCTTGCCAAAGTCCTCCAGTGACTGGTCCCTGGCTAAGTCCAAGGGTTTTTACTGAGTTCTCATTTTTCTTGACCTTTCTGCTGCATTTGATACTATTGATCACCTCCTTCTAAGAACATAAAATATGTCATACTGGGTCAGACCAAGGTCCACCAAGCCCAGTATCCTGTTTCCAACAGTGGCCCATCCAGGTCATAAGTACCTAGCAGGTCCCAAAAATATATACAGGTTGCACAGTGCTTGTATTGGGGCAAGCAGTGGATTTCCTGGGTTCTCTTTAATAATGGTTTATGGACCTTTCCTCCAGGAACTTGCCCAAACCTTTTTTAAACCCAGCTATTCTAACAGCTTTTACTACATCCTCCAGTAACGAATTACGGAGTTTGATTGCATGTTGAGTGAAAAAATATTTTCTCTTATTAGTCTTAGTCTTAAACAGGTTACACTGTAGCATCATTGCATATCCCCTAGTCTTTCTACTTTTTGATGGCACAAACAATCAATCTTTAAGGACTACAAATAGGGACTGCTACTTCTGCAGAGAGATCTGCTATTGTAAGTTTTTACTTCTGGGAATTTTTCTAAATTTTGGGGAAAAGGGAATTCTTTAGATTAAAGCTGATTAATCTATGCAAATTAGAATCTAATGTATTTGTTAAATCAGCCCGGCCTAGTATCAGCAAAGAGCTTTTAGTTAAATTAAAAACTCAACAGATAGATAGCTTTCAGTTTAAGTTTAAAACCCAGCAAAGGGCTTTCAGTTTAAATTCAGAACCCAGCAGAGAGCATTCAGTTAAATTTAAAACCCAGCAGCAAGCTTCTAGTTTAAATTTAATACTCGGTCAAGGCCTAGTATCAGCAAAGAGCTTAGCATAAAAGGAAAAACAGGGTCAGTATTCTTTGAGCAATACATTTTTTCTAGAGACTTTTACAAAGAGGCCTTCTAGATAGGGGGCCAAGAGACCTGTGAAATTGTTTTTAAAAGGTGTTAAAGCAAAGTGACAGATCAAAGGGGCATTTTCAAAGACTCCCGCTTTCCAAGCAAGGGTTGTGTGAATCACCCAGGAAATTGGTCACAGATTATCTTAGAAGCACAGGATAGGATACTGTGTAGCAGTCAGCTTTTAATAAGTCTTCTTTCCCTCCCTCCCTCCCCGACTCCCACCCTCCCCTGGAATGATCATAGCTTTATAAGTGCTTAAATCTTTTAAAGGGAAAAAGGTACCATATTCACTCTCAGGTGCAGCTGTTTATCCTCATTAGGCATACATTAAGGAGGTGAGATTAATTAAGCTTGAGGTAAGCAAAGTCCATTAAACGTATTACTTATAGTAGTAAAACTATACCTATCCCCAGCAAAATCTTAGTAAGTAAACAACTTAAATACCTAAATACAACCTTAAAACTAAGATGCAGACAGCAGTCCATCATAGAGGTGGGGGATTTCCAGTCTCTTGCATTGAGTGTCACATGTATGATTTTCTCCCACTTGGTAAAGAGTCTTATGTGTGCACTAAGTGCAAGGAGCTCTTTGCTCTCAGGGAATGAGTCCAATCTCTGAAGGCTAGAGTAGCAGACTTAAAGGACATAAGGAAGACAGAGAGGTACATAGACAAGACTACAGGGATGTAGTACTGACGTCCCACCTCCAGTCTGGCAGTATCCCTGTTGCCATGGAGTAGAGAGGTCAAGTGACAAGAGAGCATCACCCTGGTGTGACAGGAAGTGATCCTGTAGCTAGGACCTGTCCTCCAGATGATGTAAAACCCTCTCACACTGAGGAGGTTTCTCCAGAGCCATGTGTCCATGAGGGAAGAGTTAAGACAGCTGTTACAGTTGGTGATTTGATTATTAGGCATGTAGAATGGCTGGTGGATGTGAGGATCACCTGGTAACATGCCTGCCTGTTGCAAAGGTAGCAGACCTCATGTGCCACCTAGACAAGGTCGTTGATAGTGCTGGAGAGGAGTCTGCTGTGCTAGTACATGTTGGTACCAGTGACATAGGAAGGTGGGGTAGGGAGGTTCTGGAGGTTACATTTAGGCTTTTATGTAGGAAGTTGAAATCCAGAACTTCCAGGGTAGCATTCTCTGAAATGCTTCCCGTTCCACACGCAGAGCTCCAGAGTCTCAATGTGTTGATGAGATGATGGTGAAAGGAGGAGGGGTTTGGATTTGTTAGGAACTGGGGAACATTCTGAGGAAAGGAGGCACTTTTCTGAAGGGATGTGCTCCACATTAACCGGAATGGAACCTGGCTGTTGGCATTAACCTTTAAAAAGGAGAGAGAGCAGCTTTTAAATTAGATAATACGGGAAGGCAGACAGTCACCCAAGAGTGCATGGTTCTGAACAATGTATCCTTGAGGAATACTAGCAAAAGACTGAAGTTAGGGCATATCAACAAAGAGGTTCCAATAAAGACAAAAGTAACCCAAATGCCCTTGAGTACAGAGCAGATAGAGCTTAAAGATTCCAAATTACCCCTGCCTACTGATTGCCAGATTAATATGAATAAAATATAGCCTCTAAAATGTTTGTATACAAATGCTAGGAGTCTAAAAAAAAAAAGATAGGAGAGTTAGAATATATAGCAATAAATGAGAGATTAGATATGATTGTCCTCCTTCCACCATGTCTCTGAGATACCAACCAGTAGGACACTGTGATACCTGGGTACAAACTGTATCGTAATAATAGAGCAGTTCAAATTGGTGGAGGGGTTGCACTCTGTTAGAGAGGGCATTGAGTCACAAAGGATTCAAGTTTTTCAGGAAACAAAATACACTATAGAATCTCTATGGATTGAAATTCCATGTAAAAAGGGGAGGAGGAAGGCGATGGCAGTGGGGGTGTACTATCGATCACCTGGCCAGAATGAACAAATGGATTATGAAATGCTCAAAGAAATCAGGGAAGCTAATAAAAGTTACAGCACAGTAATAATAAAGGGTGATTTCAATTACGCCGCTATCGACTGGTTCAGTGTCACGGTAGGACATGCTAGGGAGATAAAGTTTCTAGATGAAATAAATGACTGCTTCTTGGAGCAGCTGGTTCATGAACTGACCTGAGGGAAAGCTATTATGGACCTACATAGTCCTCAGTGGAGCACAGGATCTGGTGCAAGAGATAAGAGTGTTGGGGATACTTGGCAATAGTGATCATAGCATGGTGGCGTTTGATTTAATAAATGGAAGAAGGATGGCATGGAAATCCACAGTACTAGCTTTTAACTTTCAAACAGGAGACTATGATAAACAAGGAAAATAGGAGCAGCTGCAAAGTTTAAAGATTTATATTGAGCATGGGTGGTGGTTAAAAATACTATCTTGGAAGCCCGGATCAACTGTATTCCACCCTTTAAGAACAGTGGAGAGTAGTCTAAACAATGGCCAGTGTGATTTAAAGGTGAGGTCAGAGTGGCTACTGCCAAAAAAGCATCTTTCAGGAAATTGAAAAAGGAGCCAAATGACAAAAATTGGAAACAAGATAAGCACTGGCAAGTTAGATGCAAGGCATTGATAAAACAGGCAGAGAGAGAATTTGAGAAGAACCTTGCTGTGGAAGCAAAAAGTGTAATAAAGACTTTTTCAAGTACATTCGGAGCAAAAAACCTTTGAGAGAGTCAGTTGAACCATTAACACTAGAAGCCGCAAAAGGCATTTTACCTAGAAACCCCAAAGTGCGTCAATTGACGCATTATCACGATGACTGCGTTTAGCATGAAATGCAGATGTGAACTAATGTGAAGTTACTTATTTCTTAAATACGTGCAGTATGTGACATCATTACATGATGTCATCGTGTGTTTATTGTTTGTAATGTCAGAGTAAAACTGTAAACAGTGATTGAGATGCGCCACCTAGTGGGAACATGAATTTATACCTAGAAGCCCCAAAGTATGTCAATTGACGCATTCAAGACAATTGAGTGCGTCAATTGATGTACCTTGGGGCTTCTAGGTATAAATTCATTTTCCTGCTAGGTGGTGCATCTTTCATTAATTTTCGAAGCACATATTTGAACATCTTGACCTTGCTAACAAAGTCATGGAACATGACTGACATGGTTCTAGCAGTGGCGCTGGTATACAACTTTGAAGATGCATTTGCGTCAGTTGATGCACCTTGGGGCTTCTAGTGTTAAATGATAGAAGGGTAAGAGGGGCACTAAGAGGGGACAAGGCCATAGCGGAGAGACTGAATGAATTCTTTACTTTGGTCTTTACTGAGGAAGATGTAGGGATGTTACCCATGACTGAAATGGTATTTAAAGGTGATGCCGCAGAATTATTGAAAGAAATATCGATACACTGGGAAGATGTATCAAAACTATTTGATAAACTGAAGAGTAGCAAATGACCTGGACCGGATGGTATACATCCAAGGGTGTTGAAAGAACTGAAATATGAGATTTCAGACCTACTATTAGTAATCTGTGAACTATCCTTAAAATCATCTGTAATACCTGAAGATTGGAGGATTGCCAATGTAACGCCAATTTTTAAAAAAGATTCCAGATGTGATCTGGGAAACTAAAGACCGGTAAGCCTGACATCAGTACAGGGAAAAATGATAGAAACTATTATAAAGAACAAAATTACTGAACATGTAGATAGACATGGCTTAATGGGAGACAGCCAACATGGCTTTAGCTAAGGAAAGTGTTGTCTTACTAATCTGTTATGTTTTTTTGAAGGTGTGAATAAACAGGTAGACAAAGGTAAGTTGGTTGATATAGTGTAACTGGATTTTCAGAAAGCCTTTGACACGGTCCCTCATGAAAGACTACTGGCAAAATTAAAAAGTCATGGGATATGAGGCAGTTTACTAGTGTGGATCAGGAACTGGTTAAAAGATAGAAAGCAGAGGGTAGGGCTAAATGGCCAATTTTCCCAATGGAGAAAGGTGAATAATGGAGTACCCAAGGATCTGTGTTGGGTCCACTGCTTCTTAACATATTCATAAATGACCTGGAAATAAGAATAAGAAGTGAGGTGATCAAATCTGCAGATGGCACAAATTTATTCAAAGTTGTTAAAATGCAAGAGGATTGTGAAAAAGTGTAAGAGAACCTTGATAAATTGGAAGACTGGATGTCCAAATGGCAGATGTTTTATATTTGTTTGTTTTATTGCGCTTGATATACCACACCTTCACAAAAGCAGCAAGGCAGTGTACAATTAAGAATACAATATAAAGAGTCGAGAATAGAAAAGAACGCCATTATTGTGATAGGAAAGTCAATCAGTCACACATATGGCAGAGGAGATCAGTAAGGAGCAGGAGGGGGAGTTAGGATTTGGAGGTTGGCAGATCAAAGGCTATGTGAAAAATATGAGCTTTGAGTTGGAATTTAAATTTAGAGATGGAATTTTAGGTGGACAAGTGCAAAGTTTTGCACCTAAGAAATAACAACCCAAACTATGGTTCCACAATGCAAGGTTCCACATTAGGAAACGCCATCCAGGAAAGGATTTAGGCATCATCATGGATAATACTTTGAAACCCTCTGCCCAGTGTGCAGCCGCAGCCAAGAAAGCAAATAGAATCCTAGGAATCCTAAGTAATGGAGAATAAAACAAAAAAAATTATAATGCCTTTGTATCATTCCATGGTGCGACTGCACCTTGAATATTGTGTGAAATTCTGGTTGCCATATCTTAAAAAAGATATAGCTGAATTAGAAAAGGTACAGAGAATAGCCAACAAAATAGTAACGGGAATGGAAGGATACCTCTATCAGAAAAGGCTTAAAAGCTAGGGCTCTTCAACTTGGAAAAGAGACGCCTGAGGAAAGATATGATAAAGGTCTATTAATGAATGGAGTAGAATGGGTAAATGTAGATCAGTTGTTTACACCATCAAAAGTAGAAAGACTAGAGAGCACGCAATGAAGCTGCAATGTAACCCATTTAAGACTAATAAGAGAAAATATTTTTTCACTCAACGCGTAACAAACTCTGGAATTCATTACCAGAGGATGTAGTAAAAGCTGTAAGTGTTGTTGTTGTTAAGTGCCGTTGAGTTGGTGTCAACTCATGGTGACCCTCTGGATAGTTTTCCTAAATTGTGTTCGGTCTTCAATCAGGCCGCTCATTGTTGACAGACTGGCACCCGTAGCTGCTGTTACTGTATCGATCCATCTCATTGCTGGCCTTCCTCTTTTGTGTTGACCTTCTACCTTACCAAGCATGATGTCTTTCTCTAATGATCTCTCTTTTTGCATGATCTGTCCAAAGTATGAAAGTCAAAGTCTTGTCATCTAAGTTTCTAAAGAAAGTTTGTTTGATCTCCTCTAGTACTGACTGATTTGTTCTTCGGGCAGTCCATGGTATATGCAGTATTTGCCACCAGCACCATAATTCAAAAGCATCAACTTTCTTCCTGTCTATCTTTTTCACTGTACAACTTTTGCATCCATATGATGTTATTGAAAATACCATGTCTTGAACGAGTCAAATCTTTGTTTGGAGAGAGACATCTCTGCTCTTGAGAATCTTCTCTACGTCCTTCATAGCCATTAGCTTGGTTTAAAAAAGGTTTGGACAAGTTCCTGGAGGAAAGACCCATAAACCATTGTTAAAGAGTGCCCGGGAAATCCACTGCTTGCCCCAGGGCAAGCATTGTGGAACCCGTGTGCCTTTTTGGGATCCTGCCAGGTCCTTGTGACTTGGATGGACCGCTGTTGGAAACAGGATACTGGGCTTGGTGGACCTAGGTCTGACCTAGTATGGTATTTCTTATGTTCTTATGTAATTTCATTGAGATCTCCAAACATTTGCCAAGGGGTCGATATTACTATAAAGTGAGGTAATATCAAATGTCACCAGCCAAGTATGATTTGGAATTTGGCCCAAATTCATCAAAATATTTAACATGCGAGTAGTATCCCTAATCTAAGACTTAGAAAGCATAGCCACAGGTTTCAAAAATTCATCCACAAAAATGGAAAGAGATTCCAGTGCCGAATCACGCTGGAAAAAATAGGAGAAGGTAGTTTGTGGACTGTTGTAGTTGTTATGGAAGGACAGACTAGATAGGTCATGTGGTCTTTTTCTGTCATCATGTTTCTATGTTTCTCTGTTTCTATTTATAAAGTAGAATGGACTGATAAGTTAATAGCATTGCCATATCATCTTGTTAGACCAGTCCAGACAAGTGGGTTGTGTTCCCCTACCAACAGATTGGTGGAGACAAAGAACCAATGAAAAGCCAAGGTTTCAGTGATATCACTCCTATGCCTCTATTTGCTTCAGCCACTAGAGGTCTCTTCAGTATGTTTTTTCTCCAGCAGTTGGTGAATGAATTTTCTCCTCTCTGAAGAAAATTCTGAGGAATTGAGAAGAAAAGATTGATTAAACGCTCGTGAATAACCACCTTGAGAGTGACTCTCACTTGAGTGTTTCGTAGGAGGCACCACTAGACTGAGGTCTTTTCGGTAGCCTTAGGAGGAGGGAAAATTGGTTCAGCTCCACGCACTTATCAAGAGCCTGTTGAGCAGCCAGACATTGGAAGAATCTGGAAGAGTGCAGCAGCCTCAAACAACCTCCGTGCCCCTCCCTCCTCCTCCTCTGTTCCCCCTGCTCTCTCCTGAAGATTGCAGAAGACTGTTGGAGGGCTCTTCCTTCCAGCCACCATAAATGCAGTGCTGCAGAGCCAGTGAAGCAATTTCAGGGGAGTAGTGCTGAGTCTGGCATGGATCCTCTGCCTAGGGCTTTCATGGGGTGAGTACCAAGGCTTAACCTCCTCATTGTCCTTTTTGAAGGCTCCCAATTATGTCTGTGTGGGACACAATTTGGGGTGGACCGCTAGCAACCATTGGCATAGTGTGGGCCCATCGTTTTCTGTACACATTAGTAGTGTTTTTACCTATTGTGCTAACGCTAAATAAATAGAAGTAGGTTTTCTTCGTGAATGACTTATGTAAATAAGTGAATACCTCATTCAACTCTTAAACAGTGCTACCAAAATCAATGATCCTAAAAGTTAGTCACAGCACAGCCTCAGAAACAATCTTGGACACTTAATTTATTCTGGGTTAAGCGTATTGTACTCCCAGACTCGTGCCGGTGTTTACATCAATGGCTGAAAGTCCTTATTAGTAGAGCATGTCATCAATACTTATATTTGAGCAATAATATCAAAAAATGACAAAAAATACTTAGCTCATCTGAAGCCATAGGACTGTGCTGAATTTTTCACTCGTTATTTATAAAACTTTCTCTTCTTTTTGTTTATTCATTTTTTTGTTTTTTATGTGACTTTCTTCCACAAATGATGTGAACCACGTCCCAACGCCAATTAATAAAGGCGCCCATGCGTTTCGCCAAATGGGTTTTTCAAGGGACTTACATAACGTGGAATGTTTCTGTGAAGAAAAACGTTAAAAATGATTGATCTGCGCAAAAACAATCTAGGCATAACAAAGAGTATTGCTTTTGAATACATTTCAATGAAAGATTCTAAAAATCAAAAACCTTATAGAAGTTAGCGGCTCAGTAACTCAAAGGTGTGGTCTCCTCCTGATGAACCTGGAAGACTCAATGAACGCCGCGCATGCGGATTAGCAGCTGTAACGTCACGGTTTAAATGTCCCAATGTAAAGCTTGCCATTGGTTGATCAAGAGGTACATGCCGCCCAATCAATGCTCTGATTCAAACCAGTAGGTTGTACTGTGGCTAATGTGTAGATCCATTTCTGTTCTCTGTATAAAAGTCGCTGGTCAAGGGTTTTGCCTGAAGCAGGTCCGGCCAACATTCCACGTTATGTAAGTCCCTTGAAAAACCCATTTGGCGAAACGCATGGGCGCCTTTATTAATTGGCGTTGGGACGTGGTTCACATCATTTGTGGAAGAAAGTCACATAAAAAACAAAAAAATGAATAAACAAAAAGAAGAGAAAGTTTTATAAATAACGAGTGAAAAATTCAGCACAGTCCTATGGCTTCAGATGAGCTAAGTATTTTTTGTCATTTTTTGATATTATTGCTCAAATATAAGTATTGATGACATGCTCTACTAATAAGGACTTTCAGCCATTGATGTAAACACCGGCACGAGTCTGGGAGTACAATACGCTTAACCCAGAATAAATTAAGTGTCCAAGGTTGTTTCTGAGGCTGTGCTGTGACTAACTTTTAGGATCATTGATTTTGGTAGCACTGTTTAAGAGTTGAATGAGGTATTCACTTATTTACCTATTGTGCGCCTGGCAGTCATGCATCCATTGGGCATTCCTGTCATAGCACAAGTAATGCGCATTGCAGTGAAAGCAGTTACTGAGTGCCATTTGGGCTGCCACATCCTTAGCACATGCTATTGTGATACTTGCCTTAACTCTCTACATCTTCCAGGAAATGTTGTTTGATTTTTGGCAAGCGAGGTGCCTCATCCCCAGATTCTGATCTCTACTCTTCTTGCATGGCAGCTTCTGAGTCATCCCTGGAGGGCCTTCTTCCCCTCTCTTGGCCTTGCCTGCCTCAGGGCAGGAGATGACGGATGGTGCTATAGGTAAGGATATCCAGCTGGCCGAAGGGCCGGCGACCATGCTGTGAGTCACTCTTCATCCTCTAGGGGGTCTGCAGTGGCTATGCCTCCTGGTGTTGGAGGGTCATTTCTGAGACACCATTCAGTTTGGCTATGTCTTGGAATGCAAAGAGCCAATTCTGGATGCCTTCATCATTTCTTCTTATGGATCTGCGATCAAGAGTGCTGCTGTGCAGACCACCTTGGACAAGTTGCTGCTCCTAAAAGCGGTAGTGCCCATCCCCCCAGATGAGTGGGGCAAGGGCAGGTGCTCCATCTATTTTGTGGTGCCATTCTGGATCTCCAGGGTGTCAACAATCACTTGTGCTTCCTGCACTTCCAGATGGAAACCTTGCACTCTGTGATTCAAGCAGTGCACTGAGGGTAGTTCTTGGCTTCTCTGGATCTGGCCAAGGCATATTTTCATATCTCAATCCAGTCAGATCAGCAAAAGTGTTTGCATTTTGCCATGCTTGGCTCTCACTATTAGTTCACTGCCCTCCCTTCAGGCTATCCACTGCCCCAAGGATGTTTTCCAAGGTCATAGTGGTGGCGGCTATGGGCCGCGGCACTGAGGGATCTGTGTGCATCCATATCTGGATGACTGGCTCATCTGAGCCCATTCCCTTTCAGAAGTGTCTCGGGTGGAATCCCAAGTGAAGGCCTTTTTGGAAAGCCTCAGCTAGGTGATCAATCAAGGAAAGAGCCAACTGTTACTTTCCCAGTTCCTGGAGTTCCTTGGGGTACATTTCAACACTCGAGTGGGCAATATTTTCCTGCCAGAGGAGAAATTCAAAAGACTGTTGAATTGCCTGGCACTCTTCTATGTGCAGCAGGCTCCCAGAGTCTGGGAATATCTTCAGCTTCTCAGATTGATGGCGGTGCCCACATGCAACTGCTCCAGCAGTTCTTGCTGACTCACTGATCCCTGAGTTCTCAGAAGTTCAAGCACAGGCTCCGATGGTGATAAAGGCCAGTCGGCAATGGTGGCAGCAGCCCTGTCACAAGAGGAAGGGTATGCCACTGGACGATTTTTCCTGGATACATTTGACGATGGATACCAGTCTCTCAGGCTGGGGAGCTCTTTGCCAAGACTATATAGCCCAGGGCCATTGGAACCACAAAGAAGCAGTGTGGCCCATCAACTGCCTCAAGGTGAGGGCCACCAGGTTGGCTTCTATGCATTTCTGGCCCCTGGTCGAGGGCTGGACAGTTTGAGTATGTTCGGACAATGCCATGGTGGTGGCTTATGTCTATCAGCAAGGCAGCACAAGGAGTGCCGGGGTAACTCTAGAGATGTCCCTCTTGTTTGCCTGGGCATAGAAGAACCTCCTAGCCTTCTCACCTCAGCACATTTCTGGGGTGGACAATGTGGAAGTGAACTTCCTCAGCCAGCACTCTCTGGATCCTGGAGAGTGGGAGTTGAATCAGGAGGCAGTTCAGTTGATTTTGTACTGCTGAGGTTGCCCCGAAATGGATCTGATGATGACCTGCTCCAGTGCCAAAGTTTACTGCTTCTTCAATAGCCACATGGAGATGGGGTCCAAGAGCATCGACGCCCTGACCCAGCCTTGGCCAAGTCTGCATCTGCTCTACGTGTTTCCTCTGTGGCTCCTGGTGGGGCATGTGATTCAGCGGATAGAATGCCACCTGGGCAGGATTATTCTGATGGAATCAGATTGGCTGAGGATAGTGTGATTCGGAGACCTGATTTGGTACCTGCAGGTACCTCCTCTTCGGTTGCTTCTGTTGCCCTGTTGCAGCAGGGACCGATCACCCTGGAGGGCCTGGTTCCCTTCTCACTTGCAGCTTGTCTCTTGAAAGGAGACTGCTAGTGCATAAGGACTACTCTCTAGCAGGGGCGCCACTCTGCTCAGAGCCCGGAGGAGGTCTACCAAGCTAACATATGTGTGGGTCTGGTGCCTCTTTGAGCAACTCCTGGGGTGGCCAAGTTGCCTTCTCTGTTGGATTTTCTACAGGATGGCCTGGAGAAGGGTCTTTCCCTTAGCTCCCTGAAAATTCAGGTGGCAGCTTTGGCCTGTTTCCGAGGTCCAGTGGCTGGTAATTCTCTAGCCTGGCACACGGATGTCTCACGCTTTCTCCAGGGTTTTTGGCATCTGCATCCTTCCATCGGGTCTTTAGTCCCTTCCTGTGTATGGTGTTCAGAGCGCTGATGTTGGTGCCCTTTGAGCTGTTGAAGCGTGCTATTCTGAAGGATTTGATGCTCAAGACGGTCTTCTTCGTCACAATTTGTTCCACAAGGCAAATTCCTGAGCTGCAGGCTCTGTCTTGCTGACGTCCTATCTTTTTCAAAGAAGACCATTTCCATTCAGCCTGTGTCTTCCTTCTTGTCTAAGGTGATTTCTCCCTTTTATGTGAACCAGATGGTCTGTCTGCTCTCCTTCTCTAGGGAGCAGTGTTGGGGGAAAGATAAAGATCTTCGCCTTGTGGATGTCCAGAGGGTGCTTCTCCAGTACTTGAAGGTTACGAATTCCTTTCTTAAGTCTAACCATCTTTTTGTGCTGTTTGCTGGCTCACACAAAGTTGACATGGCTGCTAAGTCTACTTTGGGCTGCTGGATTAGGAAAGTCATTGCCTCAGCATTTGTTGCAGAACCAGACGGTTCTGGAGGGTTTGTGCACTCATTCTATGCGAGCGCAATTGTCCTCATCTGTGGAGCGGAGCTTGTTAGCCCCTGCAGACATTTGTAGGGTGGCAACGTGGGCATCACTTTCCACTTTTATTGAGCATTACCACGGGGGTGGACACAGCCTTTGGCTCAAGGGTTTTGCGAGCTGTTGTGTCTTCTTCCCACCCAGAGGAGTCATAGCTTTAGTACATCCCACTTGCCTGGACTGGTCTAGCGGGGCAATATGGTAGATGACATTTTGCTTACCAGATAATGTCCTTTCTTTGAGTCCTGCTAGACCAGTCCAGGGCCCACTCTTGGAACTGTAATTGCTCTGTTCTTCTGCTGCGGTATAGTAGGGTCCTCTATGAATTTTATGCTTGGCTCTGTAGGTTCATCTTCTCGTGACAGCCTTCTGTTTCTGCTTTCCTGGACATATTTCTCTACTGTTGATTACTCATTGTTGCCCACAATTGAGGTTGAGTGAGGCTTGTCATGTTTTCCCATATGCTTTGAGATGGATACTGAAGAGACCTCTGGTGTTTATTTAGGTCCTAAGTCCAACATCCTCCTAAAAATATTCAGCTCTGTCTCTCAAATAGTTATTCACGCATGGCCTCCTTTCTTACCTAGTTTGCCTAGTGGTTGGGCCGGCCCTGGTAATAATAATAATTATGCCTATGTCCTGCCCAGTTCCCACTCTGATATGTGCTACCTAGATTTGTTTTGTGCTAGGGCTCATGCTTCTTTTTAGCAGGTGCCCAAACTGCATGTTAAAATCTGCCCTACTAAGTAGGATGGTTTATTAAACATGCTCCTATATGTTTTAAAATAGGATCTAATCTTTGTTTTACATAGAAACATAGAAACATGATGACAGAAAAAGACCACATGGCCTATCTAGTCTGTCCTTCCATATCAACAACTACAACAGTCCACTTTTTACCTTTAGAGATCCTCTGTGTTGGTCCCATGCTTTTTTGAATTCAGTTACTGTCCTCATCTCTACCACCTCCACTGGGAGACTATTCCATGGATCCACTACTCTTTCCGTAAAGAAATATTTCCGCATATCACTCCTGAATCTATCTCCCTTCACCCTCATCCCATGTCCCCTCGTAGCAGAACTTGCTTTCAATTGAAAGAGGCTCTGTCCCTGAACATTTATGCCACGGAGGTATTTAAACATCTCAATCATATCACCTCTATCCCGCCTTTCCTGTAAGGTGTACATATTAAGATCCTTAAGTCTGTCCTCATATGCTTTATAATGAAGCCCACTAATCATTTTCGTAGCCACCCTCTGCACCGACTCCATCCTGTTCACATCCTTTTGAAGGTGCGGTCTCCAGAATTGCACACTATACTCCAAATGAGGTCGCACCAAAGACTTATACAGAGGCATTATCACCTCCTTTTTTCTGCTAGCCATTCCTCTCCATATGCACCCAAGCATCCTTCTAGCTTTTTCCGTCACCTTTTCTACCTGTTTAGCTACTTTAAGATCATCAGACACAACCATGCCTAGGTCCCGCTCTTCTTTAGTGGACAAAAGTACTTCACCTCCTATACTGTATTGCTCCCTTGGATTGCAGCAGCCCAAATGCATGACCTTACATTTTTTAACATTAAATCCCAGCTGCCTCATGTTATCTACACATTCCTGGGTGTCTACTCTATTGCAGATTTTGGTATCATCCGCAAAGAGGCAAACCTTACCCGACAGCCCTTCCACTATATCACTAACAAAGATGTTAAAAAGAATTGGACCAAGGACAGATCCCTGGGGCAAACCACTGGTAACATCCTTCTCCTCAGAGTGAGCTCCATTTACTTGTACTCTTTGTCGCCTCCCACCCAACCAATTTCTAACCCAAGCAGTAACTTTAGGGTCCATCCCTAGGGTGCTCAGTTTGTTTATAAGTCGCCTGTGAGGAACAGTGTCAAAGGCTTTACTGAAATCTAAATACACCACATCTAGAGCTCTCCCTCGGTCCAACTCCCTGGTCACCCAGTCAAAGAAATCAATCAGATTTGTTTGACAAGACCTGCCTCTGGTGAATCCATGCTGCCTCGGATCCTGTAATCCGCTGGACTCCAGAAACCTCACTATTTTCTCTTTCAGCAGCGTTTCCAATAATTTACTCACCACCGAAGTTAAACTAACCGGCCTGTAGTTTTCAACCACATCCTTACTTCCACTTTTGTGTAAAGGCACCACATGAGCCTCTCTCCAGTCCTTTGGCACCACTCCCGACTCCAACGAGGCATTGAAAAGGTCAGTCAGTGGAGCTCCTAGAACGTCCCCAAGTTCCCTCAGTATTCTATGGTGTATCCCATCCGGTCCCATCGCTTTGTCTACTTTAAGTTGAGCTAGTTTCTCACGAACACAGTCTTCTGAAAATTGTTCAAGATGTCCCTCGTTTCTGTTCCTATTTGTGGGTGTTTTCTGAGGTCCTGCTCCTGGTTCTTCATCTGTGAACACAGAACAAAAATATTTGTTAAGCAATTACGCTTTATCCTTATCAGCTTCTACATATTCCCCCCCTGCACCCTTGAGTCTGACAATACCACTCTTGCCCTTCCTCTTCTCACTAATATATCTGAAAAATGTCTTATCCCCCCATTTTATTGCATTGGCTATTTCCTCCTCCTTTTGAATCTTTGCCTTCTTGACTACTTTGCTAGCTTCTCTAAGTTTTTCCAAATACAGATGCCTGTCTTCCTCTCTCTGTGATCTCTTGTATTTCATGAAGGCCTCCCTCTTTTTCTTCTACTTTTTCAGCTACTTCCTTAGAAAACCATAGCGGTCTCCTTTTCCTTTTGCCTTTATTTACCATTTTAACAAAAAGGTTGGTTGCCCTTAAAATATCCCCTTTCAGTTTTGCCCACTGTTTTTCTACATCCCCCAGCTGTTCCCATCCCACTAACGACTCCCTGAGGTATTGGCCCATCTTCGCAAAGTTATTCTTCCTAAAGTCTAAGATCCTCACCTTGGAATGGATTCTAACAGCCCTAGTCCTAATACTGAACCACACCATCTGGTGATCACTGGATGCAAAATGATCTCCCACTACAATATCAGAAACACTTTCACCATTGGTAAGCACCAAGTCCAGCATGGTCCCTTCACATGTGGGGTCTGTTACCAATTGCCTGAATAGTTCTCCCTGTAGAGAATCCAGGATCTCCTTACCTCTAGATGATACTGCAGCAGGAATGTGCCAATCAACATCTGGCATATTGAAATCTCCTATCAGTAGCACTTCCCCTTTCCTAGTAATGCTGCGTATGTCTTCAATTAACTCTCTGTCCACCTCTTCCTCTTGTGAGGGAGGTCTGTATATCACACCAATGCAAATAGATTTCTCTTTCCCTTTTTCTAGTTTAACCCACAATGCCTCCTCTCTCCCTTTTAAGCTCTGTAATTCCAAAGCTTTAATAGTAGTTTTTACATATAGTGCCACTCCTCCTCCCCTTCTTCCTACCCTGTCCTTTCTGAATAAAGTATAGCCAGGTATAGTTACATCCCAGTCATGGTTTTCTGTGAACCATGTTTCTGTAACTGCCACTAAATCCAAGTCAGCCACTCCCACCAAAGCTTCAACATCAGGGATCTTATTTCCCATGCTACGGGCATTTATACACACTGCTTTCCATATGTTACCCCTGTTACCCATTTCCATAAAGGTATTTAATGTATCACCTACCTGGGGGTTTTCATTTACCTGGGGGCTTTCTTCACCTATCCTCAACGAATCTAGTTTAAAGCCCTCTTCAGTAGATTAGCCAGTCTACTACCGAAGATGCGTTGACCTTTCTTGGACAGATGGATGCCATCTCTGCTCTGCAACCCTTGGAACAGCATCCCATGGTCTAGGAAACCAAAACTGTGCCAGGAATGAATCTAACTTGTAAGCAAGAGAATGCTTTCAGTCTCAAATCCACTACTAATGCTGTTCTTAAAACATGCATTTTGTCAAATGTAGCTTCCTGCTAGATGGAGAGAGGTATAATATATACAGGCAGGCAACATAGTATGGGGTGTTTAAAAGGCAGTTTTTGTTTGGTGATTTTTTTATAAGGTCAGTGTTTCCTAAGTTAATTGCGCTTATTTCTATATACAGTCAAACCTCGGTTTTCATGATTGATCCGTTCTAAGAAGTCTGACTAAAACCGAAACGTACGAAAACCGAAGCAATATTTCCAATAGGAAATAATGTAAATTCAATTAATCCGTTCCAGACACCCAGCTCCTGTCACTTCTCTCACCTGCCCGATCGTCCACAGGACAGCAAACACACAGATATTGTACTGTACGGCACTGCAACATCTCCTGCTTACATTGACAGCTACCCTGCTACCTCCGAGCCTGAGGGGGCGCTCCAGAGAACAGGCAGGCAGTGGAGAGATCGGGGCCTTCCTCTCTGTGCAATCCTTGCATCTCTGACTCTGGCTCGAGGATGTTGCTCAGCTGACTTTCGCTTCTCAACACGCGATCGGTGAGTCCGGGGGGTAGTGCTGCCGGGACTTCCGGGGGGTAGTGCTGCCGGGACTGGGCGGGCAGTGTATACAGACCAGCGCCATTCTGTACGAAAACCGAGGCGATATCCGATAACCGAGACAGAATCTCAGTCAGAAAAGACGTCGAAAACCGAAACGTACGAAAACCAGGGCAAACGAAAACCGAGGTTTGACTGTACTGTAGTTCTGCCACATTTTCATGCTCTCTTAGTATTTGATCTTCTGTCTCTATTAATATTACACAATAGTCACTTATTACTAATAACTGATGAACAAAACCAGTTTTGCAGTTTTTTCATTTATCACTGTTGCTTTTCTGAGATTTGTCTTCAACATAAGATGTGTCCAAAGATCCACTGAATCCAGCATCTTCTGGCCTGCCCAAGTCACCAGTACCCATCAGAATTTCAAAGAATAACCCCAATCCTTGCTGCTCTCTCCTAGGGATAAATGGTGACTGTCTTATTTATTTATTTATTTAGACAGTTTTGTACACCACCTTATCCTTCAATCAAAGTGGTCCCAACAGAATTGGGGGATACATTTAACACGTGGGGATATGAGACACATACACTAATACTTACAGGGAACATGGGCAATGGAGGGTTAAGTGGCTTGCCCAAGACCACAAGGAGCATCTGTGGGACTAGAAACCCCAGTCCTTCCCGCCCAAGGTTACTGTCCTCTAGTGGGATTTGAACCCCCGACCTTCCGGCCTGAAGTACCTTGCCCCAACCACTAGGCTACTCCTCCTTCTTAATTCTACCTGTGCATTGAATGAAAAATGCTTTCTCTTTGTTTTAAGTTTGCTACTTGTTAGCGTCATGATGTGCTCCAGTTTTAGTGGTGGCTGAAAGGGTAAACAGCCATTTCTTATTTAGGTGTTCTAGCCCATTCAAGATTTTCTAGTCCTCTATCATATCTCTTCTATCTTCTGTTCTACTAGCTGAAGGGCCATAACCTGTTTAGCCTTTCTTCAAAAGGGAGACATTTTATCTCATTTACCATTTTGATTGCCCTTTTCTGTACCTTTTGAAGGTTCGTTACAGTATATCTTTTTTGAGATGGGGCAATTAGATATACGTACAGTACTCAAGGTGTGCTTGCACCATAGATCGAAACAAGCATTATGATATTCTTTGTTTTGAAAATAGCTTTCAAGATGGTTTGCTTGCATTAAGATTGAAAGAGAACTTCTTTTGCCCAAGAGTTTAATTTCCTGCTGCTTCTGGAAGAGAAAAAAAAAGCTACAGAAATGACTAAGGAAACTATGAGGCAAAATCTTTTTTCCAGTCCTTAGATTTAGCCTTTTGGGCAATGGCTCTGTAGAGCTTTTTGGACAAGTCTTTATACTTGCACATTTTTCCCTTTCAAGGACATTTAGGGGGTTTATTTTAGAAGCCCAGTTCATAGTTTACACAGAGAAAGTCTTCTATTACTACTATTACTAATCGTTTGTATAGCGCTACAAGGAGTATGCAATGCTGTACAGAGACAAATAAGACACTCTCTGCTCATCAGAGTTTACAGTCTAGTCAAGACAAACAACACAACAACTGGAGACTGAGATATATCTAGGGGAATGGTAAGGAAGCACATAGGAGGTGGAGACTAAGTGGATCAGGATCCAAGAACAGCCTCGAAGAGGTGAGTGTTTAACCTGGATTTGGATAGGGCCAGAGATTCTTGATAACAGCACCTGGCCAGGGGTGGCCTAAGGATGATGAGGGGCCATGTTATTATTATTACGTAACAGTTTTTCTATACCGCTTTATCCTATGTTCAAAGCGGTTTACATTGTAACAGAATATTATACACAGAACAGGAAGATTAACTTGGAAGTAAGGTTAGCTTAAGTTTGTAGGTCTAGGGCACCATTAATGACAATTGGTGTCAAGGAGGATAAACTTGGAAGGGAGAGGGATCGAGGGGAGAGGGCTTGAATAGATGATTGGTGGCTAGTTAGGAGATTTGGTCAGAGAAGCAGTCTTTGAATATGTGAGTCCTTAGGGTTTTTCTGAAGATTAGTATAGCCCAATTTTTGAAGGCAGTTACATGGGTAATGGCACATATTACCCATGTAAATGCTTTAACTGGGACCTTCCAAAGGCACCTACATGGATAATGCCTTGGAAAATCCTGGTTAAGTCCCTAATGTGCCCAAATGCTATCTGTTTAGTATCGGGGCGTGTTTGGGACATTCCGGGGTGGAGCAGAGGTGGGGAATGGCACTAAGCAAGTAGCAGAAATTTTCAATTCTGCCCGTTTAGCGCTTTGCACCTTAAAGATAGGTGAAGAAAACCCTTGCCTATCTTTAAGGCACTGGGGCTAAATGGGCAGCATCGAAAATCGCTGCTAACCACTTAGCCTCGACGGCTGCCAGCCTGTGCGGCGTGACCCGGATTTTCATTTCCGTCCCATGGAAATGAAAATCTGGATTAAGAGGATTGGTAGGCAGGCTATGCGCCGATGCGGCGCATAGCCTGCTTAAATGAAAATCGGGCCCTATTTCCATTGTTGTCTGTAGTTTGTCAGGAATAGAGTTCCATAAGTGTGGAGCATAAAGTGAGTAGGCTCTCTTTGAGGTGGTAGAGCTGGTTTTTGTAAATAGTGGTAGTATGCATAACATGTTTTGTGAGCTGGTTTGTCATTTTCTGTTATCAGGTGTGACTTGAAGTAGGGATTACAGGTGTGGCGAGGCTGAGTTGTTGAGAATCTTGAAGATTGTGAGAATGGATTTGTACTTTATGCGTTCTATTATTGGTAGCAAGTGAAGTTTCCTGAGTAGGGGTGTTATGTGTTCTGTCTTTTGTGAATTGAAGAGGGTCCATGCTGCTGTGTTGAGTGTGAGTTGGATGGGTGGATCGTTGCTTTTGATAGGCCTTGAAGGGATGATATTACAGTAGTCGAAATGCGGAAATATGGTTGCTTGGAGGACTGAGCGAAAGTCGTGATTGGTTAGAAGAAGTTTAAGGTGCTTGATTGTTTTGAGTTTGAAGTAAATGCTATTTTTAATGATCCTCATGTGTCCTGTGAAGACGAGGTGTTGATCCAGTGTAACTCTAAAGTATCGTATATCCTATTTCACTTGGATTTGGGTCCCATTGATAGTTATGGAGCTCTGTGGTTTAAAGCTATTGTTTATGGTGATATACATGGCCTCTGTCTTCTTGACGTTTATGGACATATTATGTCTTTTGAGCCATTCCTTGACTGAGGAGAAGCATTTTGTTATTGGTGTGATATCCGGGTTTGATGTTTCATAGGCATGTAGATCTTTGCATCGCCATCATAGATGTGGTATAGGATATTGAATGCTTTTATGACAGTGCAGATTGGTTGTAGAAAAATGTTGAAAATTAATGAGAGAGGGTGGAGCCTTGTGGGACTTCTTGAGATTGGGTGTATGGGGTGGATTTTGTAGGGCCTGATTTTACTTGAAGCTGTTGGCCTATTAGGTAGGACTTGAACCAGGTAAGGAGTGTGTGAGAGTTTGCAGTCGCTGGATGATTAGGTTGTGTGGAATGGAGTCAAATGCTGCTTTTATGTCTAAAAAAGGTGAGTATAAAGCCAGATCTGGGTTTGTCAGTGCCCTTAATTAGATTGTCTAGTAATGCATTTATTAGGAATTCCACTCCATGGTGTTGTCTGAATCCATGTTGTTGGTGGTCAAGTGGGTATGATTCTATGTGATCCTGGAGTTGTTGGTAGAAGATTTTTTCAAGTACTTTGGCCATGAAGGGAAAGCAGGCTATGGGCCTGTAGGAGGTTGGTTGGTTGGTTGGTTGATGTTCTTCAAAGTCCCTTTCCTAACAGGCGGATGGAGGTGGTTTTGAGTTCTGGGGGTATGTATCCTTGTTGCAGTGATAGCTGGATAATCTTCAGTATAATTTGCCATGTGAAGATACTTCACTGCAGAGCCTCATTTGCATAAATATTTGCATATCCACCGGGTCTCATTTGAATAAATGTAATTTATCTTATTTTAAAATTTGTATGCTGCCCATCTAAAATTTTAGGCAGCTTTCAAAGCATTACTTCACAAGCCTCTTTTTTTGTCCCAGCAATAACTTAAGGGCATGTTTACTAATGTGCATTAAGTGCCACTGCGCCCATAGAAATTAATGGGTGCTGCTTCACTTAACGTGCATTCACAAATGTTAACATGTGCTAACCTTTAGTAAACATGCCTGTTAATGAGTGTCTGAATACCATTTGAATGTACAGGGAGGATAAGGAAAGGCTGCCATATTTCTACATTATTACCCTCCAGTGCCAATTGCCAGGTACATTAGGAAATACTACAACACTATGCTCATGTAGAACCCATAGCAAACCTGCCATATCATAACAGCACTACCAGGACTCACACAGCACATACTCTACCTATCAAAAGATAGCACTGCAAATATGAAACCAATATATCTCAAATAATACCAAGCGGACTGACAGGAGGGACCTCCTATGATCTGGAAAGTGCCAGTCCATTTCTATCTAATTATGATAATAACTAGGAGGGACACTGGATGGTGCCACTGATCCCCGCTGCAAAACCCAAGTAGTCTCTACATAGGGAATACACATGTATATCACATTAAAATATAGAAAGACTAGGGGACATGCAATGAAGCTACCGTGTAACCTACTTAAGACTAATAAGAGAAAATATTTTTTCACTCAACGTGTAATCAAACTCTGGAATTCATTACCAGAAGATGTAGTAAAAGCTGTTAGTGGGTTTATTTTTTTTCTTTTGTGCAGCTGGGTTTAAAAAAGATTTGGACAAGTTCCTGGAGGAAAGGTCCATAAACCATTATTAAAGAGGATATTGGAAATCCACTGCTTGCCACAGTACAAGCATTGTGGAACCTGTGTCCTTTGGGGAAACTGCTAGGTACTTGTGACATAGATTGGTCACTGTTGGAAACAGGATACTGGGCTTGATGGACCTTGTCAGGCATATCTTATGTTCTTATAATTGCAGTTGTCCATATTGGGATTACAGCCACTGTATGGCACATTTATTTATTTATTTATTTAACATCTCTTATATACCGCGCTATTAAAATCAGTGCGGTGTACATCGAACAAAATATACTGCAATGTGTACAGGTAACATCGAGTTTACAGAGAACAAGGGAATATAAAACATAGAATAACAGGGATAACTATGTACAATAAACATTATACTATATATATATGCTTTAATTATGTACCATATTTAAACTCGAGTGAATATTGAACATGTATTCATGGGTAGCATGAGTCTATAGTAGTAAGGTGGATTTTCGTGGGGACTAACCGTTTTCTGGTTGGATTAAAGTGCTAGGGTGTTTGGTGTGAGTGGGAGGCCTGGGTTTTTAGAGTGCTCACTTCAGCTTGCCCTTTATAGGAGAGATTAATGGGGTTATTCTCCTTAATCCCTCATTGTTTAATTATTCCTCCAAATAGATAAAAATAGTAGCATTTGTAGTTAATGGTGAAATTTATACGTGCGGGTTTGCAAAATGGCTGACATACAGGTGTAAGTGGAAGTTGCCGATTTCCCTGGTGATGTTTTTCACCTGTAGATTTACAAAATAGATCCTCCGGCTCCATTTATCAGCACATAAAAATGCACTCCTGCACTATTCTGGAAAAGGCTCCACGTTTAACTGTTCCAAAATACTGATGGAAATATGTATGTCGCAACCTCCACGTCTCAATTATGATCTCCACATACTATCCAAAATATGCCTTTTAATCAGTGGTCAGATGGTATTTGCTTTACCTTTATTCAAAAATATATTAATAATATTTGCAAATGCCGTTGAGTCAATGTATGCCGTTGAGTTAATGCTGGCTCCTAGCGACCCAGCAGCCCTGGGGTTTTCTTGGCAAGATGTGACTGAAAATAGATTGCCAGGCCTTTCCTCCGAGGCAATGGAGGGTTAAGTGACTTGCTCAAGGCCACAAGGCGTGCCAGTAGGAATCAAACCCTGGTCTCTTGGTCACCAGGCCGCTGCTGTTATTTACCAACACTTATTATATATCATTATTGATTTACTGTTTGAGTACAACTTGACCACCAGCAGACTTTGCCATCAAGCCTTTTAGAATATATTTCTGGTAATGTTACCATGGATATTTACTGTAAATGTTTTTTATTTTGTTTTAACCGTTTGTTTTGAGTTAAAAAGTTATAGATTTCTTTTTCATTGCCTCATACGTCACAAGCATAATAGGATGATACTATTATGCTGATGCTGGGTGCCATTTTCTTCCACAGTTTGCCATCTGTTGCCCTTATCACACTGCAGTAGAAATGAGTGGTTTCACCTGTTAATTTATTTTGTAGTGTTAAAAATGTACTCTAACGGGCCCCTTTATGTTCTGCACATAGCCTGCTGATTTCTGTTCTTGCCTCGTCTTGACTTATTAGCTGTAGCCAGTCAACTCATAAGTGGAAGTGTCCCTTGAATTAAAACATCACACTTTTTGTGTTAGTCACTTGAGAGGAAAGATTTGTATGTTGTTCATTTTATTTCCATCATGTCATCAATCTGATGGCGTTTTAGGCATTGAAGCTAATATTCTTTCTTTCTGAATATTTATGCTGATAGCACTTTAAACCAGTAAAATCTTTTATTACATGCAAGTTTTATCCTCGTACAAAAGGGTATATCGGTGTATTTTGAATGCCCATCTACAGGGGCGGCTCAAGGCAGTCTGCTGCCTGAGGCGAAGAATGGAATGGCGCCCCCCCCCCCCCCCACTATCTTAGAGGGGGCGGGGCTTTTTCTGAAATCCAATCAGAGACTGAACCAAACGAAAAAGCCGATTAGATTATATGAAGGAAATGCAATCACACAGGGTCGTATCGAACTGCAATCGCGCCTTGTGCGACTTGCAACTCGGATGCACGCCCCCCTCTCCCCCCATACCTCCTTTCACAGCGGCACCGGCAGCAGGGAAAGAGCAGGCAGCACTGGACGGAGGTATGGGGAAGAGGAGGGGGGGGTGGGCATGCGCCCAATCTGAAAGGCGCCGGCACTCTAAGCTGATCTGTCCCTCCCTGCTCTGACATCTTCTCGGAGGAGGGAGGGATCAGACCTGCTTAAAGTGCTGTGAAAAAGGCTTGGAGGCGCATTTTAACTGCCTGCTATTGTCCTGCCAGTGGCGGCAGGGCAACAGCAGAGAGCTGAAATGCCCCCCCCCCCCCAAGCCTTTGCGCCCTGTGCGGCTGCACTGCTTGCACAGGGCTAGGTACTGTCCTGTTTGCACACCAAGGAACTAAAGGATAGCAAGAATCAATAGCACAGCTTATAAAACTGAATTATAACCCTTTTTTATATTGTTATAAACTGCGTTATGGTTCTCGCTTTTTCTTTTTCAACATATATTTTGCATCCACAGTAGGTGCAGAGCAGAACCAGGACATTCACCCTCAGAACTCAATATTTAAAAAGAAAATCTGATTCTGGTCATCTCACTAACAACAACAACCACTATTCTCCAGTACCAGGCATATTGTGAACTAATAAAAAACCCTACAACAAAAAGCAAACCTACCATACCATACCATATCAGCACAAACTCCCCAAAGTCACATAAGGAGCACATCCAAAAAAAGCGTCACTGTAAATACTACAATGGGCCCTGGAACATTCATACACCTATTTGAAAAGCTGAACAAGTCAAATTACTACAGTATAGTATAGATCTTTATATACAAACTGCATGTTAACAGAACACCTGACCTCAGTCACACACGCACAACATCGACCCTCACCAAGTACAGAATAAGTAACCATAATCTAAAGTAAAAATAAAAATATGTAGACAGAATTTAAACTGAAACCCCGACTTCCGGTGATGCGTGAGTAAGGGAGGACGTGTCTCTCCTTTGCTCCGGGGCCGCCTCACGCTAAATCTGCAATCGAATCTGTTTTCGGGGTCCCCTACCTTCGCTATAATCTCCGCAGATCCTGCAACATTCATAGCCGCCGGGACTGGTGCGAGCGATGCCGCTGCCGACCAGGAAAGAGCGCGAGAAGCCGCAGAGAACCGGGCCTTCTGCCGCGACGGCGGTGCAGCCTGCCTCGCCCAGTGCGGATAGCACCGACTCTACCTTGGAGGAGCTGGCAAAAGAGGTGGTCCGGCTCCTGGATCCCAAATTCGATCGTCTCATGCATAAACTCGATGGTATGGAAGAAGCTTTGAACGAGTTTGGCAAACGAGTAGAGGAACTGGAGCACCGCGTGGCTGGGGTGGAGGAGGGAGAGAGCCGCCGAGACCGGGAGCTAGAGAGCCAGAAGAAAGCTCTGATTGCGATCCAGGATAAACTCGAGGATCTTGAGAACCGATCCCGCCGGAACAACTTACGCCTGGTGGGATTGGGCGAAGACCGGCCGGATCGGGAGCTGGTGGCCTATTTGGAGTCCTGGCTGCCTGAAGTGCTAAACCTGCCAGACCTTAAAGGTACTCTTCAGATTGAGCGAGCGCATCGCCTAGGAGTGAGGAGGGCAGAGGGGGATCGACCGCGGGTGGTGATTATCCGCCTCCTGAACTTTCAACATAAATGGCAGATCTTACAGGCCTATCGCAAGAGCGGCGAACTCATGCTGGATAATAAAAGAATTTTGATCTTTCAAGATTATTCTGCGGCTGTCGCAGCCAAGCGGCGGGAGTTCTCCCCAATATGTACGGAGCTGTATCGCAGGAAAGCAAGATTCACATTGGCTTATCCGGCAATCTTGCGGGTTTCTCTGCAAGGCCAAAACCATACTTTTGAACACGTGGCGGCTGCGAAAAAGTTCTTGTCTCAGCACGTGCAAGCTGCCGCGGCGGAGCCTGGCCCCTGACCGGCCTGCTACTTGGGGAATGTAGATTGGCTTTTGGGACATGAGGCTCGTGTCGGGAAGATGCGGGATTCCCGAGTGGCCCTGGTGAGCTGGATTGGGACTGCGATTGAGAACAGCTGACTGTCATCCCTGGCTGCACCGCAGAGCTGTTACCCTGCCCTGCACTTTGTGGACGTTAATTCATAGGATCCTTGGGGTAATCGCTGATGTACCCGTGTTACTAAATTTTCTTTTACACAGCCTGTTAATCCCTTCTCCGACCTCAGCCCTCGGGGGGGGGGGGTTCGGACGTTTCTAATGTATGGTTTGTTATCTTTCTCTTGCACTGTTTGTTGGTTATGAGGGGTTTGTTATCTGGCTTGGATTGCGGGGGGAGAGGGTGGGGGAGGGGGAGGGAGGGGGAGGGATGCGAGAGGAGAGGTGAGTGGGGCGGCCCTGAAGCATCGTTGTGGAAGTCCCGCCTCAGTGAGGTAACTGAGGGTTATGTATATGTATTTTATGGGGTATGAACACTGCTTAGCGGGACAGATACAGTGGTTTCTAGAAGGGGGAGGGGGGGAGGATAAGGGGATTAGTCTGGGGGGAAGGGGGGGAGATACGGGGAGGGTGGGGGGGGACTGGTGGGGGGGTCTGGGGGGGTGGGGGAGGGGGGTGGGATGTGCGTGTGCAGAGTAGCTACTCCCTCTTGACTATGGTGTGCACTAAAGGTCGGCATCTACTTTTAGCTCACCCGTCACACTGGAGAGTAACTGAGTTGCTTTGGTGTTCTGGGTCGAGGCTGGGCGACCTAGAACTCTGGTATGTTTGGAGATACGGTTTGCTGAACCGCTGGATGGCTGAGGAGAATGCGAGATGATATGCGTATAGTCTCCTGGAATGTGGGAGGGCTGAATACCCCTGTCAAATGGACAAAGATGTTACAGACCTTAAAGAGAGAGCATGCACAGATAGCGATGCTGCAGGAGACGCACTTGAGTGCGGTGGAACATGCCAAGTTGAAAAAAGACTGGGTGGGACAGGTCTTTGCTGCCTCTTCGGGTGTTAAGAAACGGGGGGTGGCGATACTGGTGAAGAGAGGCTTAGCGATGGAACTTCTTAGAGAGGAAGCTGACCCTAATGGGAGGTTCCTCTTCTTGCATGTCCGGATACAGGGACAAGAACTCTTCTTAGGCAATATTTATGCCCCTAATACTTATGACCACCAATTTTTTCAGCTCCTATTGCGGAAAATATTGGGAGCTCCGAAGATACCTCTGATATTGGCAGGAGATTTTAATTGCCCGCATGACCCGACCTTAGATAAATCTAGCACGGGAGGCACCACCGGGGCCTGGAGTAAAAGGGGTGTGGGATTCCTATGTGATATGGGTGGCCTCCTAGACTCGTGGCGGACGTTGCATGGTCTTGAGAGGGACTACACGCATCTGTCGAGAGCACACCAAACTTGGTCTAGAATCGATTATATTCTGGTTTCGAGAGAGAGTTTGGACAAGGTGATTAGTGTGGAAATCGAGCCCATAGTAGTATCTGACCATGCCAGGGTGGTGCTGGTTTGGAGAGGACGCTCCTCAGGAGGGGCGCGCTGGGCCTTTCCGGGTCACCTGTGGCAGCATGAGGAATTTCGGGCCTATTTGATTCACCACTGGGAGGAGTATCTCCGTCTAAATGATAATGGGGAGGTGGGAGTGGCAACCTTTTGGGAAGCAGGGAAAGCGGTACTAAGGGGGCATATTATCGCGTATGTGGCCAGAGACAGGAAGCGTCTCAATGCGCGATTGTTGGAACTGGCGGAACAACTACAGCAGGCCAAGAGGGCTGCTGTGTTACGCCCGCAGCGGCTTTCAGAGTACGTCGACCTCCAGAAGACCCTGAATGAGGTGCTCCATGATCGAGCAGTTCATTCGCTGCAGTATTATCGGCATAAATTGTTTCGCTTTGGGGATCGTATGGGACGTCTGTTGGCGCGACTGGTTAAACGGAAGGGGGGTATTCAGGGGGTGGCCCGAATACGAGACAAGCAAGGAAAGTATCATACGGACTCACGCCGGATAGTACAAGTGTTTAGTCAGTATTACCAGGAATTGTATACGCCTGAGGCAGAGAGTAGAGCCCAGGAGCGAGAATTTTTGGCGAACGTGGCTCTCCCCAGGCTGACAGAGACTGAGCTTCAAAAATTGAACGCGGGAATAACGTGCGACGAGATTCAGGCCGTAATTAAGAGCGGTAAACCTCATAAGGCTCCAGGTCCTGACGGATACGGAGTGGAATTGTACAAGATTCTGATGGCCCACATAACACCCACTTTGATGGCTCTTTATCAAGAAGCTCAAGAGCTGGGCTCATATCCGAGAGATATGCGCACGGCGGCGATAACTATAATCCCTAAGGAGGGCCGCGATCCGGAGGACCCGGCATCTTACCGTCCCATTTCCTTAATTAATTACGACATAAAATTGGTGGCCTCCGTGCTGGCGGCACGATTGCAGGAGGTGTTGCCCGGGTTAGTTGGGGCCCATCAATCGGGTTTTGTCAAAGGCCGAGGTGCATTCTCCAACATCAGTAAGGTGTTACTTGGTATGGAGCATTGCTTAGTTCACAACCAGTCTCTGCTGTTAGTGAGTCTGGACGCTGAAAAGGCCTTTGATCGGGTATCGTGGTCCTATATGTTTGCAGTTCTTGGGAAGTTTGGTTTTGATGGGGCTTTCCTCGCCTGGGTGAGAGCGTTATATGCGAATCCGTTGGCATGCGTTGCTAGTGGGGGAACCTGTTCTGTACCGTTTGAGTTGCGTAGAGGTACGTGGCAGGGGTGTCCATTGTCTCCCCTGCTATTTGTTTTACAGCTGGAACCGCTGCTCTGTGCACTGATAGCGGAGGCAGGGATAAGAGGCATTAAATGGCCGTCAGGTGGCATCAAGGTTAGCGCGTTCGCTGATGATATGCTTCTCTGCCTGTGTGACCCTCAGCCTTCCCTGGAGCGGGCATTGGGACTGATTCAGTGCTTTGGATCCTTTTCGGGGCTCCGGATCAACCTGAGTAAGTCGGTCGCCTTGGATGTGGGAGGACGGATGCAGCGGACGTGGCAGGGGAGTTTCCCCCTACGTTGGGCCCCCGGGGAGTTCCGCTATCTGGGGATTCAGATACCAGATCATGTCTCGAAGTTATATGACGTAAACATCCGCCCCCTCCTCCGCAGAACGGAGGCCACCCTGTCTAACTGGAAGGATCTCCCGTTATCGCTGAGGGGGCGACTTGCGCTCTTTCAGATGATGGAGGTGCCCCGGTGGATGTACATGCTGCGTCATTTACCTATTTGGTTAAGGCGCCAGGATGTACTTCTTTTGCAAAGATATATCAAGCGTTTATTGTGGAGGGGTAAGAAATCGCGGATCCCCATGGCGGTCCTGATGAGTAATAAGGATGTGGGAGGGCTCGGCTTGTTTTCTGTCCGGGATTATAATTTCTTGGCCTTGTTGGGGCCACTGCGTAATTTAATTATAGGTGGGGAGGGGGTCCTGCCTTGGGGGTTAGTGACGGAGGTCTCTGCACCATACCATCCGGCTTTTTTGCTGCACAAAGGGACGCCCGACTTACCGCAATTCTGGCGAGACTCGGTCTATTTAGGCGCCTTGCGGCAGGCGTGGCGCTTCCTCTGCCAGAAGAAGGGAGTGAAGTGGTCTAGTACGGAGTGCCTGCCCTTGCGTGATAATGCAGACTTTGTGCCTGGAGCCCAAGGGGGGATTCCAGTAAGTTGGACATGGGCTGGTTTGGGCCATCTTGGTCAACTGCGGATGCAGTCGCAGGAGGAGTTGGACTCCTTTCTCACTTTAAAACGGCGATATCACCTTGCGCCCCAGTCGTTTTATTTCTATCTGCAGGTGCGACACTATATACGAGCCTTGCAAGCGCCTAAGGGCTTCAAATTCCGGGATAAGGGGGTATGGAACCTCATTGCTGCGACAGACGTCAAGTACTCGCAACGGACCTGGTGGGAGGAGTGCTATCCGGGGGGGGGGAGTGGGCCCCCCTAGAGAAGCTAGTTCTGAAATGGAGTAGGGATGATAATGTACATTTAACTACACTGGCTCTCCAAAACGCTTTTCAGCATATCCGGCTTCTCTCTGAATCCGTTAAGTTTCAAGAGATGCAATATAAATTATTATGGAGGGCCTATGTCCCCAACATTTGGGCAGCTAGGATGGGGCTGCTCTCGACAGATCTATGCCAGTTATGCGGGACTCAGAGAGGGACATTATTACATCGATTCTGGGAGTGTACTTTGATTGCCCAGTTTTGGGAGGAGGTCTGGACACAGCTGCGACTTTGTAGGCCCCTGGGGGGAGGTCCCTCGTATGAATGGTGTTTATTTGGGATTTTTTCTCCTAATTCTGCGAGGGAGGTTCGCACCTCCGTGCCTGCCCAGCCAGGGGTTTCTCCTGATGTTTCTCCCAGTGTTATAGAGGAGAGCGTTTCTGA